>CM055122.1:550154127-551354127 GCA_029206835.1 Rana muscosa
CAGGTGGGAATCCTCTTATTCCTGGCTGTCACTTGATGTATGCTCACTGTACACATCCATCCCACACACTTTTGGGCTCATGGCACTGGAACAATTTCTTCTCTTGGAACCACTCATTAATCCCCGGCAGGCCAACTTCATCAAACTAGCCACCCAATTCTGTTTGACCCACAACTATTTTAATTTCAATGGAGACTTCTACCTGCAGTCACAAGGCACGGCTATGGGGGCCAATTTTGCTCCCTCATATGCCAATCTAGCCATGGCTTCTGGGAGACCCACCATGTCCATACCAATAATCCATTTGCAGCAAATATCGTCTTTTTCGGACGTTATATAGATGACATCATTATTATTTGGGATGGCCCCCTTGAGCTTATCCACCCCTTTGTACAACATTGTAACAGCAACACCTATGGGTTGTCTTTTACGTCCGTTTGTGACCCCTCCACCATAGCCTTCTAGATTTGGAACTTGGACACGACAACGACACCATCTTTGCCAGAAACTATATCAAACCTACGGCTGGAAACTCATATCTACACTATAACAGCTGCCACCACAAAAAATGGATCGACAATATCCCAGGGGTCAATTTTGTCGACTTAGACAGAATTGCACCAGAGACGCTAATTATATCCAACTTAGTACTAAACTCAAAAAGAAATTTATGGACAAAAAATATCCCGAAAACTTAGTTGATGATGCACACAAACTCTACCTTCAGGGTAAGCCACCAAAGACCGAGCAAACCACAGGTGACTGTTCAATCAGATTCATAACCACGTTTCATTCCAGACACAAGAACATGGAAAAAATACTAGTCAAACATTGGAACATCCTCCAGCAGGATCCACACTTGAAATCTGAACTGCCATCCCATCCCAGAGTTACCTACCGGAGGGCTCCGAATTTGAAAAACAAACTCGCCCCCAGCAAACTCAAACCAACCATTACTTCATTTACACCCATACCTGTTCTCATACCCATTACAGGAATGTATCAATGCCGTAAAGCACTTTGCAAAATGTGCAAATTTGTCCAACATGGCCAAAAAAGTTTCAGTACAAAGGGAAACCAGCTGAGGGAATTCTTCAACCGTTCATCAGACTTCGTGGTATAAGGCCTTAGTTGCCCTTGTGGCTTAATGTACGTAGGCCGTACCATACGTCCATTAAGACAGAGATTTGGGGAACACCGCAGATTTATAGAGGGTGGTATAGACCCTCAGTGTCCCCAAATGTTTTGCCAAAGTCCACCAAAAATCCACTGCAGGACTCCAGGTGTGGGTCATCGAACAAATCGATAAATCCTCCCTGCAGCTGAAAGATTTAAGAAACTATGTGCCCGCGAGACGTATTGGATTTATAGCCTAGATGTTCTCTCACCTGGAGGTATCAATGAGAGCATCGAAATACACACCATTTTATAATATTTTATAATACTTATAACATTTCATATATTTTTATATTTTAATACTTTCTTACACTATAATTGTTATTAATTTTAATTTAACAATCTGATAACATTTCCAATATTTTTAATATTGAGAAAATTAATCCTGCCAATATCTAATCTCATTCTAATACTATATGTGTTCTACAGGTTATCATATATCGTATATTGTTATTTCGATACTTGGGGGTGGCGGTGTGTGTAAGTATAGTCCAAACCCCCCCCCCCCACCCCTGTGGACCTCCTCTATCCTTCCCCTCCATTCCTACCCATTTCCCATTCCCTTCCCCCCCCCTTTTTCTTTTTCTCCCCCCCTCTTTTCCTTACCTTCCCCCCTATACAACCCCCCCCCCTCGCCTCACCCGTACCCTTCCCCCATTCCTTTCTTCCATAACCCTCTTCCCCCCCCCCCTTTTTTCTTCCTTTCTCTCCTTTTCCTTTAACCCCCCCCCCCCTTCCCTTCCTTTTCCCCCCCTTTCCCCCCTTTCCCCCCTTTCCCCCCCCCCCTCTAATAAACCCCCTCCCCCCCCCCTGATTGATTATATTATCGTTACTGTCCATGTATATTTTTCATATTTGTGTATTGTTGTGATGCTGTAAATTTACAACTATGTACCTTTTATTATTTCCAATCATGTACTTGCATTTGTATATGGCTGTATGTGTATATACATATATGCACATATTATATATATATATATTTTTTCCTCATTCATGATCATATACCTCTTTAGGCATTATGGTTCCATTCTTTACACCTTTTCTATCTGTATGTATGGGCATTTATATGCTCATACACTATCCCTTGCTGGTCACTGTGTTGACCTAATCCCTCTCTGATATGCATCTCCTTTCCTCCCCTCTCTTTCCCTTCCCCCCCCCCCCCCCATATACATAAATATGTGTGTTAGCCAATATAATACAACATTCCCTTTTTTTCCCCATATATATTTAAAATAGCCCCACCCCCCTCCATAACCACTATTATGTTTATATCCATCATGTTTATATCCATCATCCTTATTATTATTTATTTATTCTATTCTATTCTATTTTTATTATTTGTCATTATTATTTTTCATTATTACTATCTACCCTAGCGGCTCCCCCTGTTGTCCTGTGTAGAAATACTTCCTCATTTACACATTTGTACACCCCCCCCCCCCTTGCAAATTTTCTTTTCTATATAATTTTTCTATATATTTTTATATAATAAATTTATATCCCTTTTCCTCGTTCTATTATGCTCAATTTGTCCCCATACTACCATTCTCATCTGTTTTATGGAAGGGAAAAAAACTGCGCTAGCTCATATAAGTGATGAAAAACTATGAATGAACCCTTTTAACAGCAGCAATAATAGTGGGATAAACACAAAGTAAACATGAAAAAGAAAAAATTGCGCTATGGGTGAATAATTAAAGTCCAAAGATGTGAAGTCCTTTTGAAAAAAATAATAATGATGATGGAGTCAACACAAACAACAAAGGGCACAATGCTTGTCATGAATATCTAGGCAGATCTATCAAGGTGTATGCTTACCAGATGATAAGCCAAAATAGACAAATGGCTATAACCCAGCCCAGGCCTTTGTTTGGCACAACAGTGCCAATTCCTCCGATAAGAGAATAGCAGCAATAGGGTGATGACTCCACAGAGTGCGTTGGTGCGTGTATCCAAGGAACAGATTTAAAAATGAAGAAACAAAGAAAAAAAACACATAGCGTAATCCTGCTACATGAAATATCTCTGTTATGTTATAGAAAATGAGATAGAAATCATACACGGGTGCTGTTTTGTTTTCTCTATCTATAGTGAACCACCACCGCATATAGGGTCTCCTCACCAGATATCAATGTGGGAAAAAAAGACCTTGTCAACAAACAACCATCATGGGAGACACATCCACCAATGTGTGAAACCGCCACCTTACATAGAGTCTGCTTACCAGAATGATCTAGACTGTATGCAATACATTCAACCGTAAGCTAGTGGATGGCTGATATCTGGTGAGGAGACCCTATATGCGGTGGTGGTTCACTATAGATAGAAATCATACACTGGGTGCTGTTTTGTTTTCTCTATCTCATTTTCTATAACATAGCGTAATCCTGCTACATGAAATATCTCTGTGTTTTTTTTCTTTGTTTCTTCATTTTTAAATCTGTTCCTTGGATACACGCACCAACGCACTCTGTGGAGTCATCACCCTATTGCTGCTATTCTCTTATCGGAGGAATTGGCACTGTTGTGCCAAACAAAGGCCTGGGCTGGGTTATTTTTTATTTTTCATGTTTACTTTGTGTTTATCCCACTATTATTGCTGCTGTTAAAAGGGTTCATTCATAGTTTTTCATCACTTATATGAGCTAGCGCAGTTTTTTTCCCTTTCCATTTCTAATTCTGATATTATTACTGCTGCTGTTTGCCATATTTACTTTGAGATATCCTTAGTCATTAGTATGGATATTTTTGACTTTAGGGCCACCAAGGTGGTCAATGTGGATGGAGTTTTTGAACTCTATAGGGAGGAGGGAGACCTTGGAGGTTTATTTTTGAGATTAAAAAATTTGTTGGTCTCTGAAACCCACACTCAATGGGACATAGCCTATCTGGAGACCTATATAAAAAACTCGATGGTCCCCAGAAGCCTGAGGTGGGAGGTTGCTCCACAGAGGGGAGACAGACTTGGAGGAATGGTTTAGCTATTTCAACAAGGCAGGAGTCTCCTTTCTGAGGTTCTTAATCGATAGGAAAACCATTAAGTTGGCTAAATTAGACAAAGAAATTAAAACTATTAAAGAGAAACTCATTTCTGTGAAAGATAGTGATGAGTATAGAGATAAGTCACAGGGTTTGTTAAAGGTTATCGAGAAAGAGGATAAAGATCAAAAAAAAGAAAAAATACAACCGAGATTTAACTGACTATCAAAATAACATTGTGTTTGAGTGGCAGGAAAAGCTGCTGTTGAATGAACAAAATAATTCAGAAATGGAAGTTTCTACTCAGGGTATTGATACCAGTGGGACTGTACCAATGGTACATCAGATAAAACCCCACATCCCCAACCCTCCGAAAAAGAGTGGGGGGACTGCAAAATCTATTAAGACAGGAGGTCAAAATGTATATCAATCACCTCGTAGACCTCCGGGTAATTCCAATAGAGGGGGGCCTGTTCATCAGGGCACTTTTCAACATTGGGGTCCCAATACCAGATCCAGCTACACACATGAATATGGACCACAATATTCTAATCCACCACCTTGGCAAAAGATGCCATTGCCCCAGAGGGGGCGTAATTTTCCGGGTAGAGGACGGGGCTATAAGACAGATAACCCGGATTGGTGGAGGAATGATGGGTCTAATCAATATTCACCATATGGAGCCCATAATGAGCACCCTTGGGGAATTCCCACTCAGTAACAGCTTCTTCCCTCTCAGAGATAGGGAGGCTTGTGATGAGGATTTTGGCTATTATGAGTCTCAGTTTCAATCAAGAGAGGGACCTATAAGTTCATCCTATCCCCCACCCCCAAGATTTGAAACACCTAATCAAAGACACCCAACTAACAATAGCCAGGGTAATTGGGGTTTTTCCCGGCCAACCCAAGGCCTAAAAAGGCCGGTAGAAAAAAACGAGGAGTTAGAGGGGGGAGGCGCCTGCGAGCAACAGAAAAGGCCAAGGATGTGATAGGCCAGGGTATTTTCAATCTTAGCTCTCAGACGCTGACAGATTCAGAAAAAATAGTTCTGGATAAGGGACTTAAATATGCTCCTCCCAGAAGTTTAGATAAATTTGAAACCTATATGGATATCCATAGATTCGTTAGTCATGTATCTTTTAATATTTAGTTTCCTATCAATCCTATTATGAGTATCAGCAATCAAGCGTCCAATGAATATCTTCATTCTGGCTTAGCTAACGCCTCCCTTTTTAACCCCCCGGGGGTGTTGGCACCATCACTTAAAATATTCAGAGACGTAATGATTAGGGATCTTGAGTCTCTTGAAATAAGAAAAGCTAGACACAACAAATTAATGCAGGAAGGCCTTGACACTTTATGTCAAAATAAGGACTTGGTGATTAGACCTGCCGATAAGGGGGGGGGGATCGTAGTACTAGACAAAAAGGATTATATGACCGAAATGCATAACATTTTGAGTGATGCTGACACATATACCCCCTTACCAGCTGACCCCAAGTCCATATATCTACGGGATTTGAATAGAATCATATCTAGGGGATTATCAGTGGGAATCTTAAATAAAAAAGAGGGTTTATTTTTGGTTCCTCGGGCACCTAGGACACCGACAATGTACTATCTACCCAAGATCCACAAGAATCCTGTCTGCCCCCCGGGACGTCCAATTGTGAGCGGTATAGACTCATTGACGTCCCGGGTGGGCAGATATATTGATTTTTTTCTCCAGCCTCTGGTTCAACGGATGCCATCATATGTTAAAGACTCACGACATGTGATTAACATTCTGTCGCAATTAGACATTAAGCCTGGCACAATTTTGGTGACTGCTGATGTCACATCACTTTACACAATAATTCCTCATAACTTAGGATTTGAGGCAGTCTTATGTTTTCTTAATAGAGATTCGGGACTCCATTCTGACCAAATTTTGTTTTTGATGGAACTGTTGGAATTTGCAGCCACCCATAATTATTTTTGGTTTTGTAACCAATTTTACAGACAGGATAGAGGGGTGGCCATGGGGGCTAAATATGCCCCTAGCCTGGCCAATTTTATTTATGGCCAGGTGGGAGGAGGATGTCATCTATGCTGGCCGCATGCCACAGCTTGGTTTGTGGGCCAGATACATAGATGACATCCTCCTCCTGTGGGAGGGGGATCCATCATCCCTTCATGCCTTTATGACCTCTCTCAATGTCAACGAGAGAGGTATTGAATTAAAATATGAGATGAGCTATTCTGAAATAAATTTTTTAGATTTGAAAATCAAAATCGAAGGGAATAAATTGACTACTTCGACATATTTTAAATCTACTGATAGGAACTCGTTTATACCCACTACCAGTTGTCATCATAGGCCTTGGCTTGGGTCAATCCCAAAGAGTCAATATATTAGACTCAAAAGGAATTGCTCCAGTCATGATGAGTTCCTACAACAAGCACAAATACTCACTCAAAGGTTTGTTGAAAAGGGTTACATAGAATCAAGTCTGATGACTACTTTGGATACAGTTAAATCTTTAAATCGAGATGATCTCCTAGTGGAGAGACCTCGTCAACAGGGGGATAACGCCTTACAGGGTGTTCCATTTATCACTACCTACTCCCTGCAACATAAAAAACTCAAACAGATGCTGTCCAAACACTGGCATATAGTGAATAATGATCGCATATTAAGGGACATTCTGCCTGAGAGGCCACAGGTTGTATTTAGGGGGGCCCCTTCGTTAAGAAATAGGGTGTCACCTAATATCCTTGACCCTCCATCTAGAATTAGTTTTTTTGGACATTTTACAGGATACTATCAATGCCATAAATGTAGAGTTTGTTCCCTTAACAGTTGCACTCAAAGAAGCACAACCAGTTTTTTGTCCACTAGCACACAGAATAGATATGATATTAAACCGTTTATAACTTGTTCCACAGAGGGCGTAGTTTATTTACTTCAATGCCCCTGTGGATTACAATATATAGGGAGGACCAAGCGCCCCCTACAGGTCAGATTAAATGAACATATCACAAACATCAAATCCGGTTTTAAGAATCATTCTGTATCTAAACATTACAGACTAGTACACAAGAGGGATCCCTCAAACACCATGTTTTTGGGTATTGACAAATTCAGCCCCAAGTGGAGGGGTAGCTCTCTTGTTAGGGACATCTCTAGATTAGAAATGTCATGGATTTTAAAGGCAAAAACGTATATACCCCATGGACTAAATATTGACGTTGATGTCAACGCCTTCATTGACAATTCATAGATGTTCAGTCTCTGTGAACTTGATCTGGGTCATGCGTATGAGTTTATATTGAAATAGGGGGTCTTTCTTCATTTTTTCTTCATTTTCTCCTTTTTTATTTAATTTTTTTTATTTTTTCATTTATTTATTTTTTAAATATATTTTTTACGCTTTTTTATTATAAATAAATAAGTGTAAGTGATTTTTTGTGCACCCTATGGCCAGCACTATAGGTACACCAATGGGTATTCATCCATCCAATACAATTTATTTGATTGGATTTAATTGTGTCCTGTTATTTATTATTATTTATCGATTTACAATGGTCAGTGTCCTGATGACAGCTGACCTTGTAATCTTTAATAAACCTAACACAGTATTGATTAATTCACACTATTCACGTTATGGATTATATTTCACATATTATAAATTTTAGGCCTTTTCATTTGCACTGTAATATTAGATATTTGCAGGAAGCATGTAGGGCCTTTTTGCAATAAAAGGTTTTGTATATGTTTTTCTGGAATAGGGAATATATATATATATACAGTGTATAACATTTTTTATAAAGAATTTATATAAAAAAGAGTAATTTTTGGGGGGAAAAAACAAAAAAATTAATATAGAATTAATTGTGTTGGAATGATGCCAACTATAATTCATTATTCACATTTATAGTATTTACTTTATTACACACATTATATACACTATGGGTGTCGATATGGCCTATTTGTCTGGTCCTTATGACATAATATGCATACATTTTGTGGGATTCGCTAATTAATTAACAATTTTTGGAGACATATAATATTGCTTTTTAGCCAATTAGTGCCTCTTTTTATCCTCTCTCCATTTAACCTTATTTATATATACATATATACATTTTTTTCATCTGCATGGATTAAATTCTAATTCATGCGCTCGTTTGAGGGACGGATATGTTGTTTGCCAGTAGTCTAGATGGTGGGTGTTGACTCATGTTCAGGATCCAGATCGAGGCTAGTAATATATGTTCTCGTGTTTTTCATCCTTTTCTGCTACTTTTTGTACTAAGGGCAACACTACAATAGTCCATTGACACGGATGCGGCTTTCCATCATCCAAGATGGCGGCCGCATACTCATGTCCGGACCTCATAACAAGACAAGGTACTATATAACGTGGTGATTCAGCTCGCTACCCGTCCCTTATTGACAATGTCTATGATGACGAAACGCGTCTAAGGGGGTACGTGCTGACGTCACCACGCTCGATAGGACGGGAGTTTGCTTCTAGCCGGCCGGCTTTTATATGATCGTTTACCGCTTACTGCGTAAGTGTAATTTTAATTCTTTTAAATAAATGTTGTGGCGATATCACACTATTGGTCCCCATTTGTTTTTCTTGGGTACATAACCCCTGTATGGGCCCCACGGAGCTACTATAACAGTGAGGAATATTGATTGATCCACTGCAAGAAACAGATCCGTATGAGTGACACTCACACCCCTCCAGCCATCCACTAGCTTACGGTTGAATGTATTGCATACAGTCTAGATCATTCTGGTAAGCAGACTCTATGTAAGGTGGCGGTTTCACACATTGGTGGATGTGTCTCCCATGATGGTTGTTTGTTGACAAGGTCTTTTTTTCCCACATTGATATCTGGTGAGGAGACCCTATATGCGGTGGTGGTTCACTATAGATAGAAATCATACACTGGGTGCTGTTTTGTTTTCTCTATCTCATTTTCTATAACATAGAGATATTTCATGTAGCAGGATTACGCTATGTGTTTTTTTTCTTTGTTTCTTCATTTTTAAATCTGTTCCTTGGATACACGCACCAACGCACTCTGTGGAGTCATCACCCTATTGCTGCTATTCTCTTATCGGAGGAATTGGCACTGTTGTGCCAAACAAAGGCCTGGGCTGGGTTATAGCCATTTGTCTATTTTGGCTTATCATCTGGTAAGCATACACCTTGATAAGATCTGCCTAGATATTCATGACAAGCATTGTGCCCTTTGTTGTTTGTGTTGACTCCATCATCATTATTATTATTTTTTCAAAAGGACTTCACATCTTTGGACTTTAATTATTCACCCATAGCGCAATTTTCATCTGGTTTTATAACCTAGAGCTCTCTCTGCTGACACTTCCAACTTCCCCCGCCCCAGCTCCGCCTCTCATCTACCTCCGCCCACTGCCCTGTCTATCAAATACTAGCTCCCCCAACCCATTCACTAGCTTGACAAAGGAGCGCGACTGCCACACTACACGCAGTACGCCGGCTCGGGAAACGCGTCGCACGCCAGTGACGTCATCGGCCCTCGTCTGCCATTCGCTACCATCATCAAGGCCTTGCACTGCATTTCCTCACCGCCGCTGGCTGTATAATACCATCTACAAGCGGTGAATCGATAACCAGCAGCACAGCGCCCCAGCAGGAGGAGGTACTCCGTGACAGATCTGATGACATCTTCCTCTTCTAACTGGAATTCGTACAATGCCCGTTTTTTACCATGTAAAATGTGAGTTGCTTGTAGCACTATCATTTATTAAATTGTTTTAAAACATCATCTGCACTCAGAGGTGCCTCTCCCTTGCTTTTCTTTTCAGTACCCTGGAACACGGTTTCTGTTTCTACTTGAATGGCAGCCCTGAGATTGTACATGTGACTTCCCCTATTATTATCCTTCCAGCCTCTGGTTTTACCCCTCTCTCCCCCCTTCTTTTTTTTTTTTTTTACTCCCGGAGCCTGGACCCCGTGCTCACTGACTGTACACCTTTGTACATGTGCCATCTGATCATATACCTATGAGATATCAGTGACTTTGGACTCTTGCGCATTTTTTACTTGTTTTATGTATATCAGTGACCAGCCTAAATGACCTCCCGAGTAGATAATACCTCAGGGAGTCGAGGCCCATTTAATGGCGAGACACTCCTTCTCCACAATGGCATAGTTCCTTTCGTGTTTGTTAAGCTTCTGGCTCAGGTAAACAACCGGATGCTCCTCACCATTCCTCACCTGCGACAGTACAGCCCCTAGGCCCACCTCAGAGGCGTCTGTCTGTACGACAAACTCCTTTGTGAAGTCCGGGGTCACCAGCACCCGTAGTGCACAAAGGGCCTGTTTTAATTTTTGAAATGCCTTCTCTGCCTCAGGGTTCCATTTGACCATGACCAACCCTCTGCCCTTCGTCAGGTCGGTCAGAGGGACGGAAATGGTGGCAAAGTCAGGTATAAACCATCGGTAATACCCCGTAATGCCTAGGAAGGCCCGAACTTGTTTCTTGTTTACGGGTTGGGGCCACTTTTGAATTGCCTCAATCTTATTGGTCTGAGGCTTGACAAGTCCCCGGCCAATAACGTAGCAAAGATACTTGGCCTCCTCTAGGCCTATGGCACGCTTCTTTGGGTTAGCTGTGAGGCCTGCTTCCCTAAGGGAATCTACCACTGCTTGTACCCCGGGGCAGGTGCGATTCCCAATCTGGGCTGTGGATGACCACATCGTCCAAATAAGCAGCCGCGTACGGGCGATGTGGTCTCAAAGTTTTGTCCATCATTCGTTGGAATGATGCAGGGGCCCCATGCAGACCAAAAGGCATCCGCTTTTACTGAAACGAGCCCTCAGGTGTGGAAAAGGCAGTCTTCTCCTTGGCCGATTCAGTTAGCGGTATTTGCCAATAGCCTTTTGTTAGGTCTAGGGTCTTTATATAGCGAGCCTGTCCCAACCTGTCCACAAGTTCGTCGACCCGGGGCATCGGGTATGCATCGAACTTGGATACACTGAGTTTCCGAAAGTCATTACAAATCTGATAGTGCCATCAGGTTTTGGGACCAGCACTATGGGGCTCGACCACTCACTGTGGGACTCTTCTATCACATCCAACTCCATGTTTTTAATTTCTTTTGCGACTGCCTCACGCCTGGCCTCTGGGATTCTATACGGCTTCACATTTACCCGAACCCCTGGTTCCGTCACGATGTCATGTTGGATCATGTTGGTCAGTCCGGGTAAATGGGAGAAAAAGTCTCTATTTTTATGCACAAACGTCCTAACGTCACTTCGTTGCGCCACGAACAGGATATCTGTGATGGGAACGTCAGGTGTCACGGGTACCCAGACGGTTGGAGGCGGGGAACGTGGCCAGTAAAGTTTCTCGGTCCTTCCAGGGTTTTAAGAGATTCACATGGTAAATTTGGTGTGGTTTCCTTTTCCCTGGCTGGTAGACCTTGTAGTTTACCTCCCCCACCCTTTCGACAACCTCGAAGGGACCCTGCCACTTGGCTAAAAACGTACTTTTCACCGTGGGAACCAATACCAACACTCTGTCCCCAGGGCTGAAAGTACGGACCCTGGCATTTCGGTCATAGACCCTCCTTTGGGCCTCCTGGGCTCGCTCCATATGTTCTCGTACCAGGGGTAGGACAGCTGCGATTTGATCCTGCATCAAGGAGACATGCTCTATGATGCTTCTATATGGGGTGGCCTCTCCTTCCCACCTTTCTTTAGCAACGTCTAGCAGCCCCCTGGGATGCCTACCATACAAGAGTTCAAAGGGGGAATAGCCTGTGGACGCCTGCGGAACCTCACGTATTGCAAACATTAGATATGGCAGCAAAAAATCCCAATTTCTCCCATCTTTGTCAACCACCTTTTTCAGCATACTTTTTCAAAGTTTTATTAAATCTTTCAACCAGACCATCCGTTTGAGGGTGGTAGACAGAGGTACGGTGATGGGAGATTTTGTATAACTTACAAAGCTCTTTGGTAACCTTGGACATAAAGGGGGTGCCCTGATCGGTTAAGATCTCTTTTGGGATCCCCAGTCGACTAAAGACATGGACCAATTCCTTGGCGATAGCCTTAGCAGAGGTATTGCGCAAGGGTATGGCCTCAGGATAGCGAGTCGCATAGTCCACGATCACCAGAATATGCTGGTGACCGCGGGCAGATTTCACAACCGGCCCCACCAGGTCCATGCCAATCCTCTCAAAGGGGACCTCGATTATTGGCAGAGGAACAAGGGGGCTGCGAAAATGGGGTGCCGGTGCCGACATTTGGCACTCGGGGCACGATTCGCAGTACTCCTTGACATCTGCATGCAACCCGGGCCAGAAAAATCTTTGGGCGATTCTCTCCCTGGTTTTTTCAACACCGAGATGCCCCCCCATTACATGACCATGGGCCAGGTCTAGCACCACCCTGCGGAAAGGTTTGGGAACTTGTAGCTGTTCTACCTCGTCCTCTCCATGTTTTATCACTCGATTACAATAAATTGTTTTTAATTGCCATGTTGGGGAAAGACACCACCCAATTAGGATCCACCGGTTCCCCATCTAACATCTTAACGTTTTCCCTGGCTCTCATGAGGGTGGCCTCTCGTAGTTGCTCGGTACAGAAATCCTCTCTCCTGACCTCTAAAATCGGGTACCACATTTTGGCTACTCTCAATGTCAGTCAGAGGGGTTCTCCTGTTCGTTACCCTCAGGCTGGGAGCTAACTTCCAGGTCCTCCGGCTCCCCAGCCATGACAGGGAAAGGAAGAGGGTCTCACTCTCCGGCTTCCTCGATCCCACCAAAAGGATCCCCTTCCCTTTGGAAAAAAGGGTCTGGTGAGAGTTCCCGTGCTTCCCCAGCAGGGGGAGCTCTATCTACCAGCCTCCCTTTGCTCTCCCATAAATTCCAGAAATAGGGAAAATCTCTTCCCACTAAAGCTTCGTGAAGGTACCACCCCCACTGAATGTGTTACCCTGCCCCAGGGGGTATCAACCTCAACCACCGCTGTCTGGTAGTCTCGAGTGTCCCCATGGATGCAAATTACCCCAATAGTACTGGGGTGTAGTTTTGTGGGATTCACACAATCTCTCCTGACTAGGGTCACCACACTACCAGAGTCTAGCAGGGCTGTCAGTGGCTTTCCATCCACTGAAATAACACGCATCTGTTTTTCAATGCGACTCTGACATGATGCAGTACATGCGATCTGTGCAAACAAAGAAATGCATCTTTTCATATAAACATAATCGCATTGCATAGGTTCATCATTTATAGGACAGTTTGCAGCAATATGCCCTAATGCATGGCAACGAAAACATCTTATATGCTCAACCCCCAGTCCTCCTCAATGGTCCCAAAGACCTTCCTGGCTGCTTTGGCCAGTCTCCAGGTCTAGGAACCACAGTCTCATCAGTTGGAACAACAGTCTTATCAAATCTCCCCAAGCTCTTGGACCCCGGAACAGTCTTACCAGAACCGCCGGGAGATCTCGCACCCCTAAACACACCGAAGTGGGGCGTAGATGGATTCACCAAGTCCTCAGTAGCACTGTACCTCTCCACTAGGTCGACCAGTTGGGCTGCAGTTTTGGGGTCGCCCTGTCCGACCCACTTCCTCAGAGCAGCAGGGAGCGCACGCAGATACCGGTCCATTACCACACGCTCCACGATCTGCGGGCCCGTCAAGGTCTCTGGCTGCAACCACTTCTTGGTGAGGTGGACCAGGTCAAACATTTGTGAACGGGGTGGCTTGTTGCTGGAGTAGGACCACTGATGCTCCCGCTGGGCCCGGATTGCCATGGTGACACCAAAGCGTGCGAGTATCTCTGTCTTTAGAGCAGTGTTTCTCAACTCCAGTCCTCAAGGCGCACCAACAGGTCATGTTTTCAGGATTTCTCTCAGATAAAACAGCTGTGGTAAATTACTAAGGCAGTAAAACAGATCAAATCACCTGTGCAAAATAATGGAAATCCTGAAAACACGACCTGTTGGTGCACCTTGAGGACTGGAGTTGAGAAACACTGCTTTAGAGTCTCATAGTCCTGGGCCTTATCGGGTTCTAGGTCAAAATAGGCCTTTTGGGGTTCTCCTGTTAGAAATGGGGCCAAGAGACCTGCCCACTGCTCTTTTAGCCATCCTTCGCGGTCAGCAACTCTCTCAAAAGTCGCAAGGTATGCCTCAACATCATCAGCAGATGTCATTTTTTGTAGGTGGTAGGATGCATGTACGATCATTGCTTCCACTGGCACAGGAGTTGTGGACCCCTTTTTCAGTTCCACCAGAGCCTCTGCGAACTGCCGGTTCATCTCCTGCTGGGCCGCCTGTTGTGCTGCAGCGGCCTCTGCGACTTGGCGGTTGGTTTCCCGCTGAGCTGCATTGGCCTGTAGCAGGGCCTTTAACATTTTCTCAATCTTCAGAAAGTGCCCGCTGAATCCACCACGTGTGGGAAATTAGCTTGTGGGGATCAACTTTCTGAATCGCAGTCCGCAAACCGGCACTTTCTTAAAAGTCTGGCGGATGCCAGGTTTTATTTATAAGAGGTTTGCAGGTATAAACAAACAAGACAGTAAATAAATCATTGCCGTCCAGCGCTAAACTAAACAAAATAGTATCCTCTCTATACAGTGCGGGGCTGGTCCCCGTCACCCACAAAACATGCGATAAAGCAAACCTTTACTTTTAGTCCACTCCAACAGAGCTCTCACTCAGGTTCCCTCCTGAGTCTCCAAAACCAGAGCAATGCTGTGCTCTCTTACTGGATCTTTAAAGCACAGCTGACTGTGGATTCCAGTGAACCCGAACAACTGGACTGGAACCCAGCCGACCACAGAGGCTGGAAAAACCTGGGCCGGATTCTGGTTCAGTCCCTTACAATGGACAGAATGCGAGGTGAAATGTAGCGATTATCATGTATCTCACTTCGCATACCGTCACAATATATATATATATATATATATATATATATATATATATATATATATATATATATATATATATATATAAAATAAATATGCAATCTCTCAAATCAAATACACTGCCACTAACTAAATAACCTGCCTGCTTAATCTAAATCAAGCGATCTCTCCTTCCACACCAACAACACTACACAGGGCCACCGTGTAGGCAGCCTTATATACATTTATATAGTGTGGGGCGTAGACTTGGTCCCCCTGAGCCATGATTGAGCAAACGGCACCCTACCTTTTGGCCAATTATGGCTCTCTTAGCAGAGGGCGCTGGGATTGGCCAAAGCATGCAGGTCAGGTGCATGCTTTGGCCAATCAATGCACTGAAATCTCGCAGCGCTCAAATTTTCTGCGAACGCCCCATAATGTTCGCTGTTCGGCAAACGGGTGAACACCCGATGTTCGAGTCGAACTTATGTTCGACCCGAACATCGAGCTCATTCCTAGTCATAAATCAATCAGTACATGCTGTGTAATCCTTCTATGTAATCTGTGTGGCTCAAAGAATCAGTGCCGATTAATAAAGTGCCAAAGATTTTATTCATATCCTAATTAATTCATGCAAATTGATCGAATAATGTGCAATCCATATATTTCACTCATGATTGTTTTACCAACTGTAGTGCTCTTCCCTTCACCAACAAATATATATACCTCACCTCCAGTATTTGACCCAAATTAAAGTGGTTGTAAATGTTTGATATGTTTGATTTTTTTTTAAAATAACAAACATGTTATACTTACCTGCTCTAATTTTGCACAGAGCAGCCCCGATCCTCTTCTTCTGGGGTCCCCCGCTGGCGTTCCAGGCACCTCCTCTTCATTGGGTGCCCCCACGGAAAGCCGCCCAATGGCTCCTGCGATCAGTCTGTCCAATGAGGAGAGAGACAGCGGCTGGAGCCACTGAGCTTGTGCACATCGCTGGATCGGATCGGGCTCAGGTAAGAAAAGGTGGGTCTGGGGGGGAGCTGCAGCACAGAAGGTTTTTAACCTCAATGCATAGAATGCATTAAGGTGAAAAACCTTAATGCTTTAAAACCACTTTAAAGAGGAAGTAAACCCTGATGGGTTTTTACCTCCTCTTTATTTCCCTGCAAAGGTAAAGTATAATGGGCTACTATGCATCGCATAGTAGCCCATTATGTGTCACTTACCTGAAAATGAAGCCTGCGATGTCACCGCTGTCCCTGCTGGCTGGAAGCGTTCATCTTCAGCCCTCTTCCTTCCGGGGCTGCGGACTCCGGCTCTGTGACTGGCCGGAGTCGCGTGACATCACTCCCGCGCATGCGTGTGGGAGCCAGCAGTCACGGCACAATCCCTTTAGAAAGGGCACAATCGCACCCTTTCTAAAGTGCACATGCGCAAGAGTATATTGTAAATATCTCCTAAACCGTGCAGGTTTAGGAGATATTTCCAGCACCTACAGCTAAGCCTTAATATAGGCTTACCTGTAGGTAAAAGTGGTTGTACAGGGTTTACAACCACTTTAATGTTAAAGTTATGCACTTGGGGGCTAAGACTATGAATGCATCATACATACTAGGGGGAGTACAACTGGGGGTATCCGTAGTGAAGGATCTGGGGGTTTCGGTAGATCATAAGCTCAATAATAGCATGCAATGCCAAGCTGCAGTTTTCAAAGCGAGCAAAGTCCTTTCTTGTATTGAGAGGTATGGACTCCAAAGAGAGAGATATCATTTTGCCCCTGTACAAATCATTAGTAAGACCTCATCTGGAATATGCAGTTCAGTTTTGGGCCCCAGTTCTCAAAAAGGATATTGAAGAAGTGGAGAAAGTGCAGAGAAGGGCAACCAAACTGATAAGAGGCATGGAGGAGCTCGGCTATGAGGAAAGATTAGAGGAACTGAATTTATTCACTCTTGAGAAGAGGAGATTAAGTGGGGATATGATCAACATGTACAAATATGAGGGGTCCATATAGTGAACTTGGTGTTGAGTTATTCACTTTACGGTCAAACACAAAAGGACAAGGGGGCACTCTTTATGTCTAGAGGAAAAGAGATTTTACCTCCAAATATGGAAAGGTTTCTTCACAGTAAGAGCTGTGAAAATGTGGAATAGACTCCCTGCAGAGGTGGTTCTGGCCAGCTCAGTAGATTGCTTTAAGAAGGGCCTGGATTCTTTCTTAAATGTACATAATATAACTGGGTACTAAAATTTATAGGTAAAGTTTATCCGGGGAATATCCGATTGCCTCTCGGGGGATCAGGAAGGAATTTTTTCCCCTGCTGTAGCAAATTGGATCATGCTCTGCTGTTTTTTTTTTTGCCTTCCTCTGGATCAACTGTGGGTATTGAATTAGGTATATGGGATTGTATGATATTATTTTATTTTTTTATGGTTGACCTGGATGGACTTTTTTTCAACCTGACTAACTATGTAACCGCCTCCCGACTGCCGCATGCTGCTATACGTTGGCAGAATGGCACGGGCAGGCAAATGGGCGTACCTGTACGTCCTTTTAAATTTGCCGCCCCTGTTAAACAGAGGCAGAAAAATTGGGCCTGTGGTGTTGGTGGTACAACACTATAAAGCCTCAGTTACTCTTGGTGGGTGAAGGAACGGGCCCTGCTGTGAAATATTGGATCAAAAATTGTAATTACATGCCCCGGTTAAACGGGCAGAAAAATTGGGCCTTAGGCAGTGGTGGTGGTGCCCTGAACCAAAAATATTCTTAGAAGCTAGCATCATCAAGATTGAGGAGGAATAGGATAGTCGCTCAGCATAATAGGATGGTCACTCCGCATAGGCAGTCTTCAAGGGATCCCACATCCATAGAAAAATCAATCGGTTACATCAGCATCAGGTGCTTGGTAGCTGGTGATCCAAGACTGATTCATTTTTATGAACGTGAGCCTATCAACAGACTCTGTGGACAGACACACTCTGTGATCGGTTACAAACCCTCCAGCAGCACTGAATGTGCATTCAGAAAGAACGCTGGATGCAGGACAGGCCAGTAGCTCAATTGCATATTGAGCAAGCTCTGGCCAGTGGTCCATCCTCAAGACCCAGTAACCCAGTGGATGCTCTGTTGGAAAGGTTTGCAAAGTCTGATCTTGCCCCTATATATTCCTGCACCATGTAATGCAGACGCTGGTGATGGTTGCTGGAACCGGTCAGACCTTGGCGCTGAGGACTGAAGTGTCTGAAGGCATCGGTCAGCCAGCCACCTTCTCCACCACTCTTTCTGTGACTGAACGAAGCCTCAGCAACACATTGTCCAGTAACAGGAAATTGCAACCTCCCAGGGTCTGGAAATGCATTGCACAAACCTTTCTTCAAGGCCTCCTGAAGAAGTTTCATCCTCTGCTCCCTCTGCGAAGGCTGGATAAGTTCTGCAACCTTACCCTTGTAACGTGGATCAAGAAGGGTTGCCAGCCAGTAATGATCCCTCTCCTTGATACCACGAATCCTAGGGTCCTTTCGCAGGCTTTGCAGGATCAGGGAGGCCATGCAGTGTAAGTTTGCAGAGGCATTCGATCGTGAGTCCTCTGGGTCACTGAGGATCACATGATCCGCAACCACCTCCTCCCAGCCACGTACAACTCCATAGGTTTCTGGGGACTGAAAACAATCCCTTGAAGACTGCTGCTGAGTGTCGTCATCGTCGTCCTGTCACCTCCTCAAATGGTGACAGGACAGTGCATGCATCCTTGATCAGTAGCCACTGGTGTGGAGAAAAAAAGCCAAGCGACCCTGTCACCCAGGCTCAGAGTAGTTTGCCTGCCAAAGTGGCTTCTTCCATTGGCTCCTTGTCAACAGTCACTCCTTCCCTAGCCCCACCATCATGCACGGAGGAGTCCCCCAAACTATTTGACCACAGTAAAAGAAACTATAGAGCGAACACTTGCAAAAAGTTGGTATATAGCACCTACATCCCTATAGGAAAAATTGAATGGAAACCCCAAAAGCGGGGAGATGCATGGGACTTTAACGGTGCTTAATGGTATTGCTTTATAGTATTGAACAAATAAAAATTAGATAGATTGCATATATAGTTTATTCATAAATTACATAGCATTAAAAGAAGGAAAGAGAATACAGCGCAGTGCACTCTCTCCTTGTAAGTCACCAACTTGCAGTCCTACATGTTTCGCCTGACTTAGGCTTCTTCCTTGGACAAGTAGGGACTTTATTTTTATCTAAGAGAAAGTATAATAGTTTATAGATACAAACTTTACACATGAATTGTGAAATAATAATGTTCATAATCTTTATCAAAAATACATTTCTGAAATAACAGACTAATACCTCTAGACTCATGGGAGCCCTCCAAACAATAAGTGTGTCCCAGTGGTAGAGCAGATAAACTGGGAGAACTTTATAGAACAACAGGCATCTGTGCTAAAACGTGTCCAGATCCAACCCTGCCTGTGTGGAGCATCAAAGGGGTCCAAATAGGGATAACAAACTTGCCACTATTGCTGATCCATCCTTGGGAAGATAAAAAAAAAAGTTTTGGACTATTACAAACGGTCAAAAACAGACCAATGGCAGACTGCTCTCAAAGGCTATGTATGGCATGGGTATATGGGCTTATATGCTGGTAGATCGATAGCTGTGTGGTCTGGGAGCCTTGGAATCGCAGAACAGCAGACATTCAGTACATGGAAGAACCGTTAAATATGCTCTATATCTGTCAGTGATATAGAAAAAAAGGAAATAACATTATTTGTGAATGATAATGCTGCAAGGTCCAACAAAAGTATAGAAAACCCGGCAGCCCATTATAAAAAATCGATACCTTGAAGCTGAGTTGAAAGCCTTTAAATGCTCATGGTTGAATTAACCTGGAAGGCTTGTATAAAGCCGCCGAACCAGTACAGTCTATATGAACAAAAAGGCAGCCTAAAATTATGTGGGCATGGAGAAAAGCCAGTTCTACATCTTGGAGCTGTTGTGACAACACGTACCTGGCTGCTGTGTGTGAATGGCGTGGCTCCCAGAGCGGATCCCATGACGGCTGCATCGCCATCATGGGTCCTATTTGTATCCCCATTGTGCGGTGTGTATTGGCAACGCCGCGTGTGACGTCATAATGTCGGCGACCCACCTGGGGGCGCTGGGTGGTGACGTGTATTCTCTTTCCTTCTTTTAATGCTTTGTAATTTTATGAATAAACTATATATATTTTTTGCAATCTAATTTTTCTTTGTTCAATACTATAAAGCAATACCATTAAGCACTGTTAAAGTCCCACGCATCTCCCCGCTTTTGGGGTTTCTATACAATTTGACCACAGTGTCGGGTACATGCTGCTGGAGGATGCGCAGTGATTTGAAGGCTCTGATGATGGTACCCAGGTTGAGGAAGGGAGTAACGTGAGCCTAGAGAGAGGGGGTGCCCAAGAAGGACAAACTGGCAGTCATGTTCCCCCAGCTGCAGCATACTGCCAAGTTTGCTCCAGTGACAAGCAGGGAGGGGATGATGAGGTCACTGACTCTACTTGGATGCAGTCATACCGACCAGCTAGGCCAAGGCACACCTCAGGCCTTGATTGTTAGTGTTATTGCATTACTTACTCAGAGACTCTGACTACAAGTGTAAGGCTGGCCGTAGGCTAGCCTGTATTTGTGGGAGGAGGCTGAGAGGACTACTTAAGCCTCCTCCCTTGTCAGGTCCTGCGTCGGCGTCTTTTCAGGGTTCCCACTCGCCCGTTTCCCCCAGCCTTCATACACACTTTATACATTTTTCTTATTCTTAATCAATGGTAGATAACTTTTTTACAATTTTTGATTATTTTTCTATACATATGTCTTTTTCATTCTATAGATGAACTATTCTATCAAGCATATTTCCATGTTGTGAGGAATCTAATTCACTTGTCTCCAGAAGTCGTTCCAATTTATGCAAGTGATTGAATAATTGATAAGGAATGTGTTTTTTGTATGATGCAATTAATTCCAGCTTGTCTTAATTGATTGATTAGTAGTTCTAATGAGCTACATATACATGGACTCTTGTGCATGACAAGTTGTAGATATGTGTTTGTGAAGAACGGCGTTATTGTCAGCCCGAAACGTCACCTGATACCTGATGTAACTCTTTTTTTAAATACATTTTTACTTTTTGTGCAGCAATCCCCTCTTATCGTTCTATATTTTAGTCCCTGGGAAGGACTAGATTGCTGGCACAGCATATCGTGGAGACTGTTCAGTGCACCTCACCCATCGAACTATATTTGTAGTCAGAGTCTTCGAGTAAGTAATGCGTTAACCCTAACAACCAAGGCCTGAGGTGTGCCTTGGCCTAGCTGGTCGGTATGCCTGAGAAGAGGGCATACCCGGAATGTAAGAATAAGAAAAATGTATAAAGTGTGTATGAAGGCTGGGGGAAACGGGTGGGTGGGAACCCTGAAAAGACGCCGACGCAGGACCTGACAAGGGAGGAGGCTTAAGTAGTCCTCTCAGCCTCCTCCCACAAATACAGGCTAGCCTACGGCCAGCCTTACACTTGTAGTCAGAGTCTCTGAGTAAGTAATGCAATAACCCTAACAACCAAGGCCTGAGGTGTGCCTTGGCCTAGCTGGTCGGTATGCCTGAGAAAAGGGGAAAAGACACATGTTTAGGTGAAGAAGGGAAGGTAACCGACCGACAAGTAAGGCAGAGCGTGCCCTGAAGGCAACAATATATGTATCGGGTGAGTATCCGCAATGAATGGAGAAACCCATCGACTCAAGGTAGGGGGTTCCTTCTATCGAACCTGCAAAGCAGCCCAGAAGTCGACTGAACATCCCGAGAAGGTTGGATTGAGCCTGACACCCGAGATAACCCAGACATGAGACTGAAGTGCTCGCGATGAGAGGATACGAGAGGGAAGTTGAAGCAAGGCTGGCCCGAGGAGCCCCTGCAACAAGGCCAAGCAGAATAAAATGCCTCAATGCACACCAGTGAAGTGCTCTGAGAAGAAAACCCCCCTAAACCCCAATCCTACCCACCCTTGGTATGGGAAGTGAGAGGGTGAGTTGCAAAAGGACAACCTGGCAGGAGTCTGAAGTGCTGGATACCTGGAGGAGCAGGTAGATAAGGCCAATGCGCTGAGGCAACCAGCATCGTTGAACATGGAACAATGCCAGACACACAGAAACACCAGTCCCACCTGATGGACTCGGCTGGCAGATCACAGGCAGAAGCATGACCCGATCATGAGTCCTGAATGCACAAATAGTCCAACCCTATCAACAGCAGGACTGATGGAACGAGTGCAAAGATAGTTGACATTGGTGTGGAAGCCAATACAAACCTACCCCAACAGTGCAAGCGCTGGACCGCCAGACCACGGACGAGTACCTAATGGAAAAATCTAGCAGGAAAAAGCAGCCCAAAAGTACCAATGCTACAGGAACTCACCACTAGGTACCTAGGAGGCCCCCCCCACCTTCAGAATGAAGTCAAAGAAACCAGACCAAGCACCCCGTGGTTGAAGGGATGCACATGAACTAGTCCAACAGAGACGGGCAGCGAGCCCAAACTAAGGAAACACAAACTAAACATGACAACAGAACCAGACACAACACAACGCCTCTCCATGTGCCTACCTAAGAACGAGAATGAACAACGTCAAGACCACTGCGCGTGAAAGAACATAACAGCCCCCCCACCCTAATGTGAGTGGTAAGTGAGCCCGAGCAACCTGCAGTGCAGAGACAGGCAGTAGAACTGAACACTCAGGGCTAGTGCACCCACAGACCGTGGTGGGTAAACGTACAGGTGTAATGAATGAACGTGCATCGTATGAAGTATGGTATACGGGCGAGAAGATTGTGGTCATCAATCATTAAAAACGAAACCTCAGCCCGTATGGATCTGTAGATGTGACAAATCCCGAGATGTGAGCACTAGCTAATCAACCCAGGTTGCAACATAGACAAGGACGATGAGACATGGTAACTGAAAGGTTCTGGTTCTGTTTGGTTCTGTTGGACCTTCTTGGCTCGAGCTGGACTCAGGATCTGTGGAAGTCTCTCTGACCGGTCGGATATTCAAGACACCAATAAACAGTGAATAGGTATACTAGAATATGTCATTTAATGGTTACATGTCCTTTTTTATACACAGCGCGAAAAGTTGCCTCCCTCCTATGGACCTATCAGCAATAAGCAAAAACCTCATGAGTTAGACAAAAATAAATTCTAACAGGTTTTTTGACTTCTGCAAAAGCGGTCAGTTAACATACGTCAATTGTGGTCAAACTAAACATGTTCTGACATTTGAAACAGGAAGATAAGAAACGCCAGATGTCAGTGTGGTCAATCTGTCAGTTAAAAAGCAGAAGTGAGAAACTTTTTCCCGGAAAAGGCCTAACCACAAAGTCACATTTCATGCTTGTCAGTTACACAGAAGAAAGATTAGCTTGACCACAAAAGTCACATCCTGTTCACACTCATGTCAGAGAAACATTATTGTAAAATATATATATATATTTGAGGAGAACTCTAACCATGAATATTGGTTCATGATCTTCTTATACCTTACTACCCCTCCTTATGATCATGGCTTCAAGAATTGAAGCCCATCGATCATTGGATTATTAAGGACGACAGGTGGTGGGCCGTTTAGGAGAGCGGTGAAGTTTAGAGGTACTGCCATTAGGGGGATTCTAGCAGTGCTAGGATGGAGTTTACTACATATCCAACATTTTTCATATCCTGATTTGAGCATAAGCATACTTAAATTTAAACAGCAGCATTTTACCACTAAAATTGTCTTCCATACTTTTTGGTCTGTTAGAATTATCTGACCAACACTGTCCTACGATTATGAGCATTAAAATAAACAATGTAATCATTAAGGAAAAAATAAAAAGTTTTGCCGAAGTGACCCCTCCTTTTTTGACCATTAGTGTCTATGGGTATGGAACTCTGATGCCGCGTACACCCGATCATTATTCACGGCGGTTAAAAAACCGCCGTGAATAATGACAGGAAAAATGAGGGAACCGCTTGGTTCCCTACACACGGTCGGTCGTTTTTTCCGTCATTTTTTCTCTTGACGAGAAAAACGACCGTCTGTGGGCTCCGCGGCAGTGTCTCCCTATGGGAAAACTGCCGCGGAAAAAAATGCTGGAAAAAACGATGAGAAAATCCAGAACATGTTCTAATTTTTCTCGTCGTTTTTTTATGCCGTTTTTTTCTCGACGAGAAAAACGACATAAAGCCCACAGACGATCGTTTTTCTCGGCGAAAAAAAAAATGCAGTTTTTCTCGTCGAGAAAAGCGGTCGTGTGTACGCGGCATGAGTTTCTTGTTTTTTATGGTCCACTAGGGAGTATTTTCCGGATCCTTTTCTGGAATACTCTCCAGAACAGAGGCCTTTGTCTTCTCCTTCACCATCTTCCAGTTTCCCTTCGGAAATGTCTTTAGTCTGGATGCATGGATCCATTGTGGTCCTTGATCTGTAAGAACAGCTGTTCTGGCAACCTTCAGAATTTCAAATGGTCCTTGGAAGATAGGGCCTGGTTGTTTCCGGACGGCAAGTTGTTTTATCGATACTTTGTCTCCTGGGATATACGGATGTGTAGGCTCTGTGGAGAGAGGAGGAAAAGTGACAGCAACCTTGTCCTCTGTTTTACTAAGGCTACTTACCAGATGTTTCACGTACTCTTCCTGTAAAGAATAAAGATTAACCTCCTCTCCCTCATCAGGTTTCCTCTGTGCTGGCCTACCCATAAGTATCTCAAAAGGAGATATTCCTGTTCTGTGGGGGGTAGTCCTGATTTGATATAAGACTGCTGGCAAGTAATCTAACCAGTTTTTCATTGTGCCAACTGTTGCTTTTTTCAATTTGTCTTTTATGGTTCTGTTCATTCTTTCCTCTACTCCTGAGCTCCTTCACTAAGGCCGAGGTAAATGCTGGACCTTGATCTGACCATATAGTGTCCGGAAGGCCAAACCTACAGATCCACTGATTTATTAGTACTCTAGCTGTCTCTCCTGTGGTAGGGATTGCTTCTACCCATCCTGTAAATCTGTCAACTATAACCAAAAGATATTCTAAATTGCCCATCTGTGTGGGGACTTGTGTGTAATCTAGGGATTCTATCATGTGGTGCACCCCTTTTATTCCCTATTATTCCCTCCTTGGTTGACCAAAGTCCAGTAGGATCTTTTGTCAACCCGTGTACCCATATCTGCTGTTAGTGTAAATGTTTACATCTTTTCCTTCAAAAATCTGACAAACCATAGTTATAGCAATGAGTTCTGCAATCTGGACTGAACTAGCATTCAGATATTTGGCTTCAATCATTACATCTGGCAATTGAACAATGGCATAACCAGTTTGATAAGTTTTGTCATCAGGTCGGGAGCAGCTGCCATCTACATAAACATTTTCCGCATTTTGATACGGAACATCTGTGAGGTCTGGTCTAGGGAGGGTAGTTTCTGCAAGTACCTCAGTGCAATCTTGCTCCTGAATGTAAAAACCTAATGGGCTTTGAGGTTTCTGAACATGATTTTATGGTTAGATTATGTGTTTTTAGCAAGATAATCTCATAGCCGCTGCACCTTTTGCATTGTCATGTGTTGTGTGTTCATGTTTGTCATGAGGTGTGTAGTATACAGTGTGAGGTCATGTCCCAGAACCACCTTTGAAGCCTCTTGTACGGCCATTGCACAGGCTGCTACGGCCTGTAAGCAACGTGGCATACCTTGAACTTGATCTGGAAGTTTCTTTGAGATGTATGATACGGGTCTCAGAGAATTCCCATGTGATTGTGCTAGGACCGCTGCAACCGTAGGTCCAGATACCACACAGTACAATGAAAAAGGCCCTGCGCACTCTAAGTCCCAATGCAGGGGCTTGCCTTAGAGAGCTGATTAATGCTGTGAAAGCCTTAACCCTCTCTGTTGTCCAATCAATAAACTTTGGGGCATCCTGCAGGGTAGCAGACCTTAGGATAGAATCATAATAAGAGCAATCAGGTATCCACTTGCCTGCAGTATATTATGGACCCTAGGAAAGAGAGAAGCGCTGACTTGTCTCTTGGTGGACTCCAGGAGGACAGTGCCTTGACTCGAGCTGGTGACACCAAACGTTCGCTTCGGATTATACACCCCAAGTACTCAACCTGCGACCTGCACCACTGGATCTCTTTGCGAGACACCAAGTGACCTTTTGAGGCGAGGTGAGTTAGTAGGTGCTCTGAGTCCTCCGCACAGCTGACCTCATTTTCATTACACAGCAATAGGACATCCACATACTGAAGCAACACTGAGCCTTCTTTTGGTACCCAATCGCTCAAAGATCGATTCAAGACCATGGAGCACGCTGCAGGACTGCTCGCAAAGCCTTGCGGGAGCCTAGCCTAGGTCTAAAGTAATTTTGGGCTTCCTCTGCAACAGGTATGGAAGAGAACGCGATACTTAAATCAATGACCATGTAGATCTTGGACGTTGCCGGTATCTCACAAAATATTGTAGCAATATCCGCAACAAAAGGTGGAAGGGGGACAATAGCTTTGTTCAGGGCCCTTTGGTCCTGTACAAAGCGCCATTCACCACTGGCTTTGACTGGGTGAATGGGGGTGTTCCAGGGACTGATTGTATGTTTCAGTATTCCTTCTGCTAAATATTGCTTTATTTGTGGTGCTATGCCTGCAATTTTTCCTTCTGACAGGGGATATTGTTTTTGGTAATGTACTACTGCTCCTTCCCCAATGATGGGCTTGTATGGTGTACAATGTATGCAGTGCCCATATAGGGTGTGCTTCAAGGTGTGCCGGTAGTAACATAAAGTACCCTCTAAAATCCTGTCTTTTTTGGGTTAGACAAATCACAGATTTCTGATGTAGCTAGCAGGCCCCCATCTTTTGTAAATTTGATGTGAATGTTTAAACTTGACATTAAGTCTCTTCCCAGAGGAAGTGGTCAGTCAGAATGGCAAAACTCATTTAAAAAGATGTTGGTCATGAACTGTACCAACGGGCAATCTGCCTCTTCCCATATTACCCCTGCGGTTATCTGCCCTACTTGTTCCTCTCCTAAGGGGGCATTCTGACTTCCAATGTCCCATGTCCCTGAATGTGAAACAACCCTGCTGGTTATCCTGGGGATATGCTTGCTATTGTACTTGTTGGGATTGTTGGGGAACTGGTTGTTTATAAGGGACAACCATTTGTGCAGCAGCTAACTGCGGGCTTTCTATCTGTTCGGGGTTAAATGAGGGAAATACCCCTCCTTTTGTAGTGAATAAGCCCGAGGATGCACGCTTTTTTAATGCCTTCGAGAAAGGCATCAGGTTTTAATGTTGACCAATTGGGGGTAATTAATTTAAGTAACTGTGTTGTTTTGGGATCTCCCCCGGACATGACTGTGCTCACATACAGTTCAGGGTTCTCCATTCCTGTATCTTTGTATAACTGGTGTACCCGTTTACAAAATGAAGAAAAGTTTTCTCCCGGTCCCTGCTTTGCAGTGCACATTATCTGCAAAGCGCTCTCTCCTTTGTAACTTTACTGCCAAACAGCTGTCACAAAATGATTCCCATCCCTTTGCCTTTTTAAAGGGGTCATTATCAGCAAATAATGTCTTAACTTCTACATCGCAGATGGGATCTGGATCCACTGTCTGTATTATTATTTCACAGTCATCGGCATTCATGCCAGTGCCCGCGCAATGTCTCTGTAAGAACAGAGCTGCCTCTCTGGGGTGTTTGCGTGGCTTTGGGCAAAGATCTTTAATATCCCTTAACGTCCCGAGGGGGAGTGGGATATGGACCGGGGTTTCTCCCATGTGAATAACTGGGAATTTGAGGGCTTCTATCCCCGAGGTCAAGCCACCCACTACCTCATCATCCTTATCCTCCTCAGCTTTTCTTCTATCACTTTTTCTTCAGCTTCCTCTTTTTTTAATACACTGTTCTTCCTCCTTTACTAATTGACTTAAGCGTTCCTGTATCTGTCTTCTATCTTCCCCCTCCCGTAACCAATTAGTTCCCTTTTGTTTAGCTATGGTTAATACTCCTGCTATAACATTTGGATCTAACGAGGGGTATATTTTCTTTGGGACAAGGGATTCATCTTTTACCATAGCATATGGAGGGGGTTTTTCTTGATAAAAATTAGGGGGAGCTGATGGACTTCCTATTGCGTCTTCTAATTGCTCTTTCTTTTCCATTTTTACACTTGTATATTTCTTTCTATATTCCTTCATACCCTTTTGCCCAAATCTTACAACATTTAGTCATGTAATCTTTGTCAAGGTCTTTTATGGGATAATTATACTGTTTATGTTGGCCACATATATTCTGGTCACTTCCTCCCACTCTTCCTTGGAACATGATCCGTATTCCCCCCAAACATGGCACTTCTAACTGATGTGCTCTTGTTAAAACTAGTGACCAAAAAGGATCAGTATAATTTTTCCCATAATTGACTTTAATGTAATCAATCGGAGAGGGTTGGTGCTGCTTACCTTCAGCTTCCTTTCCTGCTTGATTACCCATTATAGCAAACAATAATACTTATACTTTAAAATTAAAAAAATTCAGACTTGCTTTCTCTATTTCGTTCCAGGGGCGGAAAATGTACTTAAACTTATGACAATTTATAGATTTATGACAAGGAACCCAGTGTTCTCCTTTTTTAAATACAACCAGACACTGTATTTCTGCTACACTTAGTCCCTCGAACACCGGACTGGGGGGTAGTATGTTGTGTATATTAAACCTTAACATATGTTGTTTTGATCCCTGGAACATAGGACCCTTGCCAATTTTGACATGATACCCCCCTGGAACAATTGCCACTAATGACGTGGTCTTCCCTTTATAAGCAAACAATAAATCAGTTTTACATTCAGGACAACAATATACAGTCGACATTTAAAAAGGTAACCCTTTTTGTGTACACCTTTAGATATAGAGTTTCCACAGATCCGTCCTATGTAGAGAAGAATTTAAGATTCTTTCTCAATTTAATAACCTGGTCTGGCCAACCTAGCGAGACCCTCTGTATCTATTCTAAATCTACCTTTCAATCTTAACAGAGTCCCAGAAAACTTGTAGTTTTCTCGAGAGTCTACTTTATGGTGAACCAATTGACAAGGCAAGACTGTTGTTCCCAATAATAATTAAAGGGGGTCTTACCTGTTCAATTGGATCATCCCACTTCTGACACCACTGAAAGGTTCTGGTTCTGTTTGGTTCTGTTGGACCTTCTTGGCTCGAGCTGGACTCAGGATCTGTGGAAGTCTCTCTGACCGGTCGGATATTCAAGACACCAATAAACAGTGAATAGGTATACTAGAATATGTCATTTAATGGTTACATGTCCTATTTTATACACAGCGAGAAAAGTTGCTTCCCTCCTATGGACCTATCAGCAATAAGCAAAAACCTCATGAGTTAGACAAAAATAAATTCTAACAGGTTTTTTGACTTCTGCAAAAGCGGTCAGTTAACATACGTCAATTGTGGTCAAACTAAACATGTTCTGACATTTGAAACAGGAAGATAAGAAACGCCAGATGTCAGTGTGGTCAATCTGTCAGTTAAAAAGCAGAAGTGAGATAAACTTTTTCCCGGAAAAGGCCTAACCACAAAGTCACATTTCATGCTTGTCAGTTACACAGAAGAAAGATTAGCTTGACCACAAAAGTCACATCCTGTTCACACTCATGTCAGAGAAACATTATTGTAAAATATATATATATATTTAAGGAGAACTCTAACCATGAATATTGGTTCATGATCTTCTTATACCTTACAGTAACCACAAAGAAGACAACGCTATGACAAACACTATGACAGGAAATCGTGGGGCAGACAAAATGACAGAAATCGCGGGGCAGACGAAATCGCGGGGCAGAAACGCTATGACAGAAATCGCGGGGCAGAAACGCTATGACAGAAATCGCGGGGCAGAAACGCTATGACAGAAATCGCGGGGCAGAAACGCTATGACAGAAATCGTGGGGCAGAAACGCTATGACAGAAATCGTGGGGCAGAAACGCTATGACAGAAATGCAACGACAGAAAACCAGGGGCAGAAATGGTATGAGAGAAATGCTGAGCCTGACATGCTGAGGCCGACGTGCCATGACAGGAAAACCTGGGGCAGAAAATGTAAGAGAAATGCTGAGCCTGAACGCAGAGCCTGAAAGGCTGAGGCAGAAATGCAATGACAGAACCTGGGGCAGAAATGCTGAGACTGAAATGCTACGGCAAAAGCAATGACCGAACCCTGGGGCAGAAAATGCAAACATTTTCAGAAACACTGCGCCTGAAACGCTGAGGCAGGAAGCAAAGACAGAAATCCTGGACAGACAAATGCTAAGACAGGAATGCTGAGACTGAAACGCTGAGGCAGAACATGCAACAGAAAAAACCTGGGGCAGAAACGCAGAGACTGAAACGCAATGACAGAAACCTGGGGCAGACAACGCTGAGACTGAACCGCTGAGGCAGAAAAAATGCAATGACAGAAAAAACCCTGGGGTAGAACCACTATGATAGAAATGCTATGACAGAATGCCGAGACTGAAAATCCAACGACAGAAACCTGGGCCAGAACGCTACGACAGAACGTGACTGAAAAGCAATGACAGAAACCTGGGGCAAAACGCTATGACAGAATGTGACTGAAAATCCAACGACAGAAACCTGGGCCAGAACGCTACGACAGAACGTGACTGAAAAGCAATGACAGAAACCTGGGGCAAAACGCTATGACAGAATGTGACTGAAAATGCAATGACAGAAACCTGGGGCAGAACGCTATGACAGAACGTGAGACTGAAAATGCAAATGACAAACCTGGGGCAGAAACGCAGAGACTGAAAGCCATGGCAGAATGCAATGCCAGAACCCCTGGGGCAAAAATGCTATGAGAGAAACTCTGCGCCTGAAATGCTGAGGCAGAAACGCAAAGACAGAAAAAGCTGGGCAGAAAGAAACGCTATGACAGAACTCTGAGACTGAAACCGCTGAGGCAGAAAATGCAATGACAGAAACCTGGGGCAGAATGCTGAGACTGAAACATGACAACAGAATTCTGGGGCAGACAAACGCTGAGACTGAACCGCTGAGCCAGAAAGTATTGACAGAAACATTGACTGAAACGCAAAACAGCCGGGCCAGAAACGCCAAAGACAAAACGCCTGGTGCATAAACGCAGAGACACTGAGAAAACGCAGAGACACTGAGAAACGCAGAGACACTGAGAAACGCAGAGACACTGAGAAACGCAGAGACACTGAGAAACGCAGACACTGAGAAACGCAGGGACACCAAGACAGAATACTTACTGCAAAATGCATGTGTCGCAAGGAAATACTGCCTGCGTGACAAGTGGAGACGTGGGTGGACAGCCCCCCATGCTGCCAGCGAGTGACCCCTGAAGAACAGGTGTATGCCCCCTCCCCCTGAGCTGCCAGCGAGATTCGTGGATGGACAGCCCCCCTCATACAGCCAGTGGGACCACGGAAAAAAATAGGAGGACAGCCCCCCCCCTCACCATGCTGCCAGCGTGACCCCTGGCGATGCGGGTGGACAGCCCCCCCTTATACAGCCAGCGTGTGATCCCTGCAGCAGTGAGGTGAACCAACCCCCCCCCCTTCAGCTGCCAGCATGGGCCCGGGAGGAATGGATGGATGGATGGATCAGCGTGAGCCCAGGAGGAGGAGGAGGTGGACGAGTGGGCGGCCCTGCAGATGCAGCCGGCGTGAACCTAGAGGAGAAATGGGTGGGTGGGTGGGTGGGCCCCCCCCCATGCTGCTCGGGCAGGGAAGACCAAGCGGGGCGGAAGGAGGAGTCGGATGAGAAGCATGCGGCGGCCCCCCTTCCTGATGCCAACAAGGCACCAGGAGATGGATGGCTGGAAAAACGGGCCCCCTCCCACAGACGCCGACATGCGCCTGAAAATGGAAGCCCCCCCCTCCTCCAATGATGCCCGCCGTGGGAACCGGGAGGCGTGCGGGCGTCTGCTCCATGACGCCCCATGTGAGATCCAGAGAGGAGAGCTGAACTCCAGCAGCCGACCTGCCGCATGGTCATGAAACCGGAAGTGGTGCGATAAACCTGACGGCCGGAAATGACGTCAAACCAGCCCTGAAAAGACGCAGACACAGGACCTGACAAGGGAGGAGGCTTAAGTAGTCCTCTCAGCCTCCTCCCACAAATACAGGCTAGCCTATGGCCAGCCTTACACATATATATGAAGCGCCCACGCCACCCTCCTTCTCCACTCTTTGGTTCATTCACTGGAGAGGAAGGAGCGCGTGGGTTTTCCATGCCCGTACCCCCTGGGTTGCAGAGGTTAGGCACACTTAGTTTCCTTACGGGTCTTTGCAGCAATCCCCTCAGTGTTGGTTTCTGTCCCTAGTGTGTAGAGACAAAAGTCTCTATGCCCCAAGTAACTCCAAGGTCCACACCAGTATATCACTCCAACGTAGAGCTTTATTTTCTTATGCATGAAAGGAGAAAGGTGTTAGGAAGACAGATGGAATTCAGGCACTCCTGGCTTCGTCGACACTTGATCCCAAGTGGGTACAGCTCACCCGGATAATCATCCAATGGCACTAGCAGCCGGCGTGTAGCTCGAACAGTCAATTTAATTCCTTAATGGATGCGTTCAGGAGATCCTCTGCTACAGGATCTATGGTGCCCCAAACCTACTACTGGTCCAGATGTTAGGCCCCTGGTTTTCGGATGGATGACATCCCTCCGGAGAGTTACTGGGCCCCTTCCTTCACTGTGATTTTCTCACCAGTCCTTCGGAACGGTCCTCCCCCAGCCTCCTCTTCCAGAAACGGGTCCCCTCGCAAGGCGGCACCCTGGGATTCTTCCTCTTGAAGTGGGCTCCAGCTAAAGGTGCTGGGCCCAGGGCTGAAGTTGCAGTCCCAGGGCTAAAGGTGCCTGGGACTGAGACACATGTGGCCCCATGGCCTGGAGGACCATGCACTCGAAACTGGACTCCACACAATACCTTTCCCCGGGTACAGGTCCCCGGGGTGGCAGCTAGACTCCAACTCTTATCACGTCTACCCCTTTTGTACCCCCTCCCGGCATGCACAGCAGGTCCACCACACCCACTGTACGGCTACCGAGAGGAGACACCAAATCGCTGCCCCATCACCTGTAGTTCAACCCTGGGTATAGATGACAGCACCACCCATACTTCTCAGGGGAACTGCACACCAGGTGAAATAGCAACAAGACAGAATCCAGCAATTGAAAAGATTTGAGTCAACTACCACTCAAATCACCCCTAAATTTGGTATAGCAGTCCCTAAATTTGAAACCCCCGCTACACACTCCCCTCTCTCTTAAAGAGACACTGTCCCCAGTGTCTGGAGACAAATTTGCACGCTCAATCCTGAGCAGGCGCAAACTTACCTTCAGAACTATGTACAAAAATTTGAAAAAAAAAGAAAAAAATACCAGAGTGCCTGAATTAAAGAAGTGAATCTCAGTAAAGAAAAGAGACCGGAACATTTTTCACAAATAACATTCCCTCCCTCCATCCTATCACAACTAGATCCCACCCAATCTACGGTGAGTTGCTTGATGGTCTCCTGCATGGGAAAGAAAAACACATCACAAAAAGAAATAACAGTCTATTACTACTGTATGTACATGAATCAAACCATCCCTCCTAGAAGAGATAATTTGTTTCAGCTAACGGTACACACTAAGCCTAGTGTATTTTTTTTTTTTTCTTATAGCAGTACCATGTAAGTGCCTTTTAAAAGTTTTGCAGAACACTACCACCTAGTGGCAGCACACACGTGACTCTTTAGCCTAACAAGGATCCCCTTGTTGATCTCGCCGGCTTCCAGCTTGGCCCTGACTAGCTCTACCCAAAGTTCTTTTCACTTGATGGGAAAAAAACAACAAAAACAGTCCTTCAAAAAGTAAAAGAATCTCTGGGAATAGAGTTCAGCATAGCAGTTCAAGGCATTGTCTCTAAAAGCAGTAACAAAAAAAAACACAAGTCCAACTTTAAAAAGGTAAAAACGTGGGTCAGGTAGAGTCAAAGACTTCCAGTCTTTGTCCAAAGTTTCAATGGAGTAAGTCGCATCATCTTTGTCTTTACTCCAGATCACGACTCGATCCGCATGTATATGGCGACCAAAAGACCAGTCTTTTCGGCAGCCCTTATATCTTCCAGTCATCACTGCCAAACAACTGAAGTATCTGTGGCTTTTCTTCACCTCTAAGCGATTCTATACAAAGTCACTATACCATCGCTCCCGAGAAGCCTCGATTTCGAACAATAAGTCCTTTGGGACATATGAGTATTCCCATCCATAGTCCGCAGCAACCTTCTGGCTCCAAAGCCGCTGTAGTCGAGCCAAAGGCAGCATGGTCGCTAGATCTCCAGTTCCTGGTAGGACGATGGCGCCCGCAGATCTCCTAGGGCGTACAGGCTCCAGCTGTGGCATAGGAGGTCTCAGTGGTGAACGGGCCTCCGGGGCAGCAGGCACAGAAGACACCGGAGCGTGCAGAGCAGGCACGGGTACAATCTCTCCAGCATTAACAGGGGTTTCCACCTGGGGTGTAGTATCCCTAGAGTCCATGGGCGATCCCTTTGCATTATGAGGAGAAGTTAAAGAAATGTTGTCCCATCCTTTGCTGACAAACAGTTCATCAATCTCTGCATTATCTCCCATATCCGAGGAAGAATCCACATCCGAAGAGTCCCACATCTCTGCTGGCAGGCAAACTCTAGTGGACACAGGATCATCTTTTAACAGTTCCTTTGGGTAAGGCATCCAGGCGTCCCTAATAGAATGGACACTGACCTTGGTTCCTTTCCCCAGCCGACCTTGACCGCTAACCGTCAGGGAAACTTCTCCGGCTGGACGATCCGAGTCAGGCGGGCGCTGGGATGGGCCTCCACCGCGGCTGCGGGAAGCTTTTCCGAGTCCTACCTTCCTTTTAGCAGGTGGAAGGAAGGGCTCCATTGAGACTGATGCAGCATCCGCTGGGTTCTCCGCCTCGAATTCCTCAATGGCCGGAGCTTCAGTCTTTACGATCGCCACCTCCTGCGGGACTGCGCTTGGGAATGGCGGTGATAGCACACACCTCCTCCTCAGGAGTAACAGCACCTGACATACACTTTACTCGGTAGACTTTTGGCTTCTCTGTCGGCTGCTCTACCACGAACAGGAATTCCCCACAGCGGGTACATCTCCCAAAAGGCCGAAGATGTACAATCAGTCCCTGACACTTCACACAGATCATGCCCAAGGCCTCTGCATCTCGACATGCATAAAGGGCAAAGCGGCCCCTGGGCTTCAGCCGGATTCCTGTGTCAGTCAATGAGGCGGAAATAAGAGTCACATCCATGGTTGGACCGGGCAACAGAACACAAGATCCCGGTGAAGCAGGTTTCCAAGAAGGAGCGGACATGTCGCTTCATCAACAGTTCATCAGATAATGTCCCCTTTTTTGCGCCAAACGCACCACGAGGAGCTCACACTTTCCAAGCTCCTCCCCTTTCTTGTTCCTTTGCTGCACTTACTTTTCAGGCTTGACACGCCCACGAACTACGCAGCCAAAAATTGCCAGGCCTGAATCCTTTCTCTTACTTGTGACGCAGGTTGAATTTCACACAAACATGGCCGACCTCCACGGGGCTTTCACAGGGGAATAAAGTCCAACTTCTCCCGGGGCATATACCACAAAAATCCCGGACCACGAGCCCCCATGTGGAACGCCCACACCACCCTCCTTCTCCACTCTTTGGCTCGTTCACTGGAGAGGAAGGAGCACGTGGGTTTTCCATGCCCATACCCCCTGGGTTGCAGAGGCTAGGCACACACCCTAGTGTGTAAGGACAAAAGTCTCTATGCCCCAAGTAACTCCAAGGTCAACACCAGTATATCACTCCAACGTAGAGCTTTATTTTCTTATGCATGAAAGGAGAAAGGTGTTAGGAAGACAGATGGAATTCAGGCACTCCTGGCTTCGTCGCCACTTGATCCCAAGTGGGTACATTTTACCCGGATAGTCTCCCAATGGCACTAGCAGCCGGCGTGTAGCTCGAACAGTCAATTTAATTCCTTAAAGGATGCGTTCAGGAGATCTTCTGCCACAGAATCTATGGTGCCCCAAACCTCCTACTGGTCCAGATGTTGGGCCCCTGGTTTCCGGATGGATGACATCCCTCCGGAGAGTTACTGGTCCCCTTCCTTCACTGTGATTTTCTCACCAGTCCTTCGGAACGGTCCTCCCCCAGCCTCCTCTTCCAGAAATGGGTCCCCTCGCAAGGCGGCACCCTGGGATTCTTCCTCCCGAAGTGGGCTCCAGCTAAAGGTGCTGGGCCCAGAGCTGAAGTTGCAGTCCCAGGACTAAAGGTGCCTGGGACTGAGGCACACGTGGCCCCATGGCCTGGAGGGCCATGCACTCAAAGCTGGACTCCACACAATACCTTCCCCCGGATACAGGTACCTGGGGTGGCAGCTCGACTCCAACTATTATCGCGTCTGTCCCTTTTTGTACCCCCTCCCGGCATGCACATCAGGTCCACCACACCCACTGTACGGCTGCCAAGAGACCCCAAATCGCTGCCCCATCACCTGTAGTTCAACCCCGGGTATAGATGACAGCGCCACCCATATTTCTCAGGGGAACTGCACACCAGGTGAAATAGCAACAAGACAGAATCCAGCAATTGAAAAGATTTGAATCAACTAGTGAACTACCACTCAAATCACCCCTAAATTTGGTATAGCAGTCCCTAAATTTAGAACCCCTGCTACATATATACACACATATACACATATACATATATATACACACACACACACACACACACATATATAATTAAATACGCCGCCTGAATTATATTAGAAAAAGTACACCAGGAATGGCCTGCAATCAGATATAGGCTACACTGGATGCAGAGTATATTTTAGCAATACCCTCTTCAGGGCCGCTGATTCGTTTTGGGTTTTGCACGTTACCTCTTCAGCTGCGTTGTCTGTCTGGGTAGGAAAGTCTGTAGTAATGCAATGTCCACACAGATGTAAAACCTCAAACAGTTAGGCTTTATTTTTCTTATGCAGTATAACTTTGAGAAGTAGAAGGTACGGAAGAGTAGGGGAAGGTTCAGGCACTCGCCACAAAAGTTGACAAATGTAGAAGTTCAAAGTCACTCCCCACTCTCAATGTTAGAGTGGGTATTGGTCACCCGGATAGCCCCCTCTCACATGGCCTAGCAGCCGGGATGACACACGAATTAGCAAGAGGGCAGTCTCTGCCACAGACTGCCCAAGGTGAAGAAGGTCTCTGCCACAGATCTGTTCAAGTGTACAAAGTCTCTGCCACAGACCTGTTTGAAGTTGAGCAATGGATAGTCCAGGAATCCTCTGCCACAGGATTTCAAAGTCCCAAACTTCCAGCCGTACAGTTTAAAGAGCCTTTAAGCCAATTTGGCCAACTTCAGGGCTTGTGGTGTAATGGATCCCTCCTTTAATAAAGTTGCCAGGCCTCACCCGAGACAGCAGTGTTGTGCCGGTCTCCTCCAGGGCAGGTCCTCCCCTGGTCTCCTTCATTAGACAGCTTGGGATCCCTTCTCCGGATATAGGCCCAGCCCACATAGCTGGGCCTACTAAGTAGCGATGCAGCCTCGGGCCAACCTGGCCCCGAGGCCAGGACCACACACACACACGCGCACACACACACCTCGCGCCCGGAGGGCTGCGGGGCATGAACGAACTCCAATCAATGGCGTCTGCCCCTTAAGTATCCCCTCCCAGCAGGCACAGCGGGTTAACCACTCTCACTACAACACTGCCGAGAGGGGCCACTCAATATACCATAATCTGCCCATATTTCAACAAGTGCCTGTGGTGGTAACGCCACCTACAGGCAAAAAGGGAAATCACTACCAGGCAAACCATAACTGAGACAGAGGCAAATTTAAATGTAATCAACTGTCTGAGCCCAACTACTGGCTCAGACATCCCTCTAAATTTGAATAGCGTCCCAACCATTTAAATATTAAATACACTTCAGCTGAGCTAACTGAATAACCTGTCTGCCTGCCTGCTCAATCTAAATCACACTATCTCTCCGTCCACGCCAACAACACACTACACAGGGCCGACGTGCAGGCAGCCTTATATAGTGTGGGGCATGGACTTGGTCCCTCTAAACCATGATTAGCCAAAGGCACCCTGCCTTTGGCCAATTATGGCTCTCTTAGCAGAGGGCGCTGGGATTGGTCAAAGCATGCATGTCATGGTGCATGCTTAGGCCAATCATCATACAGCAATGCACTGCGATCTCGCAGTTCATTAAGGTGCATTTTTTGACGAACGGGCGAACACCCAATGTTGAGTCAAACCTATGTTCGACCCGAACATCGAGCTCATCCCTACTGTGTACATCAATGTTCAAGAAAGAATCCGCTCATAAAACACATACAGTATGTAAGATGCCACTGATGGCTTTTTTTTTTTTCTTTTTTTTTGTTGCCTCACTGCTATCCTAATGTATTGAGTTCAGTACATTCTGATTACACAGACCAAGCTAAGAGCTAAGAAATTCTGCTTTACATTTATTAGCTGCATGCTTGACAAAGTGGAGCCACTGTAAATCACTGGTGACAGTTAGTAATGTCACGACACCTATTTCTATAATGAAATGTGAACTGCAAAGGGAACAACGCTCATAAAAATGCACAGTTCTATACACGCTCTCAGGTCAAACGGGTTGATTATGAGGAGGCCTCTATTTATCTAGGAGTTATCCAAAATCCTTATGATTATATGCATATTTAAAACATAAAAGCTGAGCATGTCAAAAAAAATTAGCATGGCTAAATGGTTGACTGGGTGCATGGAACTCAATGTTGAGAACTGGTATCACCATCATCTGGTGTGTACACTGGAGGAATTATCATGATTATCTATTAAACTTTATAGCCATCGGTTTTTTTACAGGGGGGGGGGGGGGATTTTTCAGGAATGAGGAGAGAGATAAAAATAAAGAGACATTTATCCCATAAATAAACCCACCCTATCCTCTTTGTGTTACTAAACCCACAACAGTAAAAATCAGTCTGTATATGCAGTAAAGCATGCTTGTTATACTCATTGTGGAACCTAAGGGGTTAATCCTGCACATTGCGTAAAAAGGCTGTTAGATCCTGTCTTCTCTGATCCTCCCCTTCTTCCACAGTCCCCAATCCCTCTCCTGATAGTAGAAGAGCCTTGGAGGCACTCTGCACATGCTCAGTTTGGTGTGTATTGCTAGAGTTTTTTTTTGGGGGGGGGGGTGCATGTGATAAGCACTGTATAGACAGAGGGTCAGGGGTCATGCATCCTCACAGGACAGTCAGAGAAAAATAAACTCCTCCCACAAGCTTTAACCAGTGCTCATCCGAACACTGATAGTCACAAGACTGCTATATACTACTGATGAGAAAAGATATTTAGCATTTTATATTTACTAAAATACTGTAATTGCATTTCCATTCTGTGTACTGTGGGAGACCAGATATAGTGAATGCAGGGGCCTGGGTTTAGTAACACTTTAACAAGATAACATTTCTGGACTCACCCCCATCCACCTTATATTATCCTTTACCCCTAAAATATGTCCTAGGACTTATTCCTACCAACACCCTTTCTCCCCAACCTATAATAATTTCTCAGTTGCTTTGGTAATTCTAAAATTTATTTAGGCCCTACCTATTAATCTTATTCAAATTTTAGGAAGAGAGAGAGGATGGAGAAGAGAGAAGGTGGAGATGAGGGAGAAAAGGGGAAGGACTCAGAAAGGAACAGAGGAGAGAAGGAGGGAGAGGGAAAATGGGAAGGTGGAGATGAGGGAGAAGAGGAGAGTAACGGGGGGAGATGATGGGGGGGGGGGGGAACAGAGAAGGGGAGATAAGGGGGAGGAGAGGGAGAAAGAAGGTAGAAGTGAGAGGGAATAGGGGAGGAATAGAGAAGGGAGAGAGGAGAAGGAAAAGGGGGAAGGGGAGGTATAAAGAGATGGTGGTTGTAACGGCATCCCAAGTATGAAAGGGGTTAACGCCGTTTAGGATATTCCCTCTCTGGACACACATCCACTGCCGATCCTCCACAGTCAGGCGACCGCTTCCCATAGGATTAATCCTTCTAAACATACGAGACAAACACTCTGTATGAAGTTTCCAACCGGACTGACAATCTTTAATGAGAGCAGGCTCTTTTTATACACCAAAATAATACTGCATTAATCTAAATGAACAATGGTCCAACTCCACCCACAACATCACACAATGGTTACATAACGAGCTCCCAATACACATATTCTGACATCTCTTAGCTAATCCCTTTACATCTTAAATGACTATGCATGACCTTTATATTCACCAGATTGTCTGTCTGCTTTACAATGCACACAAGTACAGAGTTAATTATCACTATTCACAATGAAAGGATCTGTAGCATAGTTGAGATTCATTAACATTACACAAGCAGACAGGTGACATCAGCATCTCTTAATTAACTTGTTGAGTTCAGAATCAAATAACCAGTACATTTTGTGGATTAATATTACTATCCCAATTTAAAGCAATCCAAGACATTCTTAATGTCCATTATTTCCTGGCTCATCCTGTGCCCAAAGTGACCCCTGTCACAGTGGTGATGAGAGGGCGGATGGATAGAGAAGGCCAGAAGGAGAGGAAAGGGGAAAGAGGAGAAGGATAGAGAAGGGAGAGAGAGGGGAGGTATAAAAGTGGAGATGCAAGAGAGGAGAGGAAGGATAGAGAAAGGAGAGAAGAAAGGGAAAGAAATGGAAGAGGGGAAGGATAGAGAAGGGAGAGAGGAGATGGAGAAGGGGTAGAGAGGAGAAAAAGAGTGGGAATGAGGGAGAGAATGGGAAGAACAAGTGGGTAAGGTAAGGGGGAAGGAGAGAGGGAGGAAGATAGAGAAAAACAGAGAGAGAGAGAAATAAGAGAAGGGCACAGACAGAGGAAAGAGAGAGAGGGCAGAGAATAAAAGAGAAAAAAGGTGGGGAGAAGGATGGTAACACAGAAGAAGAAGGAGAAGGGGGGGAGAGGAGGAAGAGATTGAGAAGAGAGGGGGAACAAATAAGGGGGGTGGGTAGAAAAAGGAAAAAAAGTGAGCTTAGCTAAATGGTTTACTGGGTGCATTGAATTCAACAGGGCCAGAATAACATGTGGGCTATTGGAGCTGCAGCCCCTTCCTTAGGATTGGCCCAGCCCAGTGATGCGCACCAAATTACTACCCTACTAAAACTACCCAAACTCATCCTCTCTCTCACCCCTCCCTCTCTCTTACACCCCCCTTTCTCTTTCATCCCCTCTCTCTCACCCCCCCCCATCCCCCTCTCTCTCACCCCCACCCCCCCTCTTTCTCTCACCCTTCCTCTCCCTCTCTTTTTCAACCCCCTCTCTCTCTCCCCCCCATCCTCCCCTCTCTGCCTCTCTCACCCCATCCCCTCCCTCTCTCACCCTTCCTCTCTCTCACACCCTTCCTCTCTCCCTCACCCCCTCTCTATTTAATTGAATTGAATTATTTAAAAATATTTAATTTGTTTTAATTAGATGCATTTTAACTTTATGTAGTGTCGGTGTAGTGTGAATATAGTGATAGGGCAGTTTTACTGTAGTGTTAGTGTAGTGCGTCTGTGCCGTTTTACTGCAGTATATTGGAGTGTGTTTGTGTAGTGGGTCCCTGCAATTTTCCTACAGTATATTGTAGTGCAGCAGTGCAGTTTTACTGAAGTATATTGTAGTGTGTCCGTGCACTTTTACTGAAGTATGTTAAAGTGCGTCAGTGCAGTTTTACTGCAGTATATTGTATTGCTTCAGTTCAGTTTTACTGCAGTATATTACAGTGCGTCAGCACAGTTTTACTGCATTATATTGTAGTGTGTGTCTTTGTAGTGCATTATTTTACACCACATTACATAACATTTAATGCTGTATACAGTACAGTATACCCCCTTTTTTTTCGGTTGCCGCGTGTTATTTTTTTATGTCCTGTGCCTGCCCCCTTTTTTGAAATTGCGAGCTGCAGTTTTTCTGACTGTGGCGCTGTTGTTCCCCCTTTTTTCTTTATTTTTTATAGTTTTGACAATTCTTTTAGTGGCAGTCCTCAAGTTAACCACTTAAGCCCCGGACCAATACGGGCCATTATGACCAGGCCCCTTTTTGCGATTCGGCACTGCGTCGCTTTAACTGACAATTGTGCGGTCGTGCGACGTGGCTCCCAAACAAAATTGGCGTCCTTTTTTTTCCCACAAATAGAGCTTTCTTTTGGTGGTATTTGATCACCTCTGCGGTTTTAATTTTTTGCGCTATAAACAAAAATAGAGCGAAAATTTTGAAAAAATACATATTTATTTACTTTTTGCTATAATAAATATCCCCAAAAAATATAAAAAAACTTTTTTTTTTTTCCTCAGTTTAGGCCGATACATATTCTTCTACATATTTTTGGTTAAAAAAAAAATCGCAATCGGCGTTTATTAATTGGTTTGCGCTAAAATTATAGCGTTTACCAAATAGGGTATAGTTTTAAGGCATTTTTATTAAATTATTTTTTTTTTTTTTACTAGTAATGGCGGCGATCAGCGATTTTTTCGCGACTGCGACATTATGGCGGACACATCGGACACTTTTGACACATTTTTGGGACCAGTCATTTTCACAGCGAACAGTGCAATAAAAATGCACTGGTTACTGTGAAAATGACACTGGCAGTGAAGGGGTTAACCACTAGGGGCGTGTTACTGAGGGGGGGCGTGGCTACGACTGACACGTCACGATCTCCGCTCTGATTACACAGAGCGGAGATCGCTGACATTGTCAGTAGAGGAGCGGGGAGATGTTGTGTTTACACACACATCTCCTCGCTCCGAGCCTCGATCGAGTCTGCGGGACCCGCGGTCCCACTCACGGGGAAGGCAGGGGGGTCGCGAGTGCGGCGCGTGCGCGACCCCAACGTCAGCAGTTAAAGGGCCACGTACAGGTACGTGATTGTGCCTGTATGAGCCATTCTGCCGACGTATATCGGCGTGAAGGGGTCGTTAACTGGTTAAAGTGCAACAAACTCCACTTTCCATTGATTAAAGTGCATCCAATTACACATTTCACTGTCTCTATTACATTTTGGTAATAAGCCCCCCCCCCCCATCATGTCTGGGAGGCCAACAAGGAGAGGCAGACACTCCCATGCCACTGTGAGGGGGCCAGCGTATGTGTCCACAGGCAAAGGTGGAAGTGGTCCGTCCTCAGGCAGGGCACCATTGTCTCTGTTTAGTCATGTTGCCCATGCTATCTAGCCACAGCATGCAGAGGAGGTGGTGGACTGGCTTACTAAACCATCCTCATCCTCGATCACCCAAGCAGAGACTAGTGCACAGTCCACCGCAACTGCCAAAGTGGCTTATTCTGCTACCTTATCCACAGCTACTCCTGCCATAGCCCCAGCATCATGCATGGAGGAGTCAGCTGAGTTATTTGAACACCACATCAGCCACTTGCCCCTTGACAATGCACAGGCATTACTTGATTCTGATGTTGGTTCTGAGGTTGAGGAAGGTAGGAACATGAGCCCACAGAGAGGGAAGAACACTGGTAAACAAATTTGCAGTCATGTTCCCCCAGCCACAGCAAATTGACAACTTGGCTCCAGTGATGATGAGGATGGAGGGGATGATGATGTCACTGACATGACTTGGGTGCCGGATAGAGTAGGGTGACCAGACATCCCCGGTTTCAGGGGACAGTCCCCAGATTGAGGACACTGTCCCCGAACCAAGTCTGTCCCCAGTTTTGTCCCCGGATTGGATTTGAACAGGGGCTGGGGCAATTTCAAAGACAGTCAGTGCAGAATAAAAAAAAAAAAATCTGAATTACACACTCCTGCTCCGCCACTCCTACTAGCTTAGGGGGTGTATTTTTTTCCCTGATCTGTGCCCCTTTCTGATGATCATGTGCTGGTCGGAGCAGAGGGAATATTTCTTCAGTTTCAGGATGCATGCCCATTCCGCTCCCGCTTACATGTTCTTCTGCCTTGGCTCAAGTCCTGGTCAGCCGCCTGCCTGCTTATCTCCTTGCCTTCCCTGGTGGAGTGATCTTCCCAGTAGTAGCCGGGGCCCGGAGAGTAAGACTTGACAGGCTGCGAGGCGGGCGGCGACGGACAAAGAGTTGCTGATTGCCGCCATTACTAGTAAAAAAAAAAAATATGTCCCCGGATTTAATTTTAAAAATCTGGTCACCTTAGGATAGAGCAGAGGAGGAAAGTGAGGGTGAGGCACAACCCCAATGAGGCAGGTTGTCCTCCAGAGGCAGCCATCATGGAACAGTAGAGAGCAGCCACCCTATTCCACCTCTGCCTCAGCTCGCATACTTCATAGGCCAGTGCTGCAGGACGCGGGCTGCTAACGGGAACGGCGTTCCTGCTGTGGAAAAAGTACATGAACGCCGTTCTCATGCGTTCCTGCAGGACTTCGAGCCCTAGCCTAGGTGTAAGTGCAGATGTTTCTTCAGATCCAATTATCTCAGAAACTCAATCCATCTCCATCCTCCTTCGTCATATCATATTTCTTTCACCAAAACTCAAATGAAGATAGAGTATGATAGCGTAAAACATTTTCAATAATATTAAAAAATAAATTGAAAACTCACATTTAAAAGTGTATAAATATAAATATACTAAAGCGCTAATATATGTGAAAATAGTGAAAAATCCAAGTAATAGATAACTAAATGGTGACTGCTGCAATCAAAAAGAAATTCTGTGCTTTCCAAACAATAAGTTAAATATATAGAAAAGGAAACTCAATTCACTTACCTTTTTTCCAAGGAAAGGGTTTTTACCCCTGTAAGCGTTGTTATGCGTGTAGAGAAACTAAATTGCATGGTGTTAAATGTATGAATTTCAAATCTAAGGCTACGCAGAAGGACTATGTCATTGATGATTTTATTACATGTAGGACAGAAGGGGTAGTTTATATGCTTGAATGTACTTGTTCCCTACAGTATATAGGCAGAACTAAAAGACCTCTATGGAAAAGAATTAGGGAACATGTACAAAATATAAAGGCAGGTTTTCCAAAACACAATGTCTCTCGACATTTTGATCTTTGTCACAATAGAAATCCTGCTGATTTAAAGTTTTGGGCTATACAGAAGTTTAAGCCACATTGGAGAGGGGTAGCCATAGGGTAAGAGAAATAAGTAAAAGTGAATCACGATGGATTTATGAAATTTGCACTTTGGCGCCCAATGGTTTGAACATTGATTTTGATTTAAACTGCTTTATTTCTGATTATTAACCCCTTTAGTCTCCCTAGTTCTTTCCCCCCCCACCCCTCCATTTTTATGCCTGGTCCATTGCACATTTATGATCAGCATATTGATTGGGTGAGGGGTTATTAAATGGATTCCTTTTGGTTCATTGGGTCAGTATGTAGGAGGTTGTGTTTATTCGTGACTAAACCTAACGAGTAAATTTGTGGACTAATTAACAATGATATTTTTATCAATTTAATTTACTTTTAGTCCATTTTTAGTCTATTTTTATCATTGCATGTATATTGTAATATTTTAGAAATGTTCTTAATTTCAATATCTGTCATTTTGGTTTATTTATAAGGTTCATATTAGTCTATATATGGATTTTTTGTAATGGAGTTCCCCTTTGTCTACTTATGCTGTAGTACATAAACCAACCACTGGAGGGAGCAGGAATTTTTTATGATGGCATATGGAATTTATATATATATATATATATATATATATTATATTATATTATATTATTTTTTTTAGACCATACTATGTATGTTTTTAGCCTGTGAATGTTTTTATTAGCCATGTTATTAAAAGCTTGTTATGCTTTGTGGATGATTTAACCACTTAAGCCCCGGACCATTTGGTAGCTAAAGGACCAGAGGTGAATTCAGAATTTTGCACTGCGCTGCTTTAACTGTAAATTGTGCAGACATGCAATGTTGTACCCAAACGAAATTTGCGTCCTTTTCTTCCCACAAATAGAGCTTTCTTTTAATGGTATTTGATTGCCTCTGCGATTTTTTATTTTTTGCGATATAAACGGAAAAAGACCGAAAATTTTGAAAAACAATTATATTTTCTACTTTTTGTTATAAGAAAAATCGAATAAACTCAATTTTAGTCATACATTTAGGCCAAAATGTATTCAGCCACATGTTTTTAGTAAAAAAAATGTCAATAAGCGTATATTTATTGGTTTGCGCAAAAGTTATAGAGTTTACAAACTAGGGTACATTTTCTGAAATTTACACAGCTTTAAATTTATGACTGCCTATCTCATTTCTTGAGGTGCTAAAATGACAGGGCAGTACAAAACTCCCCCAAATGACCCCATTTTGGAAAGTAGACACCCCAAGGAAATTGCTGAGAGGCATGTTGAGCCCATTGATTTTTTTATTTTTTTGTCTTAAGTGATTGAATAATGACTAAAAAAAAAAAATTACAAAAAGTTGTCACTAAATGATATATTGCTCACACATGCCATGGTTATATGTGGAATTGCACCCCAAAATACATTTTGCTGCTTCTCCTGAGTACGGGGATACCACATGTGTGGGACTTTTTGGGAGCCTAGCCGCATACGGGCCCCCGGAAACCAAACACCGCCTTCAGGATTTCTAAGGGCGCAAATTTTTGATTTCACTCCTCACTACCTATCACAGTTTCGAAGGCCATAAAATGCCAAAATAGCACAAAACCCCCCCAAATGACCCATTTTGGAATATAGACACCCCAAGCTATTTGCTGAGAGGCATGGTGAGTATTTTACAGCTCTCATTTGTTTTTGAAAATGAAGAAAGGAAATTATATATATTTTTTTCAAAACTTTGTGACAAAAAGCGAGATCTGCAAAATACTCACAATACCTCTCAGCAAATAGCTTGGGGTGTCTACTTTCCAAAATGGGGTCATTTGGGGGGGTTTTGTGCCATCTGGGCATTCCATGGCCTCCGAAACTGTGATAGGCAGTGAGAAGTGAAATCAAAAATTTACACCCTTAGAAAGCCTGAAGGCGGTGCTTGGTTTTGGGGTCCCGTACGCGGCTAGGCTCCCAAAAAGTCTCACACATGTGGTATCCCCGTACTCAGGAGAAGCAACAGAAGGTATTTTGGGGTGTAATTCCACATATGCCCATGGCATGTTTGAGCAATATATTATTTAGTCACAACTTTGTGCAAAAAAAACAAAAAACAAACTGTCGTTTTTCCGCAACTTGTGTCAACATATAAAATATTCCATGGACTCGACATGCCTCTCAGTATATAGCTTGGGGTGTCTACTTTCCAAAATGGGGTCATTTGGGGGGGGGGTTTGAACTGTTCTGGCATTTTATACACAACATTAGGAAGCTTACATCCACTCTTCTAACCACTTGAAGACAAAGCCCTTTTTGACACTTTGTTTACATGAAAACATTTTTTTTTTTTTGCAAGAAAATTATGTTGAACCCCCAAACATTATATATATTTTTAAAGCAAAGGCCCTACAGATTAAAATGGTGGGTGTTGCATTTTTTTTTCTACACAGTATTTGCGCAGCGATTTTTCAAACGCATTTTTTGGGGAAAAAATACACTTTTAAATTTTAATGCACTAAAACACACTATATTGCCCAAATGTTTGATGAAATAAAAAAGATGATCTTAGGCCGAGTACATAGATACCAAACACGACATGCTTTAAAATTTCGCACAAACGCGCATTGGCGACAAACTACATACATTTTTAAAAGCCTTCAAAAGCCTTTACAGGTTACCCCAGTAGATTTACAGAGGAGGTCTACTGCTAAAATGACTGCCCTCGATCTGACCTTCGCGGTGATACCTCACATGCATGGTGCAATTGCTGTTTACATATGACGCCAGACCGACGCTTGCGTTCGCCATTGGGCAAGAGCAGGGCAGGACAGGGGTGCTTTTTTATTTATTTTTTTTTATTTATTTTTTTTTTTATTATTAATTTTTGCTTTTTTATTTTATTTTTAAATTGTTCCTTCCAAGTATTTTTTTATTATTTTTTTTATCATTTTTATTGTTATCTCAGGGAATGTAAATATCCCCTATGATAGCAATAGGTAGTGACAGGTACTCCTTTTTTGAAAAAACTGGGGTCTTCTAGACCCTAGATTTTTCCTCTGCCCTCAAAGCATCTGACCACACCAAGATCGGTGTGATAAAATGCTTTCCCAATTTCCCAATGGCGCTTTTTATATCCGGGGGGGGGGGCATTCCCTCCCACTGCTTGTAAAAGCAGTCCAGAGGCTAATTAGCTGCTAGGATTGCTTTTACATGAAAGCCGGCCGCAGGCTGAAAAGAATGATACCAAGATGATACCTAAACCCGCAGGCATCATTCTGGTATAAACATTCAAAGTCCAGCAACATACCAGTACGTTGCTGGTCCTTGTTGGACATGTATTGTAATCTTTTTTTTTTTCATGCAGCCAGTTGGCTGAATGAAAAAAGAGATTGATCGGTGGGTATGCCCACCATTAGAATACCGCCCTTCATCCACCCACTTCTAATGATGGGCATACATGCACCATTTATATATGCCGAAGCATGGGGGCATCCTCCCGCAAAAAAGTTATGCCGCACACACATGGTCGGACTTTTCCACGGGCAAGCCTCCGTCGGAATTTCGACCGTATGTACGCGGCATTAGGAGCAAAATCGCTCCTCCGCCCCTGCTGCCCCAATGCTTCGGCATATATGCTTTTTTTATTTAACTGTGGTGGTGAAATCACCTCCTACAGCACTGGAGTCGCAGGGATCAGGCCTGTCTCTGCGAACGCTGCAGTTATGTGTGTTTTTGTTTTGTGACAGTGATCGATCGATACTGCACTTGGGTGGCCTGGGCTGGAAGGAGGGGCAAAACGCAGGTGCCAGCAGGTATCTGGGCTGATCCCGCTAACACTGCGTTTTTGGGAACCCTAAACTGCTGGGGACGCTAGTATAGATCTGATCAGATCAGATATTGATCTGTTCAGATACTATACCACTAAGAGGGGTGTATGCTTCACGCGTGGGTGTTAGCGCTACTGGCACTAACCTGACGCTGCCTGGGGTGTGACGCAGACCCTCTCTGACGCTAAAACCTAATTGATATCATCCGCCGGGCGATCAGGGGGTTAAACCTTTATTGGGTTATATACAGCGGGTGCCCTGACACTATAAAAAGCAAACTAACTAACCAGCATCACCCGTAACACTTATATGGTGATCTAGGGGCAATCAGGGGGTTAAAACCTTTATTAGATAATATATGGGGGTACCTGACGCTATAAAAACGTGCGGCGAACCTAAAAAAAATTACTGGCTACCGATCTGCATCACCGACACTAAGACAGCGTTTAGAAAAATGATCGCTTAGCGACAGTGGTGATAGGGGGTGAAAGGGTTACCTGGGGGGCGATCAAGGGGGTTAAACCTTTATTAGATAATATATTGGGGTACCTGACGCTATAAAAACATGCGGCGAACCTAAAAAAAATTGCTGGCTGCCGATCGGCATCACTGACGCTAAGACAGCGATCAAAAAAATGATCGCTTAGCGACAGTGGTGATAGGGGGTGAAAGGGTTATCTGGGGGGTGATCAGGGGGTTAAACCTTTATTAGGGGGGGTTAGGGGGCTGCACTGGACCTAAAACTGAATGTACTGACACTTTTACAGTCACAAATGTCACTGATTGCAGTGATCAGTATATAAATGGTCACTGCAATCAGTGACTGGGGGGTGATCTGGGGGTGTCTGGGGGGGCCTGGGGGGCGATTTATGTCCCTATGTGTCCTGGTGTCAGTGTAGTGTTGTGTGCACTGACCTGATGTCTTCTCTTGTACGGCGCTCGGTATATTTGAGCGCCGCACCAGAGATGACATCACTTCCTCCTGCTTCCTCTGCCTGACACAGACAGAGGGGGCATTTCTATTCGCCGGGAGCGATCGCGAGGGGGTGGCCGGAAACGAATGGCTGCCCCCTCATCCCGGAACCATCCCGGACACTTAGCCACCGCTCACTGTATAGGAGGGGGGTCCGATTGGACCCCCCAACTATACAAAGGCAATCACGTATGCTCTACGTGATTGTGCCTGTCGGTGCCATTCTGCCGACGTATATATACAGTGAGCGGTCGTTAAGTGGTTAAAGGAAAGCTTAAAACAGCGCTTACTAGCAATGATGTATCCTCTGTGCAGACCGTCACTGTGTTAATTAGTGTATGGTCTTCTCAGCCTCTATAAAAAGGACGCGATGTCTGGACACGGACATACCCATGATTAAGTCACGTGTCGATGATGCAACGCGTAGGGGGAGGAGCCTAGAGACGCTTCCAGCAGCTTGAGGAGGAAATCTCATCATACTGAGCCGAGCTAAGCGCTGTTTATATCGAGGGTTGCGTGAGTACAGTCGTAGCTGTTGTAGTGTATCTGTTGCATATAAACAGAGAACTATCATTGCGCAGTGTTCAATGCATGTGGAGACCTTTGAGAACGAGGAGGATAAGGATTCTGACCGTTGAAGTGGCTGCACTGTTAGCTAATTGACTGAATGAGCCTGTTGATGGTGTATTGCTGAGCAAGATTCCTTCTCAGTGTGATTATTGGACATTGTACGTGGGATTAGCCCGCAGAGTGGAGGGAGGTTGGGTGAGCAGGATCGCTGCATTCATCATTTCCACCCATGTTGCTCCTTTTTTAGTTTTTTCATCACTGTTAATATTATTATTAGTATTATCATCCAGTTGGAAAACACTGTCATCAGTGATTGTATTTATTTTTTCACTAGGACTGTGCACAATTTATAGGTTGGTTTCAGCGCATCTTTTCTATATATATTTCACATTTAAAAGTGCATATCTGACGCACTGCAGACAACAAGCCTCTCCAGACACTGACAAAATGGTGGATTGCTAACTTCCTGTCATGCGGCTTGACATCATCAGCCCTATTCTACGCATTACATCACTAAACACGTGACTTCATCAGGGAATCTATATTTTATGAATGAATTACATTTGACGTGGAGAAAAATGAGTCTAGTCATATTCTATTCAGCCCCCTTTTACACAGAATGAATGTACAAGAAGTTTTGCAGAATGAAAAGCTTTGTGAATGTTTTTATAAATACACCTCTAAATGTCTCCAGTCCCCATTCAAGTCTATAATGGCTCACTGTGCGCCTTACTAGGGTTGAAGAAGAGATCCGCCTGCAGTATGTAAACAGCAGTTTAAGTAAAGTGTTCTAGTCCACCGTCCCTAACTTAAAGTATTACTAAACTCACAACAGTTAAATCAGTCTGTATATGCAGTAAAGCATGCTTGTTATACTGTGGAACCTAAAGGGTTAAACATCTGCATTGTGTAAAAGGGCTTTTTGATCCTGTCTTCTCTGATCCTCCTCTTCTTCCACTGTCCCTAAACCATTTCCTGATAGAACAGAGCCTTTGGGGTATTCTGCACATTCTCAGTCTGGTGTGTATTTCTAGAGTTTATTTTTTTTGGGAGGGTGCATGTGATCAGTACAGGGCCAATTAAAACTGTCCAGACAGAGGGTCAGGGGTCCTGCATCCTCATAGGACAATCAGAGGAGAATGAAAACTCCTCCTACAAGCTTTAACCAGACACTGATAGAAGTCACAAGACTGCTAAAAACTGCTGATGAGGAAAGGTATTTAGTATTTTATATTTACTAAAATATTTGCATTTCCATGTCCTGCATACTGTGGGAGACCAAATATAGTAAATACAGGGTCCTGGGTTTAGTTACACTTTAAAGTGCAATTTTGGTTAAAAAAAAACCTATAGCTTAACATTCAAATCCATTTAAAGACCAAACTTTAGAAAACATATGCCAGCCCATTTAAAATCAAGTAGAAGACAGAAACATCCTAGGGTTGGGACATATTTTACTGGGCTGTGTAAATCAATGTTCAAGAAAGAATCCTCTCATAAAACACTTAAGTCCTGTACACACGATCGGATTTCCTATGGATTCTAATCCGATGGATTTTTCCATTGGAACTCTGATGAAGCTGACTTCCATTAGTCTTGCCTACACACCAACAGTCAAAAATCCGTCCGTCCCAAACGCTGTGACGTAAAACACTCCGATGAGCCGAAAAATTAAGTTCAATGCTTCTGAGCATGCGTCGACTTGATTCTGAGCATGCGTGGGTTTTTTCTCCGATGGAGTTCCACACAGACGATCGGAATTCGCTATCGTTTTTTTTTCCATCGGATAAATTTAAAACATGTTCTATTTTTTCTCACCGATGGAAAAAAGACCGATGGGGCCCATACAGGATCGGTTTGTCCGATGAAAAAACGCCATCGGACTGTTTTCATCGGTAAAACTGATCGCGTGTACAGGGCAATACAGTATGTAGGATGCCACTGATGGCCTTCTTTTTTTTTTTCTTTCATATTTTTTGTTGCCTCACTGCTATCCTAATTTATTGAGTTCAGTAAAATTCTGTTTTTACATTTATTAGCTGCATGCTTGACAAAGTGGAGCCACTGTAAATCACTGGTGACAGTTAGTAATGTCACACCACCTATTTCTATAATGAAATATGAACTGCAAAGGGAACAACGCTCATAAAAATGCACAGTTCTATACACGCTCTCAGGTCAAACATGTTGATTATGAGGAGGCCTCTTTATCTAGGAGTTATCCAAAATCCTTATGATTATATGCATATTTAAAACATAAAAGCTGAGAATGACAAAAAAATTAGCATGGCTAAATGGTTGACTGGGTGCATGGAACTCAATGTTGAGAACTGGTATCACCATCATCTGGTGTGTACACTGGAGGAATTATCATGATTATCTATTAAACTTTATAGCCATCGGTTTTTTTACAAGGGGGGGAATTTTTCAGGAATGAGGAGAGAGATAAAAATAGAGAGACATTTATCCCATAAATAAACCCACCCTATCCTCTTTATATTACCCCTTAAAGTGTTACTAAACCCACAACAGTAAAAATCAGTCTGTATACGCAGTAAAGCATGCTTGTTATACTTATTGTGGAACCTAAGGGGTTAATCCTGCACATTGCGTAAAAAGGCTGTTAGATCCTGTCTTCTCTGATCCTCCTCTTCTTCCACAGTCCCCAATCCCTCTCCTGATAGTAGAAGAGCCTTGGAGGCACTCTGCACATGCTCAGTTTGGTGTGTATTGCTAGAGTTTTTTTTTTTTGGGGGGGGGGGGGGGGTGCATGTAATCAGCACTGTCCAGACAGAGGGTCAGGGGACATGCATCCTCACAGGACAGTCAGAGTAGAATAAAAACTCCTCCCACAAGCTTTTACCAGTGCTCATCTGGACACTGATAGAAGTCACAAGACTGCTATATACTACTGATGAGAAAAGGTATTTAAGTGCGCATGTCTGGACACTGCGGGGTTCTGAGGATGGCTGCCTGAGTCAAGAGCTCCCCTCCAGCTGTGTACAGTGGCGCCCACAAAAGCCATCACGGCGAACGGTTTAACCCCAAAATTAAAGAGCAGGTAGATAATCAACCCGGGAACACCCCTCTAAGCTTTTTTTTTTTTTTTTTTTTCATTTTAAAAGACTTTAACCACTTGACATACCGCCCATAGTCATATGACGTCCACAAGAGGGATCTCCCATCCTGGGTGGACACACAGATCCATGTCCTGTCAGAGGTGAGGAGACCGATGTGTGTTCCCAGTACAGAGAAACACAGATCGGTCTCCTCCCCTTGTGAGTCCCCTCCCCCTACAGTTAGAATCACTCACTAGGGAACATATTTAACCCCTTCAGCGCCCCCTAGTGTTAACCCCTTTCCTGCCAGTCACATTTACACAGTAATCAGTGCAGTTTTTTAGCACTAATCGCTGTATAAATGTGAATGGTCCCAAAAATGTGTCAAAAGTGTCCGATATGTCCGTCCGCAATGTCACGGTCACAATAAAAATCACAGATCGCCGCCATTACTAGTAAAAAAAATCTATCCCCTATTTTGTAGACGCTATAACTTTTGCGCAAACCAATCAATATACGCTTATTACAAATCTTTTTACCAAAAATACGTAGAAGAATACGTATCGGCCTAAACTGGTGAAAAATGTTGTTTTTTTTATAGATTTTTTTTGGGAATATTTATTATAGCAAAACGTAAAAAAAATATATATTTTTTTTAAATTGTCGCTCTATTATTGTTTATGGCGCAAAAAATAAAAACCGCAGAGGTGATCAAATAACACCAAAAGAAAGCTCTATTTGTGGGAATAAAAGGACGTCAATTTTGTTTGGAAGCCACGTCGCACAACCGTCAGTTAAAGCGACGCAGTGCCGAATCGCAAAAAGTGCTCTGGTAAGGAAGGGGGTAAATTCTTCTGGGGCTGAAGTGGTTAAAGCTGCAATTTCAATCCGTTGTCACAAACAAAAAATCCAAGATGGCCGCCACAGTACGGTATATAGCCTCCAGTGAACTCTGCCTCACAGAAAATAGACATATAATCACCTCAGCGGCTCAAAATTTCACCTCAAAAACCCAGGCAGGACCCCCACAAATACTTTCCCCTCACAAATCTCCACTGAACCTCTTATCAGCTTCTCAGTATTTGGCTCTCCCTACACATCCATAGGGAACAATTCTTCAGCTCAGAATACCTTATTTCTGTCAGAAACTCGCCTCAGAGACCAGGCTTTTCAAATGGAGGACCTATTCCAGAAATTTTCAGAACTTCTGGATAGGGGACTGGCTGAAACAGCCGCAAAAATAACTGGGTACCTCCGGGCAGACGACGGGTACCTCCGGGTCATCGAGCTGGGCAGCAGGCTCCGGGTCATCGAGCTGGGCAGCAGGCTCCGGGTCATCGAGCTGGGCAGCAGGTACGGACACATCAAGCTGGGCAGCAGGCACAGGCACATCAAGCTGGGCAGCAGGCACGGGCACACCAAGATAGGCAGCAGGTACGGACGGGCACATCAAGCTGGGCAGCAGGTAGGGGCACCTAGGGCTGGGCAGCAGGCAGGAACACCTCAGGCTGGGCAGCAGACAGGAACACAGGCTGGGCAGCAGGCTCTGCAGGCTGGGAAACGGGCACCACAACCTCAGGCCGGGAAACAGGCACCACAACCTCAGGCCGGAATGCTGGCACTGGCTCTTCAGGCTGGAACACTGGCACTGGCTCTTCAGGCTGGAATGCTGGCACCTCGGGCTGGAAAGCAGGAACCGAGTCATCAAGCTGGACGGCAGGCACCGGGACGTCAGACTGGGTAAAAGGCACAGGGACGTCAGACTGGGTAAAAGGCCTAGAGTTGGCAGATTTAAGTGGGTCATCAGGTTCAACTGGCATGAACGCAGGCTGGTCGGTGTGGAGGCAGGTTGGGTTACTGGCAGGATTGTGTGGGTCGGAAAGAACTTCCGTTTTTTTTTTTTTAGGCTTAGTCACTGCAGATTTGTAAATAACGGGAGGGATGTATGAAAAAGATGGAATTAGATAAAAGGAAGGACTGGAATGTGGCAGAGACACAGGAACAGTGGCTGGAGGAGGTTTTTGTGGAATTGTTACAGGTGGAAGGGAAGAAGCAGGTGGATTGAAGGCAGGGTAGGTGCAGCAAGTAGAGACTGGGTAATATTTGGTAGGAAGCTGTGTAAACTGGGCTGTAGCTGGGGTTGCATAGGCGATGGGCGGATAGATTCTTGGGAAGGCAGGTGATTAATGGCAGGGCTGGAATGTTGTGGCTTGGCTAAATGCAGGAGATCTGACCATGCCTGCAGCACAGGTTGAACAAAAGCTGGTTCACACACACACCCTGTCTAATCAGAGACTGCACTGAACTAATACAATCAGATAACATCTGCTGGGAACAAGAGAAATAATGTTAATCGAAAGAAGCCGGATCATCCTCTATTAACCATTCCAGGGATTCAACTTGGTCACCGTTGAAGGGAGGAGAGAAATCGTCACTTCCTTCTGCAATGCATGAAAGGGCTGGCTTTATACATAACCGGATTAACGGCTGAACATCCTCAAAAGACACATAGCCCTGATCCACCCAGGAATGAGCTGATCGGATGGTTTCCATCAGCTGGTCACTAGTCCACCCTTTTAAAATCTGGCAACAATATTCACTATCCTCTGCCGCCAGTAGGGAATAGTAAAGGATTTCATCGAAATCTATATCAGAAAACGCACAACACCAGGATGGTTCCTCAATGCAGCCACGTCTGGTCAGGGAGTGGCCTTGGTATACAATCAGGAGACTAGTAGACCAGACTGTGTGACTACACAGAGGAGACCAAAAACACATGTAAGTGAAATAAAAAGGTGTTTATTTACAAGGTGACAAACAAGTGAAAACCACCAGTGCACAACCAACAACGAATAGTATATACAAATCAAGGGGAGATACCGTAACCGTAAAAGCCAGGCCGAGATCATACACCAAGGGATATCAGCAGATGGTTGAGGACGGAACACAACAGGGCAGGGAGAGGATGGATGGACGGACAGGCTGCGGGGCAGGAATCCAAGGTCAACAGATAACAGAAAGGGGCAGGTCCAGGATGGGCTCAGGATAGGATCATGTCGGGTCAGATGCAGGCTCAGGATAGGATCAGGTCGGGTCAGATGCAGGCTCAGGGTCAGATGCAGGCTCAGGAGGGAGAGAGAGAGAGAGATACCAAGGCGAGCATGTGAGGGCTCGCCGGGTATTTATAGGACTGCAGTGATTGTCCTTATGTGACAGCTGAGCGGAGGAAGTGCTGCCTGCCCCACACTGCCGGAATACACCCGCTGGTGGACGCCGGTACTACGGCCCATGGATCAGGCATTACCACCAGCAGGTGACATCCTCTATCAAAGATACTGGCTGCAAGAGGACACCTGCTGGTGGACACTAGTACTGCAATCCATAGGACCAACAGCGCCACCAGCGGATGAAGCCTTTCCTGACAACTACTAGGGGGGAGTGGGGACGTTGAAAGCGGGTATGCCTTCCCTGGCCCTCATGGCTAGCTCACAAACCAATCTTAAAATTATATTCTCTGCTCCCTCTGCGATGGAAAGATAAGGTCTGCAATTTTACCCTTGTAACGTGGATCAAGAAGGGTTGCCAGCCAGTAATGATCCCGCTCCTTGATAGCACGAATACGAGGATCCTTCCACAGGCTTTGCAGGATCAGGGAGGCCCATGCAGCGTAGGTTTGCTGAGGCATTTTCTCTGGATTCCTCTGGGTCACTCAGGACGACATGATCAGCAGCCACCTCCTCCCAGCCAAGTACAACTCTATTGGTGTCTTGGGACTGTAATCGATCCCTTGAAGACTGCTGCTGATGCTGAGTAATAGGCTCCACCTCCATGCTGACACAATCCTCCTCCTCCTCCTTGTCTTCTTCCTGTGTGATAGGCGGGCCAGCAGGAACACTGTCTGGATAAAGGGGGCCTTGAGAGGTAAGGAAGTCCTCCTCTGCCTGCCTCTGTTCTGCCTCAAGTGCCCTGTCCATTATTCCACGCAGCATGTGCTCCAACAGGTGGACAAGAGGGACAGTGTCACTGATGCATGCACTGTCACTGCTCACCATCCTTGTGGCCTCCTCAAATGGTGCCAGGACAGTGCATGCATCCCTGATCATGGCCCTCTGGCATGGAGAAAAAAAATCAGAGCTCCCCTGACCCTGTCCTGGTGCTATATTGCAACAGATACTCATTGATGGCCCTCTGCTGCGGGTGCAGCCGCTGCAGCATGGCCAACGTAGAGTTCTACCTGGTGGGCATGTCACAGATTAGGCGGTTCTTGGGCAGGTTGTAATCCTTTTGCAGGTCAGCCAGCTGAGCAGTGGCATTATATGACCGGTGGAAATGCCCACAGAGTTTCCTGGCCTGCTTCAGGACCTCCTGTAAGCCCGGGTACCTGCCCAAGAACCGCTGCACCACCAAGTTAAGGACGTGAGCCAAACAGGGCACATGGGTCAGTTGTCCCTGTCGGAGGGCGGAGAGGAGGTTGGTGCCATTGTCGCAAACCACCTTTCCTGGCTTAAGCTGGCATCAACCACCTCTGAGCCTGCCCCTGCAGAGCTGACAGAATCTCTGCCCCAGTGTGGCTCCTGTCCCCCAAGCACACCAGCTCAAGCACCGCATGGCATCTTTTTGCCTGCGTACTTGCGTAGCCCCTTGAACGCCTACGGAGCACCGCTGGTTCCGAGGACAAAGCACAGGTAGAGGCCATGGAGGAAGAAGAAGAGGAGGGGGTGGAGGAGAGAGGTGTGTCAGAATCACCAGTAGTAACATTTCGGAGGCGTGGTGGCAGAACAACCTCCAACACTACTGCACCTTGTTCTGCATCCTTCCCAGCTGCCAGCAGAGTCACCCAGTTCACCGTGAAAGATAGGTAACGTCCCTGTCCATGCCTGCTGGACCATGAGTCAGCAGTAATATGCACCTTACCGCTGACCACCCTGTCCAGCGAGGCCAAGACATTGCCTTCCACATGCGGGTAGAGAGCCAGAATCGCCTTCCGTGAGAAAAAGTGGCGTTTGGGAACCTGCCACTGAGGAACCGCACATTCCACAAACTCATGGAAGGGGGCAGAGTCTACCAACTGAAAAGGCAGCAGTTGAAGTGCTAGCAATTTAGCCAAGCTAGCATTCAACCGCTGGGCATGTGGATGGCTGGGAGCGAACTTCTTTCGGCGGTGCAGCAGCTGGGGCAGGGAAATTTGCCTGGTAGATTCTGACGTCGGTGTACCAATAGCAGATTGCCCGCAAGTACTTGGCTGCGACACACCTAATTCTACACCTTCATTCATCTCAGTGCAGGTTTCAGAGAGGACTGAAGGTATAGTGGGGTTGGAGATCCCAGCCGATGAGGAGCAAGGAGAGGTCCGCTTTGTTCTTTGGTGTGGGTCTTTTATGTATGCTTGCCAACGAACTGCATGGCAGGTCGACATATGTCTGGTCAAGCACGTGGTGCCCAAGCGGCTGATGTTTTGGCCACGCAAGATACGCTTCAAACATATGTTGCAAATGGCAATGGTGCGATCTGCTGCACACGTCTGAAAAAAGGCCCACACCAAAGAACATTTGGAATAACGTGCAGAGACAGCAGTGCCCTGCACATGCGGAGCTCTGCGGTGTGATGCAGTCAGTGTGCTGCCCTTAAGCTGGCCCCTGGAGAGCATCCTGCCTCGTTGGAGATGTGCCTCCTCCTCCTCCTCCTCTCTCCTATCAGGCACCCACGTGGAGTCAGTGACCTCATTATCCCCTCCCTCCTCGTCACTGGAGCAAATCTGGCAGTATGCTGCAGCTGGGGGAACATGACTGCCAGATAGCTGTCCTTGTTGGGCACCCCCTCTCTCTGGACTCACGTTACTACCCCCTCTCTCTGGGCTCACGTTACTGCCTTCCTCTAGCTGGGTTCCATCATCGGAGCCTTCAAAACGCTGGGCATCCTCCTGAAGCATGTACCCAACACTGTGGTCAAACAGTTCGAGAGACTCCTCAGGAGGACATTGTGGGGCTAGGGAAGGAGTGACGGATGCCATTGAGCCGAGGGAAGAGGCCGCTTTGGCAGCTGCTTTGCCAGACAAAGTACCCTGAGCCTGGGTGAGAAAGGATGAGGACGGCTTGGTCATCCACTCCACCAAGTCTTGGGCATGTTGCAGCTCAACATGGCCAGCTGCCAAAAAGGACAAGCGTGTCCCACGGCCTCTAGACACAGAGCCTGCTCGCCCTCTTTTATTGCCTCGTGACTGTCTGCCTCTCCTTGTTTGCCTTCCAGACATACTAATGGCTTGCAGTGAGATGTAGCTGCACAAAAGGTGGGATGTATATGTATATGTGTGTGTGTGTGTGTGTGTATATATATATATATATATATAATATACACACACACACACACACACACACACACACACATTATAATGCAGCTATCAGAATCAACTGCCTGCTGTGGTATTAGTATGAGAAAAGCAGCAATTGTCTTCAGTTAGTTTTAGGTGCACACTGTGCAGAGGACACAGTACACTAACTGAAAATACTTGCAGCTCTCTGCCTGTGGTTTTATTATGAGAAAACCACCAATTGTATTCAGGTTCTTTTAAGTGAACGCTGTGCAAAGGACAGAAGTACACTAAATGAAATTATTGCAGCTCCCTGCCTGTGGTTTTATTATGAGAACACCACTAATTGTATTCAGGTAAGCTTTAGGTGAATGCTGTGCAAAGGACACAGTACACTAAGTGAAACACTGCAGCTAGCACAATCACCTGCCTGCCTGTCACAGTATAGAGATAGAGAATAACAGGAACGGATCTAGCTAAACTGAATACAGTGTATAAATATATATATATATATATATATATATACACACACACACACACACACACACACACACACACAACACCTAGGATGCATATATATCCTCTACACACTGTAACTGCAGCTAACTGACTCGCCTGCCTGCTCTAACTCAAATCAAAATACACTGTCTCTCTCTCTCTCTCCGTATGTATTTTAACCAACACCGCAACACACTACACAAGGCCGACTTCCAGGCAGCCTTATATAGTGTGGGGCGTATACTAAATCCCCTGAGGCATAATTGGCCAAAGCCACCCTGGCTTTGGCCAATTATGGCTCTCCGTTTTTTGCGCACTGTGACTGGCCAAAGCATGCGGGTCATGGTGCATGCTTGGCCAATCATCAGCCAGCAATGCACTGCGATGGCGCAGTGAATTATGGGGCGTGACGCGCCACTCGAAATTGGCGCAAATGGCCCATAATGTTCGCAATTCGGCGAACAACCGAACAGGCGATGTTCGAGTCAAACATGGGTTTGACTCGAACTCGAAGCTCATCCCTATGCAATAGCAATGATATCTATCTGTTCTAACATTCTAGGTAGGAAACAGGGTCAATGGAAACTCAATGAGTCCATTCTGTCAAGTCTGGCTTCAATTGAAACAATAAATAAGGCACTTAAGGAATATTTTTCTCTCAATGACACAGGTAATATCTCAATCAAAGTGCATTGGGCTGCCCATAAGGCTTGCATTCGGGGTAAAATTATCCAAATTTCTACCCAAACCAAACGGGATCGTAGGGCTGACATAGAGCGATTGGAAACGGAATATGCAGTCCTACGAGCTAGTTATAAAAGGGATCCCACCAAGGTTCCCATAGCCCTAATAGATAGAGCCAGACTGGATCTTAATCTTGCTCTCACTACACAAGCAGAAAAGGCAATTCGATGGAGCGGTAATAAATTCTATACACAGGCAAACAAAATGGGATCTTTGCTCGCTGCAAAACCCTCTCCCAGAATCAGAACTCATACTATGCCTAAAATTAGGATATCGGGTCAACCCTCTACAGCCAATCCGGTCAAAATCCTAGAGGCATTCCATGATTTCTACTCTGACCTGTATAATTCTCATTCTCAGCCTGACAAAAACTCAATAGGGTGACCTCCCCATCCCAACTATATACACCATACACGAAAATTTACTTGAATCTGCTTTTACGTTGGAGGAGGTTAGGGAGGTCATAAAAAAGGGTCAGCTCCGGGCTCTGACGGATTATCTATCCCCTACTATAAAGCCTTTGCTATAAAGCCTTTGCAGACATCTTAGCACCCTATTTGACCCATTTTTTTAACGCTAAAACACAGGGAGTCCCCTTGGACACGCACCTTAACACAGCATATATCGCGGTTACCAGACAAAAACCCGGAGGAGGTTAATAACTAACGCCCTATTTCCCTAATAAATATTGATATAAAAATAATGGCCAATCGTTTGGCATCTTTTATCAATACCTACATTCATAAAGGACCAAGTGGGCTTCATCCCGGGCAGACAAGGCCCAGATCAAATAAGAAGAGCAATTAATATAGTTTCAATACTACAGTCAAATTGGGAAGGAGGAACGAGACAGCAGGGACTCCTCTTGTCTTTGGATTTACAAAAGGCCTTTGACACAGTGTCTTGGCTATATATTTTCACCCTTATAGAACGTTGGGGTTTCGGAGAACGATTTACAGGACTTCTACATTCCCTTTACTCTCATCCCAAGGCACTAATTTGTTTACAAGGCTACTATTCTAAACCAATTAACATAACACGAGGCACTAGGCAAGGGTGCCCACTTTCACCTGTCATTTTGTCAATAGCCATAGAAACTCTGGCAATTGCTATTCAACAGTAAAGGGGTAACTTGTTGAGTCCAAACTCATAAATGCGGACTCTTTGCTGACGATATACTCCTATTTGTAACCTCTCCATTGATCTCCCTTCCCAATATCTGTCAAGTCCTACACAACTTTTCTAAGATTTCGGGCCTTAAAGCGGAGCTCCGCCGAAAAAAAAATATATTAAAAGCCAGCAGCTACAAATACTGCAGCTGCTGACGTTTAATATTAGGACACTTACCTGTCCTGGAGTCCAGCAACGTCCGCAGCAGAGGACGAGCAATCGCTCGTCACTCTGCTGCCCCCACCGCCATCCTCGGTGAGGGAACCAGGAAGTGAAGCGGCTTCACTGCCCGGTTCCCTACGGCGCATGCGCAAGTCGCGCTGCGCCGTTCTGACTGGTCCTCCTGTGTTCTGGGAGCCGAGTGTCTCCCAGAACACTACGGGTATTCTGCGGGAAGTGATGTGCTTCCCGCAGATTTCCCGCAGAGAGGACTCCCGGAAGTGGGTGCAAATACCTGTATTAGATAGGTATCTGCACCCCCCCCCCCGAAAGGTGTCAATTGTGACACCGGAGGGGGGGAGGGTTCCGATGAGCAGAAGATCCACTTTAGGGTGGAGCTCCGCTTTAAAGTCAATTACACAAAATCGCAAGCCCTTAATGTCTCACTCCCTCTTTCCGGGGTTTCCTTATTAAAGCAATCATTTAAATTTGAATGGAATGACACCTAAATCAAATATTTACATTAACAGCCCGTATTGAAACTCTAAATACACACACAATTATCCCCCACTGTTCAAGAAATTAGAAAGTGACCTTTCATCCTGGTCCAAATATGAGTTATCCTGGCTGGGCAGAATCAACTCGATCAAAATGACATTACTCCCTAGAATTTTATATTACTTTAGGTCGCTCCCTATCCCCATCCAAAAAATCCATTTAAAAAAACTTCAGAGTAAAATACTCAAGTACACTTGGGGCTCATCTGGATATCGAATACCCCAAAACACCCTTTTCCTCCATAGGAATAAGGGAGGCCTAGGTCTCCCTGATATACATAAATATTATCTTGCAGCTAGACTAGCTCAGTTATCTACGATCTACTCCAAATCAGAAGAACCGGACTGGCTCAACATTGAAAGACAGGCTGCACCGCATTTTTCACTCAACTATCTTTTATGGTGTCTCCCCAAAAAAAGACCTCCCATACTGGCCCCATCCCTATCACAATACTTTTTGCTCTGGGATTGCCTTTGAAATCATTTGGCCCTTGTTTCTGCAGGACCTTCACTTGCAAACCTGTTCGGGAACCCAGATTTTTCCTCTGGTTTGGATTTAGAAGCATTTAGGTGGTGGGTGGACAAGGGACTATACCGTATAGGACAGTTCTTCTACTCTGGTGGACCTTTTGTCTCTAGACCACTGTGTTAAAACGTTGGAACTCCCTGATTCCGAAAGACTTTGTTTTGATCAAATCTCTCAATTTTTACAACTAGCCTGGAAGGAAAAACCCCTCGCCCCCAATTCACGGAATATGAGCTATGGTGTGACCGGGCCAGGGGGCAAAGAGAAGGTATATCCATAATATATTCATGCCCCACTCACCCTACAGTGAAATCCTCATATATGGAGGCTTGGGAAAATGAGCTTCAAAATAAATGGGAGCTAGACACCTGGCATAGAGCCTTCTCAAAGTCCTTCAAGGGTATTCCAAATGTCTAACTGATGGAGGTCTAATATTAATGTTATAACCAGGTGGTATTTAACCCCCTCTAAACTTGCATCTATATACCCTACAGCTGATCCAACCTATTTCAGGGGATGCCAACTTTTATGGTCAATGACCCATATCTGGAGGGAATGTCCTAGAATCCGCCCCTTTTGGGGCAAAATCTTCTCTATGATTTCCAAGGTCACTGGTTGCCAGGTTTCTAGCTCTCCAAAATGCTCACATACCTCAAATACCAAAAACTACACAAAAACTAATCCATTTTATTCGCACAGGAGCCAAGCTTACAATTGCCAAAAGCGTTGAAGAAACCTAAACCTTCTTTCTTGGAAGCCAAAAAAAAAAAATCTTGGATAACGACGCAAGAAAAGCTAGCTAGTATTCTAACTGATACTGTTTCGAAATTCGAAAACCTTTGGGAACTTTGGGCTAGATATGTAGGAATCTCTCTTACCCAGGGTGTTCCTTTGATTCCTACATAACTCTAAGTTAGGCAAGTTTCCTATCTCACCCCCCTTCCTAAACCTTCTTTCCTTTTTCTCTCATACTTTTCCCCTCTTCTTTTTATTTGTTCCCTCCTATAGGGATTTCTGGTTATGTTCTGAGGGAGACCTATCTCCCCCTTTTCACTTTATGATTATACATAGAAATGATAGATAAAATATCCTCTTTCATAGATAATAAGGCCGATCTCTTTTAGCCTGGCTATTCCGGGGAACTTTAAGTAAAACTGCAAGTATGGTGAGAGGTTTCCTCCCCTGGTGCAGTTAGTTCCCGATGATAAGAGGCACCAGGAGGACAGAAATGTCTTTATTTATCTTTAACTTCTCTTATTTAAATTCTTCATATCAATTATTTAACATTCTAAAACCACATCTATCGTTTTAATGATATGTCTTTATTTATCTACAAAATAGTAGTATTTATTCTAAGAGGTCATCTACCAGATTTTATTCATAATGAGATATACCGTAATGTACTGAATTTGTAATATTTTCTAAAAATAAAATATTTTGAAAGTGAGAAAAGGTATTTAGCAGTTTATATTTACTAAAATACTGTAGTTGCATTTCCATTCTGTGTACTGTGGGAGACCAGATATAGTGAATGCAGTGTTTTGGGTTTAGTAACACTTTAACAAGATAACATTTCTGGACTCCCATCCCCCCCCCATCCACTTTATATTATCCTTGATCCCTAAAATATGTCCTAGGACTTATTCCTACCAACACCCTTTCTCCCCAACCTATAATAATTTCTCTCTAGGAAGAGAGAGAGGATGGAGAAGAGAGAGAGGATGGAGAAGAGAGAGAGAAGGTGGAGATGAGGGAGAAAGGAACAAAGGAGAGAAGGAGGGAGAGGGAAAAAGGGAAAGTGGAGATAAGGGAGAAGGAGAGAGTAATAGGGGAGAGGAACAGAGAAGGGGAGATAAGGGGGAGAGGGGGAAGAGGAGGGAGAAAGAGAAGGTGGAAGTGAGAGGGAATAGGGGAGGAATAGAGAAGGGAGAGAGGAGAAGGAAAAGGGGGAAGGGGAGGTATAAAGAGATGGTGGTGATGATGAGAGAAAGGGCGGCTGGATAGAGAAGGCTGGGAAGAGAGGAAAGAGGAGAAGGATAGAGAAGGGAGAGGGGAGGTATAAAAGTGGAGATAAGAGAGAGGAGAGGAAGGATAGAGAAAGGAGAGAGGAAAGGGAAAGTAATGGAAGAGGGGAAGGATAGAGAAGGGAGAGAGGAGATGGAGAAGGGGTAGAGAGGAGAAAGAGAGTGGGAATGAGGAAGAGGGGAGAAAAAGAACAAGTGGGGAAGGAGAGAGAGGGAGGAAGAGACAGAAAAAGAGAGAGGAAGAGAGGAAGAGAGAAGAGAGAGAGGAAGAGAGAGAGGAAGAGAGGAAGAGAGAGAGGAAGAGAGAGAGGAAGAGAGAGAGGAAGAGAGAGAGAAAGAGCGCGAGAGGCACAGACAGAGGAAAGAGAGAGGGCAGAGAATAAAAGATAAAAAAGGTGGGGAGAAGGATGGTGACACAGGAGAAGGGGGGAGAGGAGGAAGAGATGGAGAAGAGAAGAGAGGGGGGACAAATAAGGGGGGTGGGTAGAAAAAGGGTAGAGAGAGAAAAAAAGTGAGCTTAGCGAAATGGTTAACTGGGTGCATTGAATTCAACGGGACCAGAATAACATGTGCGCTATTGGAGCTGTAGCCCCTTCCTTAGGATTGGCCCAGCCCAGTGATGCGCACCAAATTACTACCCTACTAAAACTACCCAAACTCATCCTCTCTCTCTCTCTCACCCCTCCCTCTTAACTCATCTCCTGTCACGTACCTGAAGGGAGACTGAAGTGACGAGGTCGGCCTCTCTTGTATCTCCAGCCCTGGTCCCACTGGAGGTGGAACAGAGGGAACCGAGGAACAGGAGGAACACGAGTGCCTACAGATGTAGACCCGGAAACCAGTAGCAGGGGGTGCGAGCCTGGATGAGCAGGAGGATCATCAGATCACGGAAGGTAGCTGTGCACCAAGGTTTGGCCGGGGTTAAAGAGGCACTCCGCTGGAACAGTGGCACTGGAACGTCAGATGAGGTTAAGTCCCTGGAAGACTTGCAGCAGGAAGTTGCAGAGAGTTGCAGGACTGAAGTCGCAGACACTCTGAGGTTGAAGAGGAGCGACACAGGAAGCAGATGAAAGGTCACAAGGGTAGCCGGGTCAGGTAACAGGCAGGCAGCGAAGTACAAGGCAGCAGGCAAACGCAGGGTCAAATGGGTAGCCAGGATAAAGAGCCAGTAATCAGAACAGAGAGTCCAGAAGCAGGGTCAAGGCAATCCAGGTTCAGCAACAGGTATCAAGCAGGATCACAACAGGGTTCAGGATATCGGGTAACAGCTGAAGACCAGTCAGCAAGGGTCTGGAGTCAGGGCACTTCCTTAAATAGGACGTCTGGCACCAATTGGTGCTAGGGACGCGCTCCTGCGCGTGCACGCAATCCGCTGTGCGCATGCGCATTGGTGCGCCCGTGCGCATTGGGCGAAAACGGATGGTTCTCTTACACCTCCTCTCTCTTAACCCCCTTTCTCTTTCATTCCCTCTCTCTCACCCCCCTTCCTCTCTCCCCCACACCCTCTCTCACCCTTCCTCTCTCTCACCCTTCCTGTCCCTCTCTTTTTCAACCCCCCCTCTCTCTCTCACCCCCATCCTCCCCTCTCTGTCTCTCTCTCTCTCTCACCTCCCCCTCTCTCACCCTTCCTCTCTTTAATTGAAATGAATTTGTTGAAAAATATTTCATTTGTTTTAATTATATGCATTTTAATTTTATGTAGAGTGTTGGTGTAGTGTAAATATAGTGATAGGCAGTTTTACTGTAGCGTCAGTGTAGTGCATCTGTGCCGTATTACTGCAGTATATTGAAGTGTGTCACTGTAGTTTGTCCCTGCAATTTTCCTGCAGTATATTGTAGTGCATCAGTGCAGTTTTACTGCAGTATATTGAAGTGCATCAATGCAGTTTTACTGTATTATATTGTAGTGTGTTTATTGTGGAGTGTGTCTGTGTAGTGCAGAGTTTTACACCACATTACATAACATTTAATGCTGTACACAGTACTGTATACCCCCCCCTTTTTTTTTTTTGTCTTGTGCCTGCCCTCTTTTTTTGAAATTGTGAGCTGCAGTTTTTCTGACTGTGGCGCTGTTGTTCCCTCTTTTTTATAGTTGACAATTCTTTCAGTGGCAGTCCTGATGTTAAAGTGCACCAAACACCACTTTCCATTGATTAAAGTACATCCAATTACACATTTCACTGTCTCTATTGCATTTTGGTAATAAGCCCCCCCCCCCCATCATGTCTGGGAGGCCAACAAGGAGAGGCAGACATTCCCATGCCACTGTGAGGGGACCAGCGTATGTGTCTACAGGCAAAGGTGGTAGTGGTCCGTCCTCAGGCAGGGCACCATTTTCTCTGTTTAGTGATGTTGCCTATGCTATCTAGCCACAGCATGCAGAGGAGGTGGTGTACTGGCTTACTAAGCCATCCTCATCCTCTATCACCCAAGCAGAGACTAGTGTGCAGTCCACTGCAACTGCCAACTTGGCTTATTCTGCCTCCTTATCCACAGCTACTCCTGCCATAGCCCCAGCATCATGCATGGAGGAGTCAGCTGAGTTATTTAATCAGCACATCAGCCACTTGCTCCTTGACAATGCACAGGCATTACTTGATTCTGATGTTGGTTCTGAGGTTGAGGTAGGTAGGAACATGAACCCACAGAGAGGGGAGAACACATTTGTAAACAAGTTTGCAGTCATGTTCCCCCAGCCACAGCAAATTGACAACTTGGCTCCAGTAATGAGGAGGATGGAGGGGATGATGATGTCACTGATGTGACTTGGGTGCCAGATAGAGCAGAGGAGGAAAGTGAGGGTGAGTCACAACCCCAATGAGGCAGGTTGTCCTCCAGAGGCAGCCATCATGGAAGAGTAGAGAGCAGCCACCCCATTCCATCAGATTGTGGAGCTGTTATCTCCAGGTCCATTTCCCACAGCTCAGCTGTCTGGGCTTTTTTTTTAAACAATGCAGCCGATCTCACTGTTGCAATTAGCAAACGTTGCCTCAAGCATATCAAGTGTGGTAAAAACACCAGCTATTTGGGTACCACATGCTTGAGAGGGCATTTAACCTCCCACCACTCAGCTTGTTGGCAAGAGCACCTGAAAACCACACAAAAGGGACGCAATTCTTCTCCTCCTCACTCCACATGTTTCAGGTCTACCCCTGCTATATCTTATGACCTCTCAGCAGCCTCCACTGACAGGGATGATGGGACAATACGCAACTTCTGGCAGGTGACGTGGCAAGTGGACAATCCGAAACGTGTGGCAGGTGACGTGGCAAGTGGACAATCCGCAACGTGTGGCAGGTGACCTGGCAAGGGACAATCCGCAACTTGTGGCAGGTGACGTGGCAAGGGACAATCCGCAACTTGTAGCAGGTGACGTGGCAAGGGACAATCTGCATCTGATGACAGGCGACATGGAAAGTGTCTTTTCTCAACGTGTGGCAGGCGACGGTGGCAAGTGACACACTCAGGGCTCCTACTTATTCTGCATTATGGCGAGTTGAACTATTTCATTTTCTATAATAATGTAATAATAGAAATAATGAGCTACAATCATCCTGACACCATAACAACCATGGTGCTGTGATGATTGAAGCGCCAACACCAACCATTTCTCATATCAATTTTCCGCAAAAAAATCATTTTTGCTGGCAGTGCCCTTCCCGAGACTAGACTCTGGATCCACCCCTGCCCCAGCTGCTGCAGCGATAAAAAATTAAATAAATACAGTCCCTGCCACCCACATGCCCAGCGTCTAAATTCCAGCTTGTCCAAGCTGCTGGCTTTACAACTCCTGCCTTTCCGTCTGGTGGACTCTGCCCCCTTACGTGAATTTGCAGAACGTGCCATTACATAATGTCAGGTTCCCAGTCGCTATTATTTTGCAGATAAGGCCATTCCAGCTCTGTACAATCACATGGAAGGCAATGTTGCGGCATCGTTGAGCAAGGCAGTCAGTCGCAAGGTTCACGTTACTGCTGACAAGTGGTCCAGCAAGCATGGTCGGGGATGCTATATTTAGTTTACAGCACACTGGGTAACTCTGCTTGCAACTAGGAAGGATGCACTACAAGGCTCATTGCTGGAGCTTGTTTTGCCGCCACCTCTCCATACAGCTGGTGGTGATGATGATTAGGGATGAGCCCGATGTTCGAGTCGAACGTAGGGGTGTTTGCCTGTTTGCCGAATAGCGAACAATTTGGGGTGTTCGTGGACGGATTACATCGCTGGATTTTTTTTTCTTTTTTAATAAAGGACTTGTCCCAAGCTGTGTCTGTGTGTTTTTTTTACAATTTTGACACTTTTTTTGTGAAATAGTAAAGGTACAATGTACCCCGTTACCAATTCACATAGAGGGGGCCGGGATCTTGGGGTCCCCTTTGTTAAAGGGGGCTTCCAGATTCCGATAAGCCCCCCACCCACAGACCCCCCACAACCACCAGGCAAGGGTTGTGGGGATGAGGCCCTTGTCCCCATCAATATGGGGACATCCTCCCCATGTTGAGGGCATGTGGCCTGGTATGGTTCAAGGGGGGGGCACTCACTCGTCCCCCCCTCTTTTCCTGCGGCCTGCCAGGTTGCATGCTTGGAAAGAGGTCTGGTATGGATTTTGGGGGGGAACCCCACGCCATTTTTTTCCATTTGGCGCCGGGTTCCCCTTTAAAATCCATACCAGACCTGAAGGGTCTGGTATGGATTTTGAGGGGGGCCCCTATGCCATTTAAAAAAAAAATTGCAGCAGGGTTCCCCTTAATATCCATACCAGACCTGAAGGGCCTGGTATGGAATTTGGGGGGACCCCCACGCATTTTTTTTTTAAATTTTGGTTCGGGGTTCCCCTTTAATATTCATACCAGACCCAAAGGGCCTGGTAATGGACTGGGGGGGGGGGGACCATGTTTTTTTCAATAACTTATCTGTATTCCTGGGACCCGACAATTCATTATAGCCGCGAGTAGTTTTAAATGGCTTTTTTTCCTTTTAGAAATGTCATTTTGTGCAGGAACTGTTCTAAACACAGGAAAAATGTGCCACTTTACAGGCATACTATAGACACCCTCAGGTACGAAACTTAAAGGAATATTTCACTTTTATTGCTTCACTTTAAGCATTATTAAAATCACTGCTTCCGAAAAAACGGCCGTTTTTAAAACTTTTTTTGCATTGATACATGTCCCCTGGGGCAGGACTCAGGTCCCCAAACACTTTTTATGACAATAACTTGCATATTAACCTTTAAAATTAGCACTTTTGATTTTTCTAGGGGATATGACATGAAGAGCTTTCCAGTCGACGATCAACTGGGTTACTGGGTCATGAGAATAGACCACTGGCCAGACTTTCCCAATTATACAATTGAGCTGCTGGGCTGCCCTGCATCCAGCGTGCTTTCCGAACAGACATTCAGTGCTACTGGAGGTTTTTTGACAGATAAAAAGAGTCTGTCCACAGAATCAGTAGACCGGCTGACACCTATCAAAATGAATTATTCCTGAATTAGCAGCAGCTATCAAGCCCCTGATGCCCACGTCACCGATTGTTTAGGGATGTGGAATCTCTGCAAGACTGTCTAGGCTGCCTAGCTTTGTGGGTCTTAATTTTATCTGGAAGACATTTTTTGGTATAGGTTTCAGGGGCACAATTAAAACCCAAAGGACCAATTTTTCCACAGTTGTTTGACAGGTACATAAACCTTAGTTTTTCTTACAGCAAGGACAATTCTTGCTTTCAATAAGAGTACGTCTATAGGGTTACGGTGTGAAGGCACCTCCAACACCCAAAGCCCAATATTTCCACCACTGTTTGACCGGGCATATCATTTAGATTTTTACAGCAAGGCCAATTCTTGCTTACACCAACGGTACCTCTATCTATAGGGTTACGATGTGAAGGCACCACCAACATCGAAAGCCCAATTTTTCTACACCTGTTACTTCTATCCAATGTCTGCGAAACAGACACCAGAATGTATCCAAAAATCTCTCTTAACTTGTTCTGAGTGCACTAAATTGTGGCCTCATCATACAGACTTTCTCCGCAAGCCGTGATTTACAAAATAAACAAAGCTTGCAGGGAAAATTTAATTTTTTTTCTTTATAAATGTAACTTTTGCTGCAGCAGGTTCTATACACAGTACAGATGCGTCACTTTACAGGCAGTATAAGGGGGCCCCCAGGCACTATATTTAAATGCATTTTTCATTGTTATTGTGTCACTTAAAAATAAAAATAGATCCTGTTCCCTTAAAGCATGAATAATAGCACAGTGCTTGTGCTGTGTCATTTGGCCCCCTGTATAACCTATAAAACCTGGCTGATCCTGTCTGGTTCTGCCCTTTTCCCTGTAAACTGACCACAGTTTACCATGGCTGCTGAGCCCTGACACTGTGGTCAGTTTACGTGCCTCCGTCATCCGCAGCTCTCCTCTATGCTTTCCCCCCTCCCCGCCTGTCAGCTGGAGACACTGCTATAAAAAACTATATTATATTCATACCATCCCATCTGTTCTATAACGATATGTGTCCCAGTGCCTGTGCTGTATAAAAACAATGCCGATTTCTACCTTATCCCAGAGAGTCTTTCTGCTCCTCTCCTCCCGGGTGAGGTCAGCAGGAGTTCTTGGCCCCTTCCACTATAGCTGTCAGCCGGGGGAGGAGAGAGCCAAGGAGTCACGTGAGCGCTGGGAGATGCTCTGAGATAAGGTAGAAATCATCATTGTTTTTATACAGCACAGGCGCTGGGATGCATATCGTTATAGAACAGATGGGATGGTATAAATATAATATAAACAGAAATAAAAAAGATGTATCTCTCTGCACTGTGGTGTGGTGGGAGCTGACACAGATAAGTAATACACCAAACTTATGAACAATCTTAAGAAAAAGTGTGTAGCGCCAAAAGTAAATGAGCAGTGATGAGATGAGAATACTGTGTTATAAATGGACAGCACATTGAAATAAAGTCCAAAAAAGTGTTAAAAGTGAAAAAAAAAAAAAAAATTATATATGTCCAATCGTGTGAATGGAAATCAACAATATAAAACCAATGTAGTGAAAAACCCCCGTTAGTCTTGCCGGTAACGGTATTCCGTGAATCTTCCAGGACAGCTACTTAAGAGATGATTGGCTCTGCCCTCTACAGGAAACACAAATCGGACATAATTTAAAAGGCCCCTCCCTTCCCTCTGACCCTCAGTTGTTAGAAGATCAAGTAAATTTCCACCAAATGTGAACTAGGCAGGAGGAAAAAAACTGAAATTCACCACCACCAGAAAAAAACAAGTCGACCAGTGAAAACAGAATAGGGTGGGAATATAGACGCTGTCCTGGAAGATTCATGGAAATACCGTTACTGGTAAGAATAACGGGGTTTTTCCCCCCTTATCTTCCAGGACAGCTACTTGAGAGGATAAGCAAGATTCTATACCTTAGGGAGGGACAATGGCCTGAAGCACTTTCCTACCAAAAGGAGAGGTCCTGGCTGGAAAGCATCTGAACTCTATAATGTTTGACAAATGCATGAGAGGAGGACCAGACGGCAGCTTTAGAGATTTCTTCCCATGATGCCCCCGCTCTTTCTGCCCATGACGTGGCTATGGATCTCGTTGAATGAGCCCTAATTCTGGAAGGAGGGGTGCGATCTGATGCTTTGTATGCTTCACCTTTAGCTCCCCTAATTCATGTAGCAATGGAATTCTTAGACTCTTTGGACACCTTCTTGGGGCCACTGAACAACACCAACAGTTGGAGGGAACTCCTAAACCCACTAGATTTTTCTAGATAAAGCAGAAGACATCTTTTCACATATAAAAGACTAAATCTTTCCTCTTCCGCATTCTTGGGAGAGGTACAAAAACTAGGAAGAACTACCTCTTGGGACCTGTGAAAGCTGGAGGATACTTTGGATAAATACAAAGGATCAGGCCTAATCACTACCCTGTCCTCTAAAATCCTCAGGAAAGGGTCTTTACAGGAAAGAGACTCTAGATCAGAAATCCTTCTTCCTGACGTGATAGCCAAAAGGAAGGAAATCTTCAAGGAAACACATTTCAGGGAAGCCTCATGCAAAGGCTCAAAAGGAGCCCTCGTTAAAGCATTTAACACTTATGACAGATCCCAGGGAGGAATATGTTTAAAGACCTTGGGAGTATGTCTAGATCTGGCTAAAAGGAATCTCCTGACCAAAAGGGTCTTCCGCAAGTCTTCTTTCTGTAAACAAAGATAGGGCAGAACCCTAAAGCCCTGTACACACGATCGGATTTCCTATGGATTCAAATCCGATGGATTTTTCCATCGGAATTCCGATGAAGCTGACTTTCATCAGTCTTGCCTACACACCATCAGTCAAAAATCCGACCGTCCCAAACGCTGTGACGTAAAACACTCAGACGAGCCGAGAAAAATTAAGTTCAATGCTTCTGAGCATGCGTGGGTTTTTTCTCCGATTGAGTTCCACACAGACGATCGGAATTTGCCATCTTTTTTTCCCCATCGGATAAATTTAACACATGTTCTATTTTTTCTCACCGATGGAAAAAAGACCGATGGGGCCCATACACGATCGGTTTGTCCGATGAAAAAAGTCCATCGGATTGTTTTCATTGGTAAAACCGATCGTGTGTACAGGGCATAAGGGTGCTGACAGAGTCCCTTTTCCACTCCCCTCCGCAAAAAATCCAATATACATGGAGTCGAAAAAGAATCTAAATCGGACTTCTTCTGCCAGGAAACAAAAGTTTTGAATAGACCCTCTCTTCCAGAGACATTATAGCCTTCCCCACAGATAGTATTTCTCTGAAATTTGAGGAGCGGCCTGCCTCCTCCAGCAACCAGGCTCCTTGGGCCTGCCAGTCCTCTGAGTGAGCGCCACAGCCCCACAGACTGGCGTCTGTTGTAATCTTCCCCGGAGCATGTTGTGCCCAGTTCTTCCCTCCCTGCAGATGTTCCTGCTGCTCCCACCAAGACATATTGAGAAAATCCTCTCTTGGCAGCTGCACAAGCTGATCCAGAGAATTCTTCCTGCAATCCCAATGTAGTAAAATAAACGCCTAGAGTGCAATTGGGCCCAAGGCACCCCTGAGATGGCCGCAGTCATCAACCCCAATAACTGCATGATCCGCTGAAGGGAGGTCTGCGGGAGCAACTTGAAGGTCTGCATGGAAAGAAGAATTTTCAAAATCTTCTCTTCTGGAAGAAAAATCTTTTGGGCAACAGTTTCTATTAGATAACCCAAGAAAAGTATGCTCTGGGAGGGCACCAGGCAAGACTTTCGCTGGTTGATCTTCCACCCCAATTTCTGACCAGTAACGGTATTCCATGAATCTTCCAGGACAGCTACTTGAGAGATGATTGGCTCTGCCCTCTACAGGAAACACAAATCGGACATAATTTAAAAGGCCCCTCCCTTCCCTCTGACCCTCAGTTGTTAGAAGATCAAGTAAACTTCCACCAAATGTGAACTCGGCAGAGGAAAAAAACTGAAATTCACCACCACCAGAAAAAAACAAGTCGACCAGTGAAAACAGAATAGGGTGGGAATATAGACGCTGTCCTGGAAGATTAATGGAAATACCGTTACTGGTAAGACTAACGGGGGTTTTCCCCCCTTATCTTCCAGGACAGCTACTTGAGAGGATAAGCAAGATTCTATACCTTAGGGAGGGACAATGGCCTGAAGCACTTTCCTACCAAAGGAGAGGTCCTGGCTGGAAAGCATCTGAACTCTATAATGTTTGACAAATGCATGAGAGGAGGACCAGAAGGCAGCTTTAGAGATTTCTTCCCATGATGCCCCCGCTCTTTCTGCCCATGACGTGGCTATGGATCTCGTTGAATGAGAAACAACAGATTCCTTACAGAATAAATGTTTTCCATCCAGAAACGTCTGTAGAGTATAAATTTGTTCAGAACGCTTAAACTGATGACTAGAAAGCACCGGACGCTTTCTTGACCAGAAAGACGAGAGAATAAAATCCCCGGAATTTTTGAACCCCCCCCCCTTTTTGCTTGTCTTTGTTAAAAGACCACTTCTTCTTTGGCTGCTGCCTATTGGTTTTAAAATTAACCTAGTTTTGGAAGCCACGATAAAGGCCTCTTATTCTGGGGCTTATTCCTTTGAGAAGATGGAAACCGCTTACTCTTCTCAGAGAAACGAGCTAGGACTTCCACTAAGGGAGAACCGAATAAGAGCTTGCCCTCAAGGGGTATGCCGCAGAGTTTATTCTTGGAGGCAAGATCACCTTCCCAAGATTTAAGCCAGATAACTCGCCTAGCCGAATTAATGAGAGTTGAAGATCTGGCTGTAGACCTTACAGAATCTGCTGCTGCATCAGACAAAAAAGCAACGGACTTGGCAATAAGGGGGAGAGACTCCCTAATCTCCTCTATGGGGGCGTCGGATGAAAAAAGATCACCCAGATGCTGAACCCATACGTCTAAATTCCTAGCCACACAGGTGGAAGCCACTGCTGGTCCCAAAGCAAAAGCAGAAGCATCCCAGGCCTTACGCAACAATGAGTCCGCTTTCCTATCCATTTGATCCTTAAGGACCCCAGAGTCTTCAAAAGAAAGAACTGACCTCTTGGATACCTGTGACATAGAAGCATCTAATCTAGTACATTTAAAGAAAAAATGTCCTCGAAGTCAGACTGAAAGGGAAACCTTCTTTTATGTCCTCTAGACTGAAACAACCTTCTTTCGGGTTCTTTCCACTCAGAAAGAATGATGTCCTTAAGCGATTGGTGCACAGGAAAAGCTCTCGACTTCCGCCCCTGTAGACCCCTATACATTTTATCTTGCACAGATTGGGCTTGCTGCGGCATCTCAATCTGTTCCGAGGTATATATTGACTTTAGTAGTTCATCAATGTCTTCAACTGAAAAAAGATACTTAGTTGAGCTACCCGTATCTTCCCCCTCTGATGCAGACTCCTCATCAGATGAAGAAACCGGATTCTCAACTTCTTCCAAATCAGAAGTATTGTGTGAACTAATGGTCTCAGACACTAACAGAGGTAGTGGGTCTTCCCTCTAATTGGATGATGAAAGTTCCACAGAGAAAATATCCAATAAAACTGGTAGATATTATTCCAACAATAAGTGAAGATCCCGCCACCAAAGTGAGAAATGAAGGCTTACCAAACAGCCTGTGACCGCCCTTCTCAGGGTGGTCAAAACAAGCTTAGCAGAGCGATGTTCACTCCATGGGAGGCAGGAAGACTGCAGTGGGAACACTCCATTCACAGTAGGCGAGTCTCCAGAGACGTGTCTGCACAGCTGATCCAATCCAGAGATGGGAAACACTCTTGATGAATCGGAGTGAATAATCCTCAGCAGATGAAACGAAATCCAAAAAAGAACTTTCCATAGTGCAGAGTTCATCAAGGAAGTTTTAATTCGATTTAAAAAAATGTACAAGAGAAAGTACAGTTCTCCTATATGCATAAAATAATAAAAGAGAAAATCAAGGATTTTCTCTTTTATTATTTTATGCATATAGGAGAACTGTACTTTCTCTTGCACATTTTTTTAAATCGAATTAAAACTTCCTTGATGAACTCTGCACTATGGAAAGTTCTTTTTTCTTTTTTGGATTTCGTTTCATCTGCTGAGGATTATTCACTCTGATTCATCAAGAGTGTTTCCCATCTGTGGATTGGATCAGCTGTGCAGACACGTCTCTGGAGACTCGCCTACTGTGAATGGAGTGTTCCCACTGCAGTCTTCCTGCCTCCCATGGAGTGAACATCGCTCTGCTAAGCTTGTTTTGACCCCCCTGAGAAGGGCGGTCACAGGCTGTTTGGTAAGCCTTCATTTCTCACTTTGGTGGCGGGATCTTCACTTATTGTTGGAATAATATCTACCAGTTTTATTGGATATTTTCTCTGTGGAACTTTCATCATCCAATTAGAGGGAAGACCCACTACACATTCAATTATTCGCTCTTCAAGTGCATTTATGAACTTTATTTGTTTATTTGTGCTGTTTACTTGTGTTTTTGATACTTTTTTCACTTATTTAATTCACTGTATAGACATAGAGTTTTTTTTCCCAGCGCTACACTATTTTGTATACCCATTTTTGTTTGTACCTTATATCAAGGTTTTTTTTTTGGTGTTAGCAGCAGGTTTCCTTAAGGGACTTATTCATTTATTTATTACTTCACATTATTTTGCACCTAGCGCGAAATTTTTCTTTTTATAATCACTAACAGAGGTAGGGATTTAGCCGAGGCTGAAGGCTCTTGAGTTATGGGTTTAGACGAGGAAGGTCCTAGCCCAGCTACTCGGTCGTTGAAGGACCGAAATGAGACCACTACCTCCTTCATAGAAGCCATCAACTCCTTAAAACCTCTTTTAAAACATCACAAAAGGGTACCAGAGGCACCTTTTGCGAGCTCGCTGCTCGTTTTTTTCATTTAATATATGCGAGTACTCTTTATGATGATTTAACTGCCAATAAATATTTTTAAACATACTACACCATTGGCGCATCCATCTCCCTTTCTTGTGAGGGTCACCGCTGCTACACCAAGCGGGGCTCCCGAGGGAAAGTCTGTTTACAGACAAAGGTTACACAGTACTAGGAGACGCCATATCGGGGGACAACCGGAGTACACGCTGGATTTACCCATAAAGATCATTATATGCTGTTACCTTACAGCAGTAAGGTAAGGAGACAACCGCACCAATCACAAGGGAAACAGGAATCTTCTTCCCTCCCTTCAACGACGCTTCACGTTGGAAAATTTTGCACAAGCGCCTTCACCTACTTCTATTGCTCAAACCAGTCACCTTTTTTGCACAAGAACACTGATCATCGTTTTGTTTATATATCTTTACCATTGGAGTTATTTTTTTCTAAGCAATGATGTTTTGAGGAATTTTAGCAACATTTTGAGGACTTCTTTACCATTAGCGCATGTTCACAGCTGCACTCAGCACTTTATACTTTCACCTTGGATTCACTTTTTATGATTTACTGTAGAGTGTATTATCCTTTTACGCTGTATTTGTCTATCATTTTTTTGATGTTGTATTTATTTGGTTCACCGATCATTACCTCTAAGGCCGCGTACACATGATCATTATTCACGGCGGTTAAAAAAACGCCGTGAATAATGTCATTTAAAACGGGGGGAACAGCTTGTTCCCCACACACGGTCGTTTTTCACGTCGTTTTTTCTCTTGTCGAGAAAAACGACCGTCTGTGGGCTCCGCGGCAGTGTTTCCCTATGGGAAACACTGCCGCGGAAAAAATGTAGGAAAAAACAACGAGAAAAATTAGAACATGTTCTAATTTTTCTCGTCGTTTTTAATGCCGTTTTTCTCGTCGAGAAAAACAACAGAAAGCCCACAGACTATCGTTTTTCTCGTCGAATGGGAAAAATTTCGTTTTTCCCGACGAGAAAAACGGCCGTGTGTACGCAGAATTAGTCTATTAGGTGTACCTAGACAGTTTCACCTATTTCCCATCCTACATTCAGCGCAGCATTATCTTCTTATGCTATTTACTCTGGGTTTTTGATATACCTCCAGTGCTGCAGCAGTACCCTCCCCTTCCCCCTCCCCACCTCTTTGGTAGCGCGGTAATACTACATCCACACACTCCCCACACAGCTAGCGCTGAGAAAATGGAAGGGAGTTGCCACTACTCACACCACCCGGCAGGCAAGTAACCCCAAAACAGGGAACCCTTCTGGATACAAAAAATACAGGACCATCACCCAGGACTTGGCCACAACCAGTCCTGGATGATACCAGAGAAGGGGGGTCCACCAACCACAGTTACCAGACATAAGAAAACAACAAACATAATAGTGCTCCTGGAGGGTCTGGAAACACAAAACAACTGAGGGTCAAAGGGAAGGAGGGGCTTTTTAAATTATGTCCGATTTGTGTTTCCTGTAGAGGGTGGAGCCAATCATCTCTCAAGTAGCCGTCCTGGAAGATGAGGGGGGAAATATAGATTTAATTGCACAGTCCCATGATAGGATCAGCAATATAAACTTATAGGTGAAAACACAATAGTTCAGTGCGAAGATGTGCACAAAAATGTGGTGGTGACTTGAAAAATGAAGAGGTGATCCAGTACAGTGCTCCAGAATCATCCACCGCACCCCTGTGAAATAGACACTCACCAGAAAAGCTGGCTGCCGAAGCTTTTCGCCCCTTGATAACGTCCTATTGGACGAATAGCTTTGGGGAGCAGACACTAGTGCGGACATCAGGCCACTGTCCGATACTGGGTCGGCAGTGGCACACATTGTCAAATGTTTTTATGATTCATTTTATTTTGGCTTTTACTTACTATAACAATAAATTCTACACTATGCAAACTTCATCTGGCTCCCGGTGAGCTTTATTTACTACAGCTACATCTGGATGGTGGGAGTTGCTGAACAGCCTTCCCCACAACAGATGGCGGATCTACACTTTGTGTGACAGTGTCGATGGAGCCAATGCAGCCATCAGCAGTGTTCCTTATTGCCGCCACACCAGTGCCAGTATCACCAAAGCCAGTGCAGCCATCAACAGTGTTCCTAAATTACAGCCACACCAGTGCCAGTGTCGCCAGAGCCAATGCAGCCATCAACAGTGTTCCATATTGCCGCCACACCAGCGTCAGTGTCGCCAGAGCCAATGCAGCCATCAACATTGTTCCCAATTACAGCCACACCAGAGCCAGTGCAGCCATCAACAGTGTTCCTAATTACAGCCACACCAGTGTCACCAGAGCCAATACAGCCATCAACAGTGTTCCATATTGCCACCACACCCGTGTCAGTGTCGCCAGAGCTAATGCAGCCATGAATAGTGTTGAGCGAACCCGAACTGTAAAGTTCGGGTCCGTACCGAACTTTAGCTTTTTCACGAACCCGGACTTTGCGCAAAAGTCCAGGTTCGGCAATCTAATTACGCAGTTAGAAATGCTTCAGGGGCCAGCCAATCACCTTTTGATTAGCTGGTGTGCCCTTAAAAGCCATCATGGCCACGCCTACTAATGGCATGGCTGTGATTGGTCAGTGCAACATGTGACCCAGCTTCTATATAAGCTAGAGGCACACAGCACACACGTCACTCTGCTTCAGAATAGATAGGGAGAGGATCTTGGCTGCTGCTGTTGCTAATAGGGAGAGATTGTAAAATACATGAGTTAGTCCTGATTCTGCAATCTGAGGGAAAAGATAGAGAGATAGTGTAGTGTAGGGCCAGGTTCCTGTTGGTGCTTTCAGGGAGAGAGATATATTATATAGGAGTCCAGATTCAGAGATTAAAATCAGCGATCTGCATAGGTTTACCTGTTTGTGTTGCAGTGCACAGTCTTTTTACACTGCCATGAGCCCAGTGTCAGAGAAAATCTAACTTTTATCTGCAAGCTCAGTGCACCATATATTACGTTGAGAGATACACCGTTTCCATACTGTGGGTGTATTCTGCTCTTTGAAAAAGATCCATTTAGGGGGGAAAAAAAGGCACTTTATTGTGCTCTTTTACAAAAGACCCATAGGGCAAAAAAAAATAAAAAATTTGCTCGTGCAAAAAAAGACCTGTTTAGGGCAAAAAAAATAAAACATTTGCACTTTAATGTACGCTTGCAAAAAGAGCCATTCAGGGCCACAAAAAATAGTTTGCAGTGTGTTATACATATGTGGAGGTGTGTGAAATAAACAATTTCTATATAGTTTTCTCCTACTGTGCTATACTAAAAAAACATTTTTTTTTGAATAGCATTTTCTGCAGTTCTGTAGCTGTGCGATTCAGCGGTTACGTACTGTGGGTGTGTTCTGCTCTTCCAAAAACACCCATTTTGGGCAAGATCCTAAATTTGTAAAATATGAGGAGAAGGTCAAAGGGACGTGGTGGCCCCGGTCGTGGTGCTGCTGGTGGAGCTCCTGTTGCAGGGAGAGGACGTGGTGGATCTGTGCCAGATACACGCACAAGTGAAACACCTTCCTCAGGTGCGAGTAGGCGACCGAGCCTGCGGCGGTATTTTGTCGCGCCTAATGAGGCTGTACGAATGTTTAAGCCAGGACAAGTACAGGCGATAGTAGATTGGGTTGCTGACAGTGCCTCGGGTTCCTTCACATTGTCTCCCACCCACTCTTCTGATGAAAGATCAGAGTTGGCACCTGAAACCCATGTCCATCAGTCTTTTACCTCCCCCCCTTGCAAATCAGCCAAGCAGTCTGAGCCCCAAATCATGCAGCAGTCTCTTCTGCTTTTCGATTACTCTGTTAGCAGGGTTTCCCAGGGCCATCCACCTACCCCTGCCCCAGAAGTGGAAGAGATTGAGTGCACCGATGCCCAACCACTTATGTTTCATGATGAGTACATGGGAGGACCATCACAGTACGCCTCGGATGATGACGAAACACAGGTGCCAACTGCTGCTGCTTTCGCAATTGTGCAGACAGACAAGGAGGGCAGGGGTGAAGACTGGGTGGAAGATGATGTGGAGGACGATGAGGTCCTCGACCCCACATGGAATCAACGTTATGCAGGTGACCAGTGTAGTTTGGAGGAAGAGGCGGTGATCGCACAGAGCCACCAGCACAGCAGAAGAGGGAGCAGGGTGCAAAAGCGGAGCGTCCGTCCCCTAGACAGTATGTCTGCTACTGCCCAACGCAGCAAGGGACCGAGCAAACCAAAGCCAGGTCCAAGGAGTTCCTCAGCGTGGCAGTTCTTCACACAATGTGCTGATGACAAGACACGAGTGGTTTGCACGCTGTGCAATCAGAGCCTGAAGTGAGGCATAAACGTTCTCAACCTGAGCACAACCTGCATGACCAGGCATCTAAGTGCAAAGCACGAGCTGCAGTGGAGTAGACACCTCAAAAACCAAGAAAGGTCTCTGGCTCCTCCTGCTTCCTCTTCTGCTGCAGTCTCGGCCTCTTCATCCACCTCTGTAGTGACAGTGGCACCTGCCACCCCGCAAACAGAGGATCTGCCAGCAACACTACCACCTGGGTCACCAACCATCTCCACAATGTCCCATGGAAGCGTTCAGCTCTCTATCTCCCAAACATTGGAGCGGAAGAGGAAGTACCCCCCTAGCCAGGGCCGCTGATAGGGCAGTACAGCCAGCCCTGTTGTACTGGGCCCGGCCCCCATCAGCTCCACAGGGGGCCCGGCAACTTTACAGTTAATTTATGCATGTTAACATTTTGAAACCATACCCCGCTTCTACTTGCTTAGAGAAGGGAGGGGGTTGTAATTACTTTTTCCCGGGCCCCATCTGGTCTACAGAGGGGCCCAGAAGATGAGTGTAGAGTTCGCACTGTTTTTCCTTTTTCGGGCGCATGTACACAAATCGGAGCCGCACATTGCTCTGCTAGTTCATTTGTCCCAGCTGCTGCTGCCCACTGCCTCTGCTGGCGGAGTGATATACTACGAGGCTCTGCTTAGCTCCACCTTCCATGATCAGGTGCCGCCTGCAGAGACTCAGACGAGGAGACAGGCAGCTCCGTGGATGAGAGGGAGAAAGAACCTGGAGGACAGCGACGCGTGGCTGCATATGCACTGCACACAGTGAGTGGAGAACAGAAAATAGAAATCCTCACTGTGTCTCACTTAGGCTAACATACAGCATGGCAGGTCATGCTGATGCATTATGATACTCATGCAGGCAGTCAGCATGTGTTCTGTCATGGATCTGTTACAGTGTGTCCTATTGCTGTTTGGTGCTTACTTTGTTATGGCTGTACTGGGATATAGTTTGTAACACACAGTACAGCCATAAGTTAAAGTCAGCACCCAAAAGCCATCTGACACTGTGAGATCCATGACAGAGCACATGCAGACTGTGCTGCCTGCGCAATTTTCATAATGCTGATAATCATAAGTCGCAGTGAGATGCTACACCTGCGTAATGAGAGGGGGGGCAGTAAACATGTGCCCCCCAACCACCCACTTTAACCGCTTCCTGTCCAGCAAGATACTGGTACATTGCTGGATTGGAAGGATGATATCTTGGGCATCGCTGCAGCAATGATCAAGATATCATCATTTTTTAGCCCCAACGACTCTACACAAAGTAAAAGTAATCCTAGTGGCTAAGAAACCCCTGGATTACTTTTACAGGCAGTGGAAGGGGGTTACACCACCATCCCTCCATCACCTTTACTGAGCTCTCCCGTGCAATCAAGGGTCCCATTAAAGATGTGAGCAGCAACATCTAGTTCCTGGGACACAGTATGCGTGCATATGTAAACGGTTACAAATTTGCAGAGGTTGGGTCAGGGGAGGAGTCTGGGGTGGGGTCAAGGGCGGGGTTAAAGGGGGCCCTGTCGGGTAGGCTGTACGGGGCCCCGTGATTTCTAACAACGGCACTGCCCCTAGCCACCCGCGATCCCTGGCCCTGAATGCCAGCATTTCAAAACTCCTGGCCTTTGAAATGCTGTCATTCCGTCTGGTGGAGACGCAGAGTTTTAAAAGCCTGATGGCATTGGCTGTCCCACAGTACGTCGTGCCCAGCCGCCACTACTTTTCCAGGCGAGCCATCCCTTCCCTGCACAACCAAGTGGGGGACAAAATCAGGTGTGCACTGCGCAACGCCATCTGTGGCAAGGTCCACCTAACTACGGATGCGTGGACCAGTAAGCACAGTCAGGGACGTTATATCTCCCTAACAGCACACTGGGTAAATGCAGTGGCGGCTGGGCCTGAGGCAGATAGCAGTTTGGCGCATGTCCTTCCACCACCGAGGATTGCAGGGCGCTTCAGTTTGCCTCCTGTTGCTAACTCCTCCTACTTCGCTTCCTCATCCTCTACCGCCTCCTCATCCGGTCAGCGTAACACCTTCACCACCAACTTCAGCACAGCCAGGGGTAAACGACAGCAGGCAGTTTTAAAACTTTCCTGTTTGGGGGAAAAACCCCACACCGCGCAGGAGTTGTAGAGGGACATGGAACAACAGACCAATGAGTGGTTGCTGTCAGTGAGCCTCAAGCCCGGCCTGGTGGTGTGCGATAATGGGCAAAATCTCGTAGCAGCTCTGGGCCTAGCCGGTTTGACGCACATCCCTTGCCTGGCGCATGTGCTGAACTTGGTGGTCCAGAGGTTCCTTAAAAATTACCCCAATATGCCAGAGCTGCTGCAGAAAGTGCAGGCTGTGTGTGCGCACTTTCAGCGTTCTCACCCTGCTGCTGCTCGCCTGTCAGCGCTGCAGCGTACCTTCGGCCTTCCCGCTCACCGCCTCATATGTGACATGCCCACAAGGTGGAACTCCACCTTGCACATGCTGGCCAGACTGTGCGAGCAGCAGCAGGGGATAGTGGAGTTTCAGCTGCAGCAATCACGCGTGAGTCGCTCTGCGGAACAGCACCACTTCACCACCAATAACTGGGCCTCCATGCGAGACCTGTGTGCCTTGTTGCGCTGTTTCGAGTACTCCACCAACATGTCCAGTGCCAATGATGCCGTTCTCAGCGTTACTATCCCAGTTCTATGCCTCCTTGAAAAAACGCTTTGGGCGATGATGGAAGAGGATGTGGCACAGGAGGATGAGGAGGAGGAAGCGGGATCATTTCAAAGGCTTTCAGGGCAGTCTTTCACAAGTGGCTACGAGGGTGGGTTCCTGCACCAACAAACGCCAGGTACACAATTGTCCGGCAGAAAGGGCACAGTTCTGGAGGATGACGAGGTGGAGGAGGAGGAGCCATTTTCACAGCAGGGTGGCACCCAGACCAGCTCGTGGCCATCACTGGTGCGTGGCTGGGGGGATACAGAGGACACAGACGATACACCTCCCACAGAGGACAGCTTTTCTTTGCCTCTGGGCAGCCTGGCACACATGAGCGATTACATGCTGCAGTGTTTTCGCAATGACCGCCGAGTTGCCCACATTTTAACTGGTGCTGATTACTGGGTGGCCACCCTGCTGGATCCCCGTTACAAGGACAACGTACCGTCCTTAATTCCCTCACTGGAGCGGGATCGTAAGATGCACGAGTACAAGCGCACGCTGGTAGACGCGCTGCTGGTGGCATTCCCACCTGACAGCGGGCGTACGGTGGAAGCACAAGGCGAAGGCAGAGGAGGAGGAAGAGGTCGCCAACGCAGCCGGGGCACTGGCAGCACCTCAGAAGGCAGGGTTAGCATGGCTGAAATGTGGAAAAGCTTTGTCAGCACGCCACAACAACCAGCACCACCAGCTGAGATGGAACGTCTTAGCAGGAGGCAGCATTTCACCAACATGGTTGAGCAGTATGTGTCCACAGGCCTACACGTACTGGATGACGGGTCTGCCCCCTTTAACTTCTGGGCCTCCAAATTGGGCACATGGCCTGAGCTTGCCCTTAATGCCTTGGAGGTGCTGGCCTGCCCTGCAGCCAGTGTATTATCTGAACGTGTATTTAGCATGACAGGGGGCGTTATCACAGACAAGCGCAGCCGCCTGTCCAGAGCCAATGTGGACAAGCTCACGTTCATTAAAATGAACCAGGCATGGATCCCACAGGACTTATCCGTACCTTGTGCAGAATAGACATGTATACCGGTGTTGTGACAAAAACTGTCCGGCCCATACTGTGAAGGCGCAGCACTTGCGCAGTACAGAGGACAAGGAGATTCACAAAATCTCCGAAGATGAACAGCGCCTGCACAGTGAGTGCAGGTTCAAGCCTCACCATCCAAGTGGACATACGGTAGCACATAGTAACAGGGCCCCTCACGGGCTCGGTTCGATCGCCATGCTTCGGGCACGGCCTCGCTTGGCTCGGCTTGAACCACGGATGGTGTGGCCTTCACCTGAACTCACCACGCAGGCGCCGTTCGTCTTGGGAGATTTTCGAAATCCCCTTGTCCTACATACTGAGCAAGCGCAGTACAGAGTGGACACTATTTGACGGGGGACAGAATTCGACACATCACCGGCCTTACTCAGCCATTGTTGTATTTTTGAACCAGTGTTGGCTACCTCGTCCTCCTCCACCGCCGCTTCCACCTACACAGCCACATCCACCGCCACCTCAACCTCCTACTCCATATGGACCTCGTCCTCCTAGGTCAAGATTATAATTTTTATTTTATTTTTTTGTAGCGCACAGATCCTTTCCCCCTTACCTGCCTTTATGTTGTTGGCTCCTCGCAGGAGGGAGAAAGGCACACCGCACTACCAGCCCGTACCCTCCTATATAAAGAGGTTGAGCGGTGTACTTGACGGGCCGTGTCCACAGCCGGAGTCAAAACTCCTCCAGAGGATGATTCTCACCTCTACTGTAGGTAGAGGCAAGTCCTTTAATTCCCAGTAAAGTCAATGTCCACACCAGCTGAAAATACAACTCTTATTCTCTCATGGCAAAATAAACTCTACTCAGATAGAAAAGGTTAGAGCAAAGAAACAGGACAGCTTAAGGTGTGGAGGAGGTCCAGGCACAAACGTAGCACATTCACTTCACTGCTTAGGTTTCTCAAACAGTTTTAGGTGCACGGTCTCTGCCACAGACCTTGAGGTTGGTCTCTGCCACAGACCGGGTGTACAAGGCCCCTGCCACGGACCTGGAGAACTTTGGTCTCTGCCACAGACCAGGGTGTATAAGGCCCCTGCCACGGGCCGGGTAAATAAGGCCTCTGATACAGTCAAGATGACCTTGAGCTTCTCCTTCTACGAACCTAGCCCATATCAAGGGGAAGACATCTCTCCAGGGAGTCAACAGACCCTCCCTTTACCGTGACTCCCGCATCGGTCCATCAGAATGATCCTCCCTTCCCTGGAACATGGTCCCCTACACGAGGCGGCACCCTAAGACTCCTCGACCCTTAGCGGACTCCAGACGAAGGCTCTGGACTCCAGGCTTTACTCCCGCACCTAGGCCTCCATACCCAGGGCAGCAGGAACTGCAGGATAGTACCTCACCCCGGGCTAAAGGTACCCGAGATGGAACAGGAACACATGCACCCAGGCCGAAGGCACCTGGGCGTGGACCCCACTAGACATCAGCCCCCAGGCCAAAGGTCTGCCCCTTTTATATGCTCTCCCGGCATGCACAGCAGGTTCCCCGCCCCGCTGTATTACTGCCAAGAGGGGACACAAAAGGCACAGCACTGTATCAGCGGTTCAACCCTAGCCTACCATGGCAGCGCCACCTGTAGGCCGCAGGGAACTGCACACCAATACTGTCCCCCAAGGACAAAATGGTCCATGAATCCAACAGAATTAGGGTGTTTGAGCCTATTTATCACTCAAACACTTCCCTTAAATTTAGCACCCCGCTACATTTTTATTTCAAAGTATTTTATTTTCCCACTAGCTTATCCATTAAATTGAATAATTTATTCCAGAAAGGGCGTATTCTGGGGCATTCCCACCATATGTGTGGCATCGTGCCGTTGAGTTTCTGAGGTTCTTAATGACTTCCCGTACCTCTTCTGCTGAAAAGGGGGCCGCCAGCATATTTTTTTTATGTTATTTTAAGTTATTTCCCTATCTACATTTGTTTGCAGAGCACTTGCCATGCTCTTAACAACATTTTGCTGTCATTTGCAGCCCTCTAGCCCTTTCCATTACTTTTTTAGAGCCTTTTTAGTCCTTAGAAGTCCGGGTCCCCATTGACTTCAATGGGGTTCGGGTCCGGGTTAAAGTTCGGTCCCGAACCCAAACTTTTTTCCGAAGTTCGGCCTAACCCGTCGAACCCGAACATCCAGGTGTCCGCTCAACTCTAGCCATGAACAGTGTTCCATATTGCCACCACACCAGTGTCAGTGTCGCCAGAGCCAATGCAGCCATCAAAATTGTTCCGAACTACAGCCACACCAGTGCCAGTGTCACCAGAGCCAATGCAGCCATCAACAGTGTTCCATATTGCCGCCACACCAGAGCCAATGCAGCCATCAATACTTTTCCTGATAATCGCCACACCAGTGCTAGTGTCTCCAGAGCCAATGCAGCCATCAACACTGTTCCTGATCACCGCCACAGTCCTTTGATAATACACTACAACCCATTACAGCACTTCCGAATTTTTAATCTGGCGTACGAGAATTTTCGTCACCTTAGTAAACTCTTCATGAGATTAGCATGCAAAAAAAAAACGGACGATCAGTCTAATAATCGCATGGTGTGCACCAGGCATTAAAGCGGAGTTCCACCCACATAAAATTCAGCGGCTACAAAAAGTTTAACTGCTGACTTTTAATAATCGGACACTCACCTGTCCCACGGTCCAGTGATGCGGGCGTATGAAGCCTCGTTCCTCTCTGTGGCGCCGGCATTCTGACTGTGGCTTCACAGTCGGGCATGCACGAGCCACACAATCTTCTGGAACCTGTGACGTGTACCAGAAGTTTGCACGGAGGGAGGGGGGAGAGGTGAACCTCCTTCCGGCGCTGCGGAGCCAGGGGAGGAAGTGGGAGCTGGGTGCCTCTAAAAAGAGGGTATCCACTCCCCCCCAAAAAAATGACATGCCAAATGTGGCATGTCAGGGGTCACCAATACTTAAAGCGGAAGTTCCATTTTTAGGTGGAACTCCTATGTATGTGCTAGAAATATTAATCTTCATTCACGTTCCGTCATTTGAGAGCTATGAACATGTTCTGATTTCCTTCCTACTTTCCTGGGTTTCACAACTGAAACCACAGACGAGCAAGCAGCTTGTGTTCGCAGACACCGCCCCGCCATGGCAAGCCCCCTATATTGGCTCAGTATTGAGGTCAGGCACTAATCTCCATGGCCAGCAGCTATATCAGAGTACACCAGGCATGCATTCCAAACCTCAAGATGGACACAAAGACACTTCCGGTCCCGCCCCCTCCAGAGGAACGCCTTTCTATCACCGTTCTCCCGCTGGACACGCCCCCTGACAACGAAGCGGAGCCCTTCGCCTGGCCGCCTAATAAGGACGATAGACAACGCTGCACCGGGGCTCGTCTATAGAGGCCGGGGATCCCGCCGGAAGTCATCGGTCGCCAGCACCATGTCCCGCTACTCTAGGCCGCCCAACACCTCCCTTTTCGTCAGGAACGTGGCCGATGCTACCAGGTAGGAACAGCCCCTTGTGTGTTGTGTAGGAGCCCCCCTCCTCCCCCGAACATTCTCCATCCCGGGCCTACACATTCCTGGCCGCATGTGGCTTGTACGGCCCTCTCATGTTTCTCCACCTTCTCTCGACACCTGAGGCTACATAACAGCCCTCCATTGATACTCTGAGGATTGTTCTAGTACAAGAGACACACGGGGGCGGGGCAGCCACAAAAGACAGTTGACACTTGACATGGCTAGGTCTCAATTGTCACGTCTTCTAATCTAAGTGATTATTAATGGATTTTTTTATTCAAACCTGTCATTAGGGTTGTCACGATACCACTTTTTTTTAAGACCGAGTACAAGTACCAATACTTTTTTTTTTTCTCTCCCAAGTACTCGCTGATACCGATTACCCATACTTTTTTTTTTTTTTTTTAATCTCACGTGTCCTCAGTAGTTTTTTGTTTTTACAATTTGTTTTTCTTTTTTATTTATTGCATTTTATTTTTATTTTTTTAATTTTTTTTTATCAGCCCTGTTGGGGGGCTTTGGTGAGATATCAGGGGTCTTAATAGACCTCTGACATTTCCCATTTGAGACAGGGAAAGGGACTAGGCTAGGGACACAGATTCCCCAGTCCCTTTCTCAGCAGCCTCAGCTGCACTGAAAATGAATGGAGAGAAGACAGCGGCTCCTTTCCATTCATAAACTGAAACATTGTAAACACAGTTTACGATGTTTAAGTTATGTGAATGGACAGAGTCAGTGATCACTGACTCTGTACATTCGGAAAAGGAGCCAAATCTACCGGCTCCTACCTCCGCTCTCCATCCTGACAGATCGAGGGGGTGGAGGAGGAGAACGGAGGGGGACAGCAGCATGGAGGGGGGCCACGGAGGAGAACAGAGGGTGACAGCAACATGAAGGGGGACACGGAGGGGGCTGGAGGAGGATGCGTGGACAGTCAGCGGTGATCGTGTGTGGGAGAGTTACAAGCACCGATCACCGCTGATTTCACTAAAGCAGCTGAAAGCCGGGGGGGGGGGGGGGGGGAGAAGCAGAGATACAGCTGTCAGACTTTGAAATCTATACAGGGTGATCAGTGCTTGTAACTCCCCCACGCACGGATCACCGCTGACTGTCCAGGTATCGGGTGAAGTATCGGAGCATTTACCCAAGTACAAATACTCAGGCAAATGCTCGGTATCGAAAGTAGTATTGGTATCGGGACAACCCTACCTGTCATACTTAGCTGCTCTATGTAATGGTTTTGCACAGAGCAGTCCTGATCCTCCTATTTTGGGGACCCCCCTGTGCTCCTGGCTCCTCTCCCCTGCAGAGTGCCCCATATGGGCTTGATCCCAAGCCAGGCTGTGTGCTTCCATAGACGCACACAGTACAGCTTGGGATCTGCCTCTGTTCTCACAGGCTGTGATTAAGGATAAGCTCAGGCATGTTCGCAACTCTACGTGCCAAAAAGCTGACACTTCGCAGCGCTAATCACAGGCTGTGAGACATTTCCCGATCTGCAGATGCACAGATCAGGAGATGTCTCACTACCTGGGATTAGCGCTGTGGAGTTGTGAACACGCCTGAGCTCATCCTTCGCTTTGATTGCCCAATGGCTCCCGCTGCTGCCTCTATCTCCAGAGAGGAGAGAGCCTCTGCTCTTGGGCACAGCACTGGATGATCAGTGTCGGGTTAGTATGTAAGGGGGCTGCTGAACACAAGGTTTTGTACTGTAATGCAGAGAATGCATTAAAGTGATTTCTAAAGGAAACAATTTAAAAAGAGAAAACAAATTGTTACACTTACCTGCTCTGTGTAATGGTTTTGCACAGAGCAGCTCAGGTCCTCTAGTTTTTGGTCCCCCACCAGCACTCCCTGGCTCCTTCTCCCTGCTGAGTGCCCCCAATAGCATAGCTTCTTGCTATTGGGCCACTTGAGCAGGTTCGCTCTCCTGAGCCATGTGCTGTGCGGCTCTCCCCCCTCTCCTTATTGGCTCACTGGCTGTGATTGGCAGGAGCCGATGGCTCCCACTGCTGTGTGAGCCAATGAGAGAGACCCAGGAGAGCCGCAGCTCTCATGCACATAGCTTGATCAAGATGGGGCTCGGGTAAGTAAAGGGTGCATTTTGTTTTTTTTACCATAAGGCCCCTTTAACATGGGCTACCTGTCAGTTTTTTTAGGTGGACCCGATCAAACCATCTACTGCCCTCTGTGGAGCAGTGGGCATTGACATCTGATCCTATCCCTAAAAAACAAAACAAAAAACAGGCGGATGGGGATCCACTCCCTATCCATCTAGTGTAGTGGTCTCCAAACTGCAGCCATTTGCTTGCCTTTATCCGGCCCTTGGGACATTTTCCTACTGACACCACTTATGAGACACGGTTCCTTCTCGCTGGCACCAACAATCGGGGCACGGTTCCCTCTCATACTGACCACAGGCACTATATAATTTTCTTACTCCCTCTGACCACTATGCCTGAGACATTGTTTAATCCAACTGACACTTTGACATTTTCAACTCCTGCTGGCCACACTTAAAGGGGTTGTAAAGGTACAATTTTTTTTTTTCCTAAATAACTTCCTTTACCTTAGTGCAGTCCTCCTTCACTTACCTCATCCTTAGATTTTGCTTTTAAATGTCCTTATTTCTTCTGAGAAATCTTCACTTCCTGTTCTTCTGTCTGTAACTCCACACAGTAATGCAAGGCTTTCTTCCTGGTGTGGAGTGTCGTGCTCGCCCCCTCCCTTGGACTACAGGAGAGTCAGGACGCCCACTAACACACAGCTCCTTTCTCTATCTGCAACATAGAGAGCGTCCTGACTGTCCTGTAGCCCAAGGGAGGGGGCGAGCACGACACTCCACACCAGGAAGAAAGCCTTGCATTACTGTGTGGAGTTACAGACAGAAGAACAGGAAGTGAGGATTTCTCAGAAGAAATAAGGACATTTAAAAGCAAAATCGAAGGATGAGGTAAGTGAAGGAGGACTGCACTAAGGTAAAGGAAGCTATTTAGGGAAAAAAAATTGTACCTTTACAACCCCTTTAAGTCTGTAATCTGGCCCTTTGTTAGTAAAAAGTTTGAGCCCTTTTCTAGCGGATTAGATTGGATGGCTGCACGGTAGAAAAACGGACAGGAAGTCCATTTACATCCGACTGCCCATAGAGGAGAGCGGGCTATGTCTGTTTGTTCTGCATTAGGTAAGCGGACATGGTCAAGCCATCTGCCAGCTCAGTGGGGATCAGCAGATTGATTCCCCACTAAGCAGGTGGACTCCTGTTGGAGTCTGCCCCATGTGAAAGGGGCCTAATGCAATAAGGCATAAAACCTTGAGCCTTTAGAACAAATTTTAAAGTGGAACTTTATAACAAAAAAATACAATTGTGGAGCAGACAGTATTTCTCAAGACGTCTTCCAGGACGGCACAATGAGAGATGACTAGTCCACCTGACAGGAAACACAATCAATCAAAGAGGTTAAAAACCCCACCCCTCCCTGTGCTCCTCAGTTTTTGATTGTGTTTCCCCACAGTGAAACCGTTTGTTATTTTCTAAAGGCCTGGTGCTGGAGGTCTCCCCCTGGGACCTAGGTCGAACGCTTAGGAAGCCTCTGGACCTAGCAGGACGGGCTCATCCTTCCTGGGGGGGTCCCCTTTTGTTGTAACATGCTCAGGGGGGAAGGGTTTAGCCTTGAAGAACCCCCCTGAGTTTTCTGAAGCCCTAAGGTACAGGGTACCTGGAAGCTTCAGGGGCCAAATGTTTGCTCTTTTTTCTCCCTACCTGGTGGGTGTCCACTTCGGAGGGGGGGCTGGCAGGTCTCCCGCAGATGCGGTGGTGAACCCAGCGGTGAAGCGCTGTTCTGGCTATTGGCGCCGCTCAGGCATGTGTGGCGCCATTTTCCCATGGCCTGGAGGACTCATTGATTTCCTCCTCTAGCGCCCGGAATGACGTCACCGCGCGCCGCGCCACTTCCGGTTTCCAGTCTACGGCAAGATTGCGACGGCCGGCGTCTTTTCAGCCAGCTTCCACTATAAAGATGCCAGGAAAAGAGGCGCCCATTCCTCCTGTTTGCTCTTAGCGACACGGTTCGAGCCCGGACGGCGCATGGAGCATGAGGAAAGGCCCGGTACGGCCAAGGCTACAGAGGAGGCCACAGGGGTTATGATGGGGGAGGTACCCCGACTCTTCCCCCTTTTGCTCTGCACAGGGGTGTTTGGTACTAAAAAATTCCCTGTGTATATTTGTTTTTTCTGCAGGAGGGGACGTCACTGCCCAGGGGTCTACCAGCCGTCCCTCTAAAGCCCCTGCTCGCATCAAAAGATGTGGCTACTGCAACGATAGGTTGCCTCCAGACTATTCCAGACCTTTCTGCTTTAAATGCATTCAGAAATTGGCTGGAAAAGAAACCTCTCAGGTCATGAAAGACTTCCTGTCTGTCCAGACCCAGATGCTGACTACGCTTAAGGAATTTCAATCCTCACTCAGGTCTAGGGAACCAGAACCTCAGACAAGTGGGGGGGGGCTCTTCCTCTCAGGAGAGTTCTTTGACTCCCAGGGTGGTTAAAAGACGCCCGCAGCCTCTAAAATCCCTACCTTCACAGGGTTCGGAGCCGGAGGAGGATTCAGATATCTCCGATCGAGAAGTATCTGATGAGGGTCTGGTGGATAGTCAGGCAGAGGACGAGGAAGAGGGCTCCAGGCCAGGAAGGCACATCTTCTCGGCCGATGATATGGAGGGCCTCCTTGGGGCAATTTATGCTTCTGAGGAGATCCAGGAGCCTGCGGAACAGGTTTCCGCACAGGATAGAATGTATCAGGGTTTGTTGAAGTCTCAACCCAGAACCTTCCCCGTACACCAGGCACTGAAGGACATTATCCTTCAAGAATGGAAGGATCCTGAAAGGAAGCTTTTAAGACCAAAAACGTGGAAACGTAGGTGCCCCTTTAAGGAGGAAGATGAAGATAGGTTCTTCAAAACACCCAGTTTGGATGCTTCCTTAGCCCAGGTATCCAAACAGTCTGACCTCTCCTTTGAGGATACTGGTAACCTCAAAGATCAGATGGACCGGCGTGCTGAAACCACCTTGCGGAGGGCCTGGGAAGCCAATGTGGCAGCCATGAGCCCGGCGCTGGCTTCAGCATGCGTAGCCAGGAATGCAGATGCATGGATCTCAAAATTAACGGACCATGTTTCAGGCACTTCCAAATCCAAGGAAGTCTTGGAGTCGTTGCAGCTAATAGGTGGCGTACCTAGCGGACGCAGCGGTAGAAACCGTAAGAACCACCGCAAAGACTGGAGCCCTCTTAAACTCTGCTAGAAGAGCTGTATGGGTTAAAACCTAGGATGGTGATAGTGCATCCAAGACCCGTTTATGTGGTCTCCCATTTGAGGGCTCCCTTCTTTTCGGTACAGGACTTGACCAAGCCCTGTCCAGGTCCACCGAAAAGGGTAAGAAATTTCCTACCAAACCTAAAAAGGAAAAAAGATTTTTTCGAGGCCCCCAGGGTAAGAACCGGTCTTCAGACAAAAGCCCTTTCAATACTAGGAGGTGGAGTGCTGGAAAGGACAAACAGAAGGGAGGTATCCTTTTCTCCAGCCAAAAGCCTAATGACAAGAACTCTAAGTGACGTAAGGGTAGGGGGAAGGCTTTCCCAGTTTCTCCCCAGATGGGAAAGCATATCTCAGAGCCCCCATGTCCTCCAAATTTTAAAAGAGGGCTACAAGCTAGAGTTCCTTCACTCCCCTCCCCCGAAGTTTCTGGTAACACTTCTACCCAGGGACCCCTTAAAAGCTGCGGGTCTGGTACAGAATGTCTCAGAACTGGAAAGGCAGGGAGTAGTTATCCCGGTACCTACAGAACAACAAGGTATGGGCGTCTATTCCCACGTTTTCGTTGTTCCAAAGCCGTCAGGGAAGCATCAGCTTATAATAAACTTGAGACCCTTGAACGCTTATCTGCGTCGCAAGAGGTTTCGGATGGAGAGCGTGTACACTCTCGGGAAGCTTCTTCTGAGGGGGGTGTTCATGGTGACCATAGACCTAAAGGACGCCTATCTACACGTCCCGATATTCCCAGCACATCAGGCCTTCCTCAGGTTTGCAATCACTTCCGCCCAGGGAGTGCAGCATTGGCAGTTTGCTGCGCTTCCCTTCGGACTGTCCTCCAGTCCAAGAGTCTTTACAAAGATCATGGCGGAGGTGATTGCTTACCTGCACCTGCAGGGTATAGCAGTAGTCCCCTACCTCGACGATCTGCTTCTCTACAATCAGAGTCGAGATCTCCTTCTTGCAGACCTGGCCAGGGTCGTGAGCACCTTGGAAAGCCTGAGGTGGATCATCAACAAAGAAAAATCCTCGATGGTCCCAGAACAGAAGAAAGTCTACTTGGGATTCCTTAGAAAGGAAACTTGTTTTACCCCAGGACAAGGTCCAAGGTCTTATGACAACGGTCAGGTCTATGTTGGAGGCAGAGGAATCCTCCTTCAGAAGCATCATGCGGGTGCTGGGTCTAATGACCTCTTGCATCCCAGCGGTGCCGTGGGCTCAGCTCCACTCCAGACCTCTCCAAGAATTCCTTCTATCCTCTTGGGACGGATCAAGGGAATCCCTAGACTACAGGGTCACCATCCCAGTTGTAGCAAAAGAATCTCTGAGGTGGTGGCTCCTTCCTCAGAATTTGCTGGTGGGTCGTCTGTGGAGTCAGTCCTCAGAATAACCACAGACGCAAGCGCCTGGGGTTGGGGGGCTCACTTAGACGAGCTCAGGGTTCCTAGAACCGAGGTCAGAAGGGCGCCTCCTCAAATCTCCGGGAATTGTTGGCGGTCCGGGAGGCTCTAAAGGCCTTCGAGGAGAGAGTCAGGGGCCGAGAGGTCCAGATTCTATCCGACAATGCCACCACAGTGGCATTCCTGAACCATCAGGGAGGCACCAGGTCGCGTACCCTTCTGGCTTTGTCTCTGGAGATCCTGAGCTGGGCAGAGCTCCGGATTCCCTCTATCACAGCGGTTCACATAAAAGGGGTTCACAACGTAGAGGCGGACTTTTTAAGTCGCCACCCGATTCTCCAGGGAGAATGGGAGTTGAACACAGAGGTATTCGATCTGGTGTGCCAACGGTTCAGCAACCCTGACCCGGGAATGGGGCTCAGAGGGAGTGGATGCGCTGGCCCAGGTGTGGAGTTTTCATCTGGCCTATGACTTTCCCCCTCTGGGTCTGATTCCGAGGATCCTGCAGAAGCTGGACCTCTCAGAATGCTGTCTCTTTTTGGTCACCCCCTGGTGGCCCAAGAGAGCCTGGTTTCCCACTCTGGAGAACTGGTCTGTAGCTCCCCCCTCTCCATCTACCAGTTCGGTCAGACCTTCTTCTTCAGGGTCCGGTCTTCCACCCAGAGCCCAGCTTCTTCAAACTGACGGCCTGGTGCTTGAAAGGCAGAACCTGCAGGAGAAGGGCTGTTCAGAGAGAGTGATCACCACTCTCCTCTCTAGTAGAAAGGAGGTCACCAGGCGGATTTATGCTAAGGTGTGGGGGGTCTTCTCTCGCTGGTGTTCAGAGAGAGAGGTTTCCCAACAGGAAACTTCGGTCATTCTGGAATTCCTCCAGGATGGAGTGGATCTGGGGCTGGCTACCAAGACACTAAGAGTTCAGGTAGCAGCCTTATCTTACTTCCTGGACAGAAGATTGTCCCAGGACCCGTTGATTAAAAGATTCTTGTCAGCTAGGGACAGAATGTTTCCAGTACAGATCTCTAGGGTTCCACCCTGGGATCTCTCCTTGGTTCTAGAACAGTTAACTAAGGCTCCGTTCGAGCCTTTAGACAGTATTTCTATTAAACTTCTCACAGTTAAGTTTACCTTTCTGCTGCCGATAACGACAGCCAAAAGAGTAGGTGATATGCAGGCTCTGTCAATTAACCACTTAACAACCACCTGCCGACAAATAACGTCGACAAGGTGGTTGCTTAACTCTGGGAGGACGTTATATAACGTCCTCCCAGAATCGCGCTCCCGCGTGCCCCCTGGGGCGCGCACACGGGAAACTCCGTGACCGCCGGGTCCAGAGGACCCGGCGGATCACGAATCGCGGTAAATCGCCGCTGATAGCGGCCGTTTACCACGTGATCGCTCCGTCAAATGACGGAGCAATCACTTGTAAACAGACCGGCGTCATTTGATGACGCCGGTTCCTCCCTCCCCTCTCTGTACCGATCGGTACAGTGTGAGAGGAGAGGGGAGGGAGCAGATGGCAGCAGCAGCACTGTGGGCTGGATCTGTGACAATTGCAGTCACAGATCCATCCCTGCTCAGCCATCCCTGTGCTATACCCTGGTGCAATACTCTGCAATACCCTGGTGCAATACTCTGCAATACCCTGGTGCAATACTCTGCAATACCCTGGTGCAATACTCTGCAATACCCTGGTGCAATACTCTGCAATACCCTGGTGCAATACCCTGCGCAATACCCTGGTGCAATACCCTGCGCAATACTCTGCAATACCCTGCGCAATACTCTGCAATACCCTGCGCAATACTCTGCAATACCCTGCGCAATACCCTGCCATACACCGCAATACCCTGCCATACACCGCAATACTCCGCAATGCCCGGCAATACTCCGCAATGCCCGGCAATACTCCGCAATGCCCGGCAATACTCCGCAATGCCCGGCAATACTCCGCAATGCCCGGCAATACTCCGCAATGCCCGGCAATACTCCGCAATAACCACTTCCCGCCCTCCGGCCGTCATATGACGTCCTTGACTTTGTGCGGGGATATCTGAATGATGGGAGCAGCTACAGGCATCATTCAGATATTAGCTTTTTCAGCCGGCGATTCCCTACACCATAAGAACAATCATAGCGGCTGTTCCGCCGCTTGATCATTCTTACGGGAGGCGAGAGGGGATGTCCCCCCCCCCCCGCCGCTTCTACCGACTCACCGCTACGATCAAAGCCAGGATTGTTGTTTTTTGTTTTTTTTGTATTTTTTTCAGGCTTCCCAGCCTAGAGGTGAGATGTGGGGTCCTATTGACACCCCCCCCCCCCCATATCTCACTGTAAAGAGGACCTGTCATGCCATATTCCTATTACAAGGGATGTTTACGTTCCTTGTAATAGGTATAAAAGTGATCAAAAAAATGTTTAGGGCGGAAAAACATGTCAAAGTAAAATGAAGAATACATTTTTTTTTATTTTTTTTTAAAGCGCCCCTGTCCCCGTGAGCTCGCATACAGAAGCGAACGCATACGTAAGTCCCGCCCACATATGAAAACGGTTTTCAAACCACACATGTGAGGTATCTCTGCGAACGTTAGAGCGAGAGCAATCATTTTGGCCCTAGACCTCCTCTGTAACTCAAAACATGTAACCAGTAAAAATATTTAAAGCGTCGCCTATGGGGATTTTTTAAGTAGCGAAGTTTGGCGCCATTCCACGAGTGTGTGCAATTTTTAAGGGCGACATGTTAGGTATCTATTTACTCGGCGTAACTTCATCTTTCACATTATGCAAAAACATTGGGCTAACTTTACTGTTTTTTTTTTTTTAAGCACAAAACATTTTTTTTCCGTAAAAAACGTGTTAAAAAAATTGCTGCGCAAATATCGTGCGAGATAAAAAGTTGCAACAACCACCATTATATTCTCTAAGGTCTTTGCTAAAAAAACATATATAATGTTTTGGGGTTCTATGTAATTTTCTAGCAAATAAATGATGATTTTTACATGTAGGAGAGAAATGTCAGAATTGGCCTTGGTGCTCCAGAACGCCTGAAGGTGCTCCCTGCATGTTGGGCCTCTGTATGTGGCCACGCTGTGTAAAAGTCTCACACATGTGGTATCGCCATACTCGGGAGTAATAGCAGAATGTGTTTTGGGGTGTAATTTGTGGAATGCATATGCTGTGTGTGAGAAATAACCTGCTAATATGACAATTTTGTGAAAAAAAAAAAAAAAAAGAGAAAAAAAAAATCTTGATTTTGCAAAGAATTGTGGGAAAAAATGACAACTTCAAAAAACTCACAATGCCTCTTTCTGAATACCTTGGAATGTCTTCTTTCCAAAAAGGGGTCATTTGGGGGGTATTTGTACTTTTCTGGCATGTGTGAGGGGGTTGGCTCGGCAGCGGGTGTGTGTGACCCCCGAGATGGGCTCCCCACACAAAACCAGGCCCAGCAAACGGAGGTTGTGGTTTTCAAAATCAAAAAAGGTGCGGTTTATTTTCTATTTACAGTGACAAAACACAGCAAAGCAAAAGAAACAAACAAAATAAATCCTGGTCAACTTGACCTCTGACTAAACATACAGGTTTCCTAACTAACAACTGGGATCAGCCTAGTGCTGTCCTAGTCCCTAAGTCCCTGGTTTTAAATGTCCAAGCAAATAGCCACACAGGCTTTGTCTCACCGCACAGGGGTTCACTCTCCCTAGACAGTCCACACAGGTCTGGGTCCAGGCATGAGCTAACATCTAATGAAGCTGGGAGTTTTTATAGAGGCCTTAAACAAACTGACAGGCTTCAGCTGGTCTCATCAACTCCCTGCCTGCACGACGCCCAGCCCTCTCCCTAGAGGTATGAGTCATCCATGAGCCCACTAGCCTCAGCTGGGCTTATACAACACTCCACCTAGTTGTATAAGTCGGCGTAAAGCCTGAATCTGGGCGAAATATATCTACCCCCCTGGATGCAACCAGGTGACTTTACCTTCCTGCTGTCACACATGTTAGGGTCTCAAGAATTGAGATAGGCCGTCAGTACTTCAGGTGTGATCAATTTTCAGATATTGGCACCATAGCTTGTGGACTCTATAACTTTCACAAAGACCAAATAATATACACCAATTTGTACTTATTTTTACCAAAGATATGTAGCAGTATAAATTTTGGCCAAAATTTATGAAGAAAAAATAGTAATTTGCAAAATTTTATAACAGAAACAAAAAAAAAATCATTTTTTTACAAAATTTTCAGTCTTTTTTCTCTTATAGCGCAAAAAATAAAAAACCCAACAGTGATTAAATACCACCAAAAGAAAGCTCTATTTGTGTGAAAAAAAGGACAAAAATTTCATATGGGTACAGTGTTGTATGACTGAGTAATTGTCATTCAAAATGTGAGAGCACCGAAAGCTGAAAATTGGTCTGGTTATTAAGGGGGTTAAGTGCCCAGTGGTTAAGTGGTTAAAGAGCCGTTTTTTCGTTTATTTGAGGACAGGGTTGTTCTCAGGCAGGACCCTCTGTACCTTCCCAAGATAGTATCAAAATTTCATAGAACACAGGAAATAATACTCCCTTCTTTTTGTTCCAATCCCCAGAATGAAAGGGAGGTTGTTTGGATGTCAGACGATGTCTGCTTTCTTATTTATTATTTTGGATAGAGTTGGCGTTTTCAGAAAATCCAGCCACTTATTTATTAATTTTTCTGGTCAGAAAAAGGGCCAACAGGCTTCTAGAGTAACCATAGCTAGGTGGATAAAACAAGCAATCTCCCTAGCTTATGACCAGGCTGCTAAGACAGCCCCGAAGGTTAAGGCACATTCCACTCGGTCTCTGGCGACCTCCTGGGCAGAAAGGGCCGGAGCTTCGGTTGAACAAATCTGCCAAGCTGCGACATGGTCAAGCCAGAACACTTTTTTGAAACCTTATAGAGTGGAGTTGCTGTCGCCTCAGGACCTCTCATTTGGTAGGAAGGTCTTGCAAGCGGTCGTCCCACCCTAAGGTAGGCCTGCAAATTACTTGCTTCTCTCTCATTGTGCCGTCCTGGAAGACGTCTTGAGAAAAGTACCAGTTACTTACCGGTAATGGTCTTTCTGGTAAGTCTTCCAGGACGGCAGGCCTACTTCCCACCGCTCTGGTTAAGTGTGTGTGTGTGTGTGTGTGTGTGTGTGTGTGTATGTATGTATGTATGTATATATATATATATATATATATATATATATATATATATATATATATATTTTTATTAGTGTTGTTTTCACTCTCGTGCACTAGTGTGGAGTACTTTTTCACAAACTGAGGAGCACAGGGAGGGGTGGGGTTTTTAACCTCTTTGATTGATTGTGTTTCCTGTCAGGTGGATAGTCATCTCTCATTGTGCCGTCCTGGAAGACTTACCAGAAAGACCATTACCAGTAAGTAACTGGTACTTTTTTAATGCAGAAGGAATACCAAGTTTCCCCTGCATTAAAGTTCTGTTACCAGCCTGTACAGTGAACTATGCACGTGTACAATTTCGGCAGTGCCAAGATGAATGAACTTCTGTGCATGCGTGAGAGGGACTTCAGCCTAGGCCAATGAAAACGGTCATCTGCCCGAAGATGTCAGCAGCTGGTGAGGGGCTCTTGGAGACTGCATCACTGGAGTAAAGGTAAGCATAGTTCCGATTTAAGGTGGAACTATACTCCTCTCCTCCTCATGATGCAGTGTCCAAGAGCTCTCCACTAGCTACTGATATCTTTGGTCAGTCTTATTTTGGGTTCTGATTCTTGGCCGGACTGGGATGATGTCATTCCTGTGCGAGTTCATTCACCTTGGCAGATCCTGGAATTGTACGCTCAAGCAGGTAAGAAACTTTTAACACAGAAATTACCTAAAGGGGAATTTCTTTATCAAAACTGGAGCAGCTGTGCATGGAAGCAGACTAGATTATATTTTTTAAAGTTTAAAGTGGAACAAAACCCTCCTATTCTTTACGGCCAAGGAAGCTGTTATCTTAGCCCGATCTGCAGTTGTGGTGATGCACATGTGATCAGCTATGACACTAGCTATTTGATGTCTTGCCAGTTCAGAGCTGCCATAATCACACTGATAACTAGGGGTGCGGAATTTAATCGGTGCATCGCGATTCGTGCGGCACCGATGCGGCACCGATGCAGGGAAACCTAATAATCGATTATCCCCGATGTCTAGCCCCGCCCCTTCCTTCCCGGGAGAGCCGTTACCTCCTTTTTTTTTTTTTTTTTTTTTTTTTCCCCATTACGCGCTCATGTGACTGCCCGGCCAGCCTCTCTGCTTTCACGTCTCTCTTGGCGTCAGGAGAGACGTGAGAGGAGAGACGGCAGTCACAAATGAGCGCGTCATATATACACACACTGTTCCCCCGCCGGATTCTGTTCCCCTGGCTCTCGGCTCCTATCGGAACTCTGCCCCCCCCCCCCAGCCCTGTACATTGCCGCTCCCTCCTCCTACGAATGCTAATGCTCCTAATACCGCCCCGCCTCTCCAGCCCTCTGCTTACGCCTACTGTTTAACGAATGCTAATGAGCAGAGGGCTGGAGAGGCGGGGTGGGGCGGTATTAGGAGCATTAGCATTCGTAGGAGGAGGGAGCGGCAATGTACAGGGCTGGGGGGCGGAGTTCCGATAGTAGCCGAGAGCCAGGGGAACAGAATCCGGCGGGGGGAACCATTCTCGGCACAACAGGAAAGTTCTCACTACTGCAGAAAAGGTTAGTTTGGAATTAGGAATTAGGTTAGGGATTAGAATTGGGTAAAGAAGAGTTGCAGTACAATTAAAGGCAGTTTACATATTTTTAGTGTACTGTGAATAAAGTTCATTAAAGTGCCACATTTTAATAAAGTATCATAAATAAGTATTATTTTTTCTTTAAAGTAAAACGGATATTATACTTGCCTACTGATCTCCTGTAGCATGTCCGCAGTCACTGACCATCTCCTGTAGCATGTCCGCAGTCACTGACCATCTCCTGTAGCATGTCCGCAGTCACTGACCATCTCCTGTAGCATGTCCGCAGTCACTGACCATCTCCTGTAGCATGTCCGCAGTCACTGACCATCTCCTGTAGCATGTCCGCAGTCACTGACCATCTCCTGTAGCATGTCCGCAGTCACTGACCATCTCCTGTAGCATGTCCGCAGTCACTGACCATCTCCTGTAGCATGTCCGCAGTCACTGACCATCTCCTGTAGCATGTCCGCAGTCACCGACCATCTCCTGTAGCATGTACAAGTTGTTGCCTGCTTTGTTTAGACTTTGCTACATGCAGGGAGTGTTGTGTTTTTTTTAAAAAGAACAAATATAATTTAAAAAAAAATGGAGATCTCCTGACTGCTTGAATTTTTTTGATGAAAACCATGCGCACTTGCGCTGTAATCGTGATGCATCGCGGAATCTAATCGTTGACCTGATAATCGAATCGAGAGGCCAGTGAAGATGGGCACCTCTACTGATAACTGTGACCATTATCATTCAAGGCATGCCTTGAATGTAACAGTTTTGGGAACCAGCAAGGCCCTGTTCACACCTGTGCTTTACATGCACTTTGGGTGCGGTGCATTAAAAAATCCTGCTTGCTGCATCTTTTGATGCACTTTCATCAAAGTGTACATTATATAGAGTTCAATGTTAATGCACCTAAAGTGCATGTAAAATGCACCCAAAGAACACTGCGCAGATGTGAACCCTGCCTTAAAGTGGTTCTAAAGGCTGCAGGTCCTTTTCTCAGCCCCCTCTGATCCAGCGATGTTCGCAATAGCATTAACTGCCCTGGGACTTTCCCTCTTCATTGCCAATCGGCTGTCAATCACAACCAGACAGCCAATGAGGAGAGTCTGCCAATCAGGAGGGGGGCATGGCCAAGCCATGGAAACGCAGAGCAGAGGCTTGGGTGCCCCCATTACAAGCTGCTTTCTCTGGGGGCACTCAAAGAGGGAGGGGCCAGTCGAACCGGTAGGGGGACCCAAAAAGAGGAGGCTCAGGGCTGCTCTGTGCAAAATCACAGACTGCACAGAACAGGCGAGTATAACATGTTTTTTTTTTTGCCTTTTTAATATCACTTTAAAGCAAAACTTAATGCAAAATATAAATTATTGCAAACATGCAGACTTTTTATTGCAGTAAAATATACCCAAAACAATTAGGCTCGGTTTACACTGCTGCAACTTGGGATCCGACTTGTGAGACCTGAAGTCGCATGACATGTGACATCCCATGTTGGTCAGTGAGAGCTCTTATTGAGCACTACTAAACTCCAACCTTAGAAAAGGTTCCTGTACTACTTCACGGTGACTTCTATCTGATTTGTGCCCATAGAATTTAATGAAAGTCGCCTTCTCATCTACATTAATGTGATTTGGATCCAACATTACAGGAAGATTACCCAGGCATTCCCTGCAGCGTAGCCCCTCCCTTGCTTCAAAGTAATACTAAAGTCGCCTGGCAAAGTCGCATGACTTTCAGGTCGCACTAGTGTGAACCAAGCCTTGGGGTCTATTAACACTATCGTGCTTTAGTAACAAATATTATACAGTATGCGTTGGTGTGATTTAGTGTCATTCATTCTGAATGGTACTCTAAGCACCTTGTATTCTTTTAATGCAACACAGTTAAGTGTAACTAAAGGCAAAACTTTTTTTTTTTTTTTTTTTTTTTTTTTTTTTTTTTTTTTTTTTGGACAGAGTGAAGAGGGATTAGAATACCATTTCAGTTTTTTTTTTTTTTTTTATTGCTGTCTGTGTCCCCGCTAGGGACATTCCCCCTCTTTGTCCTGAGTACTGTTATCATTGAAAGTAAAAGAGAATTTAAAATGTTGAGTGTTCACCAGAACAGTAATAAAGAGGAAATGTTCCAATGGGGGTACCAGTGATACCCCTCACGTTTTGAGGGATGTCCTCTCACTTCCTATTTTGGCTTTGGAATAGGAAGTGAAGGGAAAATCTCCCCAGGGGGACACAGATGGCAAAAAAATAAAATCTTGCAGGGGTTTAACCCTCCCTTACTCTATCCAAAATGTGAAAAAAAGTTTTGCCTTTTACTTTAAGGCCGGGTTCACACCTATGCGAGTTGGTTGCGGCTTAGACCGCATCCAATTCGACTAACATTTTAAAATACATTGATTTTAATGAGGCTGGTTCACATCAGTGCGATACATTCGCACTGTGCATTTCCCAAAAAACGTGTGCGTTTTCTAGGCATTGCGGTGCGAATTGTCTGCCCATTATGTTCTATGGGAACGCATCTGATTCGCAGATGTGTTGCGTTCTGAACACAGTACGTATGAATCATGAGGGGGAACTCCGTGCCAAATTTTAAATTAAAAAAACTGGCATGGGTTCCCCTCCAGGAGCATACCAGGCCCTTAGGTCTGGTATGGATTTTAAGGGGAAACACTCTACACTGAAAAAACGGCATGGGTGTCCCCCCAAAATCCATACCAGACCCTTATCCGAGCACGCAGCCCGGCCGGTCAGGAAAGGGGGTGGGCGAAAGAGCGAGTGCCCCCCCCCCACACTCCTGAACCGTACCAGGCCGCATGCCTTCAACATGGGGGGGGGGGGTTGGTTGCTTTGTGGCAGGGGGGGCGCCCTGCGCCCCCCTCACTCCAAAGCACCCTGCCCCATGTTGATGGGGACAAGGGCCTCTTCTGCTCTCCGGTGTCGTCTCCGGTTCTTCTGCCGGGCACCCCGCTATCTTCTTCCAGCCCTTTTGCTAGTGGGGGCCCGGTCTTCGTCTTCCCTCATCTCTCCTGGAGATGTTAACTCATCGCTGTCTCCCGCTGTAATGCTGACTTGTATAGGCATGGTCACTGTATGGAATGATGGGACTGTGACGTCATGCGGGGTCACCGGGTGGTATCACCCGGTGACCACGCCCCATGCCTATATAAGTCAATGCGCGCCGAGCACACGGCATTACAGCGGGAGACAGCGACGAGTCAACATCTCCAGGAGAGAAGAGGGAAGAAGACGACGATGAAGACCGGGCCCTGCTAGCAAAAGAGCTGGAAGAAGATAGCGGGGCGCCCGGCAGAAGGCAGAAGAACCGGAGAGCGTGGAGTCGACACTGGAGAGCAGAAGACCTCCGGAGCTGCCTATTTACTTTAAAAACCTGTGTAGTGTTTTTTTATTGACATTTTTTTTCCATCAGGTGAATGGGTAGGGGTACGATGTACCCCATACTCATTCACATAGGGTGGGGGCCGGGATCTGGGGGCCCCCTTATTAAAGGGGGATCCCGGATTCCAATAAGCCCCCCGCAGACCCCGACAACCAACGGCCAGGGTTGTCGGGAAGAGGCCCTTGTCCCCATCAACATGGGGGCAGGGTGCTTTGGGGCGGGGGGGGGGGCCGCAGTGCACCCATCCTCCCCATGTTGAGGGCATGCGGCCTGGTACGGTTCAGGAGGGGGGGGGCGCGTGCTCGTCCCCACCCCCTTTCCCGACCGGCCGGGCTGCGTGCTTGGATAAGGGTCTGGTATGGATTTTGGGGGGGACTCTCATGCCGTTTTTTCGGCGTAGGGGGTTTCCCTAAAATCCATACCAGACCTAAGGGCCTGGTATGCTCCTGGAGGTGAACCCAGCAAATCCGCAGCTAAAACGCAAAGGAACCGCTGAACGGCTGATTGCGAACTTTGCAAAGACTCCGGAGCTCAAAAACGCAACGCACAAGTGTGAATCCAGCCTAAAACATTTTTGCACATTATCTAGAAACGCCTAGACACAAGCATGGTAAAACATATAGGGCCTAGGGCTCCTGCATGTTAATGAAATTGAGGTTCTGTCTACTATCATGTGATTGCCATAGAAGCAGCTTGTCCTTGTGGTGTTGGAAACGATACATGTAAACTGAGAGCTCTTGTGTGACTGCACTTGTAGATAGTTTAATGTACATTGTTATAAATGATTTGGCAGGTCTGTCACATTTAGGTGATGCTGTCACTACGGGGTTTCGTCAGTTACAGAATTGCCAGTGTGACATGGCCCTTGCAAAATTTGCAATATTTACCATGCATTGTGTAGAAACAATTGGTGGCGCATTTATGAAGATCCTTCAAACAAAACATAGGCTGAGTGACCGCAATGTGAGCCAGGGTGAGCAAAAAGCTTCTTGTAATCAGTAAAGAAAACATTGCAACACTTTGGGGTTTTAGCCCTTTTTTGGACATGGCATACATACATAAAAGTGTAAAATAAAATGGATGTCAATTAAAGGCTCTTGTCAGTTACATTTTGTCATTTTGACATTGCCATAGAGGTAAGTAAACATTAAGGGGGTTATTTACGAAAGGCAAATCCACTTTGCACTACAATTGCGCTTTCTAGTGCAGTCGCTGTAGATCTGAGGGGGACATGCAAGGAAAATAAAAAATAATTTTTGCTTGCACATGATTGGATGATAAAAAAATAAGCAGAGCTTCCCCTCAGATCTACTGCACTTACAAGTGCACTTTTAAGTGCATTTGCAGTGCACTTGTAGTGCAGAGTGGATTCCTCTTTAGTAAATCAACACCTGAGTGTGTAAAAATGTTATACTACATTAGATTTACCAAAAAAAAGTTAAAGGTTTCTAACTCTAAAGCAATGGTTCTCAACCTAGGGTACACATACCCCAGAATGTACTAGCCAAAAGGGGTACTTTAGGAATGGTAGAGCATTGGTCTGCTCTACAGTTTGCAACATTATTATTCTATATGGGCCATAATGATTGGAGAACAGTGTTTTCCAAAATGTATCCTTTTACAGAGACAATATTGCAATTGCAAAACTTTGGTGATGCAACCATAAAATAAAAAAGGTAAAAGACAGCACAGTGGCTAGCACGGCACAACCTGCCTGGAGTTTGCATTAGGGATGTCCCGATACCGATACTAGTATCGGTATCGATACCGAGCATTTGCCTGAGTACTTGTACTCGGGCAAATGCTCCTGATGCTTCACCCGATACTTGTAATCAGCAGTGATCAGTGCGGTGGGGGAAGTTACCAGCACCGATCACCGCTGTATATATTTAAAAGTAGTTTCTCCGAGTCCACTTCTCTCTCTCTCTCTCTCCCCCCCTCGCGCGGGTATCAGCTGCTTTAAAATCAGCGGTGCTTGTAGCTCCCCCACACACGATCACCGCTGATTGTCCCCGTATCCTCCTCCAGCCCCCTCCGTTTTGCTGCCGTCCCAATCCGTGTGTCCTCCTCCGTGCTGCCGTCCCAATCCGTGTGTCCCTCCGTGCTGCCGTCCCAATCCGTGTGTCCCTCCGTGCTGCCGTCCCAATCCGTGTGTCCCTCCGTGCTGCCGTCCCAATCCGTGTGTCCCTCCGTGCTGCCGTCCCAATCCGTGTGTCCCTCCGTGCCGCCGTCCCAATCCGTGTGTCCCTCCGTGCCGCCGTCCCAATCCGTGTGTCCCTCCGTGCCGCCGTCCCAATCCGTGTGTCCCTCCGTGCCGCCGTCCCAATCCGTGTGTCCCTCCGTGCCGCCGTCCCAATCCGTGTGTCCCTCCGTGCCGCCGTCCCAATCCGTGTGTCCCTCCGTGCCGCCGTCCCAATCCGTGTGTCCCTCCGTGCCGCCGTCCCAATCCGTGTGTCTCTCCGTGCCGCCGTCCCAATCCGTGTCCCCCTCCGTGCCGCCGTCCCAATCCGTGTCCCCCTCCGTGCCGCCGTCCCAATCCGTGTCCCCCTCCGTGCTGCCATCCCCCTCTGTTCTCCTCCTCCACCCCCTCCATCTGTCAGGATGGAGAGCGGAGGTAGGAGCCGGTAAATCTGGCTCCTTACTGTTCGGAATGTACAGAGTCAGTGATCACTGACTCTGTCCATTCACATAACTGAAACATCGTAAACTGTGTTTACAATGTTTTAGTTTATGAATGAAGAGAAGCCGCGGTCTTCTCTCCATTCATTTTCAGCGCAGCAGAGGCTGCTGAGAAAGGGACTGGGGAATCTGTCCCTAGTCCCTTTCTCTGTCTCAAAGGGGAGATGTCAGAGGTCTGTTAAGACCCCTGATATCTCACCAAAGCCCCCCAACAGGGCTGATAAAAAAATAAAAAATGTAATAAAAAAATAAATAATAAAGAAATGAATTGTAAAAAATAAATAAAATAAAATAGAAGAAAAAACACTGACACTGTCCACCCCCCACCCCTTAAAAAAAGAAAACATTATAAAAAATCAATCAATAAATAAATAAAAAAAATTGTAAAAAAAAAAAAAAAATTTTTTTTTTTTAAAAGAGATTTAAAAAAAAGTATCGGTATTCGGTATCGGCGAGTACTTGGAAAAAAGTATCGGTACTTGTACTCGGTCTTAAAAAAGTGGTATCGGGACAACCCTAGTTTGCATGCTCCCCCTGTGTCTGGGTGGGTTTGTTCCAGGTACTCTGGTTTCTGCCCACACTCCAAGGACACGCTGGTAGTTTAATTGGCTGCTGTCTAAATAGACCCTAGTACAGTGGGTATAGAAAATGATTGCCCCTTTTTTTAAAATAATCACATTTTGTTGATTTGCCACCTGATATGAAGACACAGTTTTTGTTTTTATCCAGTTGTATTCAACTAGTGCAATTTGGAACATCTACGTGGAAGTTATAACACGTCAGAAAAAAATAAAAATAAAAAAAACGGAATCCTTCAGTTGGGGAAAAAGGATCACACCCTCCTAAATGACTTGTAAACTCAAGCTTTTCTGGAGCATTTCAGTCCCTGATAGTGCAACTGAAGCAAGCTGGTCAGAGAGGCTACCAAGAGACCTACAGCAACTCTGAAGCAGTTGCAGGAATTATTGACAGAGTAGTCATTGTGTACATGTGACAATAATATCACAAACTCTCCACAAATGTGGCTTGCATGGTAGGGTAGCAGGAAAAAAGCAACTCAAGAAAGGCCACATGCTCTCATGTCCTGAGCTTTGCCAAAATGCACCTTGAAGGTTCACACGGAAAAAGGTGTTCTGGTCAGATGAGGCTAAAATTGAATTATTTGGCCTCCACACCAAACAATATGTCTAGCGGAAATCCACAGCTGGATAAAACAAAAACGGTGTCTGTCTTAATTTCAGGCTGCAAAGCAACAAAATATGATTATTGTAAAGGGGGGTGATTCTTTTCTATACCCACTGTATATACATGAATGTTGGAGACTTTCGATTGTAAGCTCCTTGATGGTGCTGCCCATGTATCCAGGCTGACATAGAAAGTCACAAGCACCCCTAAAATATGTGATCACTTTTTCACAATAAAACAAAAATGTAGTATTTCCACTTCACTCCATGACACTTGAGGGAGGAGATCTGCCCACCTGAAAGGGACAAAAATGAACAGGATATACATTTTGGCTCCTCCTCAAGGACTCTGTGGTGTCTGGTCATATTCAGTTGAAGTATAACTAAAGGCAAAACTTTTTTTTTTTTCTTTTATTAGTTTTGGATAGAGTAGAGTGGGATTAGAAAGTTTGTCAGTTTTTATTGCTGTCTGTGCCCATGTAAGGAAGATTCACCCTCTATCCTGTTTACCATTATCACTAAAAGTGAAAATTTTGGGTTGTCCCCAGAAAAGTAATGGATGGGAAATCTTCCAATAAAGGAACTAGTTTCGGTGACCTGGGGGTCCCCAAAGAGTTTCTTTAATTTGCAGGGATTTTCTCTCCCTTCCTGTTTGGTTATGGGGACAGGAAGTAAATGGAAATCTCTGTAATAGGAGACAGATGACAAATCTGGTGGGCTAGAACCCTCCTTGGCTCTTTCCGAAATGTGGGGGGGGGGGGATTTAAGGAAGAGGATGACAGTCGGAATTGGCATGTATCCGTAAAATGACCACTAGCTCCTTTCCTATCTTCCCCCTTTTTCTCTCACCTGGGAGCTCCGGATGGGTTGGCCTTGAAGTCTCTGGGCTGATTAGCTTAAAAGAACAGTATGTTACTTTGCTTGGGGAAAATATATTTGTGCTTATAAATTTTATAAGGGGTATCTGGGCCTGGGGATGATCCTTGAGGGAGGTACGTTGGCCAAAGAGATTGAAAACCACTGCTTTAGAGATCAGACATTGTATCATTTGTATAAAAAAAAAAATGTATGGGTGTTTATTTTATTTTATTTTTTTTAAGTTATCTAGTGCAGATCGTAGCGCACACAAGGTAGTTTGTTGAACTGGCACAACAATGAAGTTGCACTATCAACCTTGTTTCTCTGCCTTACACACTTCAGGCCGGAGGATTTGCGGCGTGAGTTTGGTCGGTATGGCCCAATAGTAGACGTTTACGTTCCTCTTGACTACTACAATCGTCGCCCCAGAGGATTTGCTTATATTCAATATCCTTTATGTGCTTGTGTTGATGTTCAGGAGCATGAAGTACCTACCTCCTAATTGTATGTGTATTTATTTCTCTGTCTCAGAAAATGTAAAGCAGTCCACAGTAGCTGGCAAGCACCCCAAGGTTTGAATGAGCCTGGTTAGATAGAGCCAAGCGTAAAGCCCACAGACACCTTTGAAGTTGCAGCTTCAAGGAATAAAGAGGGAGGGTGGAAAGAGATAAGAAAGCTGGAAGAGGGGAAGTTCTTGCCAAGCACTAAAGACACAGCCTACTGCAACCTGAGGGTTCAAATTTCCTACCTTTATATCAAAGCAAAGTTCGATTTGGTTGATCCTTGTCCAGCTTCACCTTGCAAGCCCTAAAGAGTAAAGGTCAAGGTTCAAGATCAAGTCAAATGAGGTAACCGCAAAAGTTCCTTTTTTGTATCCTGCTTCTCAAATATGTTTGATTAGTTAAAGTTGATTCTGAGTGCAAAGTGAACGTGAAATATTTATGGAAGTTCTAATTAAAGCGGCAGTGGCCACAAGTTTTTGGGTTTTTTCCGTACTTTTGTTATTGCATTTACCTACTTAAACTTGTATCCATGTTAAAATTTAACTTGTGTACTCATCAATCTGTTTTCAGTTTTTTAGAAGATGCTGAAAGTTGAACTGCACCCCTGCTTCTCCTTATAATTTTATATAAGAAAAATGGAAAAACAAATTGATGGGAGACACCCATGTAAAGAGTGTGGCAGATAGACAAACTCAAGTCAACAGATATCCCCACCAAAATTCAGAAACCTTTATTAAATGGGCGAAATATTAGTATTGGATGAACTGGCCATTTAAAGGTCAATCTATGGGCAGATCATTACCCCCATAAGGCCCCATGCACACAGGGTGTTTTTGCAGCTGCTAACAGCAGCGTTAGACGTTTTGTTTTACAGCTGCAAAACGCCCATCCATGTTATTCTATTGTGTCATGCACACATAGAGCTTTTATGAGCTCCAAGTGGCATAGGCGTTTTCCAGCTGCAAAAAAACCCCAATTCCAGTGTGTTCTGGAGCTCCAGGTTTGAGCTGCAAAAACGCCACGATTTGCGTTTTTTGAGCTCCAGGATTTTTTTTTTTTTTTTTTTTTTTTTTAAAGGTAAAAAAATGTTTACAAAACATGGACAGGCGTTTTTAAGCTGTAAAAACGCCCTGTGTGCATGGGGCCTAAGTGTCCATTGCTCTCTCACACACACACACACACACACACACACACCCTCTTCCCTCCCATAGCATCCTACCTTTGAACACCTGAGACTGAGAGGCAGCACAGTTCTGGACAGGGAGCATGAGCTGGCCAAGTGACTTTTTTCATATTAACAAGCTGGTGATTGGTTTCTTTGGACTTTGCAACCAATCACCTGCGGGTTAACTAGAAAAGTTAATTTGGCCAGCTCCTGTCCTGAGCTGTGCCGCCTCTCGCTCTCCTGTTCACTGATGACAGTGACAGGGGAGGCTGGAGGGAACGGCGAGAGCAGGACCAAAGGCTCGGTGGAGAAAGCTGAGGGCGGAGAGAGGACCGGCAGGCAGCTAGCAGTAGGTCTGCGGCGCAGACCTGTTCCCAGTCGACCTGCCACCTATCTGCAGTCGACGGGTAGCTCATGATCGATGGGTTGCCGACCCCCAGCCTTTCTTTTTCTGATTTTTCTTTTTCCGGCCTAGGGGGTGTGACAGCAGGAGGCAGAGAAACAGCAGTACACTGATCTTCCTAGAGGAGGGGGTGGCACGCATGTCAGCAGAACTTTGACTGATGAGGTAGAGGCAGAGGCAAGCAGTGTTCCTATCTAAAATGCAAGCCAGGAAACTGACCACTCAGAAAAGGATGTGCTTCCATGCCCTGATATGATCAGTTTAAAATAGGGGAAGCAGGGGTACTGGCAGAATCACCAGGTATTTCACCCTAAAAGAAGCAATGCAAAGAGATCCGGTTACTTTTTAAAGAGAGCAGGAGAACACAAGAAGACAAATATCAGAAATATGAAATGTTGAGGTAATGTTCTAGTTTTGAGAGAATCGCCCCTGTTTTTTGCATCTCCCTAGGATTGTAGGAGCAAGATTTCTCTTCTGTGATACAATAAAGAGTTGGAGAGCTCCTATTTTATTTATATATAGGCCGGGATTACATTCAAATGTCAAAACTTAAGTTCTGGGTTCCACATTGGGGTTATCAACTTAAAGCGGAGTTCCGCCGAAAAAAAAAAAATATATATATATTAAAAGTCAGCAGCTACAAATACTGCACCTGCTGACTTTTAATATATGGACACTTGCCTGTCCTGGGCGCCCGCGATGTCTGCACCCGAAGCCGATCTCTCCCTTGGCTCTCGGGTGCTGCCGCCTTCGGTAAGGGAATCAGGAAGTGAAGCCTTGCAGCTTCACTTCCTGGTTCCCTCCTGCGCATGCGCGAGTCGTGCTGCGCAATCCCACTGGTCCCTGCTGTCTTCTGGGACCTGTATCTCCCAGAAGATAGCGGGAGAGGACGGAGTAGGCGCCGGACGGTGGCGTAGGTCACCGCGGTGATCTTTTCCCGAAAGTTGGAGCAAATACCTGTTATACACAGGTATCTGCTCACTCTTCCCCCCTGAAAGGTGCCAAATGTGACACCGGAGGGGGGGAGGATTCCAAAAAGCGGAAGTTCCATTTTTGGGTGGAACTCCGCTTTAACTTTTTTTAAATCAGGTTGAGGCAGTTTTTCAAAATCCATAAATTAAGTTGACTGTATTGTATGCCTTTTGTAATACTAACTTGCTTTTTATATATCCTTTTTTTTAAAAATATTTAGATTATGATCAGTGGCGTTTTCCAGGTCCAGGCACAGCCTCCTATGTGACCAGTCTCTGAGGACTCAAATGTTGCCTAAGGCCAGTGGAATTTATCAGTTTGTGCACAATTAATGCAGCAATCTGCTTGCAGAGGTTCCAAACACCCATCCACGACCTAATCCAATTCTGACTCTACTGGACCTCCACCTATAAATGAGCCTGAGGCCCTTGTTACCATCCTTGACTCAAATTCAAAGTCCCTACAGTCTTTTGAACAGCCTGTATTTCAGCAAGTGCCATATGTGAGATCGATGGATATACATCTATCTATGTGTATATACATGGGGAACGCACACTACATAAGCGATGTTCCCAGGACACCAAAGAAGCAGTTAAAAACAAACTCCAGTTTCAACCTAAAGATAATAAATGTGTGTGCAGTTTTTTTACTTTTTCAGCACATATCAAGAAAAAAAAGCGCCCCATATATCTGGTTCCCCTCGGATATATATATATATATATATATATATATATATATATATATATATATAATTCTCTCCTGTAAAGCCCTGTACACACAATCGGATTTCCTATGGTTATTAAACCGATGGATTTTTCCATCAGTCAAAAAACCGACCGTTCCAAACGCGGTGACGTAAAACACTCCGATGAGCCAAGAAAAATGAAGTTCAATGCTTCTGAGCATGCGTGGGTTTCCCACAGACGATAGTAATTTGCTATCGGCTTTTTAACCATCGGATAAATTTAAAACATGTTCTATCTTTAAATACCAATGGGGCCCATACACGATCGGTTTGTCCGATGAAAAAAGTTCATCGTGTGTACACGGCTTAAGAGTTATCATGTGGGGGGGAAAAGGTGCCTCCACTGAAGCTTTATCACCAATCTTTGTTTTCCACCACGGCCCAAAATTTTCGAAATCCAATTGTCATTGGGACAGAAAGTGAGGTGAAATTTTCTGCACAGGGGCACAGACTGCAAAACAAATGTTACAGGGGTGTTAACCCTTCCCTATGCTATCCAAAAGGCTTAAAAATAGTTTTTTTTTTGGCTGGAGCTGCACTTAAAAATGGACCTGTTCCGACTTACAGATTTAACTTGAGAACAAAACTACAGACCCTGTCTTGTTTGTAACCCGGGGACCGCCTTTATACTGTAAGACCAGGAGGGGATCCTTGCAATGAGGATGCTACTGTCACACTCTGAGTAAACTCCTGCAGCAAGCGTAAACACCACTGCAGGCTGGGTTTGAAAACCGTGCTCTGAACATGCTCTCACAAAACCTTGGGTTTAAGTTGGAAGGATTTCTCATGCATGCATAACACCTTTTAAGAGATTTCTTATCTATCAGGCAGCCATCCTTCATTTTGTGAATCTCCCTCTCCATATAGCTAAGGCTGTTTTGCTTAAAACTGAGTTCCACCCATATAAAAGTCAGCAGCTACAAAAAGTGTAGCTGCTGACTTTTAATAATCGGACACTCGCCTGTCCCGCGGTCCAGCGATGAGGCAAATGAAGCCCGCTCTCTCCCCCTCCCCTCTGCAGCGCCGGCATTGTAACTGTGGGTGCCCGGCTGTGGCCACGCACACACTGCATGCTGTGATTGGTGGGGCAATCTTCTGGGACCTGTGACGTGTCCCAGAAGATTGGAGGTGAACTTCCTTCCAGCACCGCAGAGCCCCGGGAGGAAGTGGGAACCTCTAAAAAGAGGTTTCTGCTCCCCCCCCAAATGTGACATGTCTGGTGCATTGTTTACATTTATACACTACTCTTCATTTGAACAGCAGTAGCATACCCCCAAAATTAAGCTGGAAAAATAATGATCTATGTCAATCTGGCTTGCATTTAAGTAATTTTACACAACCATTTCAAATACAAGATGCATGATAAATGTATTTGCTGACTTTGCCTTGTTTCTCTTTCTGTGGCTTCATTGTCAATTTTGGGGTATTGTAGGTCTTGCACTAAGTTAGACAAGATATTGTAAGCAAGCTCCTTTTTTATTTTAATCTGACGCACAATTCATTCTTTGGGTGGCAAGAAGGAATAAACCGCTCAAGGGTAAAAAATATTTTTCAAGCATGTACAGTTTATATATTCGCTAATTTTAAGCTTTAAAATCATCCAATGCTTATGGTCACTGCTGCTTTAAAATAGACTTTTTTTTTTTTTTGTGAATCCTTGAACTCTTTTATATCTAGCCTGGGTTTTTAACTTTTTAAAGTTTGTGGTGTGTGTATATAGCGCTTTGTGTACAGTACACTGCAAAGTCTCCTTAACAGACAGCCAGGTTTGAAGATGTTCGTGATGCTGAAGATGCTCTTTATAATCTAAACAGAAAATGGGTTTGTGGACGCCAGATTGAAATACAATTTGCTCAAGGAGATCGGAAAAGTAAGTACTTGGTGTGTGCAGGTCTGGCTAATATTAGTGGATCAGGATTATCATGCATGTCTTATACATTCTTGGAAGCTTCATTTTACAAAAGAGATGGTTTATTCAGTAATGTACATAGCCAACAATTGGTATATGTGTTATGATTATGTCAGTATTTAACCACTTAAGGACCGCCTCATGCCGATATACGTCAGCAGAATGGCACGGCTGGGCACATCAACGTACAGGTACGTTGCCCTTTAAGAGCCCAGCCGTAGGTCGCGCGCTCGCGACCCGGTCCTGAGCTCCGTGACGGGACCCGATTGCTGCTGGTGTCCCGCGATCGGGTCACAGAGCTTAAGAACGGGGAGAGGTGAGTGTAAACCTTTCCCCGTTCTTCTCCATGGCATGTCAGTGATCGTCTGTTCCCTGTCATCGGAACAGACTATCAGTAACGTGTAGCCACGCCCCCCTACAGTAAGAATCACTTCTTAGGGTACACTTAACCCCTACAGCGCCACCTAGTGGTTAACCCCTTCACTGCCAGTGTCATTTTCACAGTAACCAGTGCATTTTTATAGCACTGATCGCTGTGAAAATGACTGGTCCCAAAAATGTGTCAAAAGTGTCCGATGTGTCTGCCATAATGTTGCAGTAACAAAAAAAACGCTGATCACTGCCATAACTAGTATAAAAAATAAAACAAAATTAATAAAAATGCCATAAAACTACCCCCTATTTTGTAAACGCTATAACTTTTGCGCAAACAATCAAACGCCAATTTGCGTTTTTTTTTTTTTTTTTTTTTTTTTTTTTTTTTTTACCAAAAATATGTAGAAGAATATGTATCAGCCTAAACTGAGGAAAAAAAAAAGTTTTTTTTAATATATTTTTGGGGGATATTTATTATAGCAAAAAGTTAAAAATATTGCATTTTTTTTTTTTTCAAAATTGTCACTCTATTTTTGTTTATAGCGTAAAAAATAAAAACCGCAGAGGTGATCAAATAACACCAAAAGAAAGCTCTATTTGTGGGGAAAAAAGGACATCAATTTTGTTTGGGAGCCACGTCGCACGACCGCGCAGTTGTCAGTTAAAGCGACGCAGTGCCGAATTGCAAAAAGGGGCCTGGTCCTTTAGCTGCATATTGGTCCGGGGCTTAAGTGGTTAATATGTCATGTTATACGATTCCACAATATATTTCATTTAGCATATAGTGTCTTTTGCTCATGGCTGCTTTATGATTTTGCATACAGTTGTGCTCATAAGTTTACATATGCTGGCAGAATTTATAATTTCTTGGCCATTTTTCAGAGGATATGAATAACGCAAAAACTTTTCTTTCACTCATGGTTAGTGTTTGGCTGACGCCATTTATTATCAATCAATTGTGTTTACTCTTTTTTTTTTTTTTTTAAATCATGACGACAGACTTCCCAAATGACCCTGATCAAAAGTTTACATACCCCAGTTCTTAATACCGTTATTGCCCCCTTAATGACAGCTTGAAGTCTTTTGTGGATGAGACGCTTTATGTTCTCAGATGGTAAACCTGCCCATTCCTCTTGGCAAAAAGCCTCCAGTTCCTGTAAATTCTTGGTCTGTCTTGCATCAACTGCACGTTTGAGATCTCCCCAGAGTAGCTCAATAATATTGAGGTCAGGAGACTGAAATGGCCACTCCAGAACTTTCAGTTTATTCTGCTGTAGTCAACGACAGGTCGACTTGACCTTGTGTTTTGGATCATTGTCATGTTGGAATGTCCAAGTATGTCCCATGCGCAGCTTCCTGGCTGATGAATGCAAATGTTCCTCAAGTATTTTTTGATGACATACTGCATTCATCTTGCCATCAATTTTGACCAAATTTCCTGTGCCTTTTGTAGCTCACACATCCCCAAAACATCAGCGATCCACCTCCGTGTTTCACAATAGGAATGGTGTGCCTTTCATCATAGGCCTTGTTGACTCCTCATTAAATGTGGTGTTTATGATTGTGGCCAGAAAGCTAAATTTTGGTCTCATCACTCCAAATGACTTTGTGCCAGAAGGTTTTAAGCTGGTCTCTGTGCTGTTTGGCGTATTGTAAGCGGGATACTTTGTGGAATTTGTGTACTAATGTCTTTCGTGGCTCGACCGTGCAGCCCATCTTACTTCAAGTGCTGCCTCAGTGTGCATTTTGAAACGGCCATACCACATGTTTTCAGAGTCCTGTTTTTCACCTCAAGTTATTTGTGGGGGTTTTCTTTGCATCCCAAACAATTTTCCTGGCAGTTGTGGATGAAATTTTAGTTGGTCTACTTGACCGTGGTTTGGTTTCAACAGAATCTCCCTCATTTTCCACTTCTTGATTAGAGTTTAAACACTGGTGATTGGCATTCTCAATTCCTTGGATATAATTTTATATCCCTTTCCTGTTTTATACAGTTCAACTACCTTTTCCTGCAGACCCTTTGACAATTCTTTTGCTTTCCCCATGACTCAGAATCCAGAAACCTCAGTGCAGCACTGGATGGAAGATGCAAGTGTCTATCAGGAGTCCAGAAACTCATTGACCTTTTATACACACACACTAATTACAAGCAAACAGATCACAGGTGAGGATGGTTACCTTTTAATAGCCATTCAAACCCCTTTGTGTCAACTTGTGTGCATTTTATCAGGCCAAAATCACAGAGGGTATGTAAACTTTTGATCAGGGTCATTTGGTTAGTTTCTGTTGTGATTATGATTTAAAAAGTAAACGCAGTTGATTGATAATAAATGGCTTCAGCCAAACACTAACTGTGAGTGAAACAATTTTTATTTTTGTGTTCATATTCTCTGAAAAATTGACAAGAAATCATAAATTCTGCCAGGGTATGTAAACTTATGAGCGCAACTGTATTGGGCTCAATCAGTAAGGATGCTTATTTTTTTTAAAACATCCTCATTTTCAGTTGAGTCCAATAACCTTTTGAAAATTTTAAATCGCATGCCTAAAGTATGTCTTCAGGAGTTTGCCTCTAGAGATGCTCGCACTTTAGGTTTATGTATCTGGTGCAAATATCTCCACCGGCCAACAGATCTGCTTGGGCAAGTCTTTCACTGACTCCCTAACTAAGCCCCCCCCCAACTGCAATTTCATTGGTTAACTATATGTGTGTGTGTGTGTGTATATATATGTGTGTGTGTGTGTGTATGTATATGTATATATATATATATATATATATATATATATATATATATATATATATATTTAGAATATTATTCTTACAATTTGTGTGAACAGATTACATTAGAAAAATAGTTCACAGCTATTTTATTCTGCATATATACAATTTTTTTTATTTTTTATTTTTTTTTGAATTGTAGCTCCTGTGCAAATGAAATCGAAGGAGAGACATACCTGTTCCCCACCTGATCGTAGGAGGTCTCGAAGCCGCAGTAGAAGACGTACACGTAGTCGAAGCTCTTCTTGGGACCGCAGCAAGAGGAGGTAATGCAACATGACATCTCTTGGCTTTGTATATAATCTTTAGATTCACCATTTCGGCTTCATTACATGTTCTCTTCTGAGGACTGGGGCTGCTGTTGGTGCAGGCAGATGCTGAAGCTTGTGTTTATTTTGTCACAGCTGAGCACTTGTGCACTAAGAAGAGTGGATCTGTACACAATTTCTGCTCCTAAATGACAGTGCTTGGCTAGCATTTAGTTATTCGTTGTGACTTCCCCATTTTGATGGCTGTGTACAGGCTAGTGTTTGTACAAATTCTTAAAGCTGATCTCCAGCTTTAGTTTCAATTTTATATAGTTTGTTAGGGCCAAGTTGTAAGGTCGCTGGATGTGCTGTATAACCTATGTAGCTGAAGCTACAAACCGCGTACAGCACTGTTCCGGGTGCAAGGCGAAACCTTCTTGTCTCGCATCTGAAACAAAATAGTGTTGGTGTTCAACCATTCATAAGCAGCTTTGTATTCTATCAAGGAATACAAAGCTTCCTCTGGCTGAGTCAAAGGATGGACTGATGTCACAATCTCAGACTTGGCGAATCAGCGGAAGCTTTGTATTCATTGATAGAATACAAAGCTGCCTATGAATGGCTGAGCACCTCTCAGATCGACGCTGTTTTGTTCCGGGTGTGAGACCGGAAGGTCTCGTCTCACAGCTGGAACACTGCGCCAAATATTATATCTAGTATACAGTTTTTATACAGTACATCCAGTGGGCACACATGTTAGTGAGGGAAATTGTTTGTTCGTTCAGGCCAAGCTGGCCTGAAACTTTTTAAACTAAAGCTGGAGATCAGAAAACTGGCGCTTCGGATAAAAATGTGATAACAATTAAGCTGCAGCAGCTGCACCAAAAGTGCTAAACTTTAAATGTGAAAAACCTATTTCTCTGATCATCCATGGACCGACACGGCGGCTCTTATCACTGAACGTGTGGGTATATGTCCCTGCTTGCAGGAGAAGGCTTAGGCAGAATGTTAAATGTTAAAACATTCTAGAACAAACCAGAGCTGAACAGCCCCGCCCAGGGGGGCGGTCCCTCCGGACATTACCCTCCCACCTGCAGCTAGCAGACCTCCTTCTGCTAGGCAGAAAAAAACTGAAGACGTGGCTCTCTCAGGAGCCAGTCTCCTGGAAGATTTTACTTTTAAATTTTATTCCTTTTGGGAATTTTATTTTTGAGACCTTCAATCAACTGTCGGCTGGGCAACAGGTTGGGTACACTGGTATCCTCGTAGTCTTCCCTGTCCGACCATCGAGCGTGCTGATCCTCGCCTTGTGTGCGTGAGACTCAGTTCACGACATACCCCATGGCTCCAGGGGTGGCCAGGTTACTTTCATGCTCTCGCGGTCCTCTCAAGATTGAACAGTACCTACTGTATCTTTCGCGGTGGACCGGGCCGACAGCTACGCAGTACGACTCTGTGATAGGTCTGTCTGAAACAAGCCAGTGAGTACCTCTATTGGCACCGAGGGTGAAAATTCTCCACGGTGCTTGCGGGACGGCTAAGTAGTCTCTCCTGCTGCAAGGTGAGTACATGCTGGCTGTGTTTGTGTGTGGGGGGTTCTCCCTGTCTCCCCCCCCCCCTGTTATGCTGCTCTCTGCACCCTGTTTTGCTGCTGTGCTGTGTGGGGATGCTTTGGGGGTCACTCTGCCCTGGGGGGGGGGCCGCTCCATGTCTGTTAATATGTTTGGAAAGGTTCTGGGGGAATGTGTGTTGTTTTTTTCGTGCGCCATTGGCACAGTGTTTTAAATTTAAAAAGTGCGCCATCGGCTTTCAGTTTCGTTTTCGGCCTCTAGCGGCGCTGCTGAACGGCGCGATTTCCACATCTCCTCAAAGATTTTTTCACTCTCCTCAGGCTCGTGCTACAGCGCGGTCCCTAGGGGTGGTGAGTACTCCGGGTATCCCCTCCTCAGCCCCAGCATAGCCAGTGGGTGCGCTGTATTATTCACTGTTATGGTGAATAAGGTCTCAGAGGGTGGCAACATGGAGTCTGGTTCACCTGTTTCTTCACACTTGTTAGAGGCAACTGGCAGTGCTCCTGCACCTGCGGTCCTTATGGACCAGTTGTCAGCAGTCCTGGAATCATTAATCTGACCAGGAGGGAAGCAGTGTGTGAGCGCAAGGGAGCAAAAAGGCCCCTCTCCCCACTTTATTTCCTAAAAAAATAAAAATAAAGGGGGTGTGCGCTGATTCAGATATGGGCCTAGCCACTACCGCTCAGGACCCTAGCTCTGAATATATTTGATGGTTTTTAACAGGACATTCCTTGCGAGGAAAAATCCAGTTCTGTGTCAGTAAATGACAGGGCCCTTGTTAGTGAACTCATTGCTGTGGTGAGGGACACTCGCAAGCTAAATGCTGCGGATGCAGAACCTCAGGCGGACAGTCTCCTCTGGTTCCTTAGGGCCGGGCCTTCTAAAAAAGTTTTTTTCCATATGTACCTTTCTTTGACCAGCTCATTCATGAGGTCGGGGGAAAAAGCCGCAGAAGACTTTTATGGTCCCGCAGCGTTTGCCTATCCGATACCCCTTTGAAGATGCCCTACTTAAAACGTGGGCTTCTCCCCCAGTGGTCGACCCTCCAGTCGCCCGGTTGAACAAGGTCACCACTCTCCCAATGGAGGGGACTCCTGCATTTAAGGACCCCACTGACAGGAGGTCAGAAGTGGTGAGCAGAGCCATGTTTTGCCTTGTTGGGGTCCGCTCTATGGCCTGTCGTAGCGGCGACCCTTGTGTCTCAGACACTTGCGGGTTGGGCATAGAGTTTTGCACCAAACTGTACAGGAGCATGATCTTCCTCCAGACACTATTGCTCTGGCCCACCAAATGGTGCGGGGCCTGGTTTAGGTTGCGATGCCACGTTAGACGCGGCCCCTTATATCTCAGGGCCTCTGTCTGGGCGGTGGTATTGCATAGTCTTATCTGGTTGAAATGCTGGTCTGCTGACCTAGCCTCTGAAAAGCCTTCGACGGATCTACCATTTAAAGGTGGTAGGATTTTCGGTGCTGCGCTGGATGACATCATCAAGGATATCACGGGAGGTAAAAGCACTCTTCTTCCTCAGGCTAGCAAGGGTAAGGAGGCCGCTGTAAGCAGGGTCCTTCCTTTCCAGCAAAAAAGGTTTTTTCTCTTATCATCCATGGACTGACACGGTGTCTCTTTACACTTTACACGTGGGTTATGTCCCTGCTTGCAGGAGAAGACCTAGGCAGAATGTGAGATGTTATACATACATTCTAAAAGCCAGAGCTGAACAGCCCCACCCAGGGGGCGGTCCCTCCGGGCATAACCCTCCCACTACAGTCAGCAGACTTCAGTTTTTTTCTGCCTAGCAGAAGGAGAAGACGTGGCTCCCTCAGGAGCCAGTCTCCTGACCTATTTTATTCCTTGTTGGAATTCTTTTTTATTTTATTTTTGAGAATCTTCTATCAACTGTCGGCTGGGCAACAGGTTGGGTACAAGATATCCTCGTAGTCTTCCCTGTCCGACCATTGAGCGTGCTGATCCTCGCCTTCTGTGCGTGAGACTCAGTTCACGACAGGCCCCATGACTCCAGGGGTGGCCGGGTTTGCTTTCATGCTCCCACGGTCCTCTCAAGACTGAACAGCTCCTGACTGACTGTATCTTTCGCGGTGGACTGGGCCGACAGCTACTCAGTACTGCACTGTGATAGTCCTGTCAGAAACACCAGTGTGTCCCTCAGGGGACGGGTAAGTAGTCTCTCCTGCCTGCAGGTGAGTACAAAGGGCTGTGTGTTTCTCTGTGGGGGATTTTCCCTGTCTCCCCCTGTATTTTATTGTCGCTCTCTGTCACCATTACTGGCGCTGGCTGTGTGGGGTGCTTGGGGGTCACACTGTTCTTGGGGGGCTCATGCCGGTCTGCAATGTATGCCTTGGGGCTTTTTTGTGTGGTTTTTTTTTTTTGGGGCCTGAGCGCCGAGTGGCGCTGTGCGTGTGTGCTGTTTCATTTTAACTGCGTCATGGCGGCCATCTTGCCGCGGATCGCCTCAGTGAAGTGCGGCGGCCATTTTCTTGTAGCCCGCGCGCTTTTCAGCACTAGTTTGGCCTCTAGCGCTGCTGTAGCAGCGCAAATCTCCTCAGTCTCCTCACAGCTCACCAGCGCTGACACAGCGCGGTACAGACAGCGGAACTAAGCGGTCCCTGGTCCGGTTTGGTGAGTCCCCTGGGCGCCCCCTCCTCAGTCAGCACAGCCTGTGGGTGGACTTTTTATCTGAGAGAGTCTCAGAGGGGGACAATATGGAGTCTGTGTCACCAGCTTCCCCAAAAAATGTCAGTGGCAACAGGCAGTGCTTCAGCACCTGCGGTCCCTATGGACCTGTTGTGGGCAGCCCTGGAATCAATTTCTGACCAGGATGGGAGCTGTGTGCAAGCGCAAGGTACAAAAAAGGCGCCCTCTCCCCACTTTATCTACTCGAGGGCAGTGCGCTGATTCAGATATGGGCCTAGCCACTATCGCTCAGGACCCTAGTTCTGAATGTATGGATGGTTTTGAACAGGACATTCCTTATGAGGGAAACTCCAGTTCTGAGTCAGTAAATGACAGGGCGCTTGTTAGTGTGCTCATGACTGCGGTGAGGGACACTCTCAAGCTCAAATGCTGCGGATGCAGAACCTCAGGCGGATACTGTCTCCTTTGGTTCTTTTAAGGCCAGGCCTTCTAAAGGGGTTTTTTCCATTGTACTTTCTTTGACCAGCTCATTGATAAGGTCTGGAAAAAGCCGCAGAAGAATTTTTTATGGTTCCGCGGCGTTTGTCTATCAGATACCCCTTTGAAGATGCCCTACTTAAAAAGTGGGCTTCTCCCCCAGTGGTCGACCCTCCAGTCGCCCTGTTGAACAAGGCCACCACTCTCCCGATGGAGGGGACTCCTGCAGTAAGGTCCCCACTGACAGAAGGTCAGAGGTGGTGCGCATAGCCATGTTTGCCTTGTTGGGATCCGCCCTACGGCCTGTGGTAGCGGCGACCATTGTGTTTTAAAACACTTACAGGTTGGGCAAAAATGTTGCACCTAGCTGTACAGGAGCATAATCTTCCTCCAGACACAGTTACTCTGGCCCACCAACTGGGCAGGGCCTGGTTTATGTGTGCGACACCACGTTGGACGCGGGCCCTTTAACATCCAGGGCCTCTGTCCCGACGGTGGTATGGCGTCGTCTTAACTGGTTGAAATGCTGGTCTGCTGACCTAGCCTCTAAGAAGCTCCTGACGTATCTACCTTTTTATAGGTGGTAGACTTTTCGGTGCTGCTCTGGATGTCATCGTCAAGGATGTCATGGGAGGTAAAAGCACTCTTCTTCCTTAGACTGGCAAGGGTAAGGGGGCCCGCCGCAAACAGGGCCTTTTCCTTTCCAGCAAACAAGGGGTTTTTTCGTCAGTGGAGTCCACAGGTAGGTCCTCCCAGACTGACGGAGTGCGGCTGGTGGGCACAAGCGCCCCTGGGTGCGTAAGCCAAACAACTGGCTCCCGAGCCCGCCTCCGCGTGAGGTCTTGCCTCCGCCCGACTCTGGGGTGGGGGGACGACTTCGCAGGTCACGAATTGGTGGTCCTCCCGAATCTCCGACTGGTGGGTGTGCGAGGAGGTCACCTCAGGATACAGGATAGTATTCCGATCCTGGCCCCCAGACAGATTCTTTCCCTCAAATCTTCCTCTCCTTCCTACCTGTCGGGCAGCCCTCTTGGGGGCTGTACAGGATTTGATCAGGTCCGGAGTGATTGTGCCGGTTCCGTCACAGGAGAGTTTTCAGGGATTCTACTCGAATCTGTTTGTCGTCCCAAAAATAGGACGCGGTTCGACTTATCCTGGACCTCAAGGCCCTGAATGCCTTCGAGAAGGTGCAGAAATTCCGCATGGAATCCTTTCGCATGGTGATCGCTACACTCCACAAAAGGGATTCTCTTCTGGCGTCCTTGGACTTCAAGGACGCCTACTTGCATGTTCCGATCTGCTTAAGTCACCGGAAGTTTCTGCGCTTTGCGATCGGCGAAGTCCACTATCGATTGTGGCTCTTCCTTTCGGTCTAGCCTCGGCACCAAGGGTGTTCACCAAGGTGCTTGCTCTGGTTCTAGCCTTCTGTTACAGCGAGGTATTGCTCTTGTGGGCTATCTGGACGATCTTCTGCTAAGAGCAGAAAGTGGATCAGACTTAGAGGAAAGGTGACTATCATCAATTAGACCCTCAGGGACTCGGGTGGTTCCTGAACATTCAGGAGTCAGTCCTGGCCCCGACTCAGTGTCTGGAGTATCTAGTTCTGATTCGGGACGCCTTGGAGGCAAAGGTATCCTACCTCTGGAGAAGTTGATGACACTTCAGTCTGCGGTGCGGGTGCTGACATCCCAAAAATGGTTGTCAATCCGTTTTTTGCATGAGAGTCCCGGGACTCGTGGTGGCCTCCTTCGCGGCCGTTCCGTATGCCCAATCACACACCAGGGCATTGCAGAAGGAGATCTTGTCCACCTGGGACAAATCCCCGTTGTCCTTGGATCTTCAGATCCAGGTGATTCACCTGGTCAGGGCGCCCCTGACGTGGTGGTTGAGATCCTCGGCTCTTCGGTCCGGAAAGTCGTTCCCCTCCCATCCAATGGACGGTACTCACGACGGATACCAGCCTGACGGGCTGGGGTGGAGTCTGGGAAGTCCTGTTGGCTCAGGCCTTGGACTCCGGACGAGCCCGTTTACCAATCACTGTTCTGGTAATACGTACCATCAATGATCAGATTTCGGCCTTGGCCATCTTCTTTCAGCGACCTCTAGCGGGTCATTTTCTTGGTTAGTACCTTGTGTTGGGGGTTCGCCATGTGCTCCCTCCTGTCAAGCCTCCTCTCCCACCGTGGGATCTGAATTTGGTGCTCTCGGTCCTCCAGGAACCTCCTTTTGGGAATATCCGGGATATTCCCCTCTTGTCTTGTCTCAGAAGGTGGCCTTTTAGTGGCAATCACTTCTGTTTGACGAGTGTCTGAGTTGGCGGCTTTGTCCTGCAAGTCGCCATATTTAGTCATCCATAAGGATAAGGCGGTGTTGCATCCGCGACCTTCCTTTTTGCCAAAGGTGGTGTCTACCTTTCACCTACATGAGGACATTGTCCTCCCATCCTTGTGTCCTCACCCATCGCATCCCAGAGAGTTTGCGCTGCACATATTGGATGTGGTACGAGCCTTACGGTTGTACCTGTCTGCTACTGCTTCTATTCGGTAGTCCGACTCACTGTTTGTGACTGTCCCTGGTCCATAACAGGGCCAAGCGGTTTCGTCTGCCATCATTTTAGGGGAATCAGACAAACCGTCATTCAAGCCTATGCTCTCAAAGGGCGGGCGCCTCCCTTTCCGGTTAAGGCGCATTCCACCAGGGCATTTGGTGCTTCCTGGGTTTCCCGACATCAAGCGTCGGTTGCACAAGTGTGCAAGGCGGCGACCTGGTCGTCTGTTCATGCCTTAAGTTTTTTATAAGGTTAATGTGGCTGCATCTTCGGATGCTTCCTTCGGCCGCAGGGTGCTGCAGGCCGCTGTTTAAAGTTGCAACTCCTCCGTTGAGGAGATCTGCCTTCTTGGAGTGAAAGTTTGGTTTTTCCATTTATACTGCTCCCATCCCTCTTGACACTGCTTTGGGACATCCCACGTGTAAAGTGTAAAGAGACACCGTGTCAGTCCATGGATGATAAGAGAAAATAGGATTTTTTGTACTCACCGTAAAATCCTTTTTCTCTGACATCCATGGACTGACACGGCACCCACCCTTCCTTTTAAGTTTGTACTGCTTTGTTACGAACTGAAGTCTGCTGACTGTAGTGGGAGGGTTATGCCCGGAGGGACCGCCCCCTGGGTGGGGCTGTTCAGCTCTGGCTTTTAGAATGTATGTATAACATCTCACATTCTGCCTAGGTCTTCTCCTGCAAGCAGGGACATAACCCACGTGTAAAGTGTAAAGAGACACCGTGTCAGTCCATGGATGTCAGAGAAAAGGATTTTACGGTGAGTACAAAAAATCCTATTTTTTTCGTCCGTCAACGGGAGGCCCTCCCAGACTGACAGCGGTGCGTAAAGCCAAACAGGCCGGCTCCCCAAGCCCGCCTCTGCGTGGAGTCTTGCCCCCACCCGACTCTGGGGTAGGGGGGACGACTTTGCAGGTTCACGGATCGGTGGACCTCCCGGATCTCCTACCAGTGGGTAGGCGAGGTGATCACCTCAGGTTACAGGATAGGTTTCCGTTCCTGGTCCCAGACAGATTCTTCCTTCGAATCTTCCTCTCCTTCCTGCCTGTCGGCCAGCCCTATGGGGCCTATTCAGGATTGCTCAGGTCCGAAGTGATTGTGCCGGTTCCGTCACAGGAGAGGTTTCAGGGATTCTACTCTAATTCGTTTGTCGTCCCAAAAAAGGGACGGGGTTCGGCCTATCTTGGACCTCCAGGTCCTGAATGCCTTCGTGAAGGTGCAAAAGTTCCTCATGGAATCCATTCGCACGGTGGTCAGTACACTCCGTCAAGGGGTTTTTCTGGCGACCTTGGACATCAAGGACGCCTACCTGCATGTTCCGATCTGCACAAGTCACCAGAAGTTTCTGCGCTTGCGATCGGCGAAGTCCACTATCAATTTGTGGCTCTTCCTTTCAGCCTAGCCTCGGCACCGAGGGTGCTCACCAAGGTGCTTGTGTCGGTTCTAGCTTGCTGAGACAGCGAGGCATTGCTGTCGTGGGCTATCTGGCCGATCTTCTCAGAGCAGGAAATGGCTCAGAATTAGACAGTGTGACTCGTCAGTCAGACCCTCGGACTTCGGGTGGCTCCTAAACATTCAGGAGTCAGTCCGGGTCCCGACTCAAGATCTGGAGTATCTCGGTCTGATTCTGGACTCCTTGGAGGCAAAGGTATTCCTACCTCCGGAGAAGCTACTGACACTTCAGTCTGCAGTGCGGATGCTGACATCCCAAAAAATGGTCGTCAATCCGTTTTTTGCATGGGAGTCCTGGGACTCATGGTGACCTCTTTCGTGGCCGTTCCGTATGCCCAATCGCAAACCAGGGCATTGCAGAAGGGGATCTTGTTCCCTTGGGACAAATCCCCGTTGTCTTTGGTTTTTCCGATCCAGGTGAGCCACCTGGTCAGGGCGTCCCTGACATGGTGGTTTGGGTCCCTGGCTCTTGGGTCCGGGAAGTTGTTCCTCCCCGTCCAATGGACGGTGTTCACGACGGATGCCAGCCTGAAGGGCTGGGGTGTAGTCTGGGGAGTCCTGTTGGCCCAAGGGCTTGGACTCCGGACGAAGCCCGTTTGCCGATCAATGTTCTGGAAATACGGGCCATCAGACTGTGCCTCTCCTCGTGGTCTGAGAGATTGCAGGATCGCTCCATTAGGATCCAGTCAAAGTCACGGCGGTGGCGTATGTCGACCATCAAGGGGGACTCGGAGCTCAGCTGCGGCTTCCGAGGTCTCCCGTACCCTGAAGTGGGCTAAAAGAAGCGTGCCGGCTCTGTCGGCCGTTTACATTCCGGGCATAGAACTGGCGGACTATTTGGGTCGCCAGACGTTGGACCAGGGAGAGTGGTCCTTGCACCCAAAGGTATTTCGACTCCTTTGCCACACAGACGGTGGGGCATGCCAGAGGTGGACCCGATGACCTCTCGACTCAATCGCAAGTTGTCGAGATTTGTGGCCAGATCCAGGGATCCTTGGGCGGATGCCTCCGAGGCGTTAGTGGCCCATGGGGTCATTATCACCTGATATACGTTTATCCTTCGCTGCAGTTGCTCCCTCGCCTGCTGCGCAGGGTGGCGACCGAGGGAATTCCGGTGATCCTCATTGCTCCGGATTGGCCTCGGCTTCACTGGTACGTCTCGTCGCGGCCGTTCCCTGACCGTTGCCAATAAGGGAGGACTTTCTGTCTCAAAGTCATATTTTTCATCCTGCCTTTACAGTCTCTGGCCTTAACGGCATGGCTGTTGAAAGCCAGGTGTTGAGAGACCGAGGTCTCTCGGACTCGGTCATTTCGTCCATATTAAGGACACGGAAGTCTTCCTCCAGAACTATCTCTGTACCTGGAAAGCTTACATCGCCATGTGTGAAGAGCTGGACTGACATCCTCGGACGTATTCCGTCCCTAGAATCCTGCGTTTCCTACAGCATGGAGTGGCCCAAAGGCTCGCTTTGAGTATCATTAAGAGTCAGATTTCGGCCTTGGCCGTCTTCTTTCGGCGACCGCTAGCGGGTCATTCCTTGGTTAGCACCCTTGTGCAGGGGGTTCGCCATGGGCTCCCTCCTGTCATTCTCCTCTCCCCCCCGTGGGATCGGAATTGGTACTCTCGGTTCTCCAGGAACCTCCTTTTGAGAATATCAGGGATATTCCCCTCTTCACTTTGTCTCAGAGGGTGGCCCTTTTAGTGGCAATCACTTCTGTTGGACGAGTGTCTGAGTTGACGACCTTGTACTGCAAGTCGTCATATTTAGTCATCCATAAGGATAGGCGGTGTGTTACGGAGATAGTCATAACCTCGCTTAAATGCTTAAAATAAGTGATTAAAAACCTTTTGTCTATATAAAATGAAATCAAACGATAGCGTCGGGAAAAGAGAAAACAATGACATTTATTTATACAGAACTGGTACCCCCTAATAGCAAGGTGATACCAATGTTACACGATACATAATAGGAATATTGCTATGACAAACATGATACCAATGTTACATGATAATAGGAACAAGAGAGCAAACGCAAAGAAATAATCTTAAACGAGGGAGAGAGAGGGGGGAGAGAGGGGGGAGAGAGGGGGGAGAGAGAGGGGAGAGAGAGGGGAGAGAGAGGGAGAGAGACAGAGAGCTTATTACGTCACCATGTCGTATGCGTCAGATCTTCATTCGCAAGGGCTCTAGCCATGAGTGTATCTGACTTTTATACCCCCTATGCCAACCAGAACCCAAAATCCTGTGGTCTCATTGGTTTAAAGCTGACCACCTGATTGGTTGAAATCTCAAACCTCTCTACTTCCAAATCTAAACCAGAAATACTTGCTGCTTTTATCAGATAGGTGTGTTCCTTTGATGCTCAGTTCAACAAGTTTCTCACATTAGCAAGCATGCTAAGATAAATTTAAGTCACCTTAATAATAAAGTATTGTAAAAACATATACAACCATATATACACGTAGCTTCTTGTTATAAATATGGATTTGAAAAATCTCCACCACAGTCCCCCCTGAAGTTCATTCTTGAACTTATGAAGTCCCTTAATGATTTTGTACCCACCCACAACGGCCCAGAAGCCCTGACCCTTCCCCCACCACCACTGCGGCCTCTTCCTTTCTTGAACCCGCCGTAACCCATCAAGGTAGACTTGAGACAGTTCTGGTGCCTTTGAGACTTCACATCCGACCCATGAGAGTCTGTACTGCAATGCTTCATCGCCCCGCTGCATTGAAGGAGCGGAATTCAAACATTACTGGCGGGATCCTTGCATATTTAGTCCTGTAGCTTGGAAATATGGTGTTATGATTGTCACGATTGAATCGGACCGCGAGGCAGCACTTTTCAGCATGGTGAAGGAAAGTTTCAGAAGAGTCTTATTCGTGGCACGTTTTTCTTAAGAAATGCGTTGCTTCTTCAGGTGGTGGTTGGGCGGGCCTCCGGACAGTCGTGCATGAATACAAAAAACAAGAACAAAAAGGAGACTGTCAGACAGGAGTTATTGGCGGAATGTCAGACAAGAGTAGTGGCGTGGCCACTAAGACTGAATATCTTATGAGGGGTGCAATGTGGACGAGTAAGGTGGGATCCCCACAGGGTACCGAGACCGAGCCACGGCCAGTATCATCCATTGCCCTTGATGGTAGGGATAGTCAACACTGCCTGCTATTGTTAGGTCCCTGGGTTCACCACACCTGCTCACGGGGCTCAGGTTAAAGCAGTGGGCAGATTAGGGGAGGTAAAATTACATTAAGACATAGGACCTGGATGTCCAGGGATACTTTGTGAAATATGGTATTTGTATGTTTCAGGAACCCATTCTATGGAACCCACTGGACTCTTAAAAAAAAATGGAGTCAGGCAGAGACGGTAAACCCTTACAATTCACAACTCATCTCTGATATTCAAACAAAAGTTCCAGAAGATGAATACATTTATTTTCCAAGATAAAGCAGAATATGAACCAAAGAAAGTAGGAAAGAGAAAAGAGAAAAAAGAATACAATAAGCAACAAAACATATAGGTTCAATGCTGCTTCGACCCAGACCGTTTGTCACCCATTTCCCTTTATGTCAAAGAGCACTGACTCTGCATTCAAAAAACAAACAAACAAACAATATATAACTGTCCTGAAACAGTGCCTCAAAAAATAATATATTGTGGCTGTTGCAGCAGCAGCTTGGCAGAAAAAAATAAAAAATAACTAAAAATAAAAATAAAATAAAGGAGGAAAAAAAATAAAAATAGATAACTCTTCTATCCTATTAGTGATCAACAGGTGAACAGGATCACTGTCACTAACCATTTACAAGTCGGGTAGAAAAACAAAAAAATAAAAATATTTAAAAAAAGGAGAGGCTAAACCAATGGTTGCCAAAAAAACTTTAGAATTTAGTCACCCCGACTGTCCTTTAATATTACAGATTGAACAGGCTTATCCCTAGAACAAAAACAAGAAAAATATAGTTCTAGGGTCCTCTCTTAAATGCGCAAGCTACTCTAAATCGGTCTCTTAATAGTGACCCGCATTGGGACCGCAACAGGGTGGAGTTTACTAAAGTTTTTGGCCCCAGAACATCCTGATTTCCATCTCCCTTGTTATCTCCTCCCATGCTCCACCTCAGGACTGCTCCAGAACCTCTGGACCTCCCCACCTTTAAAACCATACGCCCAGCCAGGCGCTCCCCTTTCCACACCTAAATACTCTTTTATTCCAGGAAGCCTACCCCGCCTCCACCTAAAATGTTACCCCAGCCCGCTCCATATCAGATAATTCCCAGCGGCTATTATTTTTGTTCCACCCCCTCCTCTTAGATTATCAACCCCTAGAGAAGGGCCTTTTTATTCACGCCTTGCCCGAACTGTTGGCACCAATTAAATCCTGTTGCCCGAAGTTTAACTACCCATCTTTTAACTCCTCCCCGAATCCCAACGGAAGTTTCACTAAGTGTAAGGGGATGTCAGGTTTTATAAAAAAACTTTCTTTCGGGGCTATAGGGGTGAAACCCGGGGTTCCTTCTATATCCCTCCCAAGGACAAGAGTGTAGGTACAATAGACTCCCCGAGGTAGTGTACCCCGCTGAGTACAATTCAATCTGATGCTGAAAACAGTGTATCATTAGCCATGTGATGTCAGCATCAGTACCCCAGCATCCGGTATTGAGTCTAACACCTACACCATCGAAGCAATGACAAAAACCCACAAAATTCTATCCCAGTGACCATGCCCAGGGTATATCATGCACCCCTACCTATTGTTAGGTTCAAGAAACACCCTTGTTCCATGCCTAACGCCACATCAGTATCCTCTAGGTCAAATAACCAAACTCGCCTATATCCCAAATAATACCCAGGTGCTTCCTTCCCAGCAATGATCTCCCCATCCAGAACACAGCGTGAAATACATTCACCACTGTGTATTGGCCGTGCAAGGGACATTGTGTTCACACCTCTGACAGAGGGAAATATCAACCTGCCCCCAGCTTCCGTACCCTCTGATCACAGGTGGGTTCCTTAGCCACAAATGCAACAAGATAGAATCCCCAGTCAGTAAGCCACTGGTTCCCTCAACTCTACAGACCGAGTCTGCATTTCTGTAACACCTTTCACAATCCAAACCAGTACAGCCCATCCAGGCATTCGACTACCACTTTGGATTAGTGTAGGCGACGTGTTTTGGCACAGTCTCACTGAGTGGTGATGCTAACTCATCAGGCCACTGCCCCTCATAGAGAGATTTGTACAATCAGCTTGATGCTGGTTGACAACTCCACCTGCCCATGTGTGCACACCAGAGCCAATGACATAAATCTGCCCTGTACCATCTCACACTCTCTACCAACCTCTCACCATGGTTGATGAAATCTTGAGCCACTTTACACTGTGGTTCTCTTTCCCCCCATATAGTGCTGAACACATCCCTCCTCTCCTGGTTATTCCTCCGAGATAAGCGTCCTGTACTGTGTCCGCACATCTCTGGGAGCAAGCCACTGGTACCATGACCGCGCTTGATTCAGTGTGTATTCAGTACATATAGGATAATAGGTTTTCATCAACCATTAGAAGATGCTGGAGCGCCATGTGGTGATGGAATACTGTAGATACCTGCACCATATTCAGTGTCCCACCTGTCCCCCAAAAAAAACACAAAACAAAAAAAACATTTCCTCCTTTCCATCCCTGTCCGGACTCAACCCCCTCAGAACCAGATGGACTCCAGTGTGTAACCCAGTAGAGTGATAGGATAGTACCCAAATTGACCGTAATATAGGCACAATGTTCCGTCCCTGCCATTAGGGATGAGACTAGTACTAGTTACATTTTGACAACCCTGAACTAGGGCTGGGCGATTTTCCCCCAAAAAAAATCTGCGATATATTTTTTTTTTTTTTTTTATAAAAAAAACTCAATATTCGATTCGATTTTTTTTTTTTTTTTTATTATATTAATTAAAGTGCATCAACAAACAAAATTGCAAAGGCAAACCCTTTCTCTAACTGCAAAGTCAGTGTGCAACAAACACACAATATATTCCAGCGCTCATGGAACATACATTATTAACTATTAAAAACTCTTGAAACTCTGTGTGTGATTCCTTCTGTCCCAGCCTTGCTGCGATCCTGGCTCTGCATCCTTTTGGGTTGGAGGGCCCTCCACACGCTGGTCTGCCTGTTGTCCATCATTCAAGGTACTGTGCTCACACGGAGATCATGCCACAGGCTTTGTTTTGACTTTTTTAACCCCTCCTTGCTCCACGGATGTCACTGAAAGTTTAACAAGTTTGTCACCACTGGCAACTGGAGAGTTAAGATTAATTTGCCCTCTGCACATTTGGGATTGGATCCCTCTCTTTATTGTGATAAATGGACTAAGCTTTTTTATCAATTCTTCAAGAGTTTTCAATAGTTAATAATGTATGTTCCATGAGCCCTGGATTATATTGTGTGCATGTTGTGTATTTTGTACTTCTGGGTACGGATTTTTTCTTGCTGCGCTGGATCCTGTTTTTTCCCCCTTTTGGATACTTTGTACTTCCCAAAATATTTGGGATTTTTTTCTTCTTATTATTATCATCCATTATATTTTTTTCTTTATCCACCAATTTAGCGCTTGTGACCTTTTGTTGTTTTTTGCAGTGTGCAACAAAGATTGTTAAACATCCAAATTATTAATACTGTATTTGGATTTAGCTAATAAAACAACAAAAAATCCTGAGGTTACTCTTAGTTGAATTGAACTGTGTCCATGCCTCACTGTACCCTTGTCTCACTGTGCCCGTGTCTCACTGTGCCCATGCTTCAATCACTGTGCCCGTACCTGATGCAGATTTTCATGGTATACGGATTTTACTGCTACACCGGTGGCCATTCCAGTATTCAAAAGCCGCGCCTCCTCCTCGTCTGTGATAGGCGGAACACTCAATTTCCCAGCATTCAGTGTTCCGCCTATCATGGTCATCCTCATAACACAGACAAGGATGAGAGGATGTCCGTGAAAGGGTGAATACTGCTTGCTGTGAAATTGAGTGTTCCGCCTATCGCAGACGACGAGGACTCGGGAGGCGCGGCTTTTGAACACTGCAATGGCCGCCGTCTGTCTGCATGACACGCTGATCAGGTAGGCAGAGGGCGGCTGCAGCGAGTAGATGTAATTGGGGTAACGCTGCCCAGTGCCATTCCGGATACGCCCCCTGCAGTCCTGCTACGGAAACTTTGAAGGGAAAAAAAAATAAAAATAAAAAAATCGATTTTCTTCAAAACTGAATCGATTTGAGCTCAAAACTCGATTCAAGATTAAAATCGATTTTTTTTCCCAGCCCTACCCTGAACTGAGTCATCCACCACTCCATAGGACTCATAGTCAATTCAGATACTACCCCACCTGCCTGTCTTTATAAGGTGGAACTTGTCACACTGAGTAAGAGTCAGTCAACTCTCCAAGGTTTTTAATTCTGGCCAGTGCAAGTTGAATGTCCTACCCTTTCCCTGATATGTAGCCCAGGACCTCCCAATGTGTTCCTGATTATCTCCAACTCCATAGTGTTTATGGTACCCAGTGACCCGCCTCCCGCTCCAAAGACAGTCGCCATCAAGCCTCTCTTTTTTCTAAGTCATGGGATATGGTCTGGATACCCGGATTGAAAACCACCTGCCACCAGGTACACCCAATCCCTCATATAGACTGCACACCTTCTCCCTCCTCTTTCAATTCGGTATTCAGACAGTGTTATACTTCACCCCTACAACACAAGCTGCCTACACTTTTCAGACAGGACTCACATGAATGACAGGAGCCTAGCGCCACACTGGGGCACTGGTCTTCTTGGCCTGCAAGACACAGACAACTAGTTAAGGTACACAAGGACTCTAGGACCGGAAGGACACCTATGGGTGTAAACTGAGACTACGGCATGCCCACACCTCTATCTGATAATACCTCGGACGTGAGGGCTCTTGGAACAGCCAATCGCTGGTAACACCCCATACAACCTTCCTGCACAATTTTTCCCCAGACTCAACCAAAACTATACAATATGAGGCCAGACCTATACCCTCTCAACTTGTATGCAATCAGGCAGGCCCTCATACCACACATCTGCAGGTAAATCTAAAATAAATGGGAAAACAAAATTGCATAATGTGTATCCAGCTTGAGAAACCGCTGCTACCAGACACACCTGACCAGCAGACTAAGACAAATCCCTTGCAGCACTGAGGCGCTGGGGCCACTGAACAGTAGGGGGTACCTGAGCCGACCGACCGGTGTGCCTTGAAACACAGATATTTATTAGGCAATTGGTAACAAATAGCCACATAAACAGTCCCAGCAGGAAACTATGAGAAGGGTTGGTTTGCCCTATTTCAGAGAGATGGGATTGCTTGGTGACACGGTAGGAAAACAGGTTTGAACTACATTTGGGGACACACAGATAGCTAGGGACATTAGCATACCATAGCTTCAGGCAATAAGCCAAACTCGTACAGTCAGGTATGGTTGGGCGTGTACCTAATTACAATGACAGCGAGGGGGGGTGTAAGCAGTCCTACTCCTGAACACAAGTTCGCCCAAAGTAACATCAGACCATTCCCCTTTTACCACGAAGTGCAGTACCCCTGGCAGAGATTTATAATGCTCCTTAGCCTCACATATGAGTAAGACTGCCAATACTTTTACTTTATAACAACTAATATGCAGACTTCAGTTAATTGGTTCTGCTACTCAGTAGATCAGAACATACAACACGCACTGGGTGGTCCAAAACACACCCGAATGGACTGACAGCTAGACATTCCAACTAGCTAATGGTGGCGACAACCTAAAACATTTACACGTGAACCCCGACCAACCAGGAAAAAAAACACCTTTTTTATCACGTTGTTCTCTGGAGGCTACGATTTCCTCTTGTTCTGAAAGCCAGAAAACCCAATTATCGACTCTGAGGGATAAAATTCCAATAACAGTTAGTGATAAACATTCCATTTTTCGCAATTTACAAAAAACAATTCCAGTAACAAGACATTAGCATATGAAACACAAATATACATTACATTACTTTACATTACATAACCCGTGCACTTTTTTTAAAATACCAAAAATTGTTGAGCTCAACTTTTAATTAATATGTATTACATAATACACATTAATACCACGTGGATTTTGGTTTCCCCAAAAAAAATTATTCACCATGGTGAGAAAAAATTTAGCAACTTGTACTGTGGTGGAAAAAAACTGTCACTCTTACATTTATCATTCTCCTCCCATTTTCTTCCTCATTACAGACTGACGGAAATGTGTGGTGCAGGAAAAAAAAGAAACAATGAAATAGCCTATGATACTTTCTTTCTCGTACATCACGGGACACAGAGCGGCATAGTCATTACTATGTGGGTTATATAGATACCTTCAGGTGCTGGCACTGGCAACTTCCAAAACCGGAAGTACCCTCCCCTATATAAGCCCCTCCCATCCGGGAGCACCTCAGTTTTTTGCCAGTGTCTAAGGTGTTGGCCAAGAAGTAACATGTGTTTTTCACTGAGCTTGCGTACAGGTTCTTTTGGGCCTCAGTAAGCTATTCCGGATCCGACCAAAAAAGCTTCATAGCTAAACGGTCGGTACCCGGGCCTTGCAAGAGAAGAGCAAGGTTTTGCCTGTAATGCCTCTCTTAGGAGGGCTGGACCCTGGGATCCAGAGCTCTGGTCATACCCACGACCAAGATGTTTTCTGTGCAGGGTCCTATACAGGTCCAGGGGAGTGGAATCCTTGGGAACCCGGTCCCTGAAGGTTTAATTACAATGCCTGCCGTGATAGGTGAAGTTTGGGCTTCTGTGGACCAAACAGAGTCCTGCGGCGAGGAAAAGGTAAGTGGGGGCCCTCAGGAACTTTGTTCTATTGAGGGACCCCCAAGCCTATTTTGTCTTTCTGCCTGTTACCTAAGGTATTCCCGCTAATATTCTGTGTATGCCTGTTACTACTGAGAAAATGTAAAAATTTTAGTAGTAGGCAAGAAAAAAATAAATAAATGTAAGACCGCGGTACCTGTTAGACACTAGAGGCCGCTATGGTTCTTTTTCTTGTAATGTGGATTTTTTTCTTCCAAAATCAAATCCAGGCAGTTGGTAAGTTCTCTGCTGGGAAGCTGTCTCCTCTGCCCTGTTGCTGCGCTCATCCATCCCCGGGCCCTGCGGCAGGGACCCTGGCTCCCATCTAGCTCCTTATTTTTTTCAAAAAAAGCGCCGAAGGCGCACGTGCGCGCGCCTCTATATATAGAGGCGATCTGGAAAAGGGGCGGAGCGGGTGGATGACGCTCGGTGTGCGCCGCGGCGCTACTGCGCATGTGCGGGCGTCCAGCGTGTTTTAAAGCACAATCATAGCTGGCTATTGAAGTGCACAGACAGAGCTAGCAACAGTATAAAGGCACACAGAGGCGGTTGATGCAGGCATCCCCTAGAAAGGCACTTTAGTAGACACCAACTGTTATATAGCAGCAATTGTGCTAGACTATTCTCAGTAAAAGTGGTGTATTACGGCTGGAATACCTCAGCTTTAGGCTTAGGAATATGCCGTCCAGAAGCTCCGGAACTGAATCTTCCAGGAAGCGAAGGGGGTCTCATCGGGCTCTGAGGATCTTGGGCATGCTTCTGCTGCACCAGTCTCCCCTGAATTTCAGAGGTAAGTGACCGTAGAGACTCCGCAGGGGTACTTGGTACTGTGGCTGTCCTCAGTTCACCTGCTCCTGTGTATGTAATAGAGGAGGTTTTTTCCTCAGCTCTGGGAGGATTAGAGAGATTGTCAACATTGATCGCTGCCTCCCTGTCAGGGAAAGCACGCCCGATCTCCGTCTCCTCCTTCAGAGTGCCTGTTAGCAGAGCAACAGTCCCATACAGGGATCGACCTGCCTGAAGGGGATCAGGATGAGGTTGATTCTGTTATAGAGGAATCAACAGTGGAGGAACCTTTTCTCAGCATCTCAAGCTGAAAGATTATGGGTTCAGTCTCTGACTAACATGGTCCGATCAGCATTTTAAAAATGCACCTTGCGGAACCATCAACCACTACTGTATCCTCGTTGGGGTCGCTAGAAGCCCCCAGACTGTCTGTTCTTTTCCACTTCACCCTTTACTGAAAGGGCTCATTTACCAGGATTGGGAACATCCTGAGAAAATATTTAATCCCCCCAAGAGATTTCCGGTGGTCTATCCCATGGAGGATAAGTTCATCAAAAAATGGAAGGTCCCTACAGTGGACGCAGCCATCTCCTGTGTGTATAAATCACTGACATGTCCAGTGGATAATGTCCAAATGTTCAAGAACCCAATAGATAAAAGATTGGAGTCCTTATGAAAATCTGCTTCTTTCTACAGCAAGCTTGGTGACACAACCAGCAGTGGGGTCTGCTAAGCAGTGAAGGATCAGTTGAAACAGGTCTTGAGGGACTTGACAGATCAGCAGGCCCTTGCCCTAGCTGATCTACCTAGAGCCTTAGGCTTTGCGGTTGACGCCATAAAGGATTCAATCCATCAGGCCTCCCGCCTTACGCTGTCTGTAGTACATATGCGTAGGCTTCTATGGCTCAAAAACTGGTCTGCTGAAGCTCCCTGTAAAGAATGGCTGGTTAGCGTCCCATTTCATGGTGAACGCTTATTCAGGGAAGACCTGGACAAATATATCCAGAAAATTTCCAGCGGTAAAAATACACTCTTGCCGGTTAAAAACAGAGTTAGAGGTCCCTCTTTAAGAGGCCTGCTTCTCCAGTCCCTGGGGCATCGGCTGTGTAACAGTTCCGACGGCCTCCTCGGTCAATTCCCGGGGGTAAAAAACAGGGATAATCGCAGGGTAATGAGAAACCCTGGGTCAGGGGAGGTACAAAACCTCCCCCAAAGTTAAATTCATTGAAGGGTTGCCCCCACTCAGTCGGGTGGGGGGAGGACTCCAGTTGTTCGCAAGAGACCTGGCGGGACACGATCAAAACAGATAGGTGCTCTCCGCAGTATGTTTGGGATACAGATTGGAGTTAAAAGACTCTCCTCCTTCCCATTTTTGAGGTCAAACGTGCCAAGGGATCCCCGGAAGAGAGAGTCCCTCCTGTTGGCACTAGAACAACTATTGCTCCAAGGAGTAATTATGGAGGTTCCCCTGGAAGAATGGGGGTTCGGGTTTTACTCAAACCTCTTTACAGTCCCGAAGCAAACGGGGACGGGAGGCCCATATTAATTCTAAAAGGGCTAAACAAATTCCTGTATATCAGGACTTTCCGATGGAGTCGATCCGATCGGTGGCCACTGCCCTACAAGGGGAGGATTGGTTAGCCGCGATCGACATCAAAGATGCTTATTTGCACATTCCCATCTTTCCAGTCCACCAAAAATTTCTACGCTTTGCAGTAGAAGGGCGCCATTTTCAGTTCAGAGCCTTACCCTTCGGTCTGGCCACAGCACCACGAGTGTTTACAAAAATTCTGGCCCTTTATTGGCCAATCTAAGAACACAAGGTGTAATGATAATGGCATATCTAGATGACTTGTTGCTGATAGACCACTCAGTGAAAAAACTAGACGTGGTCGTTCACAAGACAATCAAGTATCTGGAATCTCACGGTTGAATTATCAACCGAGACAAGTCAGCCCTAAAAAACAGTCAAAAGTCTGGAATACTTGGGGCTAAGGTTGGATTCAGGCCAGAGAAAAATATTGTTGCCTCGAGGAAAGGTGTGGTCTTTGAAAGATTTGATCCACTTAGTGGGTACAAAAAAGACAGCCGTCCATACGCCTGTGCATGAGGCTGCTGGGAAAAATGGTGGCATCATTCGAAGCGGTACCCTACGGTCAATTCCATTCAAGGAATTTGCAAGGGGCCATACTGTCAGCCTGGAACAAAAAAGTTCAGGCCCTAGACTTACAATGTCCTTGTCCCCTTCCGTTCGCAAGAGCCTCCGTTGGTGGTTGGTTCCCCAGAATCTGGAAAAAGGGAAATCCTTCAGTCCGATTTCTTGGAAGGTGGTCACTACAGATGCCAGCCTTATAGGCTGGGGAGCAGTACTGGAGCAATGGTCTCTCCAGGGCAGATGGTCGGATGCAGAAAAGGCCCTGCCCATCAATCTCTTAGAGATACGAGCAGCCCGGTATGCCCTAGTAGCATGGACATCCAAACTCCCAAGGGTCCCCTGTCAGAATTCAATCAGACAATGCCACAGCAGTGGCATATATCAATCATCAGGGGGGCACCAGGAGTCGTGCAGCCCAGAGGGAAGTAAATGACATCCTGAAATGGGCAGAAAGATATGTCCCAGCCATATCTGCGGTATTCATTCCAGGAGTGGAGAATTGGAAGGCGGACTTTCTAAGTCGCCAGCAATTATGCCCAGGGGAATGGTCCCTTCACCCCGAGGTTTTCTGGACAATATGTCAGCGGTGGGGAACACCGGATGTAGATCTTCTAGCATCCAGATTCAACGCAAAGGTGGACAGGTTTGTCTCTCGGACAAGGGATCCCCTAGCTTGCGGCTCGGATGCCCTAGTGTTCCCTTGGGATCAGTTCAAGCTGATATATGCATTCCCACCGCCACAATGGTTACCTTGATTACTCTGCAGAATCAGGGTAGAAAAGAAACCAGTGATTCTGGTGGCTCCAGCGTGGCCCCGAAGAGCGTGGTACGCGGAGATTGTAAAATGTCAGTGGGGAGTCCTTGGACTCTCCCACGTCGTCCGGACCTGCTTTCGCAAGGACCGATATACCACTCTTCCTTACCAGCCCTAGGTTTGACGGCCTGGCTATTGAAGCCCACATTCTAAAAAAGAGAGGGCTCTCTAATCCTGTGGTATCTACCATGATCAATGCCAGGAAGCCGGTATCCAGGCAGATCTACTATAGAATCTGGAAGGCGTACATCGCGTGGTGTGAGGCCAAGAAATGGCATCCACATAAGTACGTAATAGGTAGGAGTCTGGACTTCCTACAGTGGGCTGTAGATAGGAAGCTTGCCTTGAGTACTATCAAAGGTCAGTTTTCGGCCTTGTCAATATTTTTTCAAAGGCCCTTGGCTTCGCATTCACTAGTCAAAGCCTTTAGACAAGGAGTGATGCGTATTAGTCCTCCGGTTAATATTCCCATATGTCCATGGGATCTAAACCTGGTTCTGTCGGTTCTACAGAAACAACCATTTGAACCATTACAGCATAGTTCCTTGGTTCTCACCAGGAAATTGTTTTTTCTAGTAGCCATTTGTTCGGCTAAAAGAGTGTCGGAATTAGCAGCTATGTCCTGTAAAGAGCCATAACTGGTTATCCATAAGGACAGAGTAGTGTTACGTCCTCATCCAGCCTTTCTTCCTAAGGTGGTATCAAGGTTTCATTTGAACCAAGATGTGGTTCTTCCTTCTTTTTTCCCCAAACCTAGTTCGGTAGAGGAAAAGTTATTGCATTCTTTGGATGTAGTAAGAGCAGTTAAAGCTTATCTAAAAGCCACTGCTCAGATTTGCAGAACGGATACTTTGTTTATCCTGCCGGAAGGCCCCAGAAAGGGTCAGGCAGCGTCAAAATCTACTTTAGCCAAGTGGATTCGACAGGTCATAATACAAGCCTATGGCTTGAGAAGGAGACCGCCTCCGTTCAAAGTTAGAGCGCACTCCACGAGAGCAGTTGGAACTTCATGGGCAGTGCATCACCAGGCCTCCCTGGCTCAAATCTGTAAGGCCGCAACATGGTGTTCAGTACACACATTTACTAGGTTCTACCGGGTGGACGTTAGAAGTCAGGAGGATGTCGCCTTTGGGCGCAGTGTGTTGCAGGCCGCAAAAGATCCTCATGTCTGATAGCGCTCAGCTTATGTATGGTGTATCCCCCCCCCCCCCCCTCATTGGGCATTGCTTTAGGACATCCCACATAGTAATGACTATGCCGCTCTGTGTCCCGTGATGTACGAGACAGAAAATAGGATTTTTATAACAGCTTACCTGTAAAATCCTTTTCTTGGAGTACATCACGGGACACAGAGCTCCCACCCCTCTTTGGGGACACTTATTGCTTTGCTACAAAACTGAGGTGCTCCCGGATGGGAGGGGCTTATATAGGGGAGGGTACTTCCGGTTTTGGAAGTTGCCAGTGCCAGCACCTGAAGGTATCTATATAACCCACATAGTAATGACTATGCCGCTCTGTGTCCCGTGATGTACTCCAAGAAAAGGATTTTACAGGTAAGCTGTTATAAAAATCCTATTTTTACCGCCTTAGACTCGTATTTATCTAGGGATGTCCCGATACCGATACTAGTATCGGTACCGATACTGAGCATTTGCCTGAGTACTTGTACTCGGGCAAATGCTCCCGATGCTTCACCCGATACTTGTGATCAGCAGTGATCAGTGCGGTGGGGGAAGTTACCAGCACCGATCACCGCTGTATATATTTAAAAGTAGTTTCTCCGAGTCCACTTCTCTCTCTCCCCCCCCCCTCGCGCGGGTATCAGCTGCTTTAAAATCAGCGGTGATCGGTGCTTGTAGCTCCCCCACACACGATCACCGCTGATTGTCCCCGTATCCTCCTCCAGCCCCCTCCGTTTTGCTGCCGTCCCAATCCGTGTGTCCCTCCGTGCTGCCGTCCCAATCCGTGTGTCCCTCCGTGCTGCCGTCCCAATCCGTGTGTCCCTCCGTGCTGCCGTCCCAATCCGTGTGTCCCTCCGTGCTGCCGTCCCAATCCGTGTGTCCCTCCGTGCTGCCGTCCCAATCCGTGTGTCCCTCCGTGCTGCCGTCCCAATCCGTGTGTCCCTCCGTGCTGCCGTCCCAATCCGTGTGTCCCTCCGTGCTGCCGTCCCAATCCGTGTGTCCCTCCGTGCTGCCGTCCCAATCCGTGTGTCCCTCCGTGCTGCCGTCCCAATCCGTGTGTCCCTCCGTGCTGCCGTCCCAATCCGTGTGTCCCTCCGTGCTGCCGTCCCAATCCGTGTGTCCCTCCGTGCTGCCGTCCCAATCCGTGTGTCCCTCCGTGCTGCCGTCCCAATCCGTGTGTCCCTCCGTGCTGCCGTCCCAATCCGTGTGTCCCTCCGTGCTGCCGTCCCAATCCGTGTGTCCCTCCGTGCTGCCGTCCCAATCCGTGTGTCCCTCCGTGCTGCCGTCCCAATCCGTGTGTCCCTCCGTGCTGCCGTCCCAATCCGTGTGTCCCTCCGTGCTGCCGTCCCAATCCGTGTGTCCCTCCGTGCTGCCGTCCCAATCCGTGTGTCCCTCCGTGCTGCCGTCCCAATCCGTGTGTCCCTCCGTGCTGCCGTCCCAATCCGTGTGTCCCTCCGTGCTGCCGTCCCAATCCGTGTGTCCCTCCGTGCTGCCGTCCCAATCCGTGTGTCCCTCCGTGCTGCCGTCCCAATCCGTGTGTCCCTCCGTGCTGCCGTCCCAATCCGTGTGTCCCTCCGTGCTGCCGTCCCAATCCGTGTGTCCCTCCGTGCTGCCGTCCCAATCCGTGTGTCCCTCCGTGCTGCCGTCCCAATCCGTGTGTCCCTCCGTGCTGCCGTCCCAATCCGTGTGTCCCTCCGTGCTGCCGTCCCAATCCGTGTGTCCCTCCGTGCTGCCGTCCCAATCCGTGTGTCCCTCCGTGCTGCCGTCCCAATCCGTGTGTCCCTCCGTGCTGCCGTCCCAATCCGTGTGTCCCTCCGTGCTGCCGTCCCAATCCGTGTGTCCCTCCGTGCTGCCGTCCCAATCCGTGTGTCCCTCCGTGCTGCCGTCCCAATCCGTGTGTCCCTCCGTGCTGCCGTCCCAATCCGTGTGTCCCTCCGTGCTGCCGTCCCAATCCGTGTGTCCCTCCGTGCTGCCGTCCCAATCCGTGTGTCCCTCCGTGCTGCCGTCCCAATCCGTGTGTCCCTCCGTGCTGCCGTCCCAATCCGTGTGTCCCTCCGTGCTGCCGTCCCAATCCGTGTGTCCCTCCGTGCTGCCGTCCCAATCCGTGTGTCCCTCCGTGCTGCCGTCCCAATCCGTGTGTCCCTCCGTGCTGCCGTCCCAATCCGTGTGTCCCTCCGTGCTGCCGTCCCAATCCGTGTGTCCCTCCGTGCTGCCGTCCCAATCCGTGTGTCCCTCCGTGCTGCCGTCCCAATCCGTGTGTCCCTCCGTGCTGCCGTCCCAATCCGTGTGTCCCTCCGTGCTGCCGTCCCAATCCGTGTGTCCCTCCGTGCTGCCGTCCCAATCCGTGTGTCCCTCCGTGCTGCCGTCCCAATCCGTGTGTCCCTCCGTGCTGCCGTCCCAATCCGTGTGTCCCTCCGTGCTGCCGTCCCAATCCGTGTGTCCCTCCGTGCTGCCGTCCCAATCCGTGTGTCCCTCCGTGCTGCCGTCCCAATCCGTGTGTCCCTCCGTGCTGCCGTCCCAATCCGTGTGTCCCTCCGTGCTGCCGTCCCAATCCGTGTGTCCCTCCGTGCTGCCGTCCCAATCCGTGTGTCCCTCCGTGCTGCCGTCCCAATCCGTGTGTCCCTCCGTGCTGCCGTCCCAATCCGTGTGTCCCTCCGTGCTGCCGTCCCAATCCGTGTGTCCCTCCGTGCTGCCGTCCCAATCCGTGTGTCCCTCCGTGCTGCCGTCCCAATCCGTGTGTCCCTCCGTGCTGCCGTCCCAATCCGTGTGTCCCTCCGTGCTGCCGTCCCAATCCGTGTGTCCCTCCGTGCTGCCGTCCCAATCCGTGTGTCCCTCCGTGCTGCCGTCCCAATCCGTGTGTCCCTCCGTGCTGCCGTCCCAATCCGTGTGTCCCTCCGTGCTGCCGTCCCAATCCGTGTGTCCCTCCGTGCTGCCGTCCCAATCCGTGTGTCCCTCCGTGCTGCCGTCCCAATCCGTGTGTCCCTCCGTGCTGCCGTCCCAATCCGTGTGTCCCTCCGTGCTGCCGTCCCAATCCGTGTGTCCCTCCGTGCTGCCGTCCCAATCCGTGTGTCCCTCCGTGCTGCCGTCCCAATCCGTGTGTCCCTCCGTGCTGCCGTCCCAATCCGTGTGTCCCTCCGTGCTGCCGTCCCAATCCGTGTGTCCCTCCGTGCTGCCGTCCCAATCCGTGTGTCCCTCCGTGCTGCCGTCCCAATCCGTGTGTCCCTCCGTGCTGCCGTCCCAATCCGTGTGTCCCTCCGTGCTGCCGTCCCAATCCGTGTGTCCCTCCGTGCTGCCGTCCCAATCCGTGTGTCCCTCCGTGCTGCCGTCCCAATCCGTGTGTCCCTCCGTGCTGCCGTCCCAATCCGTGTGTCCCTCCGTGCTGCCGTCCCAATCCGTGTGTCCCTCCGTGCTGCCGTCCCAATCCGTGTGTCCCTCCGTGCTGCCGTCCCAATCCGTGTGTCCCTCCGTGCTGCCGTCCCAATCCGTGTGTCCCTCCGTGCTGCCGTCCCAATCCGTGTGTCCCTCCGTGCTGCCGTCCCAATCCGTGTGTCCCTCCGTGCTGCCGTCCCAATCCGTGTGTCCCTCCGTGCTGCCGTCCCAATCCGTGTGTCCCTCCGTGCTGCCGTCCCAATCCGTGTGTCCCTCCGTGCTGCCGTCCCAATCCGTGTGTCCCTCCGTGCTGCCGTCCCAATCCGTGTGTCCCTCCGTGCTGCCGTCCCAATCCGTGTGTCCCTCCGTGCTGCCGTCCCAATCCGTGTGTCCCTCCGTGCTGCCGTCCCAATCCGTGTGTCCCTCCGTGCTGCCGTCCCAATCCGTGTGTCCCTCCGTGCTGCCGTCCCAATCCGTGTGTCCCTCCGTGCTGCCGTCCCAATCCGTGTGTCCCTCCGTGCTGCCGTCCCAATCCGTGTGTCCCTCCGTGCTGCCGTCCCAATCCGTGTGTCCCTCCGTGCTGCCGTCCCAATCCGTGTGTCCCTCCGTGCTGCCGTCCCAATCCGTGTGTCCCTCCGTGCCGCCGTCCCAATCCGTGTGTCCTCCTCCGTGCCGCCGTCCCAATCCGTGTGTCCCTCCGTGCTGCCGTCCCAATCCGTGTGTCCTCCTCCACCCCCTCCATCTGTCAGGATGGAGAGCGGAGGTAGGAGCCGGTAAATCTGGCTCCTTACTGTTCGGAATGTACAGAGTCAGTGATCACTGACTCTGTCCATTCACATAACTGAAACATCGTAAACTGTGTTTACAATGTTTTAGTTTATGAATGAAGAGAAGCCGCGGTCTTCTCTCCATTCATTTTCAGCGCAGCAGAGGCTGCTGAGAAAGGGACTGGGGAATCTGTCCCTAGTCCCTTTCTCTGTCTCAAAGGGGAGATGTCAGAGGTCTGTTAAGACCCCTGATATCTCACCAAAGCCCCCCAACAGGGCTGATAAAAAAAATAAAAATTTAATAAAAAAATAAATAATAAAGAAATGAATTGTAAAAAAGAAATAAAATAAAATAGAAGAAAAAACACACTGACACTGTCCACCCCCCACCCCTTAAAAAAAGAAAACATTATAAAAAATTGTATAAAAAAAAAAATTTTTTTTTTTTTAAAAGAGATAAAAAAAAAAGTATCGGTATCGGCGAGTACTTGGAAAAAAGTATCGGTACTTGTACTCGGTCTTAAAAAAGTGGTATCGGGACAACCCTATATTTATCCATATGTACCGCTGTCTACATCCACCTGCTCTCTATGTACAAACTCCTTGGACCTGAAAAATACTTATAAGCAAAATCATTACTCTATCCTTCATATTTAACCTGCAAAGAATGGTAAACAATAATGACATTCCTGTACATTGGCAATTTGTCAATGACATTCTTTCAAAACTGATTCAAACAAAACCCTCTGTAACCCTTACTTTTCCCGTTCCTACAAACATACAACAGCCGTGACGCATCGGAGGATCGCTGCGGTAAGTTCGAACATATTCACGTTACTACATACAAACATTCAGATACAAACCACCGTTCCGCCTCTGAGAATCACGAAAGTGTGTACTACACCTCCATCAACACTCATCATTACAGATTTCTGAAGCCACAGCTCAACTACATCCAAGGTACCTTTATTCTGAGGTTTTGGTCCTCCAGCAAAAGTACCTTCCAAAGGAGTACACCTTACTGTACCCTCTGACCAGATATGTCATCCTTTAAGGGGTCTTATGTCCGGAGCCCCAAACCCAGATCTCATGTGCGGTGCAGCTGTCTGACTGGTGGGGAGCCTAATTTTTTCCTCCCAAGCATGGACGGCACATTACCCATGACGATTCGAATGACGCTTATGAAGTGTCCCGCGTCCAGGACACCCTTGCGCTTTATTTTCGGAGCGATTATGGTTTACGACTTTATTACCATAATCGACCCCCGGAATCCCGGTTATTTTACACGGCCTGACCGGGGCTGTTAGCGTACTACTCCTCACGTTTATGTTAATCACAGGAATTCCGATTATTTTACACGGCCTGACCTGTCTCACGATAAACGTGTTTGTCAGACGAGCTGCAAAGCACCATGAAATCCTCCACTATTCAAAACAATATTATGGCTTCTTTCTACCTGCATCTAGATGTTACAATAATGGTGATGCCCCCTGTTTTCTCTCCACCCAAAACTGTATTACAGTACAAAACTTCACAAAACTGGAACGAAATGTCCTAAACTTTAACGGTACCATTTATCAACCAATCATAATACTGCACCACAAAATCCCTTGCTGAATCGTCTTCTGTAACAAACACATTTTAGTAAAAGCACTTTCACAAAAAACTATTACAGCCTGGCTCAGGTCATTTGCATGTCAATACAATTCGTTTTACATTCTCACAGATCTGGTTGGGAAGAAAGGGGGGTCATTTCGGGCTGTCAGCAGCTGAGAACATAATGTCACAGATCCGCACTACACCTCTCGCATAGTCTCCACACACACATATTCACACACTTGGTCAAAGATGACCTCTAGACATCACACAAATCAGAATCTTTTCTATCATAACCTGTACTTCTTAAACCCATAACATCTGTTTGGTCAGGTTCCTCCTTGTCCCCCTGTTCATCATTATTCTACCATCCATGCACAATAAGCGTCTCTTTCCCAAGCATTTGGCTTGACCGTACCATTTTTTTTTCAAAATACAATTTCCCAGTCCACCATTCCCAACATTGCATATTTCCCAACTCAAGGCCCCTGTATCAATCCTTTCTTCCTTCGGGGTCAAGTGGTAAGGTTCCCCACGGTTAGACTCCCTCTTTGAAGCGATTTTATTACCCATCCTTTACGGACGAAAGACCTTGAACTGTTTCCCAGAGTTAGCTACTCTCTGACCAATGATTGGGTCGACAGGTACCGCCCCTGTCGCCGTTGCGAACCTTTTTTCACTACTCTGCCAGAACAACCACTGCTCTGACTATAGTCCTTCAAAAAATAAGCCTGGAAATCTTCCCAACTAAATAAATAGTTTAATCTCCCCGTGGACTTCTCCAAGGGTATTCCAAAAAAAAAAAAATGACTGTATCACAGGGCTTCCCAAGCGTTAAGCTTGATCAGACCCTCTGATTGCTTGTAGTGCAGGAGGCAGTTTTGTTTGCTAACCTGGAACTTCCCATCTCAAACTCTAAACGCCTCTCAAGATGGCCGACAAGCCAAGCCACCACAAAATGGTGGATGACCACCGCACATCTCAAGGACATGACAAAATGGTGGATGATGCCCAATTTTTCCCACCAAAACCAGCTTGGCACATACCACATGGGTTCCCACACACACAGGAAAACAAAAAATAGTCTCCATCAGATTGCAACACCGAAAAAAAAAACGCACTACTCCATTCGCACCAAACATCAAAATCTGCCCCAAAAGCTTACAATCCCCCCGTTAGTAGTTTACACAGAAAGATAGATTCGCATACATCCAGCTAATTCAGTGTGATTTAGTCTCCGTTTCCACTGATGCAATTCGCCATGCTACTTTGGGCACAAAGTCGCATTACAAATCGCTTCCCATTGATTTCAATAGCACCCATTCCAATCTGTGACTCAAAGCTGCAGTGACTCTATCAAAATCGCATTTAACACCACACCACAGTCGCACTAAAGCTGCATTTCAACGTCACATGACATTGGAGTTGCGCCAGTGGAAACGCAGCCCTATACGCACAGGTTTGTTTCAATCCCAAAGATTGGCCTAATCTTAATCAAAGGGTCAACTGAAATTGATTCCAAACAGAGCCCTTATCATTCATACCGACACCCTGCTGCAATTTCATTCTATATACATACATTATTCAAAAATCAGTCTCATCAAAATATTCGCCTAGACACTGGGCACCATCTGTTACGGAGATAGTCATAACCTCGCTTAAATGCTTAAAATAAGTGATTAAAAACCTTTTGTCTATATAAAATGAAATCAAACGATAGCGTCGGGAAAAGAGAAAACAATGACATTTATTTATACAGAACTGGTACCCCCTAATAGCAAGGTGATACCAATGTTACACGATACATAATAGGAATATTGCTATGACAAACATGATACCAATGTTACATGATAATAGGAACAAGAGAGCAAACGCAAAGTAATAATCTTAAACATGGGAGAGAGAGAGAGGCCGAGCGGCAGAGAGGCTGAGCGAGAGGCAGAGAGAGAGAGGGAGAGAGACAGAGAGCTTATTACGTCACCATGTCGTCTGCGTCAGATCTTCATTCGCAAGGGCTCTAGCCATTAGTGTATCTGACTTTTATACCCCCTATGCCAACCAGAACCCAAAATCCTGTGGTCTCATTGGTTTAAAGCTGACCACCTGATTGGTTGAAATCTCAAACCTCTCTACTTAGCCTTCCAAATCTAAACCAGAAATACTTGCTGCTTTTATCAGATAGGTGTGTTCCTTTGATGCTCAGTTCAACAAGTTTCTCACATTAGCAAGCATGCTAAGATAAATTTAAGTCACCTTAATAATAAAGTATTGTAAAAACATATACAACCATATATACACGTAGCTTCTTGTTATAAATATGGATTTGAAAAATCTCCACCACAGGTGTTGTATCCGTGACTTTCTCTTTTGTCAAGGGTGATCTCGACCTTTCACCTAAATGAGGACATTGTCCTCCCGTCCTTGTGTCCTCACCCATTGCATCCCAGAGTGTGCGCGGCACACTTTGAATGTGGTACGAGCCTTGCGGGTGTGCCTGTCTGCTACTGCTTCTATTCGGAAGTCTGACTCTCTGTTTGACGGTCTCTGGTCAGAAACAGGGCCAAGTGGCTTCGTCTGCCACCATTTTCTAGGTGGATCGGACAAACCATCTTTCAAGCCTATGCTCTCATGGGGCGGGCGCCTCCCTTTCCGGTTAAGGCGCATTCCACCAGGGCAATTGGTGCTTCCTGGGTTTTCCGACATCAAGCATCGGTTGCACAAGTGTGCAAGGCGGCGACCTGGTCGCCGATTCATACCTTTTCTAAGTTTTATAGGGTTGATGTGGCTGCATCTCCGGATGCTTCCTTCGGCCGCAAGGTGTTGCAGGCCGCTGTTTAAAGTGGCAACTCCTCCGTTGAGGAGCTTTGCCTTGTTTGGAGTGAAGTTTTTTGGTTTTCCATTTATACTGCTCCCATCCCTCTTGACACTGCTTTGGGACATCCCACACGTTCAGTGATGAGAGCCGCGGTGTCGGTCCATGGATGATAAGAGAAAATAGGATTTTTGTACTCACCGTAAAATCCATTTCTCTGACATCCATGGACCGACACGGCACCCACCCTTCCTTTTTAAGTTTGTGCTGCTTTGTTACGAACTGAGGTCTGCTAGCTGCAGGTGGGAGGGTAATGTCCGGAGGGACCACCCCCCTGGGCGGGGCTGTTCAGCTCTGGTTTGTTCTAGAATGTTTTAACATCTAACATTCTGCCTAGGTCTTCTCCTGCAAGCAGGGACATATACCCACACCTTCAGTGATGAGAGCTGCCGTGTCGGTCCATGGATGTCAGAAATGGATTTTAAGGTGAGTACAAAAATCCTATTTATAAGCAGTGCTGACCATAACCTTGTGTGACAACTTGGAAGTCCATAGAGAAATGTTATAATTATATTATTTTTATATATAAATATATTATAATAATATAATATAATTTTGAATTGGCGATACAGCTGGGTGTAGTAGTTCATGAAATAATGATAGTACTGAGCAAAGTGAAACTTGACATGGAGAAGAGTGGATCCCACTGCGGAGACTCCACTCACTATGGTGTCAGAAAAAAACAAAAAGCCCCGCTTATTGTCCATGCATGGAAAATTGTTGAATGTAACACATAGGTTATAACACAGTCCTCAAATGAGTAAAATGATCTCCCTTCAGGGACCTTACTCACCGAAGGGAGATGATCAGCAGCTTCCTGGTCTGGAGTTATGGATGTGGGCAATTGCTGGTGTATTACTTGATAGATGCTTGATGCTTCATTGAAGGATATCGGCTCCCACCGATAATAAAAAAAACGCGTGAAGGACAAAAAATGGTGAAGTACGCTCAAACAGCGCGAATTTTGTGTGTTTTTTTTATTTTTTTCTGACACTATTTTGATTTTGTGGACACCTCAGTGAGTGGAGTCTCCGCAGTGGGATCCACTCTTTATGTCAAGTTTTCACTTTGCTCAGTACTATCATTTCATGAACTACTACACGCACCTGTATCGCCAATACAAAAAAATAAAGTGTGTGTGTGTGCGCGTGTGTCGCCACTTTACTTTTCAGGGGTGCTATGTGCCTAAATTTAGGGGTTGGTCTAAGCTAGTAGCCAGGCTCAGACCACTTTGATTTGTTAGTACCCGCTTCTGCCTGTGTGATGTAGCCTGACGCACAGTTCCCTGTGGCCTGTAGGTGGCACTGCCATATCAGGCCAGGGTTGAACCGTGGGTGACATTGCTATGCCTTAGGGTGTCCTCTCAGCAGCAGTATGGTGGGTGTGGTTGGCCTGCTGTGCATGCTGGGAGAGGATACATAAGGGGCAGACGCCATTCTTTTGGGAGTCTGGAGTGTGAGCGGTTCGCGCCACCTGGCCCTCAAGGCTAGGGGTGCGCGCGTGCATGGGTCTCAGGCACCTTTTAGCCTGGGGCTGCAACTCCACTAGTAGGCCCAGCACCTTTAGCTGGGTCTACCTCCAAAAGAAGAATCCCAGGGTGCCCGGGAAAGGGTGGACCCGCTCTAAGAGGAGACCGGGGGAGGACCTTTCTGATGGACCGGTGAGAGTTCACGGTGAAAGAGGGGCCTGGTTACCTTCTGGAGGGATTCAAAGATCCACCACAGGCCTTGCAACATGCTATCACTGGCACCTGTCCTTGTGTTGCAACAGCTGAGAAGTTTGGGACTTAAAGATTCTGTGGCAGAGGATCTCCCTATCGTATCAAGGAAAACCTAAAGTGAACGTTCGAGCATCACTCCGGCTGCTAGGATCCGCTCTTACAGGGGACTATTGGGGTGAGCTAAACCTACTCGGGATCGAGTAGCGACTATTATACCAGTTTGTGCCTGGACCTATCTCCAAAACCTAGTTTTTTTTTCTCTCATCCACCTTTCCTGTTTGCTGAACTTGCTTCTGAAATAAACTCAGCGTTGGAGTTAAAGTGGTGTGGACATTGGCCTTACTGGGGAATAATAGACTTGTCCCTATACTCTAGGGGATTAGAACCAGTCTGCTGGGAGAACCTGCTGCAGGACCCAAAATTGTTGACACCGCTCAACCTCCTCAAACAGGAGGGTACGGGCATATAGCACGGTGTGCCTTGACCTGCAAGTGAGTCGAAGGCAGGAAAAGGTCTGTGTGCTACTATAATATAATATTTTTTCTCTATGGACTTGTTCTTAATTCAAGTTTTCACACAAGGTTTCTGCCAGCGCTGCTTATAAATGTTTTTCACGTTTTAAGCTGGAGATCAGCTTTAAGACCCCCCATTCACACAAGCTTATTGTGACAACTCACAAAAAAATCTAAACTTTCTCTTATCGTCCATGGACCGATGCAGCTCTCATACTGATTACATGTGGGTATATGTCCCTGCTCGCAGGAGAAGACCTAGGCAGAATGTTGGAGGTTAAAACATTTCTAGAACAAGCCAGGGCTGAACAGCCCCGCCCAGGGGGGCGGTCCCTCCGGACATTACCCTCCCACCTGCAGCTAACAGCCTCAGTTTTTTTTCTGCCTAGCAGAAGGAGAAGACGTGGCTCTCAGGAGCCAGTCTCCTGAAAGATTTTACTTTTTTTGAATTTTATTCCTTTTGGGAATTATTTTATTTTTGAGACCTTCAATCAACTGTCGGCTGGGCAACAGGTTGGATACACTAGTATCCTCTTAGTCTTCCCTGTCCGACCATCGAGCGTGCTGATCCTCGCCTTGCGTGCGGGAGACTCGGTTCACGACATACCCCATGGCTCCAGGGGTGGCCGGGTTGCTTTCGGTCCTCTCAAGATTGAACAGTACCTACTGTATCTCTCGTGGTTGACCGGGCCGACAGCTACGCAGTACGACTCTGTGATAGGTCTGTCTGAAACAAGCCAGTGAGTCCCTCTAATGGCACAGAGTCTCCAAGGTGCGTGCGGGATGGGTAAGTAGTCTCTCCTGGAAAGAAGGTGCGTACATGCTGGCTGTGTTTCTGTGTGTGGGGGGTTTTCCCTGTCTCCCCCCTGTTATGCTGCTCTCTGCACCCTGTACTGGTGCTGTGTGGGGATACTTGGGGGGTCGTTCTGCCCTGGGGGGGGGCGCGCTCTATGCTGTCTTTATTGATGGAAAGTGTTCTTGAGGACTTGTGTGGTGTTTTTGCGTGCGCCATTGGCGCGGTATTTTAAAAATGCGCCATCGGCGGCCATTTTGCCGCGGCTCAGGTACAAGCGGCCATTTTCTTTTAGCTGCGGCGCTTTTAGTTTCGGTTTCGGCCTCTAGCGGCGCTGCTGAACAGCGCGAAATACTTTCTCCTCACAGCTTCCTCACTCTCCTCAGGCTTAACACCACGCTACAGCGCGGCTCATACAGCGGAACCGAGCGGTTCCTAAAGGGTGGTGAGTCCTCCGGGTATCCCCTCCTCAGCGCAGCCAGTGGGTGGACTGTACTATTCACTGCTATAGTGAATAGGGTCTCAGAGGGTGGTAAATAATGGAGTCTGGTTCACCTGCTTCTCCCCACTTGCCAGAGGCAACTGGCAGTGCTCCTGCACCTGCGGTCCCTATGGACCAGTTGTCGGCAGTCCTGGAATCATTCCTTTTCAAGCTGGAAGCGGTGTGCGAACGCACGGGGGCTGTAAAGCGCCCCCTCCCCACACAATCTCCACATGCGGAGTGCTCAGAGTCAGATATGGGCCTAGCTCCTGCTGCTCAGGACCCTAATTCTGAGGAGGTTGATGTATTTAGTCAGGACATTCCTTGTGAGGAAGACCCCTGTCTTGAACCACCTACTGAAAGACAAAAATCTCCTGCGCTCTCGGTGTATCGTCAAAACACGGGTAGTGTGGTTCCATCTAAAGGCAAAGTCTAAAGTCTTGCAGCCCTCCTCAGAACAATGGGTGTTCATGTGGCTAGAAAAAAGAAAGAAAAAAGGAGGGCGCACCGACCTAGTGTATTACCACTTAGACGTTTTATTTAAAATATAAAAAAGCAGTAATCTTACTCACAAACGGAGCTTAAATAAAAGCTTATCGGACAAATCAGCTGGAAATTCTTTGGCACTTGCCGACTGGACTCGATGACAGAGAGGGTCGGACAGTACTTCAGACAACTGGATAGCTGACGCGTTTCTGGGGCGCACCCCTTTCCTCAGAGCCTAGATGGTCCATGAAACGCGTCGGCTATCCAGTTGTCTGAAGTACTGTCCGACCCTCTCTGTCATCGAGTCCAGTCGGCAAGTGCCAAAGAATTTCCAGCTGATTTGTCCGATAAGCTTTTATTTAAGCTCCGTTTGTGAGTAAGATTACTGCTTTTTTATATTTTAAATAAAACGTTTAAGTGGTAATACACTAGGTCGGTGCACCCTCCTTTTTTCTTTCTTTTTTGAACCACCTACTGACAGGGTGCTTGTGAGTGAACTCATTGATGCTGTGAGGGATGATCTCAAGCTAAATGTTGAGGCTGAGGAACCTCAGGCGGACACTTTGACCTTTTTGGTTCTTTAAAAGCCGTGTCTTCAAGAAAGGTTTTTCCATATGTGCCTTTTTTTGATACATACATTGACCAGGTCTGGGATAAGCCGCAGAAGACTTTGACGGTCCCACGGCGCATAGCCTTACGGTACCCCTTTAAAGAGGACCTGGTTAAGAAGTGGGCTCAACCCCCGGTGGTCGACCCCCCGGTCACCCGTTTGAATAAGGCCACTATGCTCCCAATGGAAGGGACTCCTGCATTTAAGGATCCCGCTGACAGGAGGTCAGAGGTGGCGTGTAGAACGATGTTCACCTTATTGGGGGCAGCCTTACGCCCTATAGTGGCGGCAACACTGGTGTCTCAGACACTCACAGGCTGGGCACGGATATTGCACCAGACGGTGCAGGAGCATAATCTCCCTCCTGAAACCATTGCCCTGGCTCAACAGCTTGCGCAGGGTTTGGTCTTCGTGTGCGATGCCACTGTGGATGCGACCCCTTTAATCACAGGGGCCTCCATTTCAGCTGTGGTGGTGCGTCGCCTTATCCAGCTGAAATGCTGGTCAGCCGACCTAGCTTCCAAAAAGCTCCTGGCTGACTTGCCCTTTAAGGGTGGTAGACTGTTTGGAGCCGCCCTGGATGACATTATTAAGGATGTCACAGGAGGTAAGAGCACCTTCCTTCCCCAGTCTTTTAAGGGAAAGGAGCCCCACCGCAGGCCGGGCCCTTCCTTTCCGGCGAAGAAGACGTTTTTTTCGTCAGTCAGTTTCCACGGGCAAGCCCACCCAGACTGAAAAAAGTGCGGCCGGGGGACAAAGACGTCCCTGGGTGCGTAGGCCTACCAAGCAAGCTCCCAAGTCCACCACCGCGTGAAGTCTTGCCTCTGCCCGACTCTGGGGTGGGGGGACGTCTTCGCAAGTTCTCGGTGCGGTGGACCTCACGGATCCCCGACTGGTGGGTGTGCGAGGTGGTCACCTCGGGATACAGGATAGAGTTCCGCTCGGGGCCCCCAAACAGGTTTTTTCCCTCGAACCTCCCTCTCCTACCGGCCCGCCGGGCGGCCCTCTTGGGGGCCGTACAGGATTTGCTCGGGCGCGGAGTAATTGTGCCGGTTCCGTCACGAGAGGTTTCAGGGGTTTTACTCAAGCCTGTTTGTTGTCCCGAAAAAGGACCGGGTTCGGCCAATCCTGGACCTCAAGGCCCTGAATGCCTATGTGAGGGTACAAAAATTCAGGATGGAATCCATTCGCACGGTGATCGCGACCCTCCAACAGGGGGATTTTTTGGCGTCCTTGGATATCAAGGATGCTTACTTGCACATCCCAATCTGCGCATGCCACCAGAAGTTTCTGCGCTTTGCCATAGGCGAAGTCCACTATCAGTTCGTGGCCCTTCCCTTCGGCCTGGCATCAGCACCACGGGTTTTCACCAAGGTGCTGGCCCCGGTTTTAGCTTTGCTGAGACAGCGAGGAATTGTTATTGTGGGTTATCTAGACGATCTCCTTCTCAGAGCAGAAAATGGCTCAGAATTGGAGGAAAACGTGACGATAGTCAGTCAGACCCTCCGGGACTTCGGATGGGTTCTGAACACGCAGAAGTCGGCTCTAGCCCCGACTCAGCGCTTGGAGTATCTGGGTCTGATCCTGGACACTTCAGCAGCAAAGGTGTTTCTACCCTCAGAGAAGTTACTGACACTTCGGTCAGCAGTACGGGTTTTGTCGTCCCGAAAGTGGTCGTCAATTCGCTTCTGCATGAGAGTCCTGGGACTGATGGTGGCCTCCTTTTTGAGGCGGTTCCGTATGCCCAATCACACACTCGGGCATTGCAGAAGGGAATTCTGTTGGTTTGGGACAAGTCCCCATTGTCTTTGGATCTTCAGATCCAGGTGAGTCACTCTATCAATGCGTCCCTGACATGGTGGCTGAGGTCCCCGGCTTTTCAGGCCGGGAAGTCGTTCCTCCCCATCCACTGGACGGTGATCACAACGGACACCAGCCTGTCGGGCTGGGGAGGAGTGTGGGGAGTCCTGTCAGCTCAGGGGCTCTGGACTCCAGCCGAATCTCGTCTCCCAATCAACGTCCTGGAATTGCGGGCGATCAGACTGTGTCTCTCCGCTTGGTCAAAGAGGCTACAGGGCCACTCTGTCAGGATCCAGTCGGACAACGCCACGGCCGTGGCGTATGTCAACCATCAGGGGGGCACTCGGAGCCAGGCTGCGGCGTCCGAGGTCGCCCACATCCTAAGATGGGCGGAAAGAAGCGTGCCGGCCGTTTACATTCCGGGCGTAGAAAACTGGCAGGCGGACTATCTGAGCCACCAGTCCCTGGACCAGGGGGAGTGGTCCTTGCATCCGGAAGTGTTTCACCTCCTTTGTCAACGATGGGGCACTCCGGATGTGGACCTGATGGCGTCTCGACTCAATCGCAAGGTGTCGAGGTTTGTGGCCCGGTCCAAGGACCCCTGGGCGGATGCCTCGGACGCGTTAGTGACCCCGTGGGGTCGGTATCGCCTAATATATGTCTACCCTCCGCTGCAGTTGATTCCTCGTCTGCTGCGCAGGGTAGCGGCCGAGGGTATTCCGGTGATCCTCATTGCCCCGGACTGGCCTCGGCGTCATTGGTACGCCGATCTGGTACGTCTCATCGCGGACGTCCCTTGGCGCCTGCCCTTGAGGGAGGACCTTCTAGCTCAAGGTCCTATCTTACATCCTGCTTTACAGTCTCTGGCTTTAACGGCATGGCTATTGAGAGCCAGGTGCTGAAAGACCGAGGTCTGTCTGATTCGGTAATTTCAACCATGATTAGGGCACGGAAGTCTTCTTCTAGGAAGATCTATCACCGTACCTGGAGAGCTTACATCGCTATGTGCGAGGAACTGGACTGGCGTCCACAGACGTACTCCGTTCCCAGAATCCTGAGGTTCTTGCAGCGTGGGGTTGCTCAAAGGCTGGCTTTGAGCACTATTAAGGGTCAGATTTCGGCTTTGGCCGTTTTCTTTCAAAGACCTCTAGCTGGTCATTCTTTGGTTAGCACTTTTGTGCAGGGAGTACGTCATGTGGTTCCACCCGCCAAGCCCCCGCTCCCTCCTTGGGATCTGAACTTGGTGCTTTCGGTTCTTCAGGAATCTCCTTTTGAGAATATAAGAGCTATTCCTCTTTCAACTTTGTCCCAGAAGGTGGCTTTTTTAGTGGCCATCACTTCTGTTAGACGGGTGTCTGAGTTGGCGGCTCTGTTATGTAAGTCGCCTTACCTGGTCCTTCATAAGGACAAGGCGGTATTGCGACCGCGACCGTCTTTTCTTCCTAAGGTGGTTTCGGCTTTTCACCTTAACGAGGACATTGTCCTTCCGTCCTTGTGCCCTCAACCATCGCATCCTAGGGAGGTTGCGCTTCACAATTTGAATGTAGTGCGTGCCTTACGGGTATACCTGGCGGCTACCGCTCCTATTCGGAAGTCTGACTCGCTGTTTGTGTCTGTCTCTGGTCCGAAACAGGGCCAAGCGGTGTCGTCTGCCACCATTTCTAGGTGGATCAGACAGACTGTTATACAGGCCTATGCCATTAGAGGACGGGCTCCTCCCTTTCCGGTCACGGCGCATTCCACCAGGGCAATCGGTGCTTCCTGGGCTTTCCGACATCAAGCGTCGGTTGCACAAGTGTGCAAGGCGGCGACCTGGTCGTCCGTTCATACCTTTTTCAAAGTTCTACAAGGTTGATGTGGCTGCATCTTCGGATGCTTTCTTCGGCCGCAAAGTGTTGCAGGCCGCTGTCTAATGTTGCAACTCCTCCGTTGAGGGGCTCTGCTGGTTTGGAGTGAAGTTTTGGTTGTTCCTTACTTTTTTTGCTCCCACCCCTTTCTTATACTGCTTTGGGACGTCCCACATGTAATCAGTATGAGAGCTGCGTCGGTCCATGGACGATAAGAGAAAATAGTATTTTTGTACTCACCGTAAAATCCGTTTCTCTGACGTCCATGGACCGATGCAGCACCCACCCTTCCTTTTTAAGTTTGTACTGCTTTGTTACGAACTGAGGCTGTTAGCTGCAGGTGGGAGGGTAATGTCCAGAGGGACCGCCCCCCTGGGCGGGGCTGTTCAGCTCTGGCTTGTTCTAGAATGTTTTAACCTCTAACATTCTGCCTAGGTCTTCTCCTGCGAGCAGGGACATGTACCCACATGTAATCAGTATGAGAGCTGCGTCGGTCCATGGACATCAGAGAAACGGATTTTACGGTGAGTACAAAAATCCTATTTTTCACACCAATGGAAATGTGTTTTTTTACTTGTCATGCTTGCAGTAACATTCATTGTTAATAGCACACCAAGCAAGAAGGGGTGTTTTTTTTTTTCTTATGTACTTTTTTTGCGCACGCAAAATTATGCAAAACGAGTGAAGCTTAAGAAGGTACCCAAGCTTCTTTGCTACGTTGTCGTGCATAGGGCAGCCCATCAGAATAATTGAGCTGTCCTACTTGTGAATCGTGACAGCTGGTGGGGTTTGTGTTCCTGGTTGCCTGGCAAACTTTGGCTAGAGCGTGGAGACAACCATTTTATCAATTTTACTGAAGCACAACAAAAGGCTTATGGGTACAATGGATCACATATAATACCCAGGTTAACATAGACAGGATCTTGCTGTCTGTCAAAAATGGGTAGTGGCGCTACTAAATAGTTTGGGAATTTAATACATTAGTCCATCAATAAGTCCTTGAAGTGGATACTCCGTATATGTGGAGGGGGAGAGATGAAAAGGGTAGACCTGTATAGGTTACTTTAGCAGTCCAAAACAACCTTGGAGTTGAAAGCAGACTCCAGATATGAGAAGAGAAACGCAGGCGCCTCTAGGTTAGAACTGTAAACATTTTAATGAGATGCAGGCGCATTATCCACTTACATGGAGGTTAAGGAAGGAAGGCACGAGTCCATCCTCACTGGCGGTGGCGTTCACTGCAGAGCGGCGTTCTCAACAGCTGATTTTTTTTTTTGCCTGTGGGGGAGAAATCTTAGCCAGCAGGATCTTTGGGACCACGGCGATTAAACCAAGCCTTATATTAGGCCGGTGGTGAGGGCTGGAACGCGGCGCCGGGAAGGATGACGTCACTGGTGGATTACAACGGCGTTTCAGAGCATGCGCACTGGTAGATGGCACTCAGGGCACGCTCCTTTTGTCAAGCTTGTCAACTCCATGCCATTGTGGATGGACTCGTGCCTTACTTCCTTGACCTCCATGTAAGTGGATAATGCACCTGTATCTCATTTAAAATGTTTACAGTTCTAACCTAGAGGCACCTGTGTTTCTCTTCTCTCTCTTGCTTTCTGTGTGACTGTACTCTGCAACCTGCTGGCAGTGTCATCAGGTTTGACCTTGTGGGAGAGACTCTCGCCACCCCCCTCTTTTTCTAAAGCTCTTCTCACTCAATACCTTTCCCATTTATTCCTATTTTTCTTTTCTCTAGATTTATATTTTTTTTTAAAAGAGAGAGAGGAAAGTGGGACTCGCTTGTTATGGCTGCAGCAAGTGTACAGGTGTGAAAACTTGAGTGCAGAGATCTTCCCACATGAGAGCTTTACAAACCCATTAGGTCTTTAAACACCCAGCAGCTACCAAAAGCTGAAATCTCATGGGTAACGGGCAACTAGAAAACTGAAACTTGTGATTACAAACCCACCATCTACTAGAATTCATGTTGTTGTTGTTGTTGTTTTTTTCAGGACAAGGCACAGAAGGCATTCATATAGTCATTCAAAATCCCGTTCCAAGTCGCCTGTAAGACGATCAAGATCACCCCAAAGACATTCTTTCTCAAGAGGAAGGTCTAGGTCAGCAGAGAAATCACCATCTGGCTCGCCACCAAAGCAGACTGGATCAAAGTCTAGATCTGGCCAACACCGTTCTGGCTCTGCAAAATCTCGTTCAAAGTCTCCTCGTCATAGACACTCTAATTCTAACTCGCATAAGGAAATAACCCAACACTCCCGTTCAAGATCTAGGTCACGGGGCTACAGGGGAAAGAGCAGCCGACAATCTGGTTCTGATGAAGATTAATGTCTTTCCTCACTGCACCAGAACATGCAGAGCATTAAATGGTTTGCATATTCCTGGTTTGTTAGGAATTGCTGGTCATATCATGTAAGCTTCCTGAGGAGAAAACTCTTCTCAACTCTTCAGATAAATACAACTTCATCAAGAAAATGAGTGGAGGCTTTTTTTTTTTTTATTCTTCTTTAAAAAACAGTATTTGGATTGCCTCCAATGTGTGTGTGTTTTACTCTTTTTTGTTGTTAGAATTTCCTTTTATCATATGTGCTGAATTGACGATGGCTAAATGAGGTTGTTTTGTGAACTTTTTTATAAGTTAAATGTAATGGTTTGTAAATTGGATCCTCATTCAAAATGGATTTATCCTGTATTTTGGAGGGATAAAGTTTGATCTGTGGAGATTTTCAGTTTCTATGGCATCTGGGAGGAGATCCTGCCAGCTCAAATTACCTTTTAAGATGCAGCAGCAGGTTGAACCCGTGCCACTATGAGCAGAAGGGTCTATTTTGGGTGGAGTTTGCTTTAAAGCCAATCTGTAGCATTATTAAATGGCCCTTTTTATAGTTCATTCTTCCAGGTACATGTTTGGGGTTGTGCTTTTCTACTTTTTAGACTGCAGAAAAACAGGATGGCAACTATGACCTGCTTCACGAGCAAAGGTTCTGCCCAGAAACCATCAAGCAAAAGGCAATAAACATGGGGCCAGGTCTCCTAAAGTGTACTCTGCAACAAATCTGACAGCGCATGCAGGGTGTGCCAGCTATACTATCAGATTGTTTGTTTGGTAAAGCTACAGATTGCACTTTGAGCACATCTCCTCATTGTTTTGTATGTAACAGAACACACTTTTTGATAAACTGACAAACCAATGTCTATATAGCTTGTTTACCTTTTTTCATCTTTAGAAGCTCTTAAACATTTAAGATGTGTAACAGTTTTACAGTCATGTTTATGTAAAATGCTTTGTTTCAAAAAAAATCTTGACAGAATGGCTGATGTATGCAGTGTGTTTTTTTTTGTTTGTTTTTTTTACACGCACACGTTTTAAGCTCTGCATAGACTACAGTAGTGTATTTTCAAACAAAAATGTTGGCATGAATGTAATTTCACAAACGGAAACCACATTTAGCCCTGTTTCACACTGGTGTGATTTGACATGTCAAATTGGCAGCAATGGCACCGTCCTAATCGGTGGGATGCTGCATCTGCACCGATTTTGAAAAGTAGTTTCTGTCCTACTTTTTGTGATTTCGGCCCACAATTTACATCTGTGCAGAAACCTGCACAGATGTCTCTGTAATCGTGGCCGAAATCGGGACTGACAGGCGGGAGTGAAATCGTGCGAGTTTAGCTGAACTCGCATGGCTTCACTCCCGCAGCACTGTTGGAAATTTGATGCAAATTCTTCTAGTGTATGGCCAGCTTTTAGACTTTTGGTGTCGCAAACTTTTTATAATGTCTCCTTTTCTGTTTCCGATTTTCATGTTCAACTTTTTTTTTTTAAAAAGACAACATACTAAGTTGCTTTTGTTGTGTAGCAATTTTAATAAATATTGCACCATGTTATTTTGGGCATTGTGAAGGAGCATTTAAAAGAGGTTTGGGTTTAAAAATAAAAAAATGCTCCCCTAGATCAGTGATGGTGAACTTTGACACTCCAGATGTTTTGGAACTACATTTCCCATGACGCTCAACTACACTGCAGAGTGCATGAGCATCATGGGAAATGGCACCCCAGAAGTTTTGGAACTACAAGGTTCGCCATCACTGCCCTAGATGGATGCAACATCGATCCAATGCTGCCTCTACACTGAAAACGGAGTGATCAAACACTATTGATCACTATTATCTCCTGCTCTGAGCAGAGAGCGGTGACTGTCAGCCACTAGCTCTCTGCTCTGCCACTCCAACACTCACTGGAGCGCCTGGCTGGTTCAGTCTCCCAGCAGCTCGCTTGGCCAGCTGACGGTCCAGCTATCTGGGTGGATCCTGACTGTAAAGGTTTAGCCTGCAGAAAACGGGTCACAGAAGGAACTGCACTCGAGTGGTCCCATAGGAGAAGTAGTGCCAAAACAAGAAAAACCTTTGACTTGCTGATAATGGTATTTCTAGAAGCCTTTCAGGACAGCACCTTGAATAGAGTGCAGCTCCACCCACTTACCAGGAAGCACTGCAGTGACGACGCCATTTAAATTCATCGACTTCCACTGTGCTGTCAGTCGTAGCTGAGAATTCCTCCTGACATGCTGGAAAACATAAGCAAAAACACACAAAACATGATAACATAACTTACAGAGCTCAGAGGGTAATACTTGCTGTCCTGCAAGATTCCTAGCAATACCATTACCGTAAGTCTAACGAAGGCTTTCAAGATGGCACCTTGGAGATGGTAACTAAGAACTTGCCCTAGAGCGGGACTACCGCTTGCAGGAGTTTCTTACCAAACTAATGACCAGAGGCAGACAATAAGTCCAGCAGGTAGTGTCTGATGAATGTAGACCAGGTGGCAGCCTTACAAATCTGCGCCGGTGACGCACCAGCCTTCTCTGCCCAGAACACTGCCTTCGTAGAATGGGGCATTATCACCTCCTGAGGTTTTGTTTATTGCTGTATAGGTTACTACAATAACCTGCTTTAGCCACCTCCTCAAGGTACTTTTGGAAGCGTGCTTCTCTTTTGCAAGCTTCTAAAGAGGAGTTGCAAAAGACACCACCTGACATCAAGGTGTGGAAAGCTTCCTCGCCTGGACTAGGAGCTGTGCAAAAGGCAAGTAAAAAGGGATTTTTATAACAGCTTACCTGTAAAATCCTTTTCTTGGAGTACATCACGGGACACAGAGCGACTTAGTCATTACTAATGGGTTATATAGTTTACCTTCAGGTGTTGGCACTGGCCAATTCCAAACCGGAAGTACCCTCCCCTATATAAGCCCCTCCCACCCGGGAGCACCTCAGTTTTGTAGCCAAGCAATAAGTGTCCCAAAAAGAGGGGTGGGAGCTCTGTGTCCCGTGATGTACTCCAAGAAAAGGATTTTACAGGTAAGCTGTTATAAAAATCCCTTTTTCTTTTTCGTACATCACGGGACACAGAGCGACTTAGTCATTACTAATGGGACGTCCCAAAGCAATGCCAAATGAGGGGGGGGGTACATAAGCTGGGCGCCATCAGGCATGAGGATCTTTTGCGGCCTGCAACACACTGCGCCCAAAGGCGACATCCTCCTGACTTCTAACGTCTACCTGATAGAATCTAGTAAACGTGTGTACCGAAGACCATGTTGCGGCCTTACATACTTGAGCCAGGGAGGCCTGGTGATGCACTGCCCATGAAGTTCCAACCGCTCTTGTGGAGTGCGCCCTAACTTTGAACGGAGGCGGTCTCTTTCTCAAGCCATAGGCTTGTATTATGACCTGTCGAATCCACTTGGCTAAAGTAGATTTTGATGCTGCCTGACCCTTTCTGGGGCCTTCCGGCAGAACAAATAAAGAATCCGTTCTGCGAATCTGAGCAGTGGCTTTTAGATAAGCTTTAACTGCTCTTACTACATCCAAAGAATGTAATAACTTTTCCTCTACCGAGCTAGGTTTGGGGAAAAAAGAAGGAAGAACCACATCTTGGTTCAAATGAAACCTCGATACCACCTTAGGAAGAAAGGCTGGATGAGGACGTAATACTACTCTGTCCTTATGGACAACCAGATATGGCTCCTTACAGGACAAGGCGGCTAATTCCGATACTCTTTTAGCCGAACAAACGGCTACTAAGAAAATCAATTTCCTGGTGAGAAGAACCAAGGAAATGTGTTGTAATGGTTCAAACGGTTGTTTCTGTAGAACCGACAGAACCAGGTTTAGGTCCCAAGGACATATGGGAATACTAACCGGAGGGCTAATACGCATCACTGCTTGTATAAAGGCTTTGACTAGTGAATGCGAAGCCAAGGGCCTTTGAAAAAATATTGACAAGGCCGAAATCTGACCCTTGATAGTACTCAAGGCAAGCTTCCTATCTACAGCCCACTGTAGGAAGTCCAAAATCCTCCCTATCACGTACTTACGTGGATGCCATTTCTTGGCCTCACACCACGTAATGTATGCTTTCCAGATCCTATAATAGATCTGCCTGGATACCGGTTTCCTGGCATTGATCATGGTAGATACCACAGAATTAGAGAGCCCTCTCTTTTTCAGAATGTGGGCTTCAATAGCCAGGCCGTCAAACCTAGGGCTGGTAAGGAAGGGTGGTATATCGGTCCCTGCGACAGCAGGTCCGGACGATGTGGGAGGGTCCAAGGACTCCTCACTGACATTTTTACAATCTCCGCGTACCATGCCCTTCGGGGCCACGCTGGAGCCACCAGAATCACTGGTTTCTTTTCTACCCTGATTCTGCAGAGTAATCGCGGTAACAATTGTGGCGGTGGGAATGCATATATCAGCTTGAACTGATCCCAAGGGAACACTAGGGCATCCGATCCGCAAGCTAGGGGATCCCTTGTGCGAGACACAAATCTGTCCACCTTTGCGTTGAATCTGGATGCTAGCAGATCTACATCCGGTGTTCCCCACCGCTGGCATATTGCCTGGAAAACCTCGGGGTGAAGAGACCATTCCCCCGGGCATAATTGTTGGCGACTTAGAAAGTCCGCTCTCCAATTTTCCACTCCTGGGATGAAAACCGCGGATATGGCTGGGACATATTTTTCTGCCCACTCCAGGATGCAATTTGCTTCCCTCTGGGCTGCACGACTCTTGGTGCCACCCTGGTGATTGATATATGCCACTGCCGTGGCATTGTCTGATTGAATTCTGACAGGGGACCCTTGGAGTTTGGATGTCCATGCTACTAGGGCATACCGGGCTGCTCGTATCTCTAAGAGATTGATGGGCAGGGCCTTTTCTGCTTCTGACCACTTGCCCTGGAGAGACCATTGCTCCAGTACTGCCCCCCAGCCTATGAGGCTGGCATCTGTAGTGACCACCTTCCAAGAAACCGGACTGAAGGGTTTCCCTCTTTCCAGATTCTGGGGCACCAACCACCAATGGAGGCTCTTGCGAACGGAAGGGGACAGGGACATTGGTAAGTCTAAAGCCTGAACTTTTTTGTTCCAGGCTGACAGTATGGCCCTTTGCAAATTCCTTGAATGGAATTGACCGTAGGGTACCGCTTCGAATGAAGCCACCATCTTTCCCAGCAGCCTCATGCAGAGGCGTATGGATGGTTTTCTTTTTGTACCCACTAAGTGGGTCAAATCTTTTAAAGACGACACCTTCTCTGGAGGTAAGAAAATCTTTCTCTGATTTGAATCCAGCCTTAGCCCTAAGTATTCCAGACTTTTGACTGGTCTTAGAGCTGACTTGTCCCGGTTGATAATCCAACCGTGATATTCCAGATACTCGATTGTCTTGTGAATAGCTACTTCCAGCTTTTCCACTGAGTGGTCTATTAGTAGCAGGTCGTCTAGATATGCCATTATCGTTACACCCTGTGTTCTTAGATTGGCCAATAATGGGGCCAGAATTTTTGTGAACACTCGTGGTGCTGTGGCCAGACCGAAAGGTAAGGCTCTGAACTGAAAATGGCGCCCTTCTACTGCAAAGCGTAGAAATTTCTGGTGGGCCGGAAAGATGGGAATATGCAGATAAGCATCCTTTATGTCGATCGAGGCTAGCCATTCCTGCCCTTGTAGGGCGGTGGCCACCGATCGGATCGACTCCATCCGAAAAGTCCTGATATTTAGGAACTTGTTTAGCCCTTTTAGATTTAATATGGGCCTCACGTCCCCATTTGGTTTGGGGACTGTGAAAAGGTTCGAGTAAAACCCGAATCCGCTTTCTTCCAGGGGAACCTTCATGATTACACCTTGGAGCAATAGTTGTTCTAGTGCCAGAAGGAGGGATCCTCTCTTTTGGGGATCTCTTGGCACGTTTGACCTCATAAATTGGGCAGGAGGAGTGCCTTTTAACTCCAGCTTGTATCCCAGACTTACTGCGGAGAGCACCCATCTGTCTCTGATGGTGTCCCGCCAGGTCTCTGTGAACAACTGAAGTCTTCCCCCCACCCGATTGAGCGGGGGCAATACTTCATGCCTTAGGGGGAGGTTTTGTACCTCTTTTGATCCAGGGCTTCTTGTTACCCTGTGATTGTCCCTGATTTCTGCCCCCTGAATTTGACCGCGGAGGCCGTCGGAACTGCTTCACAGCCGATGTGCCCGGGACTGGAGAGGTAGGCCTCTTAAAAGAAGGACTTCTACCCTTGTTCTTAACCGGTAAGAGTGAACTTTTACCGGCAGAAATTTTCTGGATATATTTGTCCAGATCTTCTCCAAATAAGCGTTCTCCATGAAATGGGAAGCTAACCAGCAGTTTTTTACAGGGAGCTTCAGCAGACCAGTTTTTGAGCCACAGAAGCCTACGCATATGTACTATAGACAGCGTAAAGCGGGAGGCCTGTTGGATTGTATCCTTTATGGCGTCCACCGCAAAACACAAGGCTCTAGGCAGGTCAGCTAGGGCATGAGCCTGCTGATCTGGTAAGTCCCTTAAGACTTGTTTCAACTGATCTTTCACTGCTTGGCAGACTCCAATCGCTGCTACCGCAGGTTGTGTCACCATACTTGCTGTAGAGAAAGCAGATTTTAGTAAAGACTCCAATTTTTTATCTATTGGGTCTTTGAACATTGGAACATTATCTACTGGACATGTCAGTGATTTGTTAACAGAAGAGATGGCTGCGTCCACTATAGGGACCCTCCATTTTCTTATGAACTTATCCTCCATGGGATAGATCACCGGAAATCTCTTGGGGGGAGCAAATATTTTATCAGGATGCTCCCAATCCTGGTAAATAAGCCCTTCTAATAAAGGGTGGATTGGGAAGGAACAGACCGCCTGGGGAGCTTTTAGCGACCCCAGCGAGGAAACCGTAGTGGATGGTGGTTCCGCCAGAGGCATTTTAAATGCTGATCGGACCATGTTAGTCAGAGACTGAACCCATAATCTTTCAGCCTGAGAAGCTGAGAAAGGTTCTTCCACTGTTGATTCCTCTATAAGTGAATCAACCTCATCCTGATCCCCTTCAGGTAGGTCGATCTCTGTGTGGGGCTGTTCCTCCACTAACAGGCACTCTGAAGGAGGAGACGGAGATCGGACGCGCTTTCCCTGAGATAGGGAAGCAGCGATCAATGCTGTTAATCTCTCTTCTAATCCTCCCAGAGTTGAGGATAAAACCTCCTCTGTTATATATACAGGAGCAGGTGGACTGGGGACAGCCGCAGCACCAGGCATTCCTGCGGGGTTTCTACGGCTACTGACCTCTGCATTCTCAGGGGAGATTGGTGCAGTGCAAGCATGCCCAATATCCTCAGAGCCCGATGGAGACCCCTTTGGCTTCCTGGAAGATTTATTTCCGGAGCGTCTGGACGACATATCCTTTAAGCACAAAGCTGAGGTATTCCCGTCGTCATACACCAATTTTTGCTGGTAATAGTCTAACACAGGTGCTGCTATATACCAGCTGGTGTCCACTAAAGTGCCTTTCTATGGGGATGCCTGCATCAACCGCCTCTGTGTGCCACTGTTTGTTGCTAGCTCTGTTTGCATGCAGCTGACACTTGTACTGTGTCTTTTAACCATGCTGGGACGCCCGCACATGCGCAGAAGCGCCGCGGCGCGCATCGAGCGTCATCCACCCGCCCCGCCCCTTTTTTTTCATAGGAGGCGCGTGCACGCGCCCGCGCGCGCGCCCGTGCGCCAACGGCGCCCTTTTCGAAAACCAACAGAGGACTAGGAGCCAGGGCCCTTTTTGCCGGAGGGCCTGTGCGGTGGATGAACGCAGCAACAGGGCAGAGGAAGTGGATTCCCACAGAGAAACTTACCAGCTGCCTGGACCTTTTGAGTTGAGAAAACCAAAGATCCACATTACAAGAAAAATGGACTACAGCGGCCTCTAGTGGTTTAACACAGGTACCGCGGTCCCTGTTTTTTTTTTTTTTCTTCTTGACTACTATTAAAATTTTACATTTTCAGTAGTTATAGGCAAACACAGATATTTAGCGGGAATACCGTTAGGTAACAGACAGAAAGACAAATTAGGCTTGGGGGTCCCCCAATAGAACCAAGTTCCTGGGGGCCCCCACTTACCTGATCCCCGCCGCAGGACTTTGTTTGGTCCACAAAAGTCCAAACTTCACCTATCACGGCAGGCATTGTAATTAAACCTTTCAGGGACCGGGTTCCCAAGGATTCCACTCCCCTGGACCTGTATAGCACCCTGCACAGACAGCGTCTTGGTCGTGGGTATGACCAGAGCTCTGGATCCCAGGGTCCAGCCCTCCTAAGAGAAGCATTACAGGCAAAACCTTGCTCTTCTGCTGCAAGGCCCGGGTACCGACCGTTTAGCTATGAAGCTTTTTTGGTGGGATCCGGAACAGCTTACTAAGGCCCAAAAGAACCTGTACGCAAGCCCAGTGAAAACACATGTTACTCTTTGGCCAACACCTTAGACACTGGCAAAAAACTGAGGTGCTCCCGGGTGGGAGGGGCTTATATAGGGGAGGGTACTTCCGGTTTGGAATTGGCCAGTGCCAACACCTGAAGGTAAACTATATAACCCATTAGTAATGACTAAGTCGCTCTGTGTCCCGTGATGTACGAAAAAGAAAAAATGTTTTCCTGTGTGCAGTGAAATGGAGACCTTTTGGGCGAAACCCTGGATCCGTCCTATGGAATATCTGATCTGGAAAACAAACTAAAAAGGTTCCAAAATGACAGGGCCTGGATTTCACTAATCCTTCAGGCCAGAGTCACAGCAACCATAAGAATTGTCTTTAGAGTTAATAAACTTGGCGACGAAGCCTCTAGGGCAGTGGTTCTCAACCTTTCTAGGGCCGTGACCCCTTAATAAAATTTCCCAAGTTGTGGGGACCCTCTAACGGTAAAAAAAAATTCGTAGCATGGGTTGTTAGCACCCAAGACGAGTAATTTGTGCCCCTAACCCATGGACATTTTGTGCTCCCTGAGTCCTTTCCACTTGTACCATATTAAAACCCCTTATGGTACTTTTTTTTTTTTTTCACCTTTCTTTCCCTTTTAGCTCTCTCTATCCTAATTTCTTTTTTTTTTTCCCCATCCCTCTCTCTATCTGTCTTTCCAGCTCTTTCTCTTATTCTTTCCCTCCCTTTTTCTTTGTTTCTCCCCCTCTTTTCCTCTCCCTTCTATCTATTTTGGGGTGAGTGGTAGTGCTGGCGGGGGGTGGGATCAGTGGCAGTGCTGGGGGGAGTTCTGATCAGCCAACTTAAGTGCTCTTGATCAAGGTCATTGGCTGATCCGAGAACTGTAGTGGGGACTTTTAATGGCAACTCTAATCACAGGTAGTGTTACTCACTGTGTCTCCGGCTTCACTGTGTCTCCAGCTCTGTGGTGTCTCGTAGCAGTGACACCTATGCTGGAATCAGGAGATAGGGTCACCTCCAGCCCCTCCCACTTCACATTCCTCACCAGTCAGCTGACCTCTAGTCTCTGCCTCCTCCACCCAGGCCGTGAACTGAATGGGCGTCTGTGAAGAGGCTGAGTGGGCAGCTGCAGGCTCCAGGGACAGCCCAGTTGTGCTTCCACAGGCTCCAGGGACAGCCCAGTTGTGCTAACACAGGCTCCAGGGACAGCCCAGTTGTGCTAACACAGGCTCCAGGGACAGCCCAGTTGGGCTTCCACAGGCTCCAGGGACAGCCCAGGTGGGCTTCCACAGGCTCCAGGGACAGCCCAGGTGGGCTTCCACAGGCTCCAGGGACAGCCCAGGTGGGCTTCCACAGGCTCCAGGGACAGCCCAGGTGGGCTTCCACAGGCTCCAGGGACAGCCCTGCTGGGCAGCCGCGAAAAGGCTGGGAGAGTGGTACGTGCTTTAGGAACAGCCCAGGATTTGATGACCCCTGGCAAATCGTCATTTGACCCCCATGGGGGTCCCGACCCCCAGGTTGAGAACCACTGCTCTAGGGGTTCGAATAAAGCCTTTGTGAGCCCCTGCAAAACAATTGACAAGTCCCATTTGGGGAAAAACTTTGATACTGGCCAGTGCCTTTTAACCACTTCCGGACTGCCCACCGCACATACACTGCAGTAGGGTGGCCCGGCTGCGTGAAACCACGTACCTGTACGTCGTTTCGTGCATGAGATATGACGGGGAGAGGGAGCGCACATGTGGGTCCCGCAGACTTGATGTCCGCCGGCAACCCACAATCGCTCCACAGAGGCATAATCGGGATCTGCCTATGTAAACAAGGCGTATCCCCATTCTGACGGGACAACACTGAAATTGGCTGATCCAAGTAATCAGGAACAGTGATCTCTGTGTTGTCCCAGTGAGCCCATTCCCCACACACAACACACCCAGGGAACACAGTTAACCCCTTTGATCACCCCTATTAACAACGCCTTCCCTCCTGCCAGTGTCACTTATACATTGATCAGTGTATTTTTTTTAAGCACTGGTCTTCAAAAAGTGTCACTTGGGATCAGATCTGTCCGCTGCAATGTCGCAGTCCTGCTAAAAATCGCAGATTGCCATTATTACCAGTAAAAACAATAAAAATATAAATTAAAAGTCCATAAATCTATTTTTTTTTTACCAAAAATATGTAGAAAAATACATGTTGGCCTAAACGAATGAAAACTATATATATATATATATATATATATATTTTAAATAAAAGGCTTGCAGAACACCCACTCAGCGCCAGATCAAACCCACAGACCTCTAAGCAGTACAAACGGCGATGAAAATAACCCACGACATCCCCGCTAACCCGGAAGTGACGTGTGCGCTTCACACACTCTGCTCTCCTACTAGGAAGCTGCTGCGGTGTCTGCAAGGATTCCCCTGCTCTCCATGGACGGCGGGATCTGGTGATGGCACCCTCTGGGGTCACTTTTATGCTCATTTTTTGTGATTTGATGTACGTAGATAGGTTAAAGGGGGCTTTCAGTGTATGGGCTACTTGGGAATATTAAACAGGATTACACTATAATTGCTGTTTCTTGTTTTTATGACCTTGTGTGGAGCTGCTGTCCCTGCCTGCTTGTGATGGTCCGTGGAAAAGTGGCTGGTGTATCTGCTTAAGGCTCTGATTTTTTTAATCTTCTGGTGAGTTTAACCCCCTCGGGGAGAGTGCATCACGCGGTGGATTGAGATTATTGTTTCTCCCTGGTGGAAGGTGCACGCTAGGATTACTACTAAAACACCATTCAGCACTTTGGATTGTTTACATCACCTTGACTACATCTAAGACTTTCTTTATTCAGTGTTTTTTCCACGAGTCTATCATTATTATTGATTTTTAAGCGCTGTTTTGTGTATTTTAATATCACAGAGACTGAACTGTTTTATTCTTATACCATGGATATATATATATTTGGGATATGTGTTATAGCAGAAAGGTGGGGGTTTTTTTTCGTTTTTTTTTTAAAATTGTGGCTCTTTTTTGTTTTATAGAGCAAAAAATAACCACAGAGGTGATCAAATACCAACAAAAGAAAGCTCTATTTGTGTTGGTGGGGGGAGGACATCATTTTTGTCTGGGTACAACGTTGCACTTGTCAAAAATTGTAAAACTGAAATTATACTTTATAAATCAAAACTCTTGGCAGAATACCATGAATTATAACACTTCCATACTTTGCAGTATATTGCCCTGGTCACCTTCTTCCTGCTTGTTAGAGAGGCTTTGTTGAAGAAGCATTGAAAACCATGGCCTCTTAGGCCAAAAAGCAGTGATCAAGACTAGGTCCGTAGATTCCTCCCGGAACTTTGCCAGGACTAGCGGGATTAACTGGAATGGGGGAAATGCATAGGACAGAGGGTCATCCCATTGATAAGCCAATGCGTCTGACCCCAATGCTAGGTCTTTGTGGGGGGGGGAAAGAAATGCAGACGTCTTTGCATATTCCCGACTTGCGAACAGATCTTCTTTTTAGGTAGGCCCTCAAGCCTCTGCGATCATCATAACGAGTGGGCCCTGAATCAGGAAGTCTGATTCTGTCACCTTTCTTCTGCTTAAAAAGTCCACCAACAAATTTTATGTGCCCTTTAAGTGGACTGCTGACAGAGAGGCTAGATTTGTTTCGGCTTGGGTTAGAATCTGACGAGCTAGCTACATTAGTGTTTTACTTCTCGTGCCTCCCTGTTTTAGCAGATATGACTGCGGTTACATTGTCTAACAGGATCTGAATGTGCTGTTTTTTTAAAGACTTGGAAGAACAGAAGGCTTAAGTGTATTGCCTTCAACTCTCTCCAGTTGGAGGATTTTTTGGCTTCTCTTTTAGACCACGGACCCTGTGGGGGGGGGGGGGGGGGCTCCCCATCCCCACGCACTTGCGTCTTGTTAGACATTTGGTCATGGGAAAAGACCAAGGGAGACCCCTTGACAGATTCCTCTGGTCTCTCCACCACCATAAGGACCTTCTTGCCCTTGATGCAATCTTGATCTGCTTCTTTAGCGATTCCTGATAAGACCACTGCCTGGAGGGGGTGAGTGTGGAGCCTGGCCCATTGAACTGCTGGCATTGAAGCCGAGAGTAGCCCCAGAACTGCCACTCGCACCAACTTCTGCTGTACTGAATCTATATCGTATCCTAGAAATCTCAGATTAGGACCAGATTAGATTTTTTCCTGATTCAAAAGTCAACGAAGCTTGCTGAGGTGACCTTGCGTTTCTTGTAGATTGGGCAACAACTGGCCTTTGGACTCCGCAAACCGCAGTAGGTCGTCTAGGTAGGCAATAATGGCGACCCCTTTCAGCCTCTGATTCCAAAGCCTCTCCCATCACCATGGTGCACACCCTGGGTGCAGATGATAGCCCGAAAGGCAGTGCCATATCTTCCCCAAGTTGACTGCCAGACACAGGAACGTCTGTGGTGAATGCGCTATTGGAATGTGTAAGTATGCGTTTTGAATATCAGTTGACGCCATGAAGCATCCCAAAGTAAGCAGCTTCCTGAGAATATTGTGTCAATCCGAAAATGATGGACCCGTTTAGAATTTTTAAGTTCAAAATCAGATGGAATTTTCTGGATGGTTTCTTGACTAGGGAGATGCAAGAGTAAAACCCCAAGCCCTTCTGCTGCCTGGGGACCTGAATGATGACCTCCTCTTGGATCAGCTCCTCTAAGAGGAACGTCCTAACCAGGGTCTTTTCCTGATCGCTTGGAAGATTGGTCACAAAGAATCTGCTTGAAGATGTTCTGGACGAAGAGGCTTGATGTTGCTTCTTTCCAATGAGGAAGGAAGGCTTGAAGCCTCCCACCCACCGGAAGTGGACCGTCATTGTTTTTTTAGAGGATTGCTCCGGAAGCCTGAAGAGCATGCCTCCTCTTCCTCTACATCTCTGTGGGTTCCTCTTCTTGCTCTTTATCCTTTTGGGGCTCTTAAAAAAAGGAAGAAAATTCTTCCTTGGCGAAGCATTCCTTTTCTTGGAGGGAAGGCTTTCTTCCTTTCCGCCGTCCTGTCTAGCACTGTTTCCAGCTCTGGACCAAAGAGTAAGTCCCCAGAAAAGGGAATCCCACACAGTGTCATATTTAAGCACACAGATCCTGCCTGCTTTCACAGTCAGTCTGCTATCATGAGTGACCAAGCTTCTGCATGTGAACTCACATCTCCTTCCCCACAAGTTCCTGAAGAAACTGAGTTACCCAAACACTCAGTTAAACCCACTTGGAAAGTAATGGAGAATTATGAAGCTTCAAGGACTGAATTGTCAAATAGCTTGGAATTAGTCTGGGAGAAAATCCTCGCTGAAGCCAATACAGTGTCTGTTGAACGTGAACTACTGACACTAGAGGGTGCCATTAAACAACTTTCTGCCTCATATGAGCTTTATCAGCTTACCAGCATCAAATTCACTAATGTCTTACAAAACATGAATACAGAAAGTGTGATGATGCAATTAAAGCGCGTCAATGCTCTCAATATTGAAAGAGACCGTTTTATCCAGCAAACCAGATTTAAAGGCAGAAGCAAAAATAAAGCTGTTACAGGACACTGCATCTCACAGATCTGTTTCCACCAGACGTTCTAAAAACTCGTCAAGATCCCATAGTTCAAGATACTCAACACTCAGTGAGCGACTTATTAATGCCCGTGCTGAAGTGGAAGCCAGCAAAGTGCAGGTGGCATATGCAGAAAAAAGAGCAGAGTTGGAAGCGCAGTCAGCACGTCAAAGAGCAGAGTTGGAAGCGCAGTCAGCACGACAAAGAGCAACAATGGAAACCTTAAATGAACAGTGTAAACATGACGCAGCTATGGTAAAGCTAAGGGTCCTACAGCAAGCTATCAGTGCAGACGAAGGTGCAAGTGAGAGACAGCATTAACCTAAACATAGCAGATATGGAAGACCCCCTCAAACGCACTAAAGACTATGTCCTAAGCCACTGCAGTGCACACTCCATTGTCTCCAATGCTCCCGACTACATAGAGACTCCTTCACAGCTTCAAGTTAAAGAGGTTCCAGCAACTTCCTGCACTCAAAATCACTCCATTGCATTTCCTACCTGCATACCTTGCCTGCCTTCATACGTCAAAAAGCATCAGCGCAAGCTTCAAGCAAGTCATCAATCTCCAGTCATCGGTACAGCCTTGAATCAACGTACCATTGGAAAAACTGACTTCAAGCAAGCAACTCACCTTGATGCATCTGCTGCACCATATTTCCCTGTGTCCTTTAACAACAATGTCAAAGATAACGCAATCAGCACCATACAGCCAACAGCATCTCACATAAAGGCGGAGACAACTGAGACAGAAGAGTTTGTGAGGTACATGCTTCGCAGAGAGCTCACAAAGACTGGTCTTACAAGTTTTGATGACCAACCTGAGAACTACAGAAGTTGGAAATGTGCCTTCAGAACTACAATCAGCAATATTGGCATTACAGCTGATCAAGAATTGAATCTGCTGATCAAATGGCTTGGTCCTCTATCTGCTGCACGTGTTAAGCCATTAAGATCGGTTTTCATGGACAATCCTACTGCAGGCCTCACAGCTGCATGGGAGCGACTAGAGCAAAGTTATGGCAGTCCGGAAGCTATAGAAAATGCTTTGTTCATGCGTCTGGAAACTTTCCCAAAGATATCCGGTAAGGACAACAAGGAGTTCCAGAGACTGAGTGACCTTCTCCTTGAGCTTCAGCTAGCCAAGACAGACCCAAAACTACCTGGACTCAGTTACCTTGACACTCCAAGAGGGGTAAACCCAATTGTCTCCAAGCTCCCGTATGGTTTGCAAGAGAAATGGACTGCACTAGGGTCATCATACAAAAGAGAGAACAAGGTTTCCTTCCCTCCATTCTCTTTCTTCTGTGAATTCATCAGGGAAATTGCAGAGACCAAGAACGATCCAAGTTTTCTCTTCTCACCCTTTCCTAAGAGTACCAGTCTTCAGGGCAACTATAGAAACCGTAGAGGCCCAGTGTCCGTGAAAAAGACTGACATCCTTCCCACTCCTACCACAGTTCTGGCCACGAACAAACAGAGTAGGAAGATTGAAAACCCTAACAGAGTGTTCCATACACAAGAAGCCACACCCCCTCAATAAATGTATCGGCTTTAGGAAAAAGCCTCTGGAAGAGCGCAAGGAGCTTTTAAAGACATTTAGGGTACGTTTCAGGTGCTGTGCTTCTACAGAACATTTTGCAAGGGACTGTAATGTGTCCATCAAGTGCATAGAGTGTGGCTCTGAAGAACATGTGCAAGCCCTCCATCCTCTTGAGCCCAGCTCTGCACAACTTGCCAACGCTCCTCCCAGGTTAACGCACGGCGGGGAGAATACAGACCAAGTGCCTAATTCTACCATCATTTCTTCATCCTGCACAGAAGTTTGTGGAGAAGACCGCTGTGGTAAGTCCTGTGCTAAGATATGCTTGGTGAACATATACCACAAGGATCAACCAGAAAAGTCTCTAAAGGCATATGCTATCTTAGACGATCAGAGCAATCGATCACTTGCAAAATCAGAATTGTTCAATCTATTTGAAATAAAAGGCGAAGCTCATCCTTACACCTTTGGGTACCTGTAGTGGAACTATAGAGGTTTCTGGAAGAAGGGCTCATGGACTCATGGTATCTTCTCTCAAAGGTAACTTGCAATTACCCTTACCTACACTTGTTGAGTGCAATCAGATACCTGCTAACAGGGAAGAAATCCCTACTCCAGCTGCTGCTTTCCATCACCCTCACCTCAAGGTAATAGCAAATGAGATACCGCCGCTTGACAAAGATGCTCAGATCCTTCTTCTGTTAGGAAGAGACATTCTAAGAGTTCACAAGGTACACAGACAAGTCAGTGGACCCCCAGATGCCCCATTTGCCCAGCGCACGGATCTAGGGTGGGTCATCATAGGCAATGTCTGCATAGGCAAAATGAAAAGACCTACCAACATTTCGTCATTCAAGACAAATGTTCTGCCAAATGGCCGAAACACTTACTTTGAGCCATGCCCACATCACTACTGGGTGAAAGAGAAGATAGCCAGCCACGAATGGCAACATGGTATCTCAGGTGATACAAGCCCTTTCTCCTGCCATGATGGCGACTTCGGCTCTACAGAGTTTAATGCAACCAGTGAAGATGACATACTGGCTCCTTCAATGGAAGACAAAGAATTCATCAAGGTAATGGACAATGAGTTCTTTCAAGATGACTCCAATAACTGGGTAGCACCCCTACCCTTTCGTCTCCCAAGAGAGAGATTGCCCAACAACTTACAGCAGGCCATCAGTAGATTCTCCTCCTTAAAGCGAAACTTAAGCAGGAAACCAGAGATGCAAAAGCACTTTGTGGACTTTATGCAAAATGTATTTGACAGAGATCATGCAGAGCCTGCTCCCCCACGAAAGGAGGGAGAAGAATGCTGGTACCTTCCATCCTTTGGCGTGTATCACCCACGCAAACCAGACCAAATCAGAGTTGTCTTTGATTCCAGTGCTCAGCACAAAGGTGTTTCTCTTAACAACATGCTCCTTACGGGACCCAACTTGAACAACAGTCTAATAGGAGTCTTGATTCGTTTCAGACAAGAGCCTGTAGCAGTAATGGCCGACATTCAACAGATGTTTCACTGCTTCATCGTCAGAGAAGACAACCGAAACTACCTCAGGTTTCTATGGCACAAGGACAATGACCTCAACAAGGAAGTTATAGATTATCGCATGAAGGTACATGTCTTCGGTAACAGTCCTTCCCCAGCAGTGGCAACTTATGGGCTAAGGAGAACAGCTCAGACTGGAGAAGTTGAATATGGATCTGATGCCCGTCAATTTGTTGAAAGAAACTTCTACGTTGACGACGCACTTAAGTCCTTTCCAACTGCTAAAGAAGCAATTGATCTTCTCACCAGAACAAAGGAGATGCTGTCTGTAGCAAACCTTAGACTACACAAGATTTATATCCAACAGCCAGGAACTTATGAATGCCTTTCACTCTGAGGACTATGCCACTAGTCTAAAAAACCTTGACTTAGGTACAGATGTGCCTCCTGTACAGCGAAGTCTGGGTTTGTTGTGGAACATCAAACAAGACAAATTCACCTTCCAAGTGTCAACTTGTGACAAACCCTTCACTAAGAAAGGAGTCCTGTCCGTGGTGAATAGCATCTATGACCCACTGGGTTTCCTTGCTCCAGTCACCATTCAAGGTAAGATTTTACTAAGACAGTTGTCTACTGAGAACATAGACTGGGATACTCCCTTGCCTAGTGAGAATCAACACAAGTGGGAAAGGTGGAGATATTCTTTGAAGTCACTAGAAAAACTTCAGATTCCCCGTTGCTATGTTCCCGGTTCCATTTCAACTGCTAACCGGAGAGAGATTCATATTTTCTCTGCATCAGTTGAAGCTATTGCTGCAGTAGCCTATTTGAAGACCTCTGAACTGAATGGAGAATCACACTGTAGTTTTGTCCTAGGCAAGGCAAAACTCACTCCCAAGCCTGCACATACCATACCAAGACTTGAACTTTGTGCAGCCGTGCTAGCAGTAGAAATTGCAGAGGTCATACGAAGTGAAATGGACACTACAATTGATTCTTTCACCTTCTATACAGACAGTAAGGTAGTACTTGGTTACATAAACAACCAAACAAAACAATTTTATGTGTACGTCAGCAACAGGGTTGAACGTATCAAGAGATTCTCTCTACCAAGTCAATGGCATCACGTTCCCACTGAACTCAACCCAGCTGACTGGGACCAGAGCCGTGTCACCTGCCGCTCTTCAGGACAGCTTATGGCTGTCACCTCCCAAGGTTTCTGTGCGAGGACTCTTACTTACTCCCTATTGACACCACCTATGGGCTAGTAAATCCTGAAGATAAGGAAATAAGAACTGTGAACACCTCACTCCACACTTCTGTAAGTAAAAAACAGAAGCTGCGGTCACACCATTACAGGCATCGATGGAAGCAGGTGCAGCATCTAGCCAATGTGTTCTGGCATCGCTGGAAGAAAAAGTATCTTCACCACCTTCAAGGTCGTAACAAATGGCAAGCATCTAAGCCGAATCTTAAGGTTGGAGACCTCATCCTTCTAAAAGACAAGAAAGTTTGTCGGAATGAGTGGCCTATGGGTCTTATTACTAAAGTTATGCCCAGCGACGATAACAAAGTCCGGAAGGTAGAAGTCAAGGTAACCAAGGGAGGATCGACACAAACCTTTGGTCGACCAATTACAGAGTTAGTACTCCTTTTGCCAGGTGAGTGACTTGTGCAAGGACTAGCCATGCTGTTGGCACGGCGGGGAGTACATTGCTGCCATCTACAGGTTCTACTCAGAACTTTGGAATTATTTGAAGACATCATACTGTGACTTTATGTTCTTCATCCTGTTGAACTTACGTTTGTTATTTGCTTGTTGCATGTTTTTCATTACAGGTTCCAGGACATTTATAAGTATTGGACTTTTTGAAAATATATATTTTAGTTTGAGGTTATGAAATCTAAAGATTTCAGACGGGGAGTGTTGTGTTACACTATGTGATTATTCTTGCTCTGTGTCTTTAAGATCTGTCCTCTTCTTTCTAGCTGAACTCTCTCTCTCACCGTAGTTGTTTATATGTCTTCTCCACTTCCTGATTCTCTCTCATTACTCCTGTATTTCTTCAATGCTAAACATCTTACATGTGGCTTACAACTGCAACGTTTTTCTACCTATGAATATCCATCATTAAACTGAACATTCGAAAGGATTCATCGTCTGTCGTCCTAACTGTGAGTTTATTCATTGAGTTAAACTGCCTGTATCGATGCAAGGGATAATAGCAAACCAGCTTGTGTAAGGCCTACTTCAACCTGCAGATGAACTTTATTGCTTTGTAGTTGAGACAGAACAGTTCTCATATACATTACAGTGCAGGAATCAGGAGAATAATGTACAAAATGGCAAATGGAATTTGAGGGGTCAGGAGTATAATGTACAACATACAGTGCCTTGAAAAAGTATTCATACCCCTTGACATTTTCCTCATTTTGTCATGCTACAACCAAAAACGTAAATGTATTTTATTGGGATTTTATGTGATAGACCAACACAAAGTGGCACATACAGTAATTGTGAAGTGGAAGAAAAATGATAAATGGTTTTCTTTTTTTTTTTACAAATAATTATGTGAAAAGTGTGGCGTGCATTTGTATTCAGCCCTCCTGGGTCAATACTATGTAGAACCACCTTTCGCTGCAATTACAGCTGCAAGTCTTTTTGGGTATGTCTCTACCAGCTTTGCTGGAGATTGAAATTTTGCCCATTCTTCGTTGCAAAATAGTTTAAGCTCTGCAAATTGGATAGAAAGTGTCTGTGAACAGCCATTTTCAAGTCTGGCCACAGATTCTCAATTGGATTTAGGTCTGGACTTTGACTGGGCCATTCTAATACATGAATATGCTTTGATCTAAACCAGGGGTCTCCAAAGTATGGCCTGCGGGCCACATTCGGCCCGTTGGGATGTTTTTTTTCCAGCCCACAGGTTGAGTCATCAGACTCATTGCATGGTCCGTTCCTGCTCAAGCTATGTCGGGTAGCAGGAACTGTGCTGCATAATCACCCCTGATAGTATACAGAGCAGGTCCCACAGCGCGATGGAGCCTGTCCAACCTGGTGCCTTGTTGATTGCTAGGACCTACTGCACCTCCCGGGTCCCGCCCATCTGTTAGCATCAGTGTCCTTTACGGCTGTGCTTTTGGCTACAACGTGTCTGTGTAACAGCCAGGCAGGAGCGGGGAGGTGCAGCAGAATAGCACTGAAGCCAAACACATAGGAGGGACAGAGATGTGAATGCTGGTGGTGATGGGGACACAAATATGCAGCAGGGGCTCTTTTGAGGGACATAAATGTGGAAGGGGGTTCTAAGGGGGACACAATTGTGCAGGGGACTTTGATGGGGGGCATAAATGTGGAGGGGGGCTATAAGGGGGGACAAAATTGTGCAGGGGTCTGTGATGGGGACACAAATATGGAAGGGGGACACATGCAGGGGGCTCTAATTTGGACATAAATATGTGAGGGGCTCTGATGAGGGCACAAATGTGCGGCGGGGGTCTGATGGGGCCACAAATGTGCAGGGGGGGCTGCGATGGGGCCACAAATGTGCAGGGGGGGCTGCGATGGGGCCACAAATGTGCAGGGGGGCTCTGATCGGGGCCACAAATGTGGAAGGGGCTCTGATGGGAACAAAAATATGCAGGGGGGCTCTGATGGGGACACAAATATGGGAGGGGGGCTCTGATGGGGACACAAATGTGCAGGCGGTTCTTATTCGGACACAAATATTTGGGGGGTGCTCTGATGGGGACACAAATATGAAAGGGGGATCTAAAGGGGGACACAAATGTGCAGCAAGGGGTCTGATGAGGACCAAATGTATGGAGGTGTGTGTGTGTGTTTTGACGGTAACACAGATGTAAGGCCCTGTGCCCACTGGAAGTTTAGCCCCCCGTGCACAAGGTTACAGCTTTTAGGTGTGGGCGGAGGATACAGGTGCGCCATCAAGCTCTACTGCCTTCAGCCTGTCAAATTCTACTTTATTCTGCTGCAGATTCATTCAAAAAAAATATTAAAAAAATTTGGCCCGCGAATATGTGAAAAATGCACAATGTTGCCCCTGAAGTGAAAAGTTTGGAGACCCCTGATCTAAACTATTCCATTGTAGCTCTGGCTGTATGTTTAGGGTCGTTGTCCTACTGGAAGATGAAATTCCGCCCCAGTCTCAAGTCTTTTGCAGACAGGTTTTCTTCTAAGTTTGCCCTGTATTTAGCTCCATCCATCTTCCTATCAACTCTGACCAGCTTCCCTGTCCCTGCTGAAGAAAAGCATCCCTACATCATAAAGCTACCACCACCATGTTTCACGGTGGGGATGGTGTGTTCAGGGTGATGTGCAGGGTTAGTTTTCCGCCACATATAGCGTTTTACATTTAGGCCAAAAAGTTCAATTTTGGTCTCGTTTGACCGGAGCACCTTCTTCCACATGTTTGCAAAAAGCCATGGGGGGGGACACAGCAAACAGGAATTTTTTTGGATTTTTTTTCAACAATGGCTTTCTTCTTGCCACTCTTCCATAAAGGCCAGATTTGTGAAGTGAATGACTAATAATTGTCCTCTGGACAGATTCTCCCACCTGAGCTGTGAATCTCTGCAGCTCCTCCAGAGTTACTATGGGCCTCTAGGCTGCTTCTCTGATTAATGTTCTCCTTGCCTGGCCTCTCAGTTTAGGTGGACAGCTATGTCTTTGTAGGTTTGCAGTTGTGCCATACTCTTTCCATTTTTGGATGATGGATTGAGTTCTTTGTGAGATGTTCAAAGCTTGGGATATTTTGTTTAACCTAACCCTGCTTTAAACTTCTCCACAACTTTATCCCTAACCTGTCTGGTGTGTTCCTTGGCCTTCATGATTCTGTTTGTTCACGAAGGTTCTCTAACAAATCCCAGAGGGCTTCACAGAACAGCTGTATTTATACTGAGATTAAATTACACCCAGGTGGACTATACTAATTAGGTGACTTCTGAAGGCAATTGGTTCCACTAAATTTTAGTTAGAGGTATCAGAGTAAAAGAGAGCTGAATACAAATGCACGCCACACTTTTTAGATATTTATTTGTAAAAAAAAAAAATTGAAAACCATTTATCATTTTGTTTCTACTTTGCAATCATGTGCCACTTTGTGTTGGTCTATCACATAAAATCCCAATAAAATATTTTTATGTTGGAGTACAAAAGTCACCATGGAGTGTCCCACTAAGGCAGAAATGAATACAGAGCATAAGGGTAAATGGCAGGGAAAAAAAAAATAGGAAAAAGTTATTATTTTTTTCCCTAATGATATATTGAAAGGTATAGAAAGCCTCCAAGGCTACATGGATACTTGATAATGTGGAAACCAAGCCACAAATGGAAAAGCTAAGTGTGTTGGAGGGCTATAAAACTACAAAAAGAGACACACAAGCCATATCTCCATCTGTAAAAACAAAAAGCGAAAAAAATAAAATAAATGGAAAAAAAAAAGGTGGAAGGTATAATGGAGATCCAAAATCCCAGAGCATTTGTATTAAGACAAAACAATATCAAAGGGCTTACCAACAAAAGAGTAGGCAAGTAAGTGCATCAAGTGATGTGGCCATTCAGCCCAATTCATAGTGGCAGCAAGCAAATGGAGAGCCAATCAAAAAGAGGCAATGTAAGTAGTATGACTTCAATTGGTATTAAACCCAAAAATGTAAATACTCTGCTTCCAAAAATTTAAAGGAAAACGTAGAAAACATCAGATCTCAATGGGGAAAATTATCATGCTGGATATCTATACTGATATGGACTGGGTAATGTGTTAGGAATGTAAGGATGCCACATCGTTTGATGGAAATTAAAATTAGCAACCTACAGATGGTGAATTCAAAGACACCCTGAAAATCTAAGTGAAAATATGCAGCAGACTAATCCATTTTGCTGAAATTTTATTGCTGCGACTCAAAATGGTACTCAGTAGTTTGTATGGCCCCCACGTGCTTGTATAAATGCCTGACAACGTTGGGGCATGCTCCTAATGAGACGACGGATGGTGTCCTGGGGTATTTCCTCCCAGATCTGGACCAGGGCATCACGGAGCTCCTGAACAGACTGAGGTGCAACCTGGCGACGGCGGACAGACCGAAACATAATGTGTATAGCGAGCGTGGGGGCCCATTCAATGGTATAAATTCCTTCATCCTCCAGGAACTGGCTGCATACTCTCGCCACATGAGGCAGGGCATGGTCGTGCACCAGGAGGAACCCAGGGCCCACTGCACCAGCGTAGGGTCTGACAAAGGATGCCATCCCGATACCTACTGGCAGTCAGGTTGCCATTGTCTAGCTTGTAGAGGTCTGTGTGTCCCTCCATGGATATGCCTCCCCAGACCATCAAGGACCCACTACCAAACCGGTCATGCTAAATGATGTTACAGGCAGCATAAAGTTCTCCACGTCTTCTCCAGACCCTTTCACGTCAGTCACATATGCTCAGGGTGAACCTGCTCTCATCCATGAAAAGCACAGGGCACCAGTGGCGGACCTGCCAATTCTGGTGTTCAATGGCAATCAAGCTCCACGGTGCTGGGCAGGGAGCACAGGGTCCACTAGAGGACGTCGGGCCCTCAGGCCACCTTCATGAAGTCAGTTTCTGATTGTTTGGTCAGAGACATTTACACCAGTGGCCTGCTGGAGATCATTTTGTAGGGCTCTGGCAGTGCTCATCCTGTTCCTCCTTGCACAAAGGAACAGATACTGGTCCTGCTGATGGGTTAAGGATTTTCTACGGCCCTGTCCAGCTCTCCTAGAGTAACTGCCTGTCTCCTGGAATCTCCTCCATGCTCTTGAGACTGTGCTGGGAGACACGGCAAACCTTCTGGCAATGACATGTATTGATGTGCAATCCTGGAGGAGTTGGACTGCCTATGCAACCTCTATAGGTCCAGGTATCGCCTCGTGCTACCAGTAGTGACACTGACCCTAGCCAAATACAAAACTAGTGATAAACAGTCAGAAAAGATCAGTATTTTTGGGGTGTCTGAATTTATCCCTCTGTATGTTGATAATTTTAATTTCCATCAAAGATGTAGCATCCTTTTGTTCCTAACACATTACCCAGTCCATATCAGTATAGATATCCAGCATGATATTTTTGCCAATCATTACATGTGGTGGCTGCACTTGTGTTTTTCATTTTCCTTCTCTTCTTTTCACCTACAATCTGGATGAAGGAGCAACAATGACACCCTTGGACTGCAGCAGACTTGGGGGGGGGGGGGTAGTGTTAGATACAAATTAACGAATTAAAGCCAGAACAGAATTAAGAACAAATTAAAGCCAGACTCCAGCTAACGATTCAGCTACATCAACCATTTTTTTCCCCTTTGGGATAAAGGTTTTGTATAAATAGATAAAAGCTGACCATTGTAAACACCTCTGTCAGTGTTAAATGGTTTGGCACAACCCTTGAATGCTACATCTGCTGAGCAGCCTGTCTTGCTGAAAAACAACAGACCTACTGGCAGGATCACCATGTGAAAATAAAACGAATGCAACCATCACATCTAAGAATTGGTAAGCTGCAACATAATAAATATTTTCTTTTGTGTTTAATGCTGCTTTAATTAGGTATTCTGCTTCAGGGCATTTCATTAAGGGATATTTAAAATTCTTAAATATTATTGCTAATGTGCAACAGTACAAAGAGAGCTTTGGGTGTTCCAAATTCAAAAATAAAGGTATCACAGAATACCTTTATTTAAATGACTGTAGCCAGTATCCCTAATCCACAAACAAAAACATGACCATTCCCCACATCCCCTGGATGTAAACAATGAGTAGAAATTTAAGGCTACTTTCACACTGAGGTGCTTTACAGGCACTATAACGCTAAAAATAGCGCCTGCAAAGAGCCTCTCTCTCTAATATGAAAGCCTGAGGGCTTTCACACTGAAACGGTGCGCTGGCAGGACGGTAAAAAAAAGTCCTGCAAGCTGCATCTTTGCAACGCTGTAGGAGTGGTGTATACACCGCTCCTAAAGTGCCCCTGTCCATTGAAACGAATGGGCAGCGGAGCTTTGCGGGTGATTTTAACCCCTTTTCGGCTGCTAGCGGGGGTTAAAAGTGCCCCGCTTGCGGCCGAAAAGCTCTGCAAAAAAGATGGTAAAGTGCTGCTAAAAATACGCCCCAACGCCTCGGTGTGAAAGTAGCCTAGGAAACTTTGAATTAGATCAAATTATATAAAAATATGTATGTATCATGAACTGCAAAAAATCTGCATATTAGACTATGTTGGCACCAAAACAACCAATTGGCAAAAAGGAGAGAATAGCTACTTATTGGTTCCTCTCCAAATATGGAGCACAAAACCTCACTGTACAAATCACATTATGTTGTATTTTAGCTGGACTAGGAACCAGCAGGATCTCTAAAGAAGCACCACAACTAAATGGATGCAAAACACCCATCATAGATCAATTTATACATGGCAAGGTTCTGGGACAGAGGCAAATTAAACTTATAAACACAGGCAAGCGTGTCTGATTTACTACACTGAGCAAAATTATAAACGCAACACTTTTGTGTTTGCCCCTATTTATCATGAGCTGAACGCAAAGATCTACGACGATTCTACGTACACAAAAGGCCTATTTCTCTCAAATATTGTTCACAAATCTGTCTAATGCCGCGTACACACGATCATTTTTCCCGTCGGACGATCGTCTGTGGGCTTTTTGCCATTTTTCCCGACGGGAAAAACGGCATTAATCACGATGAGAAAAATTAGAACATGTTCTAAATTTTCTCATCGTTTTTTCCATCATTTTTTTCCGCTGCAGTTTTCCCATAGGGAGACACTGCCGCGGAGCCCACAGACGGTCGTTTTTCTCGACAAAGAAAAAAATGACGGGAAAAACGGTCGTGTGTGGGGGAAAATGCCGTTCCCTCGTTTTTCATTTTATTTCATGTCGTGATTCACGGCAGTGTTTTCACCGCCGTGAATCACGATCGTGTGTACGCGGCATTAGCCCTGGTTCACACTGGTGTGATTTGACATGTCAAATCGGCGTTATTTGCCGCAAATTGCCGGCAATGGCACCGTCCTAATCGGTGTGACGCCGCATCTGCGGCGCTGCACCGATTTCAATAAGTCGTTTCTGTACTACTTTTTGCGATTTCGGCCGCGATTTACATTGACATCTGTGCAGAAACCCGCACAGATGTCCCTGTAATCGCGGCTGAAACCAGGACTGCCAGCCAGTGTGAAATTGTGCGAGTTCAGCTGTGCAGTTTAATCACATAGCACAATGCCACAGATGTCGCAAGTTTTGAGTGAGCGTGCAATTGGCATGCTGACTGCAGGAATGTCCACCAGAGCTGTTGCCCTTGAATTGAATGTCCATTTCTCTACTAGGGATGAGCTGAACACCCCCCGGTTCGGTTCACACCAGAACCTGCGAACGAACCGAAAGTTTGTGCGAACTTTAGAACCCTATTAAATACAATGGACTCGAACGTTCGAAATCAAAAGTGCTAATTAAAAAGGCTAATATGCAAGTTATTGTCCTAAAAAGGGTTTGGGGACACGAATCAATGCAAAAAAGAGTTTTAAAAACAGGCCGTTTTTTCGGGAGCAGTGATTTTAATGATGCTTAAAGTGAAAAAAAAAAAGTGAAATATTCCTTTAAATATCGTACTTGGGGGGAGTGTCTAAAGTATGCCTGTGAAGTGGCACGTGTTTCCCGTGTTTAGAACTGTCCCTGCACAAAATGACATTTCTAAAGGAAAAAAAGTCATTAAAAAACTGCTTGCGGCTTTAATGTAATGTCTGGTCCTGGCAATATGGATAAAAATCATTGAGAAAAATGGCAGCCCACTACCAGCCCACTACCAGCCCCTTTGGGTCTTGTATGGATATTAAGGGGAACCCGGCACCCAAATAAAAAAAAAAGGCCCTATATACTCTGAACAGCAGTATACAGGCGGTGCAAACAAGACAGGGACTGTAGGGTTGTTCTTAAGTAGAATCTGTTTGTAATTTGGAACAGGTACATTTTTTAAGTATAGCTCCAAATCTCAAACATCCAGTGTGCAAGTGTCTATATAAAATGACTGAACATCAGAATAGTGGATATGAGTATGGAAAGTCCTAAATGGGGAGGGTTCCTCCTATATGGCTGGTGTTTCTCAAAGTAGTGTGATATAGTTTGATGAGCTTCTCCTCTATAGCTGTCTGTGCTGGAAATACTGCTGTTATACAACTATATCCATGCCCAGTCTCCCAGAACTCTCACCTCTTAGTGGAGAGACCCAGTCCGAGAGCCCCCTATCGCCTGCAGGGACCCAGGGCGCGTAGGACAAGTCCCGCCCCGCCATTGTTTTTTCCAGGGGAACCCACAGCTTAAAGGCCGTATGGAACTTCCAATTCAGGATACGTTGTAGCGCAATCGCCTGGTAGTATTGGAGAATGTTAGGTATACCTAGACCCCCTCTTAGCTTGGATCTTTGTAGCGTTGCCATGGCGAGTCAAGGTCTCTTACCCCCCCCCATACAAATTTAATAAAAAGAAGCGTTTTGGTAGGTGTATTGGTACCGTTTGCAGGAGAAATAAGATACGGGGTAGTGCAGTCATTTTCTAAATATTTGTCCGGCCAACCCAAGTAAATAGTGCCTTATCCCATGCCTGGAGGTCCTGAGTGACCCTCTGTAATAGGGGGACATAGTTGTGTGTGTATAGTGAGTCGAGGCGATTTGTAAGCTGGATCCCCAAATATTTCATAGAGGAGGTGGACCATGTAAAGGGGAAGGAATCCCTCAGGGAGGACGCTAAAGTTTGTGGGATAGTGTTTGGTAATATCTCTGACTTTGAATAATTTATCCGGAAGTTGGATACTTCGCTATACGCAGTCAGTTCTCCCATCAAGTTCGGCAACGAGACAAGGGGGTCGACAACATGTAAAAGTATGTCATCTGCGTAAGCAGAGAGTTTATGCTCAAGGGAGCCCGCGTGCACCCCCTTGATATTTTGATTTGTTCTGACCCTCTGCAGCAACGGTTCCAAGACCATCCCAAACAGGAGGGGCGAAAGCGGGCATCCCTGTCTCGTGCCGTTCCGGATAGGGAACACTGCGGAGAGGCCACCATTCACCTTAACCTGGGCAGTAGGGGACACATAGAGTGTAGAGATCCAGCGCAACATGTGTGGGCCTAATCCGGAGTTCCTAAGAACCGCGTTGAGAAAATCCCAGTCCACGCGATCGAATGCCTTCTCCGCGTCGGTGGACAAAATCAGGTAAGGAGGCATCCGATTGCGTGTGCGTACCCAGTGGACAAGCTGTATGGCTCTGTTGGAATTGTCCCTGGCCTCCCAACCCACTATAAACCCGGTCTGATCTGCGTGTATTAAGTCAGGGAGTAGATGTTTTAAGCGGTTAGCCAGAATTTTAGAAACGATCTTTAGGTCTGTGTTTAAAAGAGAAATTGGGCGGTAACTCTGTGGTTGGGTGGGGTCCTTACCCTCTTTTGGTAGCACAGTGATGTGTGCCAACGAGGTCTCCTGAGGAAGGTGTCCAGAGGTCGCCAAGGAGTTAAGGAGGGCACAGAAAGGGGCCTGTAACTTATCATAAAATTTTAAGTAATATGCCCTAGTGAAGCCGTCAGGCCCAGGGCTTTTGCCAGAGGGCAGAGACTTGATAGTGGCCAATAATTCTACTGGGGTGATAGGATGTTCCAGGCCCATTGCCTGTTCAGGGGTCAGAGCAGGGAGCCCTATTGAGGAGAGGTATGTGGTGATTCGGGTCTGTTTAAGTGTTACATCTGCCGGGGGAGGCGGAATCCAGATTGTATAGCAACTCGTAGTAATCGCAAAACATGGATGCAATTTTAGAGGTGTGCTGTGCTGGCTCACCTGAAGGGGAGAGTAGTTTATGGACATGGGCCAAGAGTCTCTTTTTCCGGAGAGCGCACGCCAGCAACCGGCCACACTTATTGCCGTGCTCATAGTATGTATGGGCCATGTAGCGTAGTTTACGGTTAATTTTACGGTCAAGCAATTTTGAGAAAAGCTGTCTGAGTTCTCCCAGACGGCGGAGCTCAACAGGATCTGATGTCCGTTTATGGCTGAGCTCAGCTGTTCGTAACGCCTGCAGTACTCTCTGGAAATCCGCCTTCCTCTCCTTATTAAGCTTGGCTCCCATGGCAATAAAAGTGCCACGAACCACTGCTTTGTGGCCTTCCCAAAGAATTCCGTCGCTAACTTCCCCGTTGGCGTTTTCGGCGAAGTAGTGCGACAAAGTCTCCTGCACCCCTGCCACCACCCCTATGTCATCTAGCAAATTTTCGTTTAGTTTCCAGGTCCTCGCCTTGGCAAGAGCTTGTGTTAAGGAGAGCGTGAGTGTCACCGGGGCATGGTCAGATATGGTGATTTGTTCTATGGTCGCCCCCAGTAGTAAGTCAAGAGTATCTTGGTCCACTAGCAACAAGTCAATTCTAGTGTACACTTTGTGCACACTGGAAAAGTAGCTATAGTCCTTCTCAGAGGCGTGGAGTGCTCTCCAGCAATCCACCAATGTATGAAGGGTCTTTCTAAAGTGTCTCAAGAAGGCGTGAGAATGGGCAGATCTGCTCGCTGAGGTATCCAACAGAGGGTCAGGGCTAACATTGAAATCCCCTCCCAGGATCAGTCTGCCCTCCCAGAAGTCTGCCAGCTGAGCGAGGACCTGATCAACAAACGCAAGTTGTTGTGCATTGGGGGTGTATAGGGTAGCAAAGGTGTATTTTTGTCCCATTATTGTGCCCTTCAAGAACACGTAACATCCCTGGGGGTCTGCCCTGTGGTCTGAGGGTAGAAACTGACAGTGTTTGTGAATAGCGATGGCCGTACCTCTGGATTTAGGCTGTGAGGAGTTGCTAAGGTACCATTGTGAGAACAAATGGGTGGGTAATTTCGGGAGCGAGGTGTCAGTAAAATGAGTCTCCTGTAGGAAAATCACCTGGGCCCCCAGTCTTTTCAGTTCTAACCAGAGCCTATTCCGCTTGTTGGGGGAGCACATAACACGTACATTATATGACACTACCTTGATCGTAGCCATGGTGCGGTAGGGAGAGTCATCCAGGCGTCCACCTCCATTCCATCGAGACCGGCGAGAGCAGATCCGCCTTCTGAACAAAAGTGAGAATAAAAAAAAAAGGAGAGCAAGAAGGTGAAAAGAAAAGAAGAGGAAGAGGGGAGGGGGAGGGGTAGCAAACCAAAAAACATCAGCATAACATAAAAAACACATTGTGGGTCCACAGATGCCTTGAAGGACATATGTGGTGGTACCCAATCCTGTTTGCCCGGCCCATGCTGCCCCCCCGACGGAGGGGGGCTGCATAAGCGAGGCAAAGTGCCCATATCCGGGCTAACACCCAAAATGGGTAAACCTATGTGGGAGTCGTGATCAGACATGGGAAGCCAGGAGGTTCCAGCTCCCCACAAAGGTAGAAGCGTCTGATGTCCGGGGATTCAGCATCTCGGTGGGGCCCTGGACGCACCAGGGTACCTGGTAAAGTTTAATTAAGGCCGAGGTCCAGGAACAGCCAGACTGTCTATGTTTTCTTGTCTAAGCATTACTTTGAGTAACCAAAGGAGATAGAAAACAATCCAACAAGGGGGGGGGGGGTGATAAAGAGAATTTTTTTTTTAATAAAATACAATAAGGCAGGAGGTTCCTGGGAAGGTGTCTGTGTTGCACAGTCCGCATTCCTATATGACAGGAGTTGCCATAATCAGTCAGTGGATAAGTTCACGGGCTGTCTGAGGGCTATCCCTGGAAATGTGAGGGTCCCTGCGGGGTACACTTCCCTCGCCGCAGTAGAGGAAGAGCGTTTGCGGGTCCGGGAGTTCCGTTTTGATCGAACCTGCTGCCAGGACTGGGGTGCTTGCATCATCGGAATATCCATGGATAGTCTCCAGTCTGGAAAGTCAACAGGTCCCAGCTTCAGTTGCGACAGGAAACGCGGGAGGTCATCCTTATTGCGTAAGATGGCCGACTTGCCGTCCCTGTTTGCATGGAGACAGAAGGGGAACCCCCACCTATAGATGATGCCCGCTGAGCGTAGTGATTCCAACAGGGGGTATAGCGCCCTACGCTGCATCAGGGTGCGGCATGACAAGTCCTGGTAAAAGAACAAATGGGCTCCATCAAAGTAAAAAAAGGGGCATTTGCGCATAAGCTGCATGATCTGATCTTTGACCGTATAACGGTGGAGCTTACAAATTATGTCACGCGGGTTGTCTGCATCCTGTGAGGGGGGTTTGAGAGCCCTGTGCGCTCTATCAATCTCCACTTTCTCATTGGGGGAGAGGCCTAATAGTTCCTTGAATATGCCTTGCAAAGTGGGAACGATATCTTTGGCCCCCGTTGCCTCTGGTAACCCCCATATGCGTATATTGGACCTGCGACTGCGATTCTCATAATCATCAAGTTGTGAGATTAGGGTGTCTATGTGGTGATCCTGAGCTGCACACTTATCCCTAAGCTGGGTTATAACAGGCAGTGCTTCCTCCACAGTCTGCTCCAAAGTCTCCAACCTGCTGCCAAGCTGAGTAGTGTCAGTTTTCAGCTGCTCTATGTCCTGCCTAAAGGCCTTTTCTACTCTTGTGGCAAAGCGATCCAGGCCCTCTCTTGTAGGAAGAGACCAAATGTGCTGCCTCAAGTCTTTGTCCCCTACCAGTTCAGACATGTCTGAGCCCAGACCACGTGAGGCTGAAGAGCCAGGGGATTCAGGGGGGATCGCATCCCTTACCAATTGCGGCGTCTGGATGGGAGACCCTCCGTGCTGCGGCTGTGCTGGAGGTTTAGCTGTGGTCTTCACTGCAGCGTCCGTCCCCTTGCCTTTCCCGGCCGCCATTTTAGATGTCCCTCCACGCGGCTGTGTTTCGCCGCCGAAATAGGAGCCTATGGAGCCGGTACTGTACTGTGCAATGGCTCTAGTTCTGGAGGAGGCTCTCCGGTTTCGGGACATACCATTATGGGCCGTGTGGAAGGTAAGAATCCGCCGAATCAGGCTAATTTAGCTGCTGGATGTGAGGAGCTCTGAAGATGTGCTTCCTCACTCGGCCATGTCCAAGCCACGCCCCCCACTTTTTTTATATTTATCCATTTATTGTGTACAGTGAACACTGCTAAATTCTGCTGCTTTAGAAAACATTTCAATCTTTGTTCACATTATCTTTTACTCACTAGTAGCGCAAAAGCTTTCACCAATTTAAACCCCTCACAGATACTGTACTTGGAGCGCAGCAATGAGCCCTGCTGCAAAGTATTGCATCAAAAATTTTAATTACACGCCCCTGTTAAACAGGGGCAGAAAAATTGGGCATTAGGCACTGGTGCTGGTGCCACAACACTGCAACCCCTCACAGATACTCTTATTAGGAGCGCAGGAATGAGCCCTGCTGCAAAGTATTGCATCAAAAATTGCATTTACACGCCCCTGTTAAACAGGGGCTGAAAAATTGGGCCTTAGCCACTGCTAGCAGTGCCCAGAACCAAAAATGTTCTTACAAGCTATCAGCATGATCATTGAGGAGGAAGAGGATAGTCACTCAGCATAACAGGATAGTCACTCAGCATCAGCATAGGCAGTCTTGAAGGGATCTGACATTTCCAAAAAATTATTCGGTGGTGATCCAAGACTGATTCATTTTTATGAAGGTCAGTCGATCGACCGAGTCGGTGGACAGGCGCACCCTGTGATCAGTTACAAAGCCTCCAGCAGCACTGAATGTGCGTTCCGAAAGAACGCTGGATGCAGGACAGGCCAGTAGCTCAATTACATACTGTGCAAGCTCTGGCCAGTGATCCATCCTCAAGATCCAGTAACCCAGAGGATTTTCGGTGGGAAAGGTGTCCAAGTCTGATCTTGCCCCTAGGTATTCTTGCACCATGTAAACCAGACGCTGGTGATGGTTGCTGGAACCGATCATACCTTGGGGCTGCGTACTAAAAAATTGTCTGAACGCATCGGTCAGACGGCCACCTTCTCTACCGCTCCTTCTTTGACTGACCGAAGCCTTAGCAACACGTTGTCCAGGACCAGAAATTTGTAACCTCCCAGTCTCTGGGAACGTGTTGTACAGACCTTTCTGCAAGGCCTCCCGAAGATGCTTCATCCTCTGCTCCCTCTGCGATGGCAAGATAAGGTCTGCAACCTTACCCTTGTAACGTGGATCAAGGAGGGTTGCCAGCCAGTAATGATCCCTCTCCTTGATCGCACAAATACGAGCATCCTTCCGCAGGCTTTGCAGAATCAGGGAGGCCATGCAGCGTAGGTTTGCTGAGGCATTTGATCCGGAGTCCTCTGGGTCACTCAGGATGACATGATCCGCAGCCACCTCCTCCCAGCCACGTACAAGTCCATGGGTGTTTTGGGACTGTAATTGATCCCTTGAAGACTGCTGCTGATGCTGATTGCTAGGCTCCACCTCCATGCTGACACAATCCTCCTCCTCCTCGTCCTTTTCCTGTGTGATAGGTGGGCCAGCAGGAACACTGTCTGGATAAAGGGGGCCTTGTGAGGTAAGGAAGTCCTCCTTTTCCTCCCTCTGTTCTGCCTCAAGTGCCCTGTCCATTATTCCATGCAGCGTGTGTTCCAACAGGTGGACAAGAGGGACAGTGTCACTGATGCATGCACTGCTCACCATCCTTGTGGCCTCCTCAAATGGTGCCAGGACAGTGCATGCATCCCTAATCATGGCCCACTGGCGTGGGGAAAAAAATCCAAGCTCCCCTGACCCTGTCCTGGTGCCATATTGCAACGGATACTCATTGATTTCCCTCTGCTGCGTGTGCAGCCGCTGCAGCATGGCCAACGTAGAGTTCCACCTGGTGGGCATGTCACAGATTAGGCGGTTCTTGGGCAGGTTGTAATCCTTTTGCAGCTCAGCCAGCCGAGCACTGGCATTATATGACCGGTGGAAATGCCCACAGAGTTTCCTGGCCTGCTTCAGGACCTCCTGTGATCCCGGGTACCTGCCCAAGAACCGCTGCACCACCAAGTTAAGGACGTGAGCCAAACAGGGCACATGGGTCAGTTGTCCCTGTCAGAGGGTGGAGAGGAGGTTGGTGCCATTGTTGCAAACCACCTTTCCTGGCTTAAGCTGGCGTGGCATCAACCACCTCTGAGCCTGCCCCTGCAGAGCTGGCAGAATCTCTGCCCCAGTGTGGCTACTGTCCCCCAAGCACACCAGCTCAAGCACCGCATGGCATCATTTTGCCTGCGAATGAAGATGTGTGTGAATCCGCGCAATGGAAAAAAGTACTGCCAGATAAACAGACAAGACAAAACAAAAAACTGCTGCCTCTACTGATTGCTAACACCTAAATGAAGCAATAGAAATAAAGAGAAAAGGAGTAGGAGTGGCGCTGTTTAGTGTTGTCTTGATAAATGCTTTGATGCAAAAATAAAGTGACCTGGTGTGTTACTTCATGTATGAATAAATGATGGTGGTGAACCATAAATATAAATATACCAGTGACAGAAAATATATATAAAAAAATATAAAAAATATATGCAAATATGCTGAAAAATAATGATGTGACTTCAATCATAAAATAGTGATGTGATTTCAATCATAAAACATTAAAATACTAAAGAGACATGTAAAATTCCTATGCTAAAAATGCAAATCCATGGTGAAATATACAAATCCGTGGTTAAAATATCCGTGGTAAAAGAATATATATATATATATATATATATATATATATATTTTGTGAGGGTGCGACTCTGTGCGACCTTCAAGAGTGTTGGTTTACGCCAGATTTGGTAAAGAAAGACATGCTGATTGAACAGCTGTGTCTTGGGCTATTTAGTTCTGACATGATTATGGATCAGGGCTCCACCCAACAGAGAGGAAGTCTGTGTGCATGGGAGTCAGGTGGACTCTCATCCTCTGAATGGAGTCAGAGGCGGTGCATGTTTGCAGGAGGTAGACATCATTAGTGATACAGCAACAAAGGTGCTGACCAGGGGTAAGCAAGGAGAAAGCTTAAACTCTTGGAAACTGTTTGGGTCTGAGGAGCAGACCCAAGGCTAAAGGCCTGGATAGCAAGAAGGTAAAGCTACGAGGCTAAACTGTTAAGTATGCAAGATACAGGAATGGTGGAACCCCCCTGTGAATACTACAGATGTACTTGTGAACTTTTGTGCTTTTAAATAAACATGGGCTACCATGCCCTTAAACAGAGTTCCTGACTGGCTTGCATCACTGAAAAAACGCATCTACTACGAGAGCTAACAACCCCTAATCTTACAATATATATATATATATATATATATATATATATATATATATATAGTGATGTGACTCAAATCATCAAAACATGAAATACTAAAAAATTCATATGCTTGATGCAAAATCCGTGATAAGTGCTTTGTGCAAAATTGCTTTGTGGTGTCCTTGTAGTGATTACAGCAAACCGTGGCTCATTCGTGCTCTAACATAAACCGCACTCACCAGACTATCCTTACCCTCAAGGGGTATGAGACATTCACAGTGTTAGCCACTGTGGGGCTCTGTGGCGGATCTCTGTGCTCTGCTGTATTGGTAGTGGAACTCCAACAGTACCCAAAGTAGAGGGAGAAAAAATGGGGATACACACAATAGCATGATACCATAATGTACACAGCTTTATTGATACAAAGTATAAATGAGGTACTCACATTTATGCAGTTAAAAAACACATGTAATCAAAACGATGCAATGCTGGCTTGTATCTAGGAAGTGGTGCGATCCTGTGCTGCCTCCGCTCATGAGTACTGTTGGAGTTCCACTACCAATACAGCAAAGCACAGAGATCCGCCACAGAGCCCCACAGTGGCTAACACTGTGAATGTCTCATACCCCTTGAGGGTAAGGATAGTCTGGTGAGTGCGGTTTATATTAGAGCACGGATGAGCCACGGTTTGCTGTAATCACTACAAGGACACCACAAAGCAATTTTGCACAAAGCACTTATCACAGATTTTGCATCAAGCATATGAACTTTTTTAGTATTTCATGTTTTGATGATTTGAGTCACATCACTATATATTCTTTTACCACGGATATTTTAGCCACGGATTTGTATATTTCGCCATGAATTTGCATTTTTAGCATAGGAATTTTACATGTCTCTTTAGTATTTTAATGTTTTATGATTGAAATCACATCACTATTTTATGATTGAAGTCACATCATTATTTTTCAGCATATTTGCATATATTTTTTTATATATATTTTCTGTCACTGGTATATTTATGGTTCACCACCATCATTTATTCATACATGAAGTAACACACCATGTCACTTTATTTTTGCATCAAAGCATTTATCAAGACAACACTAAACAGTGCCACTCCTACTCCTTTTCTCTTTTTGCCTGCGTACTTGCGTAGCCCCTTGAACACCTATGGAGCACCGCTGGTTCCGAGGACAAAGCACAGGTAGAGGCCATGGAGGAAGAAGAAGAGGAGGGGGTGGAGGAGAGAGGTGTGTCAGAATCACCAGTAGTAACATTTTGGAGGCGTAACACTAACACTACTGCACCTTGTCCTTCATCCTTCACAGCTGCCAGCAGAGTCACCCAATGCGCCGTGAAAGATAGGTAACGTCCCTGTCCATGCCTTCTGGACCATGAGTCAGCGGTAATATGCACCTTACCGCTGACCGCCCTGTCCAGCGAGCCCAAGACATTGCCTTCCACATGCCGGTAGAGAGCCGGAATCGCCTTCCGTGAGAAAAAGTGGCTTTTGGGAAACTGCCACTGAAGAACCGCACATTCCACAAACACACGGAAGGGGGCAGAGTCTACCAACTAAAAAGGCAGCAGTTGAAGTGCTAGCAATTTAGCCAAGCTAGCATTCAACCGCTGGGCATGTGGATGGCTGGGAGCGAACTTCTTTCAGCGGTGCAGCAGCTGGGGCAGGGAAATTTGCCTGGTACAATCTGACGTTGGTGTACCAATAGCAGATTGGCTGTGACACACCTAATTCTACACCTTCATTCCTCTCAGTGCAGGTTTCAGAGAGGACTGAAGGTATAGTGGGGTTGGAGATCCCAGCTGATGAGGAGCAAGGAGAGGTCCGCTTTGTTCTTTGGTGTGGGTCTTTTAGGTACGCTTGCCAACGAACTGCATGGCAGGTCGACATATGTCTGGTCAAGCACGTGGTGCCCAAGCGGCTGATGTTTTGGCCATGCGAGATACGCTTCAGACATATGTTGCAAATGGCAACGGTGCGATCTGCTGCACACGTCTGAAAAAAAGGCCCACACCAAAGAACTTTTGGAATAACGCGCAGAGACAGCAGCGCCCTGCACATGCGGGGCTCTGCGGTGTGATGCAGTCGGTGTGCTGCCCTTAAGCTGGCTCCTGGAGGGCATCCTGCCTCGTTGGAGATGTGCCTCCTCCTCTCTCCTATCAGGCACCCACGTGGAGTCAGTGACCTCATCATCCCCTCCCTCCTCATCACTGGAGAAAATCTGGCAGTATGCTGCAGCTGGGGAAACATGACTGCCAGATAGCTGTCCTTGTTGGGCACCCCCTCTCTCTGGGCTCACGTTACTACCCCCTATCTCTGGGCTCACGTTACGGCCTTCATCCAGCTGGGTTTCATCATTGGAGCCTTGAAAACGCTGGGCATCCTCCTGGAGCATGTACCCAACACTGTGGAAAACAGTTCGGGGGACTCCTCAGGAGGACATGGTGGGGCTAGGGAAGGAGTGACTGATGCCATTGAGCCGAGGGAAGAGGCCGCTTTGGCAGCTGCTTTGCCAGACCAAGTACCCTGAGCCTGGGTGAGAGAGGATGAGGAGAATGAGGACGGCTTGGTCATCCACTCTACCAAGTCTTGGGCATGTTGCGGCTCAACATGGCCAGCTGCCGAAAAGAAGGACAAGCGTGTCCCACGGCCACGTGCTGATGAGGATGCACCGTGTCCACGATCAGCACTGTTGCCTCTAGACACAGAGCCTGCTTGCCCTCTTTTATTGCCTCGTGACTGTCTGGCTCTCCTTGTTTGCCTTCCAGGTTCCAGGTTTTGCTCAGGTTCACCCTGAGCCTGGGTGAGAGAGGATGAGGAGGATGAGGACGGCTTGGTCATCCACTCTACCAAGTCTTGGGCATGTTGCGGCTCAACATGGCCAGCTGCCGAAAAGAAGGACAAGCGTGTCCCACGGCCACATGCTGATGAGGATGCACCGTGTCCACGACCAGCACTGTTGCCTCTAGACACAGAGCCTGATTGCCCTCTTTTATTGCCTCGTGACTGTCTGCCTTTCCTTGTTTGCCTTCCAATCATACTAATGGCCTGCAGTGAGATGTAGCTGCACAAAGGTGGGATGTGTATATATATATATCTGTATATATATCTGTACTGATTATAATGCAGCTTATCAGAATCAACTGCCTGCTGTGGTATTAGTATGAGAAAAGCAGCAATTGTCTTCAGTTAGTTTTAGGTAAACACTGTGCAGAGGACACAGTACACTAACTGAAAATACTTGCAGCTCTCTGCCTGTGGTTTTATTATGAGAACACCACAAATTGTATTCAGATTCCTTTAAGTGAACGCTGTGCAAAGGACAGAAGTACTGCAGTACACTAAATGAAATTAATGCAGCTCCCTGCCTGTGGTTTTATTATGAGAACACCACTAATTGTATTCAGGTAAGCTTTAGGTGAACGCTATGCAAAGCACACAGTACACTAAGTGAAACACTGCAGCTACCGTCTTGAGTGGGCAAATGCTCACATTCGATGGCTCCTGGCACTTTGGAGAGGTGTTCTCTTCACGGATGAATCCCGGTTTTCACTGTACAGGACAGATGGCAGACAGCGTGTATGGGTTAGCGGTTTGCTGATGTCAACGTTGTGGATCGAGTAGCCCAGTGTTTCTCAACTCCAGTCCTCAAGGCGCACCAACAGGTCATGTTTTTGGTATTTCCTGCAGATGAAACAGCTGTGGTAATTACTAAGGCAGTGAAACTGCTCAAATCAATGGAAATCCCAAAAACATGACCTGTTGGTGCGCCTTGAGGACTGGAGTTGAGAAACCCTGGAGTAGCCCATGGTGGCGATGGGGTTATGGTATGGGCAGGCGTATGCTATGGACAACGAACACAGGTGCATTTTATTGATGGCATTTTGAATGCACAGAGATATCGTGACGGGATCCTACGGCCCATTGTTGTGCCATTCATCCACGACTATCACCTCATGTTGCAGCATGATAATGCACAGCCCCATGTTGCAAGGATCTGTACACAATTACTGGAAGCTGAAAACATCCCAGTTCTTGCATTGCCAGCATACTCACCGGACATGTCACCCATTGAGCATGTTTGGGATGCTCTGGATCGGCGTATACGACAGCGTGATCCAGTTCCTGACAATATCTAGCAACTTCGCACAGCCATTAATGAGGAATGGACCAACATTCCACAGGCCACAATCAACAACCCGATCAACTCTATGCAAAGGAGATGTGCTGCACTGCGTGAGGCAAATGGTGGTCACACCAGATACTGACTGGTTTTCGGACCCTCCCCCAATACAGTAAAATTGCACATTTTATAATGGCCTACTGTGGCCAGCCTTTTGCACACCTGTGCAATAATCATGCTGTCTAATCAGCATCTTGATATGCCACACCTGTGGGGTGGATAGACTATCTTGGCAAAGGAGAAGTGCTCACTAACACAGATTAAGCCCTGGTTCACATTGGTACGATTTGACATGCGATTTAACATTTCAAATCGCATGTCAAATCGGCGGCAATTTCCGGTAATGGCACCGTCCTAATCGGTGCGACGCTGCATTTGCGGCGCCGCACCAATTTTAAAAAGTAGTTTCTGTACTACTTTTTGCGATTTCAGTCTGCGATTTACATTGACATCTGTGCAGATGTCTCTGAAATCATGGCAGAAATTGGGACTGACATGCGGGAGTGAAATCGTGCGAGTTCAGCTGAACTCGCACGGCTTCATTCCCACAGCTCCATGTGAACCTGGGCTTAGACAGATTTGTGAACAATATTTGAGAGAAATAGGCCATTTGTGTACATAGAAAAAGTCGTAGATCTTTGAGTTCAGCTCATGATAAATAGGGGCAAACACAAAAGTGTTGTGTTTATAATTTTGCTCAGTGTAGTAAATCAGACACGCTTGCCTTGATATTGTAACTAGTATACTTGTCAATTTTTAATCATGCACCCCTGGTGCTGCCACATTCATTGATATAATAAAGGGGAGAACAGGAGGTGGGACTTTCCACGAAGCACACGGAAGCAAAGGAATAAATTGAATGAAAGAAAAGTTTTAATTGGTTCAAATAGTTAATATAATTTCATTATTAATTTTTTTTTCCTGCATTTTGCTGTATATCTATATTTTTTACATTACATTAGAACCAAATATTGCACAGTAGTTGACATTCCAACAAGGAAATTTCATATATTGACAGATACATAGAATAGTTAATACATATTGACACACATGGCAGTTGATACTCAAACATAATAATGACCTACTAAAATGTCACTTAATGGAAATAAAAAAGGGGTAAATTGATGAGGAACGTCCAAAGAAGGTTGATGAGTATTTATACACATATCGGGAGTTATTGGCTCTATGCATTTCAGGGCCTTAAAGCCACTCATCAGGAGCAAAACCGTTGTGATAATCTATAGATAAAATAAACAGTCAAAGTTCAATGGTCTGAGGAAGTTGGGGAGATGTGGGCAAATATATAATACAAGGATGCCCCCATAATATATACAGTTATCCCAAAAACTTACATAAACAACTGCGCAGTGGTGGTGCAGCCATGCAACTCGCAGACCAGCCAAGTTGCCACGACCGGGAGCTGAGGGGGCAGAACAGAGTGACTGCAGCCAATACAGACAGCACCCCGAGAGGGTCAAATTGTGTGTGGTGATACGGGAGAAGGCTGACCGGGAGGACCCCAAAGTGGGGGACCTATGTGAAAAAAAGTGACAAAAAACAATCGATGCAAAAGATGATGTGAAAAATTGTTGAAAAGTGTATAGCGGAGTGAAGGAACGAATTGGTAGAGGGAAAAAGAAAAGGAAAGAGCAAAAAAAGGGGAGCAATGGAAAAGAAGGAAAAAAAAAAGGGGAAAAAACAAAGAATAGGGAAAAACCAAGTGAGTTATGAATGGTGAGAGTAACTGTACCTGTAGTGAGGTAAGAGAGAGCAAGGATGCGCTGGTGCATGATGTTTTACAGAAGGCGGATGTGTTATAGGTACTATGTGTGCGACCTGTGCAGGGGGAGAGGCTCATATAGGGAGCGCCGCCATAGCCCAACCCCCAACGTCCCGCCGATGCACAGATGGGGGGAGGGGAGGCGGGTGGCGAACCCACCCAACGGAAAGCGCCAACTGAGACCACCAATCAAGGCGCTAGCTGATGTTAAACACTCTGCCGGTAGTGCGGCACCGCGAGGACGCCGCATGTCCGGCGTGGGGAACGTGACGTCGACGCGCAGTGATAGAGTGCCCGCCCCCCCCACGTTAGAACAGGGCGGAGGGGAGGTCCACAGTGTGCGTCGCAGCTCCCGAGCGAGACAGGAAAGGCATGGTCCAACGAAAAAACACAGCTGAAGCCACCATTGCGCATACGTAAACATGTAACCAGATTAACTAAAAATACAGAAAAACCAGCAGCAATTCAGCCACTGAATAGGAGAATACTGAATGATAAATAACTAAAAACAAAAAATATAAAAAAAAATTGTGAATCGACTGCTAAGCAGCCATGTACAGTATAGTAAGGGTTACTAAGATATATTATATTAGTGCGACCGTGTGCCTCCATCACTAATTTAATGACGAGAAGAAGAAGAAAGGATTTATGGGACTTTAAATTAGGTTATAGAGGCCGTTCGGGTCCCCTCCTCCATCCGGGTACAATATTATAAAGGGGAGAACAAGAGGCAGGACTTTCCACAAAGCACACGGAAGCAAAGGAATAAATTGAATGAAAGAAAAGTTTTAATTGGTTCAAATAGTTAATATAATTTCATTATTAAAAAAAAATTCCTGCATTTTGCTATATATCTATATTTTTTATTTTTTACATTACATTAGAACCAAATATTGCACAGTAGTTGACATTCCAACAAGGAAATTTCATATATTGACAGATACATTGGTTTTTCCCTATTCTTTGTTTTTTCCCCTTTTTTTTCTCCTTCTTTTCCATTGCTCTGCTTATTTCGCTCTTTCCTTTTCTTTCTCCCTCTACCACTTCATTCCTTCACTCCGCTATACACTTTTCCCCAATTTTTCACATCTTTTACATCGATTGTTTTTTGTCACTTTTTTTCACATAGGTCCCCCACTTTGGGGTCCCCCCGGTCAGCCTTCTCCTGTGTCACCACACACAATTTGACCCTCTCGGGGTGCTGTCTGTATTGGCTGCAGTCGCTCTGTTCTGCCCCCTCAGCTCCCGGTCTTGGCAACTTGGCTGGTCTGTAAGTTGCATGGCCGCACCACCACTGCGCAGTTGTATATGTACGTTTTTGGGATAACTGTATAGATATGGGGGGCATCCTCGTATTATATATTTGCCCACATCTCCCCAACTTCCTCAGACCATTGAACTTTGACTGTTTCTTTTATCTATAGATTATCACAACGGTTTTGCTCCTGATGAGTGGCTTTAAGGCCCCCGAAACGCATAGAGCTAATAACTATCGATATGTGTATACATGCTCATCAACCTTCTTTGGACGTTCCTTATGAATTTACCCCTTTTTTTTTTCCATTAAGTGACATTTTAGTAGGTCATTATTTTGTACGAGTATCAACTGCCGTGTGTGTCAATATGTATTAACTATTCTATGTATCTGTCAATATATGAAATTTCCTTGTTGGAATGTCAACTACTGTGCAATATTTGGTTCTAATGTAATGTAAAAAATATAGATATATAGCAAAATGCAGGAAAAAAATTATAATAATTAAATTATATTAACTATTTGAACCATATAAAACTTTTCTTTCATTCAATTTATTCCTGTGCTTCGTGGAAAGTACCGCCTCTTGTTCTCCCCTTTATAATATTGTACCGGGATGGAGGAGGGGACCTGAACGGCCCCTATAACCTCATTTAAAGTACCATAAATCCTTTCTTCTTCTTGTCATTCATTGATATACTTGCTGCATATTTGGATTTACTTCTAGCTGTATTATGTGCAACAGGTTTCTGGACAAGGATTTTGTTTTGAATAGGGTGAAGTATGCTCTACTGTTCTCTGATGTACAACTCCAATTCCAAAAAAAGGTTGGACGCTCCGTAATATCTACATATAACTAGAATGCAATGTTATCAAATGTTTAAAGTCATTCTATGATTTTTTTAATGGTGATGATGATTTTTAATCATAAACATACCTAATGGTTTTGCACAGAGCAGCCCTGATCCTCCTCTTCTGGGGTCCCCTGCTGGCGCTCTAGGCCCCCACACCCCCCCGCCAAGTGCCCCATAGCAAGCTACTTGAACACTTATGTAGGGTCGATCCCGAGCCACACACTCTGTCTATAGACACACACAGTCTGGTTTTGGCCCCGCCCCCTACTCTCTCCTTACTGGCTGCGATTGACTGCCTTGATGTCCAGTGAGGAGAGAGAGAGCAGAGAGAGGCACAGCCCTGGATCAAGATCAGGCTTAAGGGGGGAACTGCACATAAAAGGGTTTTTATTTTATTGTGTTTATTGGTGTTTTACAAAAGTACAAAACACAGACACAACAAAAAGAAACCAGCCCACGGATGGGCCAAAAGGTACACTTAACTCTAGGTACATTGGCAGTTGAAAGTGCAAGCGCATTGAGACTGTATAGGCTTGGCTCGTACACAAAAAGGATGACAATAACGTGGCCGGACACTGCTCAGTTCAGATAGGTATCCCTGGATAGAAGAAAAATCCCTAGCTAGGGAAAATGGGTTAGCATTAGACCTTATGCAACATCAGATATAATAATGGGGTCTTCTAACCATCTTGACCAAACTGTCATATTTCTTCGGGCATCCTCTATTAACGTAAGTATCTTTATACAATGGTAAGTTAGCGTTGACCAAGTGTTTCCAAAAGGAAAGAGGGAGAGGTAGATTTCCTCCAGGACACAGTAATAGCTTTCCTGGCATAGAAAAAGAGAAGGCTAATCATAGAATCATAGCTCTTTCTGCTACAGATTCTCATAGATGACATAAAGGAGTTATGTGCTATAGTGCTGATAACGGAGACCACCCCCCCCCCCCCCCAATAGCTGGCAACTGCATGACTTGCCCAAAAAATGTGGGAGAAATCGCCCGGAGTGCGATCACATCTCCAGCGCTTCAGCTTATGGAGCCTATACAGGGTGAAGTAGGCTTTATAGATACCGTATTTATCGGCGTATAACACGCACCCTAACTTTAAGAGGGAAGTTTCAGGAAAAAAACTTTCCACAGCCCCCTGTGTATAACACACAGGCACAGTTTACCCTTTTATTTTCAGGGTAAAAAAGTGAGTGTTATACGCCAATAAATACAGCGCATGCGCAGTAAGTGCCCGGCCGTGAAGCCGCAAGCTGTCATGGCCGGGTGTCCACAGTTTCTATGGCGGCGCCACGGAGAGGAATGAGGGTCCGTGCGGCCGCATCGCTGTACCGTGGGACAGGTGAGTGTCTCTTTATTAAAAGTCAGCAGCTAAACTTTTTGTAGCTGCTGACTTTTAATAAACGAAAAAAGCCAGGAACTCCGCTTAAGGCTCCTTTCACACTTATACGACTTGTACCACGATTTTGGACGGCAAAATCGTATGACAAGTCATTCTCCATGATTTTGAATGACTACCATTCATATTGGCACGACTTTAAGTCGTGCCGACTTCAAAGTAGTTCCTACACTACTTTTTTCTGAAGTCGGATCAAAGTCGGATTCCGTATTAACAGATCCGACTTTGGCATGCGACCTGTACATGACTTGTGCATGAAGGGGAACTCCACGCCAATTTTTTTGAAAAAAAAAAAACGGCATGGGTTTCCCCTTCATGAGTATAGGTCTGGTATGGATTTTAAGGGTCCCCCCAAAATCCATACCAGACCCTTACCTGAGTACCAGCCCGGCCGGTCAGGAAAGGGGGTGGGGACGAGCGATCGCCTCCCCCCCCTGAGCCGTACCAGGCCACATGCCGTCAACATGGGGATGGGTGCTTTGGGGCAGGGGCGGCCCTGCTGATGAGGACAAGGGCCCCTTCCAAACAACCCCGGCCCTATGGGTGGGGGCTTATCGGAATCTGGGAGCCCCCTTTAATAAGGGGGCCCCCAGATCCCAGCCCCCCACCCTATGTGAATGAGTATGGGGTACATCGTACCCCTACCCATTCACCTGGAATAAAAAGTGTAAAAAAAATCCACACTAGACGGGTTTTTAAAGTAATTTATTAGGCAGCTCCGGAGTCTTCTTCTGACTTCGGGGGTCTTCTTCCGACTCTCCGCCCTCTTCTCCCGCACTCTGGTGCCTTCTCCGCGCTCTCCGGTGCTTTCTGTCTTCTGCCGGGCTCCTCCGCTATCTTCTATTAGCTCTTTTACTAGCGGCAGCCCGGTCTTCTGCGTCGTCTCCTTCCCTCTTCTCTTGTCCTGATGTTGACACGACGATCTCTCCCGCTGTAATGCCGTGTGCGCGGTGCGCAACTACTTATATAGGCATGGGGCGTGGTCACTAGGTGATGTCACCCGGTGACCCCGCCCCATAGGACGTCACAGTCCCGTGGAATGATGGGACTGTGATGTCCTATGGGGCGGGGTCACCGGGTGACATCACCCGGTGACCACGCCCATGCCTATATAAGTCGTTGTGCACCGCGCACACAGCATTACAGCGGGACAGAGCGTTGAGTCAACATCGGAGAGGGAAGAAGACGACGCAGAAGACCGAGCCAACGCTAGCAAAAGAGCTGATAGAAGATAGCGGAGGAGCCCGGCAGAAGGCAGAAAGCACCGGAGAGCGGGAGGAGAACCGGAGAGCGTAGAGAAGAGGCCGGAGAGTCGGAAGAGACCCCCGAAGTCGGAAGAGACCCCGAAGTCGGAAGAAGACCCCGAAGTCGGAAGAAGAGCTGCCTAATAAATCCCTGCTCATTGAAGTCGTACTTCAAGTCGTGGGGCAAAGTCAGATCCACAGTCGTATGACTGTCTTGTCAAAATTGAGGCCGAAAATCGCGGTAAAATCGCACGACTTTGAAGTCGTATAAGTGTGAAAGGGGCCTTAAGGTGACCAGGTGATGGAAAGGAAGAACCCATATGTCCTCCTCATTATCCAAGTCTGGGAAGTCCTGCAGCTACTTCTGGCTGAGGGTAGAGAGGTCAGGGAGGGAGGTAAAGAGGAGGTGGTTGTATAGTACAGAGGTGGGCTTTTAAGATCCTTTCACCTGGAGTAAATGTTCCAAGTCAGATTGTACCTTCAAGAGAGATCTATGTGGGAATTGGTTACTGAAATCATGGGACAACTGTAAGTATTTGAAGAAGTAAGAGGTGGGGACATCATAGCATGAGGAGAGGGAACCAAAGGGCCTCAGCGAACAGTTATCAACAACATAGGAAACAACTTTTATTTTGTATTTGGCCCAATGGTTGTTGTCTTTAATTGTGGGTTATGAATATGGGGTACAGTCATTTGAATATACAGTAGGTATCTTTTGATACAGTCTTTGAATTTGCAATTAAGTTTTTTTGGGGAAGGGGGGGATACCCAAAGCTCTCTATATGTATTGTTGTAATCCTTTTAATTCTTGGAGTCAAGGTATCTTCATTTGTTTTTTATTTTGATCCCCCCCCCCCCCAATCATCATTTGTTTGCCAAGGTTTTGGGAACTTTCTCTTTTTCAGGTGGAATTGGATTTTCTTGTTGTGCGATTTATATCCCTATCTACAACAATATGATGTAACACTGTATGAATATTGTAAATTGTTTATGGCATTCTCCCGTCTCATGGCTCTATCTCCTCCCCCCCCCCCCATCATCATTTGTTTGCCAAGGTTTTGGGAACTTTCTCTTTTTCAGGTGGAATTGGATTTTCTTGTTGTGCGATTTATATCCCTATCTACAACAATATGATGTAACACTGTATGAATATTGTAAATTGATTATGGCATTCTCCCGTCTCATGGCTCTATCTCCTTTCATTTAATTTCTTCTTTGTTAAGCTAACCATACACAATTACACATCAATCGATTCCCTCATCAACGCTAAACAGCATGGTTCGAGAAATCAATGCCCCATCCACGTTATTTTTTTTATTGTGGGACTTTATGTATCACCTCACATATGTGGATGAAACTGATATGAATACTCCTATGTCCTCTGTAATGATCTGTATAATGTGTCTGTGCTCTACAAACGAATTCCCAGGGGTGGGTAAGATGTGTACTCTTGTGCAAGCTATAAGCATGTATGCTCCTGGGAAACAGGCTATTATGTCTTTTTATTCTGGACCGATGGGTGCAAATTAGCTTATTCATTTACAGAAAGAAGATACAGTTGTGCTCATAAGTTTACATACCCTGGCAGAATTTATGATTTCTTGGCCATGTTTCAGAGAATATGAATGATAACACAAAAAACATTTTTCACTCATGGTTAGTGTTTGGCTGAAGCCATTTATTATCAATCAACCGTGTTTACTCTTTTTAAATCATAATGACAACAGAAACTATCCAAATGACCTTGATCAAAAGTTTACATACCCTGGTGACTTTGGCCTGATAACATGCACACAAAATGACACAAAGGGGCTTAAATGGCTACTAAAAGGTAACCATCCTCACCTGTGATCTGTTTGCTTGTAATTAGTGTGTGTGTATAAAAGGTCAGTGAGTTTCTGGGCTTCTAACAGACCGTTGCAGCTTTCATCCAGTGCTGCACTAACGTTTCTGGATTCTGAGTCATGGGAAAGCAAAAGAATTGTCAAAGGATCAGCAGGAAAAGGTAGCGTAGCGGTTGGTTGCTACGAGTTACAGCATCCACACATTACACCCTGCTGCCAGACATCCATTAGACACACTCCTTTAGTCAATGAACAGTCTTTTGCTTGTTTTTGTTATTTTCTTAGGGGGATTGAACTTGGTTGGGGAAAGGGACATGGGATGCCTATAGAACAAATTAGTACTTCGAAGAATATAGTAACTGCGTCACACTTCTCAAAAAAGGACAAGATGGCTGACCCTAAACTTGACAGTCTTTTACCTCAGAACACTTCTTCTTCCAGCACACTACTTGACAGACTTTTACCTCAGAACACTTCTTCCTCCAGCAGAATACTACCTGTCACAGTCTTAGTAATCCTGTCACACCATCAGAACATGACTAGGCCTCACTCTGAATAAGACTGGCCATACACCTATAGATTATCTGCGGATTTTCTATGGTCAGATGGAAAAAGTGGAACAGATTCCTCCATCTACGCTGAACTGTGTGGATGGAAGAATCTCCCACTTTTTCCATCTAACCATAGAAAATCTGCAGATAATCTATAGGTGTATGGCCAGCCTACGTCCCAGTTAATTTACTTCATGACCCTTTGTAGGCCGTGGCAGAAACCGATTTACTTGAGAAGAATAAATGATGATGGACTACTGATCCCAGCAAGTTCGACTTGCAAACCCTGCCCGCCATCATGGCTGCATTGATTTGACACTAACTCCACAGTCTCTCCCTCTGGCTCTACATCCAGCTCCCGTGGCATGCCTCTTCTCGATTTTTATCGGGACTGCAACATTGCGGCAGACAGATCAGACACTTTTGACACTTTTTTTGGGACCATTGACATTTATACAGCGATCAGAGCTAAAAATAGCCACTGATTACTGTGTAAATGCCACTGACAGGGAAGGGGTTAACACTGTGTTCCCTATGAGTGTTTCTAACTGTGGGTGGGGGTGGGGGGGGGGGTTTACTGGGACATGACAGAGATCACGGTTCATGACCAATGGGAACAGTAGATCCCTGTTATGTCACCTGTCAGAACGAGGAAATGCCTTATTTACATAGGCATTTCCCCGTTCTGCCTGTGTACAAGGCAATCGCGGGCCCCGACCCGCAGGCACGCTCCCGCAGCGTGCAGCAGGAACGAGTGCGCGCCCGCCCACAACTGAGCCTCGCGAGCCGCCGTACAGCTACAGCGATTCGCACGGCGCAGGAGAGCCATTGTGCCGCCGTCAAACGGTCTTTAAGCAGTTAAAGTAGCGCAGTGCCAAATACCAAAAAATGATCTAGTTATGAAGGGGGACAAAATCTTCCAGAGCTGAAGTGGTTAAAGCTGATCTCCAGGCTGTACATTTTAATTTGTGTACTGAGTTGCATGACTGCGCAATTGCCAGTTAAAGTAGCACAGTGCTAAATAGCAGAAAATGCCCTGGTCATAAACGGGGTAAAACCTTCCAGAGGTCAATTGGTTAAAATAAGAGGGGATGCTACACTGTGGAAAACATGGCCCTGCCCCAACTATTTTGTGTTGCTGCCATCAATTTCAAATGTATTTATTTTTTTAATCGTACATTTTCTCAGTTTAAACATTTGATATATTTTCTATTTTCTATTGTGAATAAAGTATGGGTTTATGAGATTTGCAAATCATTTCATTCAGTTTTTTGTAAATTTCTTTTTATTGAAGATTTTAATACAGACATACAAACATAAGCCGCACAACGCAGCAACACAACGAACCAGGTCCCGTTAGGTGGAACCAATGTCCCCAAATAAACAAACAAAAAAAACCCAATCAACCCCACCCCCCCCCCAAAAAAAAAAGAGAACCCCCCCCTAAGGAGGAAAACAAAGGAATGCACAGACTTCAAGTTCCCGAAGGAGACAGATACATAATCCGGCAGGGCAATGATGCCTCCGCCCACCAGAGGAGGTATTGCACATATTACAGCTCCATCCCCCCCCCACCCCATACCCCATCAGGAGAAATATGGACCCCACAGCCATCAGTACATTATTGATCTATAGTGTATTTATGTCAAAATCACCACCACCCCAGAATCTCAATCCACTTGTTCATGTAAGTTTAATAAGGATCACTCACCAAGTTACCTATGTGTTTAATCAGAAACTGTGTCTGTGGATGCCATCCAACCCCCCCAAACCTTTTCAAACTTGGCCTCTACCCCCCTACTCAAATAAGTTGCCTTATAAAAAGGAATTGCCTTGTTGATCAGGGACTTCCAAGAAGCCAGTGTCGGGGCAGTAGACTTTTTCCAGGACAGGATAATGAGTTTTTGGGCGTAGAACAGCAGGAGGGTGAGTAGAGTTCGTATAGCCCTAGTGGTAGCCAAGGTCTCAACCAAGCTTAGCAGGCACACCTCAACCATAAGGGGGACTGAAAGGGATGTGACCGACCGGACACATTCTGAAATATCCTGCCAGTAGGGCTTGATATGAGGACAGTCCCAAAAAATGTGCATGAAGTTCGCAAGGGGCGCCGAACACCTCCAACAGACAGAGTGGTGGCTCCCGAACATCCTAGCTAACCTAGCTGGAGTAAGATAAATTCTGTGCAAAAATTTATATAGGATCAGACGATCCCTAGTAGAGATGAGACACCGGAATGGTGCCCCCCAAATATCATCCCAATCATCTCTATCCAATCCAGGGGCCTCCGCCTCCCAGGCCAGCCTGCAAGCGCCCATCAACACGACCGTGTCAGGAAAAAGGTCCCTGTACAGACTGGAGACCGGCTTAGACAAAGAGTCGCTGCGTGTCAGTAGTTCTAAGTCACTGGGGTCAAGGTCAAGAGGATCACCACCGAACTGAGAGCAAAAAGCATGTCTTAGTTGAATATATCTAAAGAAGTGTGAGTTTGGTAGACCATACCGCTCTTTCAGGTCATCAAAAGTCATCAGAGAGCCATTCGACACTATGTGGTGCAAAGTCTTAATCCCAAATTTAGTCCAGACTACCGGGTCTGTGTAGTCGAAGAAATGCGTTAAGTTTGGATTTCTCCATAGGGGTAGGTTAGGGGAAAATCTGCTGGGCCCGGAGGGTCTGAGCCCCTGAGCCACGGACCATGCCTTGATAACTGAGCGCATGGAAGAAGTGAGCAAGTATGGAGCCTTCGATCCTCTGTATACCAAGAGGGACAGCGCCTCGTACGATCCCACACAGGCAGCTTCCAGTGATACCGAGGCATCATCTGTGGGGGTAGTTAGCCAGCGGCGAGCCACTGTCAACTGGCCAGCAAGGAAATATTTATAAAAATTTGGCACCGCTAAGCCCCCTTCCCCCCAGGGCTGCTGTAGTATGGCCAATCTCAGGCGTGGGATCCCCCCGTGCCACAAAAAGGAGGAGAGCAAGCTATCAATTAATTTAAAAATCGATTTGGGGATCCATACTGGGGAGTTTCTAAGGACATACAAGAATAAGGGTAAAATGTTCATTTTAATTAAATTTATCTTCCCAATAAGTGACAAAGGGAGGTTTTTCCAAGCATGCAGTTTCTTTTTAAGAATGGCCAGCAGCGGTGAAACGTTGAGACCTATGAAGTCAGTGACTGAGTTGGTTATCGTGAGTCCCAAGTATTTAATTTGAGTGACCCACTGTAGGGGATTATCAGGGTCTGCCGGCCCAGACATGGGATGGGAACGCAGGGGAAGTATTTTGGACTTAGTCCAATTAACCTTGAGGCCAGAGACCTCAGTAAAATTACCTAGGAGCGACAGTGCTGCCTGCAGGGAAGGTCCCGTGTCACGAATAAACAGTACCAGGTCGTCTGCATAAAGGGCTGTTGTTTCAGTCAGAGTACCCACGCTGATCCCCTGAATTTGGGGGGACGAGCGCAACGCAATTGCGAGGGGCTCCATAACCAGTGCAAATAGCCCCGGTGAAAGGGGACACCCCTGTCTGGTGCCCCTGGACACCGGGAAGGCTTCCGATACCCCGCCATTAAGGCGGAGAGCAGCTACTGGATGGTCGTAGAGCAGCGATATCCACTTAAGGAACGTGGAGCCAAATCCCATACGTTGCAGCACAGTTGACATGTACCTCCAATCAATGGAGTCGAAAGCCTTCTCCAGGTCAAAAAACACCAGAGCTCCCCCCGACGAACTTTCAGCGGTCAGTTGAGTATGAGTATATACCCTCCGGATGTTAATGTCCGTGGCTTTTTTAGGCATGAACCCCGTTTGGTCTGGCGAAATCAAATGGTCAAGTATTTTCATTAATCTGTTGGCGATCATCTTGGTAAGTATTTTGAGGTCCATGTTGAGCAGTGCTATGGGCCGGTAAGAGGAGCAGGAAAGAGGATCCTTGTCTGGCTTGGGCAGCAGCACAACATGAGCCACATAAAATGATACCGGTAGGGTCTCAGCATCAAGACAATCCCCATAGAGTCGCAAAAGCCTAGATGACAGCAGCTCCAGATAAGTTTTGTACCACTCTGCAGGAATCCCATCAGGGCCTGGCGATTTACCATTAGGGAAGGAGGCAACTGCAGTTGCCAATTCTTTTTCCATAAAGGGGGCTTCAAGACTATCAGCCACCACCTCTGGCAACACCGGGATATGGAGGGAGTCCAGCAGGTCCGTCAAAACCTTGAGGTCATATGGTGGGATAGAAGAGTATAATCCTGAATAGAAGGAGACAAACTCATTCATGATACCCTTTCTATCTTTTACCAAATTGCCTTCTGATGAGCGGATACATGGTACCACTGTATGTGCCCGGGAATCTGCTGTCAGGATGGCCAATAACTTTCCATTTTTGTCTCCTTTCTCAAATAATTCCTCAGCCCTATTTTAAAACACACATTGAGTGAGGCCCTGGAAATGAACCAGTAGTTCCCGTCTAGCCTTCTGTAACTCAACCACAGTAGAGGGAGAGGGTGAATCAGCATTAGATTTTGCACATCTAAGTTCATGAGCATGGAGTTCCTGAGATTTGGCATTCTTTTCCACCCAAGCAGCTTTTATGGCAGACACATACACCCCCCGAGTTGACGCCTTAAAGGCATCCCACACGACTGTTGAGTCCGCTGATCCCTCATTGAACTCCCAGAAGTCCTTCAGGTGTGGCGAGACCAAGGCCTCCACCGTGGACTCCTCCATCCACCCCGGGTGCAACCTCCAAACCCCCGCAGGACGGTCCCGTAGGAAACTGTGTGTAACCTGTAGGGGGGTGTGATCAGAGATCCCCCCGGCCAGATATCTAACCTCTGAAACCAGGGGGAGTAGAGCTGGGTTGGCAAAGGCCATATCAATGCGGGAGGAAGAGGTACTGACATGGGAGAGATAGGAGAAACCTCGCTCCCCAGGGTGCTTCCAACGCCAGAGCTCCTCCAGCACCGCAGAGTCTGCCCAGTGTGTTAAGTCAAGGTTCTGCACCCGCGTCGGATTGGAGGTATCCAGTGCGTAGTCCAGGATATTGTTAAAATCACCAGCCACCAGTAGCTTCAATGGGCCAAAGGTGGCGACTTTTGCCAGGACAGTGTACAGAACCTCACTCTTGAAAGGGGGTGGCAGATAAATGTTTGCTATAGCCAATAACTGGGAGTCAATGTCAAGCACTACAATCACATAGCGCCCCTGAGGGTCTGTAACCACATGATTTCATTCAGTTTTTATGTAGATTTTACAGTGTCCTGATTTTTCTTTGGAATTGGGGTGGTATGTTTCACGCAAGATCATCGCCCACTCCTGTGAGTTGACTAGCTCTCATCTTCTTTTTTTGTCAATTAAAATTATACACATTTTTTGAATATATGATCCTGAGATTTGAAGTTATTCATTTCCTTGTGGGTATGTTCAAATTCTGGTGTTTTTTGGTGGATGTTATATTTAAACCCAAGTACATTCACAAACAGAATGCCCAGGGCCTAATTAGGCTGTTGTCTGGGTTTTCCAAAACAGGAAGGAATGACTTCTGCCATCAGAGCTGGATTCTGAAGCCAGCAGAACAGGGACAGCCTTGTCCTTGGTTTCAAAACAGTTTATCTAGAGACAATAACAATTACATTTATGAAGGCAGAAGCAGAAAGTTGCATGACTCTATAGCCTTGTATATTCTGCTTCTTAACCACTTAACGACCGCTCACTGTATATATACGTCGGCAAAATGGCACGGACAGGCACAATCACGTACCTGTACGTGCCTGCCTTCGTATGGGTGGGGGGTCCGATCGGACCCCCCTCCGGTACAGTGAGCGGTCGGTATCGCTCCGGAGCGACCCGTGATGAGGGGGCGGCCATTGGTTTCTGGCCACTCCCTCGCGATCGCTCCCGGCGAATCAAATGCTTCCTCTGCCTGTGTAATGTATACACAGGCAGGAGGAAGTGATGTCATCTCTCCTGCGGCGCTCACATAGACCGGAGCGCCGTGGAGAGAAGACATCAAGTAAGTGCACAAACAGTACACTGACACGTAGGTACACATAGGCACACGATCGCCCCCCAGTCACCCCCAGATCACCCCCCAGCCCCCAGTCACAGTGTCACTGATTGCAGTGATCATTTACTGATCACTGCAAACAGTGACATTTGTAACTGTTAAAGTGTCAGGGCAGTTAGTTTTAGGTCCAGGGTAGCCCCCTAACCCCCCTAATAAAGGTTTAACCCCTTAATCGCCCCCCAGGTAACCCTTTCACCCCCTAGCACCACTGTCACTAAGCGATCGTTTTTCTGATCGCTGTATTAGTGTCGGTGGTGCCGCTAGGTAGTCAGTTATTTTTTTAGGTTCGCCGCCAGGTTTTTATAGCGTCAGGTACCCCCATATATTATCTAATAAAGGTTTTAACCCCCTGATTGCCCCTAGAGTTAACCCTTTCACCAGTGATCACCGTATAAGTGTCACTGGTGACACTGGTTAGCCAGTTAGTTATTTCGTTATTTAGATTCCCCGTCAGGTTTTTATATAGCGTCAGGTACCCCCATATATTACCTAATAAAGGTTTTAACCCCCTGATTGCCCCTAGTTAACCCTTCACCAGTGATCACTGTATAAGTGTTACGGGTGACGCTGGTTAGTTAGTTTGCTTTTTATAGTGTCAGGGCACCCGCCGTATATAACCCAATAAAGATTTAACCCCCTGATTGCCCGGCGGGTGATATCAATTAGGTTTTAACGTCAGAGAGGGTCTGCGTCACACCCCAGGCAGCGTCAGGTTAGTGCCAGTAGCGCTAACACCCACGCGTGAAGCATACACCTCCCTTAGTGGTATAGTATATGAACAGATCAATATCTGATCTGATCAGATCTATACTAGCGTCCCCAGCAGTTTAGGGTTCCCAAAAACGCAGTGTTAGCAGGATCAGCCCAGATACCTGCTAGCACCTGCGTTTTGCCCCTCCGTCCAGCCCAGGCCACCCAAGTGCAGTATCGATTGATCACTGTCACTTACAAAACACAACACACATAACTGCAGTGTTCGCAGAGACAGGCCTGATCCCTGCGACTTCAGTGCTGTAGGAGGTAATTTCACCACCACAGTTAAAAAAAAAAGCATATATGCCGAAGCATGGGGGCAGCAGGGGCGGAGGAGCGATTTTGCTCCTAATGCCGCATACATACGGTCGAAATTCCGACAGAGGCTTGCCCGTGAAAAAGTCTGACCGTGTGTAGGCGGCATAACTTTTGCGGGAGGATGCCCCCATGCTTCGGTGAAGTGGGTGAATGAAGGGAGGTATTCTAATGGATGGCATACCCACCGATCAATTTTTTTTTTTATTCAGCCAACAGGCTGCATGAAAAAAAAGATTACAATACATGTCCAACAAGGACCAGCAACGTACTGGTATGTTGCTGGACTTTGAATGGTTATACCAGAATGATGCCTGCGGGTTTAGGTATCATCTTGGTATCATTCTTTTCAGCCAGCGGCCGGCTTTCATGTAAAAGCAATCCTAGCAGCTAATTAGCCTCTGAACTGCTTTTACAAGCAGTGGGAGGGAATGCCCCCCCCCGGATATAAAAAGCGCCATTGGGAAATTGGGAAAGCATTTTATCACACCGATCTTGGTGTGGTCAGATGCTTTGAGGGCAGAGGAACCCAGTTTTTTTCAAAAAAAGAGTACCTGTCACTACCTATTGCTATCATAGGGGATATTTACATTCCCTGAGATAACAATAAAAATGATAAAAAAAAAAAAATATGGAAGAAACAGTTTAAAAATAAAATAAAAAAGCAAAATTAATAATAAAAAAAAAAAAAAACACCCCTGTCCCGCCCTGCTCTTGCGCAAAGGCGAACGCAAGCGTCGGTCTGGCATCTTATGTAAACAGCAATTGCATCATGCATGTAAGGTATAACCGCAAAAGGTCAGATCGAGGGAAGTAATTTTAGCAGTAGACCTCCTCTGTAAATCTAATGTGGTAACCTGTAAAGGCTTTTAAAGGCTTTTAAAAATGTATGTAGTTTGTTGCCACTGCGCGCTTGTGCGAAATTTTAAAGCATGTCGTGTTTGGTATCCATGTACTCAGCCTAAGATCATCTTTTTTATTTCATCAAACATTTGGGCAATATAGTGTGTTTTAGTGCATTAAAATTTTAAAAAGTGTATTTTTTCCCCAAAAAATGCGTGTGAAAAATCGCTGCGCAAATACTGTGTGGAAAAAAAATGCAACATCCACCATTTTAATCTGTAGGGCCTTTGCTTTAAAAAAAATATATAATGTTTGGGGGTTCAACGTAATTTTCTTGCAAAAAAAATAAATGTTTTCATGTAAACAAAAAGTGTCAGAAAGGGCTTTGTCTTCAAGTGGTTAGAAGAGTGGATGATGGTGACATAAGCTTCCTAATGTTGTGTATAAAATGCCAGGACAGTTCAAAACCCCCCCAAATGACCCCATTTTGGAAAGTAGACACCCCAAGCTATTTGCTGAGAGGCATGTCGAGTCCATGGAATATTTTACATGTTGACACAAGTTGCGGAGAAAAATATTTTTTATTTTTATTTTTTTTGCACAAAGTTGTTACTAAATTATATTATGCTCAAACATGCCATGGGCATATGTGGAATTACACCACAAAATACATTCTGTTGCTTCTCCTGAGTACGGGGATACCACATGTTTGAGACTTTTTGGGAGCCTAGCCGCGTACAGGACCCCAAAAAACCAAGCACCGCCTTCAGGCTTTCTAAGGGTGTAAATTTTTGATTTCACTCCTCACTGCCTATCACAGTTTCGGAGGCCATGGAATTCCCAGATGGCACAAAACCCCCCCCCCCAAATGACCCCATTTTGGAAAGTAGACACCCCAAGCTATTTGCTGAGAGGTATGGTGAGTATTTTGCAGATCTCGCTTTTTGTCAAAAAGTTTTGAAAATTGAAAAAATAAAAAAAAATAAAAATTATTTTCTTTCTTCATTTTCAAAAACATATGAGATTGGTAAAATACTTACCATGCCTCTCAGCAAATAGCTTGGGGTGTCTACTTTCCAAAATGGGGTCATTTGGGGGGGGGGGGTTGTGCTATTTTGGCATTTTATGGCCTTTGAAACTGTGATAGGTAGTGAGGAGTCAAATCAAAAATTTGTGCCTAGAAATCCTGAAGGAGGTGCTTGGTTTTCGGGGGCCTGTACGTAGCTAGGCTCCTAAAAAGTCCCACACATGTGGTATCCCCATACTCAGGAGAAGCAACAAAATGTATTTTGGGGTGCAATTCCACATATAACTATGGCATGTGTGAGAAATATATAATTTAGTGACAACTTTTTGTAATTTTTTTTATTATTCAATCACTTGGGACAAAAAAAAAATATTCAATGGGCTCAACATGCCTCTCAGCAATTTCCTTGGGGTGTCTAATTTCCAAAATGGGGTCATTTGGGGGGGTTTTGTACTGCCATGCCATTTTAGCACCTCAAGAAATGAGATAGGCAGTCATAAATTAAAAGCTGTGTAAATTCCAGAAAATTTACCCTAGTTTGTAGACGCTATAACTTTTGCGCAAACCAATAAATATACGTTTATTGACATTTTTTTTTACTAAAGACATGTGGCTGAATACATTTTGGCCTAAATGTATGACTAAAATTGAGTTTATTCGATTTTTCTTATAACAAAAAGTAGAAAATATCATTTTTTACGTTTATATCGCAAAAAAAAAAAAAAAAATCGCAGAGGTAATCAAATACCATTAAAAGAAAGCTCTATTTGTGGGAAGAAAAGAATGCAAATTTCGTTTGGGTACAACATTGCATGTCCGCACAATTTCCAGTTAAAGCAACGCAGTGCCAAATTGTAAAATCAGCTCTGGTCTTTATGCTGCGTATTGGTCCGGGGCTTAAGTGGTTAAGGAAGACATCTAAATGTTTTTTTAAGTTGTTGATACTCTCAGCTAGTACCACTTCCCAGGGGATGGCGTTTAACATTTTTCCTGCTCTAACGGCAAAGAACCCTTTCCACAATCTAAGGTTAAACCTCCTTTCTTTTAACCTTAAATTTTGGCTGCATGTCCTCTTCAGGGACCTTAGAGTAAACAGTTTATTACAGTAATTTTTGATTCATTTGTACTTTATAATCGTATTTCATCTTAAACACCTCTTCAACAAAGCAGAGCCCAGCACACCTGCGCAGACAGAAGATCAATTGAGGACAGCAAGCAGGAGGTTTCCAGTAAATAATAACAAGTGAAGATATATGGTTAGTGGCAGCTGGTGGTTTTTTCTTTTGGGGGGGGCAGGGTCTTGCGGTCGGTCGTCCAGCTCCACACTTATCTTATCTAGGTTCCGGGCGGGCAGCGCTCTTATGGCAACAGGCAGTGGGCAGGTGTCTCCTCCTCCTCTGCATCACGGCGGCTTCCATGGTGCTTCTCCTCCCTCTGCCTCCTAGGCATCCTATTGGATCGCCTGTCCTTTCAGCCAATCAGGTGACGGGTCTCAGACCCGCTTCCTGATTGGCCGGGAGGAGGATCAGTGTGAGAATAGCAAATATTCATTTGCTATTGTCATACAACTGGGTGGGCTTGGAGCGCAGTGCTCTGTGCCCCAAGCCCACCCTTTTTTGAAGCCTATTACAGCCTCTGACTCTAATTGGAATCAATGCGTCCGGCACCCTACGTGTAGATTAGGGGGCCGTACGCATGAATGGGGGGACGGTGCCCCTAATGGACGAGCCACTACTGTATCCGGTTCATGCAATCAATGATCTGAGGGTCAAAGTCAGTAGTGGTCCGATCATGCTTATAAGATTTTGCAAATTCAGCCATGGTCTGGCATAAGAGAACTTCAGAAAGAACCAGATGGGCACTCCCAAAGAGAACATAGCCCAAGAAAGAGCTTCCAGTCTCTTATCAGTGGGGTCAGTGGCGGCTGGTGAAGTTTTAGGATGGGGGGGCGCAAGACCCCGCCCCTCCACGGCTGGTCCCTCCCACTTCTCATAAGCCACACCCCTTATAGAATCCACCCACTCCATCCCCTGTATTCCACTTGCTTCCACTCATATTGTCAGCATTATACACAGGGCTCTGCACATCATATACCCGGCTGTACATTATACACAGGGCTCTGCACATCATATACAAAGCTGCACATTATACACAGGGTTCTGCACATCATATACCAGGCTGCACATTATACACTGGGCTCTGCACATCATATACCAGGCTGCACATTATACACAGGGCTCTGCACATCATATACCAGGCTGCACATTATACACAGGGCTCTGCACATCGTTAAGGATGAGCTCTGGTGTGTTCGCATACTCCACGTGCAGAGCCTGCCAGGAAGTCGGCACGGTGCTGCGCTAATCACAGGCAGGGAGACATTTCCCGATCTCTGCAGCCGAGCATCGGGACAATGTCTCCCTGCCTGTGATTAGCGCAGCGTCGTGCCGACTTCCTGGTGGGCTCTGCACGTGGAGTATATGAACACGCCAGAGCTCATCCCTACACATCATATACCAGGCTGCACATTATATACCAGGCTGCACATTATACACAGACGAAGTGTATAATGTGCAGCCTGGTATATGATGTGCAGAACCCTGTGTATAATGTGCAGCCTGGTATATGATGTGCAGAACCCTGTGTATAATGTGCAGCTTAGTATATGATGTGCAGAGCCCTGTGTATAATGTACAGCCTGGTATATGAGGTGCAGAGCCCTGTGTATAATGTGCAGCCTGGTATATGATGTGCAGAGCCTGGTGTATAATGCTGACACTATGAGTGGAAGCAAGTGGAATACAGGGGACGGAGTGGGTGGATTCTATAAGGGGTGTGGCTTATGATAAGTGGGAGGGGGCAACCATGGAGGGGCGGGGTCTTGCACCCCCCCCTCCTAAAACTTCACCAGCCGCCACTGGCAATAAGCAATGTACAGGGTCATTGTAAGAGGCTAGACCTAAGTACTCATGGAACTTAAGCAGCTGGTAGACAATGTCCAAGACTCAAGCAGCAGAAGAAGATACTTCCACAATGCTGTCTGGTGGAAAAGAGAGTGAGGAATGCTCACACCTCACAATGAGAGTACACCCCTAAGTAAAAATGTCCAAATTGGGCCCAACGTGTCAATATTCTGTGTGGCCACCATTATTTTCCAGCACTGCCATAACCCTCTTGGGCATGGAGTTCATCAGAGCTTCACAGGTTGCCACTGGAGTCCTCTTCCACTCCTCCATAACGACATCACAGAGCTGGTAGATGTTAGAGACCTTAGGTCTGGAGACATGCTTGGTCAGTCCATCACCTTTACCCTCAGCTTCATTAGCAAGGCAGTGGTTGTCTTGGAGGTGTGTTTGGGGTCATTATCATGTTGGAATACTGCCCTGCGGCCCCAGTCTCCAAAGGGAGGGATCATGCTTGGTTTCTGTATGTCACAGTACATGTTGGCATTCATGGTTCCCTCAATGAACTGTAGCTCCCCAGTGCCGTCAGCACTCATGCAGCCCCAAACCATGACACTCTCACCGCTATGCTTGACTGTAAGTTTATCTTGGTCTCATCAGACCACAGGACATGGTTCCAGTGAGCCATGTCCTTAGTCTGCTTATCTTCAAACTGTTTGCAGGCTTTCCCAAAGACAACCTCAGGATATGACACTGAGCATGTGCACTCAACTTCTTTGGTCAACCATGGCGAGGCCTGTTCTAAGTGGAACCTGTCCTGTTAAACTGCTGTATGGTCTTGGCCACCGTGCTGCAGCTCAGTTTCAGGGTCTTGACAATCTTATTATAGCCTAGGCCATCTTTATGTAGAGCAAATTTTTTTTTTCAGATCCTCATAGTGTTCTTTGCCATGAGGTGCCATGTTGATGTTATAGTGACCAGTATGAGAGAGTGAGAGCAATAACACCAAATTTAACACACCTGCTTCCCATTCTGACGAGTCACATGACACCGGGGAGGGAAAATGGCTAATTAGGCAAAATTTGGACATTTCCACTTAGGGGTGTACTCACTTTTGTTGTCAGCGGTTTAGACATTAATGGCTGTGTGTTGAGTTATTTTGAGGGGACAGCAAATTTGTCACTGTTATACAAGCTGTACACTCACTACTTTACATTGTAGCAAAGTGTAATTTCTTCAGTATTGTCACATAAAAAGATATAATAAAATATTTACAAAAATGTGAGGCGTGTACTCACTTTTGTGAGATACTGTATATACGTGATTCTGCACTTTCAGGTAGGGGGTGTGCCACTACTGCTGTGATTAGTAACAGCAGAAGCCAATCAGCGGGTGCCAGCCAATGGATGACCGCCGGCACCCACTGATCGGAGAGGAGACATGCTAGATGGAGCTCTACACATGTAAACACCGCAGAGCTCTGTCCTGCCAGTGGGGATATGCTGGATTTTATTCCCTGCAAATAAAATCCGGCACATCCCTTAGCCCTGGTTCACACTGGTGCGATTTGACATGTCAAATCGCATGTCAAATCGGCGATATTTGCCGCAAATTGCGGGCAATGGCACCGTCCTAATCGGTGCGGCGCTGCACCGATTTCAAAAAGTAGTTTCTGTACTACTTTTTGCGATTTCGGCCGCGATTTACATTGACATCTGTGTCAGATGTCTTTGTAATCGCGGCTGAAATCAGGACTGCCAGCGAGAGTGAAATCATGCGAGTTCAGCTGAACTCGCACGGCTTCACTCCCACAGCCTAGTGTGAACCTGGGCTTTGTGAAAGCAGCACACTGTACACACAAAAACACTGGCTAGGCACACATTTAACCCTTTTCCAGCCAGTGTCATTAGTACAGTGTACATTTTAGCACTGATCACTGTATTAGTGTCACTGGTTCCCACAAAGTGTCAATGTCAGAATGTCTACTGCAATATCTCAGTCCCGCTATAAGTCGCTGATCACCCCCATTCCAAGTATGAAAAAAAAAGATATTCCAGTATATATACACCATAGTTTGTAGACACTATAACTTTTGCGCAAACCGATCAATATACGCATATTGGGATTTTTTTTTAACAAAAATATGTAGCAGAATTGGCCTACATTTAAGAAGAAATTTTATTTTACATTTTTTTATTTATTGGATATGTTTTATTTTTTTAAGCAAAAAAATATTTTTATTTTTTTTCAAATATAGTGTTGTTTATAGTGCACAAAAAAAAAACCCAGCGCTGATAAAATACCACCAAATTAAAGCTCTATTTGTGGGGAAAAAATTACATACATTTTATTTGTGTGCAGCACTGCATGGCCGCGCAATTGTCAGTTAAAATAATGCAGTGCCGTACAGCAAAAAAAATGGCCTCGTCATAAAGGGGGGTAAATCTTCTGGATGTCAAGTGGCTAAAGGCTGAGCTGGTTGCGGATTGATTGCAGCTGGAAGGCAGGTGGAGCTAAAGAGTCCGAGGAGCAGAAGCACAAAGCACAGTATATGCTGCAAAGACTCAGATCCTCCCAAGGCAGAGTGAAAAGGACCAGGCCCAAAAGGATCCAAGTTCAAAACCACACAGACACCACTAGTACAGGGATTGCCACTTGCTTCTGGGTCCTATGCCGAGCAGCTGCAATGTGAACACAGGAGGTCAGCCGCCCAGCATTGACACCATTGGGGTATCCCTTTGCATTTTCTTAATCAATGCAAAGGGTTCTGTGATTGGAGGGGGTGGAGAGCGGGATGTCACTGCCTGCCTCACCACTTTGTCCATTAAGAGGACCCTTTGCATTCATTCAGAACACTCCTGTGTTCACAATGCAGCAGGGCAGCCGCTCAGCATGGTACCTGAAAGTAGAGATGGGAAGGCTTGGAAAAAACAAGGTTTTTTCCATTTTTGTCAAAGCCATTTTTGTTTTTTTCCAGAAAAAATGGAAAAATGTTAATTTACAACGATAGGTAATATACACTATATTGTCAAAAGTATTATGACACCTGCCTTTACACATACATGAACTTTAATGGCATCCCAGTCTTAGTCCGTAGGGTTCAATATTGAGTTGGCCGACCCTTTGCAGCTATAACAGCTTCAACTCTTCTGGGAAGGCTCAATTTGCCATTCCAGTAATTGATTATATACAAACATTTATGTTATAGCCTATACCTGGATGGGCAATACAGGACCTCTAATGTCACACATCACCACCCATGCCATGTCCTCCTCCTGATTGTTCCTTGGTTGGGGTTTCATCCCCTCAGCTCTCCTGCCATGCATGTGCGCTACCGCCTTCAGTAAATTCAGCTCCAGGCACTTTGCCGATTGGTAAGTCTTATTTTTCTAGGCCCCTCCCACACATTTGTTCAAACTTTTTCCATGTGTTCCATTACTTTTAATGATTTATTTTTAGATATTTTTTACATGCATCCACCCCTGAAGAGCGAGCTATGACTCGCGAAACGCATCGTTTTTTTGGATGTCATGCATATCCATGTTATCTTATATGTACCATTGTAATCAATAACCATGTGCTAAACTGTATCAGCTCAGTAATTGTTTATGCTATGCATGTATGTATGCATTACCATTTTATAATAAATGTTCTTATCGCATTTATATTTGTCATTCTCATTGGCCTACTGTGCACACTTCACACAAAGTCCCAAGGGCTATTCCTTTGTTAATCTTCTGGAATGGCTTTCCACAAGGTTTAGGAGTGTGTGTCTATGGGAATGTTTGACCATTCTTCCAGAAGCACATTTGTGAGGTCAGGCACTGATGTTGAACGAGAAGGCCTGGCTCTCAGTCTCCACTATAATTTATCCCAAAGGTGTTCTATCAGGTTGAGATCAGAATTTATGCAGGACAGACAAGTTCCTCCACCCCAAACTCGCTCATCCATGTCTTTATGGACCTTGCTTTGTGCACTGGTGCACAGTCATATTGGAACAGGAAGGGGCCATCTCCAAACTCTTCCCACAAAGTTTGGAGCATGATATTGTCCAAAATGGCTTAGTATGCTGATTCCTTAAGAGTCCCTTTCACTGGAACTAAGGGGCCAAACCCTGAAAAACAACTCCACATCATAATCAGTTTGGGGATGGCCCCTTCCTTATACCCACATGACTGTGATCTCATTCAATGATTTAAATGGGCTGTTGTGCCCACGCAAACATGGCATGCACAAATCGTGGATATGTAAAGACGGCAGTCCTAGCAATAAACTGACGTGGAGAAAGACAGAATACTGGGGGAACCTTACCCTAATCTAGTGGGCCAGATTTGGCCTGCAGGCTGTACTATGGAGACTCTGCCTTGACACAACCCTCTTACCTGAACCCTTATGTTGACCTACAATTGACTTCCTTCTGACCGGTTTTAAGCAGGTTTTGCAGTCCCTCAAACTTGTGCAAAACCTGCTCAAAGTGAGCAAAAGCTCACTATCACAGGCCCTAATGAGGAACTAAGTTCCACTGCAAATGGTGAGCTTTAGCAAGTACTAGCACATTATTTCAAACTTACCTCAAAATGAAGGCCTCCTGTAGTGCCCTTTCATCTTCACCCAGTCTTCCTTCCGGGCTGGCAGGCTCCGGTCTTTTGATTGGACGAGCCGCAATGACATCACTCCCACGAGCTGCTGTTCACGGAACGTCACTGGAGGCTTCACAAGTAAATATGTCCTAAACAGTGCACGATTAAATATCTTCCATTCTGACAATGAAATTAGAACTGCTTTGTTTATGGATAAAAGTAGCTGCTGCGGATAATTTTAAGTAATCAGTCCTGAAAGAAATGTTTGATGTCCAGGCAGGAATATTTTGGTCACCATAACTAAGGCATAAGCATGTTTCCTTGGTTATGATGTTTACAAATGTTCATATAGGCATCAGGGAAATACAAAAAATAAATAAAAATGGAGCCAGTTAGGATAGGCCTTTTAATACTGCTGGCCATTATGCTAAAGCTGGCTTATACACTTAAAAAAAAAAAAAAAAAAAAAAATCCCCCTTTAGGCCTGTCGGCTGAATTAGGAAAAACAGATTCCTCCATGCACACAAACAAGGTGGATGGAGGAATCCTCCATCAGGGCATTGTATTCTGGCAGTAGCACCTGCGCTGTCAGAATACACTGATCAGCAGCTGCAAATAGTCAAGGAAAATTATCCAACATGTCCCTTTGACAAAGGTCAATCAAGCGATTGACTTCTGTCAAGTGGGGATGGCTACATACTAATTAAAATTCAGCCTATCCCTGCTGAACGGGTCAGATTTTGATTCAGTGTATGGCCATCTTAAAGCAGAGCTCCACCCTAAAATCATACTTTACTTCTATAGCTTCCTTTTAACATGTTTAAAAAAGATATTGTGCCAAATTTTTTTTTTACTTGCCTTGATCACCCCGTTGCTAGGCAGAATTGCTAATCTGCCTTCTTCCTGGACCGCGGTGGTTCTCCTATCCTACCTAAGCCGCACTGACTCCTGGGAAATGAGTGTCATCATTTCCCAGGAGACCATGCGCTTTTCTCTGCCTAAAAATCATGGGATTTCCATACAGAAAATGACACGATTAAGGCTGTTTACCGTGTCATGTTCAAAAAGGGCACAAATCCCTTACTTCTCATTTGACTTGCAGGACAAGAGAGTGAGCAGCTTGGAAGGAAGGCCGTAGCGTTCGCGGTACTCCAGCAGCTAATTCACCAACCTGATTGTATTTAATATAAACACTTAACTGTTCTGTGACAATCTGCTATAAATGTGCTCACTATCTGTACATATGTCTCCTACCTCTTTACTGTGTTTGCTCCTTAGTTGTTCATTACAGATGATCATTGTGTTATCTCTGTTGTCATAACAATGGAGCGGGACATTCCTCCGCCCGTTGTCATGACAACAAAAGTAACAGCCTGCACTACGAGCGAGATCGACACCAGAGCGAGAGCAAGAGGTGCATTGCTGGTTACCCAGCATGTACCTCTCCACGAAAACAAAAACAAAAAAAGGAACTGGGCTTCAGATGCCCACACATAGGATGGCAACGGCCACAGCATGAGCTGCAGCACATAAGGCAAGTGATAGAATGATTTACTGATCGATTGGGGAGCTATTACTATCTTTAATGCCATTAAATTTAACTTGCCAAAAAAAAATAAAAAATTCTGACCAGAACTCCGCTTTAAAGCGAAACTAAACCCATCGATTTAACAGTTTATAAAAAAAAAAAAAAAAAATTCTCACTTAAATAAAAAACTGTTACATTCCCAACATGTGTAGGGAATGAAGGTGAAGGGCGGGGCATGAAGTGTCCCCGCCCCCTATGGGACCGTGACATACCTGTAAATTAAAGTTACAGTATAAAAAAAATTACTTACCCATGATTGGTTAACAATGTTGACAGTTGCCCCAAACAATGGTCCTCTCGCACCCTATATAAAGAAAGAGGATGCGTCATCAGTGGGCAGAATACGAAGAAGATTTGAAGAGGAGCACATCCCACCCTCCCTTCCTGTCATGGCCTGTTTTATGAGGCTTCATTTGTAAGGCCCCTTTCACACTGAGGCGTTGAAAAAACGCAAAAAAAAACCGTCATTTTTTTACCGCGATCGCGGTAAAAATAGCGCTAACGCCTATGCGTTTTTACCACGATTTTACCGCGTTCGCGCTAAAATTAGCGCGAACGCAGTAAAAACGCATAGGCGTTAGCGCTATTTTTTAACATAACGCTTATGCCTATGCGTTTTTACCGCGAATCCCATTCATTTCAATGGGGATAGGCGTTTTTACAGCGCTATTTTATGCGCCCTAAAGTTGCTCTAAAAAAGCTGTTTGCAGAATTTTTTTCAACGCCCAGCCAGCAAAACGCCTCAATGTGAAAGCCCTCAGAGATTTCACATTGAGAATGCTGGGGCAGGATTATTTCAGGCGTTATTACAGCGCTATTTTTACCGCGAAAACGTGGTAAAAATGCCTCAGTGTGAAAGGGGCCTAAGGGGATGCTAGGTTTCATGTTTTAAGTTTAGCTTGAGCTTAAATGGGTAAGCTAATATATATATATATATATATATATAGTTATTGTTACTGAAAGAAGATTTTAATATTCTTAAGTTGATTATTTTTGATTTAAGAAAGTTGATATAATCAATTTAATATTTATACCTATAAATAAAGGCCACGGCCATTTACTGAAGTATTATTTATTTATCTAATGTAATATTAAGAAGTTATGACTACGGTCCCATGCAACCGTCACCATGGTTGTACTCTCAACCAAACTGTCAAACTGCTGGTGCAGCATCAGGACATTTTAAAAATCCAGAGTCAAAAATGGCAGCTGCCTTGGCTGAAAACTATGAGAGTTTAGTTCCACTTTAACCTCCTCACAACCGTGCAATAGCTGAATGACGACTACAGTGCGGCCGCAATTTGCGGGGAGGGTGTCATATGACGTCCTCCCGTGATCGCACCTCTCGCACGCCCCCTGCGGCACACATCTGCAGGCATTTGTGATCATTGTCTCCTTGGGATACAGCTGATCACAGATCGTGGTAAAGAGCCAATGACAACAGCTCTTTACCACGTGATCAGCTGTGTCCAATCACAGTGTAAACAGGGATTTGCCAGTTATCAGCATTCCTCTCCTCACACTGACAGTGTGTGAGGCGAGTAGAGCCAAAAACTGGCAAATTCACACAGGGGACACCTACACCGATAATCAGGACCCTGATTATCAGTATAGCCCCAACAGTGCTGCCAATCTGTGCCAATCAGTGATGCCTATTGTTGCCACCTATCAGTGACCATCAGTGTCACCACATCCCTGCCACCTATCAGTGCAACCTCATCAGCTCACATCAGCGAAGGAGGAAAATCTGTTATTTACAAAAGATGTTGTTAAACAGAAAATAAGAAACTTTTTTTTTTCTTCAAAATCAGATGTCTCTGAAATCTCCCCCCAAGTCGAGACTGACAAGTGGGAATGAAATCGTGCAAGTTTCTGTTGTCAGTGTGAACCTAGGCTCACAGCCAAGGAAGCCGATGTTTGATATGCAACTGCCATGGTGCTGCACATGTGATCAGTTCAGACACCAGTCATTTGATGGTTTGCAGGTTGGTTGCAGAAACAAGCAAATGTGACAGTTAGCAATCCCAGCATTCCAGGAATGTAACTTTTTTGAAACTGTTAGATTGATGGGTTTAGTTCTGCTTTATGATTTACTAATGCTCAGGGGCTCTGAGCTTCAGCAAAATGGCAGCCTCCAGCAAGAAGAAATAGGAGCAATGCTGGAGGCAATTTACAACACACACTAATTTGGCAGCATAATTAAGATAAGTGTACTCACTCTAGGCAAGTGACCAAAAAAACAAAACTGTAGCCAGATGCCTAGTATTTTCAGGACATCAATGGCAGCCACTATATTTATCCCATGACATGTTACCTGTACATACCACATAAGGAAAAAAAAACAACAAAAAAAACACACGACAACACCAGACACTTTTTGGGGAGGCCAAATTAGTTTATTTATTTTGACATTAGCCAATTCATTTATTTGGGGACATTTCATTTTCTCTTGTGCTTTTATTTAAAAGTACAGACATCAAATGACTTACTTTTGTTGTTTTTACTGCATTAAAAAGACAGTGGACAGAAACATGAAGTTGGATTTCATGCTGTAAACATGGTTTTCACAATCAGTAGCAGAAACTGCTATTACAATATCTTTACTATGTCAAAAAATTATCTGTTTTCTGGGTTTGGAATGACTTTTTTAGGGATTTGTATAATTAATACAGGAGTTTTCAGAGAGGGGACTTTCAGGTTTCATTTCACGGTACATAAGCATTTTTACTTTACATAAAAAAAAACAACTAGCTTTAGTAAGGTCAAAATACATCCTTTTATACCAAAACTAAATTTACTTGTAGTATAAACAATGATATACACATATTACACTGTGTACACTATATACACAATCATACAAAATTGAATACTAGATACAGAAATGTAAAAGGCAAGTCCCTTATGTTCTTGCAGAAGGAAAAAAAAAAGCCGCTTTCAAAATGCTGGGAAAATTTGTACAATTGGCAAGAGTACAGTAAGAGCATCAAATAGGTGGGATGATTACAACTGGGCTTTCAGGTGGTAAGTCATCAACTCCTTGCACTGATCGGAATGTTGAATAGTCATGTCCATCCAGTGACTTGGGGGCTTTGGAAGGACACTCGGGGATGGTGGGTCACTAAACTTTGCCCCTGCGTAATTGATTTCTTTTTCATCAATTGTGAAAATTCCTTTTTTTGTTTTCTGGATGTTTTCAGCACTTGTTAAGGGTTTCTTCATATTTCCAACTGCCCTGTTGGAAAGCTCAGAATCAGTCTGAAGCCTTTCCATTCGTGGGGAATTGGTCTTTGTATGCTGAGCAATACATTTGTTTTTTTGTTTGTGAAGATTCCATTGCTCACAATGATGAGCCGTTGGACTACAGGTTGTTGTATTGTTCTTTTCTGATTTTACAGTCTTCTTTTCTGGCTTTACTTTGGTCATTAGCCCCTATTAAAAATACATTCATTGATTAATGATCAAATATAATCATAGCTTTAGACAGTATTCATGGGTTAAAACAAAAAAAAATAGTCTAATAGTTCTCCAACACAAGTACATTTCCCCAGTTTTTCCCCCCCCCTCTTTAAAAACACTAAAGTTCAGAAAATGCCTGGTTATCCTGCCAGAAACACAACCAGCTACTAACTTACTGTAATGGGCTAGCACTCTCCTGGTACAATAATTTTTATTGAAAAAAGTAGAACATCTTGACAAACGTTCACCCGCATAGGGGTGCAGTACAGTGAGCATAACAACCATATAACTTTTATTGTTATTAGCTGGGGATAGATAAATTTTTTTTTGGTGCCGACACAATACCGATATTTCAGCCACCTCTCCTGCCGATATTTTATACATTTAAATTTTTATTTTTTATTTTTTACACTGTCATTGTTAATTTTTATGGTTTTTAATCACGGTTATTGCTGTCACAAGGAATGTAAACATCCCTTGTGACAGTAATAGGCAGTGAAAGGTACTCTTTATGGAGAGATCTGGGGTCTAGAAGACCACAAACCCCTCCTTTGCACTTCAAAGTATTCAAAACATCAAGATCAGCGTTTAATACTCATTAAGTATACTTTATTAAGAGCCTTTAAGATGCCAGTAATCCGGGAAGTGATGTCATGACATCGCTTTCGGATTACTAGATTTGAGACCCGAACGAAGCATCTGCATTAGAAAAAAATAAAAAGAAACTGCGCTATAGTGTAAAACCTGGTAAATGATTAAAGTTTACCTAGAAAAAAAGAAATAAAGGAAAGCAGCAACTATTCTGAAAACAATCATCAGTGCATGTAAATAAGAAAAAATATATATATATATAGTCGCGCTAACTTATGACTGAACATAAGCCCACCACTGAATAGTTGAAAAAATCCAAATACCAACAGTGATAAATCATATAGATACTCAATGAAGAACCATGAAAGATCAGTAAATTATAAATAATGATAAGGTGAGTGAACTATGATTAAACAGTTAATAAGATGATAGTCCACAACTGCTATATGAGACTCTCAAAGTTCATGTCTGAAAGTCCATGATAAACAAAACACCCGTGAATAAGTGTCCAAAAAAGCCAACGACAGAAAATCTTCTTATAATCCGTGACTTTCACCACCACCAGTAAGAATTCCTGCTTACCAAAAAGCGATGGTCCCCTATGACAGAGGACCTAAAACAGCCTCAAATGATACTCGGTGGAACCTCCGGATTTCAGCAAATTATGAATTTCAATGGTTTAGTAGCCCGACAGCTCAAACAGCATCATGCGAATGTTCAACATCAACATGAAAAGAAGGAAGGACACCGAATAGTGTAAAATCCTTGGTGTACATTTATTAAAAGAATATTGGAATCATACTCACAAAAGCAGTTAAAAAGACAGCCTTAAAGTGTGTCAGCGCCGACCGGTCAGAGGCGCTGGCACACAACTACGTCCGTGAAAGCCGAGCAGTGGAGGGTGACGTCAGCACAAAGCTCGTATCCTGCCCTACGCGTTTCGTGAAAATTCTCGTCTCGGGGCACGACGTGAATTTTCACGAAACGCGTAGGGCAGGATACGAGCTTTGTGCTGACGTCACCCTCCACTGCTCGGCTTCCACGGACATATTTGTGTGCCAGCGCCTCTGACTGGTCGGCGCTGACACACTTTAAGGCTGTCTTTTTAACTGCTTTTGTGAGTATGATTCCAATATTCTTTTAATAAATGTACACCAAGGATTTTACACTATTCGGTGTCCTTCCTTCTTTTCATGTTGATGTTGAACATTCGCATGATGCTGTTTGAGCTGTCGGGCTACTAAACCATTGAAATTCATCATTTGCTGAAATCCGGAGGTTCCACCGAGTATCATTTGAGGCTGTTTTAGGTCCTCTGTCATAGGGGACCATCGCTTTTTGGTAAGCAGGAATTCTTACTGGTGGTGGTGAAAGTCACGGATTATAAGAAGATTTTCTGTCGTTGGCTTTTTTGGACACTTATTCACGGGTGTTTTGAAGCATCTGCATTGTTCGTGTCTTTGGCCAGCCAGCAGACATGCCAGCTGGTTGCTCGGGCCCCCTGGTTGGACGGGAGAGCCTGGGCGAGCGGCGGCGGGGGGACACAACGTCCCCTCCTGTTGCTTGTAATAACAGCCGAGCGGCTGAGCCACATCGATTGTTATTACAATAAAGCCGACCGTCCGCTCTAAACAACTGTACCGGGGTGATGCCTGCAGCTGCAGGCATCACCCCAGTAAAACCCCTTAAAAGCAGTATCGGTCTAGTTTGAGACCAATACCGATTTTTCAGAAAATGCTGATATCAGCCGCCAATAATCGGCCTTCCTGATAACCAGTCGATCCCTAGAATTAGCTGTCTACTGGGTGACCTTATGGGACAACCCATAGGTCCCTATAAATCTGGGCTAGCACTCTTAACCCTTTGATGACAAAGTTACACATATGTGGCCTCACTGAAATGAATCGCATTCCGTGGGGACGCATATGTGCGGATCTGTGTTTGTATTGAAAACATGATGTATAGGGCGCTTCCATCAGGAGACTGAGCCGCCACCAAAAGCTCCGGGGCTTGTACCAACAGTTGGGAAGTGGGAGGACTGGCTCTTGATCACATTGATGCCTGCATTTGGCTATCACAGTGATCAGAAACGATTAAACTGGTTCCTGCGTTTTCTCTGCTCTTGAATGAAGAAAAAGATACATTGTATCTTTGTCCTGACTAGAGAAGTATGACCGCAAAAGTCTGTGTAGAAAAATAAATTTAAAAAAAGATAAAATTATCTAGATCAGGGTTTACTGTAGGCCAGTATCAGAGTCCAGGTTAGGCTCAAAGGCCAGGGAGTCAGTAGGTTTAAAAAAAAAAAAAAAAGAGAAGGAGAAGGGAAGAAGAAGGAAGCAAACATTTGGACTATTGTTTTTGGACCCTAGTACAGGTAAAAAGAACAAATATCTTACACAAATGTGGTATCGCTGTGATCAGGAATAGGAGAATGTATTTAGGGTTGTTTTTTGTGGTTTGTTATGGTAGGAAATATACAAATAAATTTCTAAGGATTTTTTGGTGTTCACTATTTTGGCCCACTTTTCCTTTAAATATTACATAAAATAGCGAAGGCTTCCCTCCAGGCCTCTAAGGGTGATGGGGGACTGGCCTGCCCCAACTTGCGACACTATTTTATAGCAGCCCAATTAACCTATGTCTATGAATGGTTCCAGGGGGCCTCCGCATCCTGCTCTACCCATCTACTGCAGGCACTTGCTGGCCTAGAGACCCCATTGGTAGATATTATGCATAGATCTTTACCAAAACTATGCTCCCGCGGCTCCCCGATAGAAGTGAGTTGGTTGGCCTGGCATGAAGGGAATAAGACGATTTCAGAATTGGGGGGGTCTCACCGAAAACCCCCCTATGGCATAACCCCAATCTTCTGCAGCTCATGGGTCACCCCGATGCATTGTGGTGGACACGGCTGGGCATTACCCACGCTGCCCACATTTTTCTCAATGGTGAATTTATCTCTTTTGAAGTCCTAAAAGCTACAAGTGGATTATCAAATAAATTCTATTTTAAATATCTTCTCATACGACACGCTGTCCGTGCACAGTTTCATGGCCTGACTCTTGAGCTCGCTGAATCCCCGCTTGAGGCATTGATGTCATGTTCTGGCATTACGAAATTAGCCACGACCATTTACTCCCGACTGCAGACGGGTGGGAGTTCTCCCTTCCGTGCTGCACAGCGGAAGTGGATGGTCGACATCCCTGGGCTTTCAGAGGAGGGGTGGGAGGAGGCCTCTGGGGCCTGTTTCTTAGATATTGTTGGGTCTAACGACCAATATATACAGTTCAAATTTATTCATCAACTGCATTACACGCCGGCCCGTCTGGCTCGCATGGGTTATGTTTCAGGGGCCCTCTGCCCTAGATGTAAGTGCACCAATGCTGGTTATGTACACATGTTTTGGTCCTGCCCGGCCCTCTTGGGGTTCTGGGTGGACCTATTCTCTTTTTTTGAAAACAATCTATGCCTAGTGACCCCCCACACTGTTGAAGTGGGGCTCCTGGGCATCCTTAATGACCACATACCCAGAACCCACGAACGGACCCTAGTCCGCTTGATACTCTTTTATGCCAGAAAACTGATATTACTACAATGGAAGTGTGAATCTGCTCCCAACATCCAACTGCTGTACCGCATGATAAACAAAGTCATACCAACCTTTAAACTAATCTATAAAGGAAGGGCCTGTATACAGAAATTCTACAAGATCTGGCAACCTTGGCTGGATATAGACAGCTCCTTTTGGAAGGATACCCCTCTGTCTCAGCAGTAGTGGGCCCTGATTCAGCCCCTCCTGTTTGATGGGGGGGGGGGAAACTACCTCCTATCCTAAATAAAGAAGCTGGGGACATGAAACATATCCCACATAAATGTGGGGGGGGGGGGAGTAGGAGGAGTGCCCCCCCCCAGCTGTAGTTTCGGCTGGGGAAATGGGTGGAAGTGCTGGGTGAATGGGTATGAGTGTTGTGTGAGTGAATGCAAGCACTTAAGTATTACTGAATAAGGATAACCGAATGAGTCCTGTGAAAATCACAGTTAAATACTCTCGATACACCTTTGGTATTAGGGTTTTGTGTTTCTTTTTTTTTTCTTCTCCTCCGTTGAGGAACTGGGACACCTACGTGGCCATGTGGCCACAAGCTGTAGGCCTTATTAGGCTTGAATGTTATTTCGAGACTATATTGTTTATGCTCCCGCTTCACGGTGTAATACTGGTATATTGCTACTGAATACAAGAAAATAATGTGTAAGCGTGTATGTTGATATGCTCTGTAATTTTTCTCTGTTCAATGGAAAAATCAATAAACATAAATTTAAAAAAAAATAAAAATATTATATAAAAAAAAACTCAAGATATATCCATTAACATTCAACACCAAATGAAGGCCCCATTTGATCTGAAAAAACAAAACAAAACAAAAAATAAAAAGAAGTATACGGTAATTCACCTGGATACACTTAAAACGGGTTTTAAACACGCAAGGTTTTTCACCTTAATGCATTCTATGCATTAAGGTGGAAAACCTTCTGTGATGCATTAGCCCCTCTTTTACTTATCTGAACCCAGTCTTTCCAGCAACAGGGACGAGCACACCAACTCCAGCCGGTATGTAGGGTCCCGATTAGATAGATTGATAGCAGTGCAGCCATTGGCTCCCGCTGCTATCAATCAAATCCAATGATGCGGGAGCTAGGGCGCAGAGCTGAGTCCTGCTGTCTGTCAAAGGACGCAGCAGCAGGACACGGGAGCACGACCGCACGAGTGCCCCGAGGGAGAGCGGCTCTCCAACGGGGCACTGGAGAAGAGGATGAGCCAGGAACACCGCTGGGGGACCCCAGAAGAGGAGAATCGGGGCCACTCTGTCCAAAACCAAACTGCACAGAGGTGGCAAGTATGACATGTTTGTTTTTAAACAAACCTTTACATATACTTAAAAGCGGTATTAAACTAAAAAGAAAAAAAACAAAACATAAATTTTTATATATATATATATATATATATATATATATATATATATATATATATATATATATATATATATATATATATATATATATATATATATATATTGTGACAGCAGGAAGGTAAAGTCACCTGGTTGCATCCAGGGGGGTAGGTATATTTCTCCCAGATTCAGGCTTTATGCCGACTTATACAACTAGGGAGAGAGTTGATGAAGCCCAGCTGAGGCTAGTGGGCTCATGGATGATTCATACCTCTAGGGAGAGTGCTGGGCGTCGTGCAGGCAGGGAGTTGATGAGACCAGCTGAAGCTTGTCAGCTCGTTTAAGGCCTCTATAAAAACTCCCAGCTTCATTAGGTGTTTGCTCATGCCTGGACCCAGACCTGTGTGGACTGTCTAGGGAGAGTGAACCCCTGTGCGGTGAGACAAAGCCTGTGTGGCTATTTGTTTGGACATTTACTAAACCAGGGACTTAGGGACTAGGACAGCACCAGGCTGATCCCAGTTGTTAGTTAGGGAAACCTGCATGTTTAGTCAGAGGTCAAGCTGACCAGGATTTATTTTGTTTATGTTTCTTTTTGCTTTGCTGTGTTTTTGTCACTGTAAATAGAGAAATAAACCGCACCTTTTGATCTTGAAAACCACAACCTCCGTCTGCTGGGCCTGTTTTTGTGTGGGGAGCCCATCCAGGGGGTCACTCACACCCGCTACCGAGCTAACCCCCTCACAATATATATATATATATATATATATATATATAAATTTTTTTTTTTTTTACTTACCTAGGTTGAAGCAGCACGTGTCCCCCGCCGGCTCTGAGCCCATGTTCACATTGGGCCGATTGGCATGCGATTTGACATGTCAAATAACATGCCAAATCAGAGCCTATTACCAGCAATGGCACTGTACGAATAGGTGCGACGCCGCACCGCTCCCTAAAAGTTGTTTCTGCACTACTTTTGGTGATTTCGGGGGCGATTTCAATAGACATCTGTGCATGAACCCACACAGATGCTTGTCAAATCACCCCTGAAGTCAGACTGAAATGCTGGTTTAAAATTGTGCAAGTTCGGCTGAACTAGCATGATGTGGGCCAAGACTGAGAACGGAGTGATCAAACACAGCTAATCGCTCAGTTCTCCGTGAATAGAGAGAGCACTAGGCTATGGCGGGAGCAGCTGAGCCCGGTGCCAATCCAGGCTTCTGGGTGCTGGCACTGTCAGCTGAAAACGGGTCACAGGAGTGCAGAGCGAACTGCATTCCTGTGATCCACAGAAGTACAACCAAACAAGCTTTGGCTGTACTTCTTTATTATAATGCAGTTTACCAATTCTTATGCCCCGTACACGGTCGGATTTTCCATTCAAAAAAGTTGGATGTGAGCTTTTGGTCGGATATTCCGACCGTGTGTATGCTCCATCCAACATTTTCTGTCAGAATTTCCGCCAGCAAAAGACTAATGCCGCATACACACGATCGTGATTCACGGCGGTGAAAACACCGCCGTAAATCACGACAGGAAAAACGAGGGAACGGCTTGTTCCCCCACACACGGCCGTTTTCCCCGTCATTTTTTCTCTTGGCGAGAAAAACGACCGTGTGTAGGCTCCGCGGAAAAAAATGCCGTGAATCACGACGAGAAAAATTAGAGCATGTTCTAATTTTTCTCGTCGTGATTAATGCCGTTTTTCCCGTCGGGAAAAACGGCAAAAAGCCCACAGACGATCGTTTTTCTCGTCCAAGGGAAAAAATTTCATTTTTCCCTACGGGAAAAATGATCGTGTGTACGCGGTATGAGAGTTGGTTCTCTATTTTTCCGACTGAAAACTTTGTCGGAAAATCCGCTCATCTGTATGCAATTCCAACGTGCAAAAAAAACACGCATGCTCAGACTCAAGCAGAAGAGCCGAACTGCCTATTGAACTTCATTGATCTCGGCTCGTCGTACGTCACAGCGTTCTTAGTGGTCGGAATTTCAGACAAGATTTGTGTGACCGTGTGTATGCAACACAAGTTTGAGCCAACATTCCGTCGGGGAAAAAAAAAAACAAAAAAAAAAACTTGTTGAAACTTCCGCTTGTGTGTACGGGGCATTAGATGTGATGGCTGCATTGATTGCCTTTTTCTCCTGTCAGATTACAATGTCCTGCATCTACCCAGTTTGTTTTAGTTTTACCAACACATGCCAAAGTTGCATAACTGGTTTCAGGCACTAAGATTTGTTTTAGGATTTTCTTTGATGATGTCCCCATACAAAAAACACACAAGGAGGACTACTAGGAGACCAGACTCTGATGTATCCCCACCATTACATCTGTTAAGCCTGGTACACACAAACTGAAGAGCTCCGGGGGAGCCTCTGTACTATCGATCTGATGTTAGTACAGTGATCTCCTCTGCTGAGCTATTGTGCTCTGACAGGGGTACGGCCCACGTCAGAACACACAAGTCAGTGCTCTCAGCCATTGGCGCAGATGCCGGTCGGTGGACCATTTTCTGTTATGCCCCATACTTCTGTTGGACCGGCTGCCGTACACACAGGCCAAATGTCAGCAGGTTCAATATGCTGCCGATATTCGGCCCGTGTGTATGGCCTTTTAGTCAAATCCAGCTCTTAGGAAATTGACCTACTGAGCATTGGCAGAGCCGACTTATCTATGGTCTGTAACTGGAGACCTGTATAGAGAAAAATACATAGGTTCCATTGATGATCTCATTCTCAATTTGCTAACTACATGGCTGTTTCTGGTTTCCCCAAATTTGAGTCCTTGACCCAGGACAAGCTTGCCACCAGTGCAGCCAGAACTCTCAGTGCCAGTTCACACTTGTGCACTGTGAATTTGCATCCAAAAATCACACCCCATTTATTCAAAATCGCTGAGGGTGTGTATGTTAAGTTAAAGACACCCCAAAAATCGGCTCACAAAATGCAGTGCGATTGGTAGAAATCAGATCGTATGGGTGTAAACACCCATGCAATCAGATTCTGGTGTGGGCAAAAAAAGTCCTGCACGATTTTGGTGCGATTTGAGCCATACATGATGGCTCAAATCGCACTGATGAAAAATTGCATGCAATTTGAACAGGAATGCGGCGCAATCCCTGTTCAAAATCGTATATTATAAAAAAGGCTTAGTTAGACTTACAGGCAACGGTATTTCTAAGAGCCTTTCAGGACAACCTTGGAGAGCGCAACTCCGCCCTTTTAACAGGAAACACATGCAGCCTTTAAATCCATCCTCTTCCACCAGGGCCTCAGTTATTGTGTGGTCTCCGACAAACTGGAAAACAAAGCACAGAAAAACCACAACAACCATGATAGACACTTAACCAATACTTCTAAGATATATTAGGGAGGGAAATAGCGGTTGTCCTGAAAGGCTCTTAGAAATACCGTCACCGGTAAGTCTAACTAAGCCTTTCTCAAATTGCCTTTCAGGACAACCTTGGAGAGGATAACCGGTTAACTTACCCTAGGGTGGGACTACTGCCTGCAGTACCTTCCTGCCGAAGGCTTTATCTGCGGTGGATAGTAAGTCCAACCTATAATGTCGGAGAAATGTTGAGTAGTTGGACCAAGTGGCAGCCTTGCAAATCTGATCAGGCGTAGCACCCGCCCTTTCAGCCCAGGAAACTGCCGTTGACCTTGTTGAGTGAGCAGCAATACCTCAGGGAGGCATTTCTCCTTTAGCTTGATAGGCCTCTGTAATTGCTTGTCTAAGCCATCTGCCTAACGTACTTTTAGAAGCTGTCTCCCCTTTGCGGGGACCTGGAAATATTACAAAAAGAGCGTTCGATTTCCTGAACTCTTTGGTAACAAAAGAAACTGAAGCAGGTATTTTCTCACATCCAATGAACGGAAAGTTTCCTCTCCTGTGTTGGTAGGAACTGAGGAAAAAGTAGGTAGATTTATTTCTTGTGACCGATGGAAAGTTGAAGACACTTTCGGTAGGAAGGCTGGATCCGTTTGGAGGATCACCCGGTCTGAAAAGACTCTAAGAAAAGGTTCTGTAACCGCCAGAGCCTGGAGCTCACTGACTCTTGCCGATGTAATGGCAACTAAAAAAATTGTTTTGAGAACTAAACTTTTTAAGGAAGTATGTTGTAAGGGTTCAAACGGAGCTCCCATGAGACCCTGGAAAACAATAGATAAATCCCAACTGGGAAAAACTTTCAGGGCTACAGGCCTGTTTCAAGCAAGTGCCCTAAAAAAAAAAAAAAAAAAAAAAAAAAAAAGTTAAAGCTTCTCTGGACAGGGATTTTTCAAAATAAACTGAAAGTCGCCACCTGTGTTTTCAGGGTGCTGGCTGCCAGTCCTTTCTCCATTCCTTCATGGAGAGATTCCAAAACTGAAAACGACACTCTTGACTTTAAGGCTTTTGGAAGAACACCAAGAGTTGAACTTCTTCCACACTTTAAAAAAGGTAGATGGCCCTAGTTACCTCCTTTCTACTAGAGAGTAGGGTCTTTACTACTTTATCTGAAAGTCCTTTGGCTTTTAGGAGGCCTTCCTCAGAAGCCAGGCAGTCAGGTGCAGCCGGTCTGCTTCCGGATGGTTCACAGGACCCTGTGTTAGTAGGTCCTTCCTGAATGGTAGTTTCCATGGAGGATTTGCGGCCAAGTTTAGAAGTGTCGCGAACCAAGGCCTTTTTGGCCAATAGGGAGTGATCAGGATCAAGTTGGTGTTTTCTTCCCTGAACTTTCTTAGGACTAATGGGATTAGAGGAAAGGGGGGAAAGGCGTAACACAGCTGGTAATGCCAGAGCATCTATGCCTATCGCCTGGTCCCCTCTGGAGAGGGAAGAATTCTCGAACCTTTGTATTTTGCTGGCTGGCAAACAGGTCTACTTGAGGTTGCCCCCACTCCTTGGAGATCATGGTGAAAATCTCCTGGTTCAGACTCCACTCTGCCTCCACCACACTTCTTCTGCTTAGAAGATCCACTAACAGATTTACTGCTGATAAGGAGGTCACATTTAGCTCCGCCCAGGACAACAACTGACTAGCTAGTTCCATGAGACCTCTGCTCCTGGTTCCCCCTTGTTTGAGCACATAAGCTACCGCTGTCGTGTTGTCTGACAGGATCTGTACATGAGGTCCCTTGGCTGTCTATTGAAAAGCAAGGAGGCCCAGGAAGATGGCTTTTAATTCCCACCAGTGTGATGATTTTCTTGCTTCCGCTTTGGACTAAGTCCCTTGTGCAGTTTGACCCTGCAGGTGGGCTCCCCAACCCCAGGAACTTGCATCTGTTGTCAGACGTTTGTCTAGAGGAAATACCCACGAGAGACCCTTTGTCAGATTGGTTGAGTCTCTCCACCACCAGAGTGCTCGTTTTACATTTGATGTTAGTTTGAAGCGCTTTTCCAGAGACTCCTGGTGCGACCAAACCTGTAAGATGTTCATCTGGAGGGGTCTGGAATGCAATCTCGCCCACTGTACAGCTGGGATAGAGGCCGTGAGGAGGCCCAACACTGCCATGGCTGACCGAACTGACAGAGAGATTCGTCTGAATCTGACTCACTGCAAAATAGATTTTTTCCATCTTTTCCTGAGGAAGAAACACTTTTTGTAGTACTGAATTTATGGTGTAACCCAGAAACCTCATCTCCTGAGTTGGATCTGGATTTGACTTATAGATTTAGCAGCCAACCTAGACTCGAGAGGAGTCTGCGACATTTGAAGGTTTGTCACAACCTGATCTCTGGAATCCCCAAAACACAATAGGTCGTCCAAATATGGAATGACCGAGATCCCCCTCAGTTTCAGAGGCTCCAGGGCTTCCAGTAAATAAAAGTATTCAACGCTGAAAAAACACATTCAATAAACAAAAAACAATAATGCAAGCCAGCACTCAAGGTCAATTCATAAATAATCCCTCATGAGTAGCATATTAACTTTTTGCGCTGCACTGTAATATTAATAAAAATAATTAAATAAAGTCCATAGGTGAGAGAAGTCCATGAAAAAGTGAACAATAGACTTTTGACACAGCATGCGATGTGGATATAGCTGTTGACCAAGATAGAAAATCCCTCCACCGCACACAGAGTGGCCTCTCAGCTCAATTGCGAGGCCACTCTGTGTGCGGTGCGGGTGGAAGCATTGTAGGTGAGAGGCCACTGTGTGCGGTGGAGGGATTTTCCATCTTGGTCAACAGCTATATCCACATTGCATGCTCCAGGGCTTCCGCCATAACCTTTGTGAATATCCTGGGGGAGGATGAAAGTCTGAACGGCAGAGCCCTGAATTGGAGATGCCAGACTGAGGTCCCAAGATTGATGGCTAGGCGGAGAAACCATTGAGAAGCTAGAGCGATAGGTACATGTAGGTAGGCATCCCTTAGATCCAGGGATGCCATGAAGCAGTCTGGAGTTAACTTTTTTATGGAATGAATCGTGTCCATGCGAAAGTGTTTGTACCGTATTGATCTGTTTAGGACCTTCAGATTCAGAAGGTACTTGCCTGAAGGTTTTTTCACCAGGAATATATATGAGAGTAAAAATCCTTGCCCTCCTGTTTCGGGACTTGAACAATTACTTCCTGTCGGATCAGATCCTGTAACAGGCTCATCATAGCGGAAGATTTTTCCTGATCCCGTGGTAGGGCCGTGACATAATATCTGCTCGGAGGGCATTCCAAAAATTCCAGACTGTACCCTTGTGCAACAATGTTTTTTTACAAAGGGACTTCTGGATATTTGGTTCCATTGAATAAAAGCAAACAGACAAGCTTCCCCCTCACTGGGGGAGACAATCTTCCCCCCACTGGGGGGGATTGTCACTTGTTTTTAGGGGGGTTGGTCTGGGGGGGGGGGATCTGAAAAGCCCCTTCACTTACCTTTTTGGGGAACCCAACGTTTTTTGTTGTCTTCTCTATTTTTGTAGGGCTGCTGAACAGTATGAAGATTATTTTTAAAAAAGTCAGTTTCTTTTTGGAAGGGAAAGCCTTTTTGTCAGCTGTTCTGTCCAAGACAGTTTCTAGTTCTGGTCCAAAAAGAAAATCTCCGAAAAAGGTATGCCACAAAGCTTGATCTTGGAGGCTGTGTCACCTGACCAAGTTTTTAGCCAGACTGCACGCCTAGCTGAATTCACCAGTGCTGAGGATCTTGCTGCTATCTTATTTATTGACTCAGCCAATGCATCAGCCATGTACTTGACTGCTTTTAGTATCAGAGGGAAGGACGCAAAGATCTTTTCTTGGAGCATCTGCCTTTTCATGGCTCATCAGCTTCTCCAGCCAACATTCTAAGTTCCTTGCCACCACTGTGGAGGCCATAGCAGGTTTGAGACTGGCTGATGTGGAATCTCATGCTTTTTTCAGAAGGGAGTCTTCCCTTTTGTCCATTGCATCCTTCAATACTCCCATGTCCTCGAAAGCGAGTTCTGTACATCAGGAAACTTGCGAGAAGGCAGCATCTACTCGTGGTTTCTTGTTCCAAACCTCTAAATCTTCATTTTCAAAGGGAAAACGTCTTCTAAGGGTCTTAGAAAGAAAAGGACCCTTCTCAGGATCCTTCCACGCTCTTAATCGTGTCCGATATGACTCTATGGACTGGGAATACTCTGTTTAGAATCATCCAGACCCTGGTACATTTTATCGTGGACCGATAATTGTACTTTTTCCTCCTGAATATCCAGAGTGGTGTAAATTGCTCTTAGCAGATCGTCCACTTCCTCTAGGGATAATTTGTATCTGGATGCTCTGCTATCATCTTCATCTGAATCCCTGAGAGAGGGAAGAGTACTTGCCCCTTCATCCCCAGAGTCCACACTCTCTGCTGGTCTAGAGGTGGAGGCTCTTGGGCTGGATGGTGGTTGCTGGGGTTCAGCCAGGACTGCTGGACTTTGTACCAGCAGGCGAGACTGGGGACTCCGGAACACCCCCCGCTTGCGGTGGGGGGGGCTGGGACGGTCACTGCACCCCAGGCAGACAACTGAAAAAAGGTAAGCCTTAACCCCTCTAATTTTGGAGAGAGCGCAGCTCCCTGGTTCCCGCATGCTGCTTCCACCATGGTGGAGGAAACACAATAACTGAGGCCATGGTGGAAGAGGAGGGATTTAAAGGCTGCATGTGTTTCTTGTTAAAGGGGCAGAGCTGCGCTCTCCAAGGTTGTCCTGAAAGGTGATTTGAGGGGAAAAAAAAAAATTATATAATATATTTGGGGGTCGCTATGCCTAAATTTAGGGGGTAGCCTGAGCAAATAGTTAGGCTCAGGCTGTTGGAATTCTCTAAATTGGCCTCTGCTTTGTTGTGATGTTGCCTGGTAGTGCAGTTCCCTGTGACCTGTAGGTGGCGCTGTCGCCCAGGTCGAACCACAGGTGGCATTGCAGCTCTATTGGGTGTCTCCTCTCGGCAGCTGTGCAGTGGGCGTGGTCTACTGTGCATGCTGGGAGAGGATACATAAGGGGGAAGACGCCATTGTTCGGGGAGCAGTTTGCGCCCTTTGGGGGGGGAGGGGGAGAGAGAGAGAGAGAGAGACAGAGACAGAGAGCGCAAATTTTCCCTACACTCTAGGGACGAGAACCAACTCGCTGCAGGACCCAAAACTATCAACGCCGCTCACCCTCTACAAGATGGAGGATACTGGGCATGTGGCATGGTGTGTCCCACTCTGCAAGTGGAGGTAAGCAGGGTAAAGGATCTGTGTGCTACACGTGGGGGCTCATCCGTGATTTTGCAGCTACCCCTGGAAGTTGAACAATTTTTTCTCTCCTGTCTGTGTTCTGTGGAGATCGGCCATTGAGGAAAATTGGACTACTTTATCGAGAGAAATGGAGGTACAAGACTGTGCTTTGAGGTTTTTTTCTAACTGCGTAGTTCGTGGGCGTGCCTCAATAGAAGAAAATCACGAGAGCTGCGTGCAGGAGAGAAAAGGGGGAGGAGCCCCCACCAATTGTGAGTTGCACGTGGTGCATTTGGCGCGAAGGGACAGTAAGAGCCTGGACTAGTAAGGAGAAGCAACATGTCTGCCGCTCCATGGACTTCTATTTCATCGGGACCTCTGATGTTCCCAACTACCTCTACCATGGACATTGCTCCCATTACTGCTCCCCTCAAGGATACGGGATCCGGCTCAAGCATAGGGGCCGCTTCGCACTCTATACGTGCTGAGATGCGGAGGCCCTGGGCGTGCTGTCAAAGATGCGGTGGTCTGGCTGTGCAAATACGGCTATTCGGAAGATGCTTGACCTGCGGGGAGTTTTTGTTCGAGGTGGACCAGCCCACCGAATCGCCCCGGGCCAACTGTGGTGCAGGGATTGTTACTTTGAGGAAGACAGCTATGCCCCTACAGCCAAGCCTACGCGCACCACCGAGGCCACAATGGATGATAAAGATAAAGTTCCGGCCACCACAGAGCCAGCGACGGACGCCACAGCATATGCTGCCTCCGTCACTACGGAAACTTCCATCCCACCTGCAAAAAAGGAAAGTGGGATACGTTAAGACCTCCCGCGGCAGCAGCCTGCCCCAGCGCCTGCCTGAACCGGATCTCCGAAGCGGAGGGATCTCCGGGAAGTCCACGTCGGGGGACACAGTAAGGAGGCTGGGGGAACTGTGATAGCAAGTTTGCCGGGGAAGGGAAAGAAGCCCATACCCCATACTACTGGGGATGTGTGGACAGCCAACCCGAGGGAACTTTTATCGTCTGGAGACAGTGTGTCTGTGTCCACCAAAAACGATTTGTCTGCCGAGGAGTGTAACTCGGATTTTGAGTCATCCTCTGAACTAGGTGATGTGGAGATTGATGAGATCTTCGTCAAGAAGGGCTGGGACAGGATTCGGGCTACCCCGTCCCGCAGCCTTAGAGAGGGATCGCCCATGGACTCTGGGGAAACTACACCCCGGGTGAAAGTCCCAGGTCTGGAGGAAAAGGGCATTTCCATACCCACACTGCCTGCACCTGCATCGCCCATGCCCACTATTACAGAGGGACGTCTGCCGTTGCGGCCGCCCCTACCAATGTCAGATGCAGCGGCAGTCAAAAGATCCCCGGATGCCATTGTTTTGCCAGGAGCAGGATACCGTGCAACTCTGCCACATATTGCCCGGTTGCAGCGGCTCCTTAACAAAAGAGTCGCTGAGGAGTATGGTTGGGCGTACCCTTATGTTCCTAGGGAGCTCTTATTTGAGATAGAGGCCTACCGTGAGAGGTGGTACTCTGACTTTGTTTGGGATCACCTGGGAGTGCCCAAATCTCGTAGGTACTTTGCCTGTTCAGCCACTGTGGCTGATCGCTTCAGGAGGTTGCCGCAAAGAATGGAACTATGGTCGGCACATACATGCGGACCGAGTGGTTATCTGCAACAAAGAAAGAGGATGCTATATACTTTATAGAGAGACACTGGACAAACAGTGGAAGACTCATTCTCCCGGATAATCACTACTACCTCTAAAACAGGAATTTGTGTTTTTTTCTTTATCGTGTTTTATATGGACAAGCTGCCTTGGATTCAGTAACTTTGCCCTCTGTTACAGAGGAAGTCTACTCCGCAGAGGAAATAGGATAGTAGTTTTTTTTTTTTTTGTTTTCTCCCTCCTCTGCTTTTCAAAAGAAAGACAATTTTTTTCTTTGATCTGAACTTTGGGGTAGTTTAGCCAGGGCCAAAAGCACGAAGGACGTCGTGGTCAAGACGAGAAGTGTTTTATGTGTGCAGCGATTCATTCCCATGCGCAAATATGGTGAATGTAGTAACTTTGCGTTGCCACCAGGTGGCAGCGATTTGCTGTATTTTCTTTTTTTTTTTTCATTAAGAAAAAAATATATAATAAAATAATAATAATAATAAATAATAATATACACATACATATACACAGATATGAATAATATATGCCAAGTAATGCTAGGATTAGCATATTATACTTGCAGAAGGAAGTCATTTCTTTCCAGAGAAATGGCTTACTTCTTCGTATAGTTAGGGAATAGGATGTTTTGAAGTGATGCATGTTTTTTTTTTCTTCTCTCTCTCCCTCTGCAGGTGTGATCTGCTATCAACTCTACCGGAGAATGGGTGGGGTAGATAAGTTAGGAGAGGGTGGGATATGTGATGTTTGTGTATTGCTAACAAAATATTGAGAATGGGATGTCAAATTGTATATTGCTATATGTTTTTTTTCCTCTTCTTCTACTTTCTCATTTCCCCAAATATTTGGTTCAGGCACATTTCAAAATTTTGTAGTATAGTTGAATAAATCAACACCTACTCGGGATTGAGGATGTCTTTTGATTTATTCTAGCCACTGGGACAGTGTCTAATATAAAAAAGGGTGTGTGTGTGTGTAGCGGACCCCCCATAATTGGGGTTGCTATGCCTAAATTTAGGGGGTAGCCTGAGCAAATAGTTAGGCTCAGGCTGTTGGAATTCTCTAAAATTGGCCTCTGCTCTGTTGTGATGTTGCCTGGTAGTACAGTTCCCTGTGACCTGAAGGTGGCGCTGTCGCCCTGGTCTCAGGTCGAACCACAGGTGGCATTGCAGCGCTATTGGGTGTCCCCTCTCGACAGCTGTGTAGTGGGTGTGGTCTACCCACTGTGCATGCTGGGAGAGGATACATAAAGGGGCAGACGCCATTGTTCGGGGGAGCAGTTCGCGCCCTTTGGCCCTCCAGGCCAGGGGTGCGTGTGTGTGTTCAGTCCCGGGCACCTTTAGCCCGAGGCTGCATTGTTCCAGGTAGGCCCAGCACCTTTAGCAGAGGCCTACGCCAAACAGCGGAATCCCAGGGTACCCGTGGGAGGGTGACCCGCTCTGAAGGAGAGGGAACCAGGGGAGGACCTATCCAGGGGATCGGTGAAGGAAGTCACTGTCTCGGGAGAGGCCTGGTTACCTGTCAGAGGGAAGGATTCCACAATCCACCACAAGCCTTGTAACGTGCCCCATTGGCACCTAAGGTCTCAAATGTTACAAGTGCTGGGAAGTTCAGGACTCAGAAGTTCGTATCCTTTAGGAAAAGAACTTAAAGTGAATGTTCGTGCGCCACACCGGCTGCTAGGACCGTGAGAGGGGACTATCCGGGTGAGCAAAACCCACTCAGGCTTGAGTGGCAATTAAGTGCCGTGTGCCTGAACCTGCCTCCCTGTTCAACGATCTCTACCTTTCCTGTAGAAGTTGCAAGCAAGGAAAATAAACTCTTTTATTGGGTTTAATAGTCTGGGAGAGAGAAAAGAAAAAAAAATAGACTTTTCCCTACACTCTTGGGACGTGAACCAATGGAAAGAGGTAACTCGCTGCAGGACCCAAAACTATTAACACCGCTCACCCTCTACAAGATGGAGGATACTGGGCATGTGGCATGGTGTGTCCCACTCTGCAAGTGGAGGTAGGCAGGGTAAAAGGATCTGTGTGCTACAAATTATATATATTTTAGGAAGAAGGAAAAAAATAAAAAGTATATCTTCCCTATATAATTCCTGGCATTTGCATACCTAGTAGTGCTTATGGAACCTTGCACCACTACTGTTAATGATATGTTTGGCAGCCAAGATTCATGAAGCATTTAGATTAGGGTGACCAGACATCCCCAGTTTCCGGGGACAGTCCCCGGATTGAGGACACTGTCCCCGGACCAAAGTCTGTCCCCAGTTTTGTCCCCGGATTGGATTTAAACAGGGGCTGGGGCGATTTCAAAGACAGTCAGTGCAGAATTAAAAAAAAAAAAAAATTCTGAATTACACTCCTCCGCTCCTACTAGCTTAGGGGGGGTGTATTTTTTTCCATTATCTGTGCCCCCTTTCTGATGATCATGTGCTGGTCGGAGCGGAGGGAATATTTCTTCAGTTTCGGGTGCATGCCCATTCAGCTCCGCTCGCATGTTCTTTAGTCTCGGCCAGCCGCCTGCCTGTTTATCTCATTGCCTTCCCTGGCGGAGTGATCTTCCTCCTCTCCCCACCCAGTAGTAGCCGGGGCCCGGAGAGTAAGACTTGACAGGCTGAGGCAGGCGGCGATGGGCAGAGTGGCGCTGATTGCCGCCATAACTATTAAAAAATATGTCCCCGGATTTCATTTAAAAAATCTGTTCACCTTAATTTAGATGGCGTTATTACTTTTTGTTTTGACACTTTATATTCCGGTGAGGCGAGTGTATATTGATGGGGGACTCTTGTAGTCCAAATCCTTACTGTCTTCCATGGTGCAGGCAATTATATTCACATATATATTCATATCCAACTATTTGCTGCCATCCTAGCCCATATAGGATTCCTTTATAGCATCATTGCTCTATATCATTTTACACAGGTTCCTGCTGGATCGATAGGCCCTCGTGCCTTCCCCTTTGGGCAAGTTTTTTTGGAATCCCTGGTTGGACTCCTGGGCACCACCTCCTTACCTTTTCCAACTGGTGCCTTCCACGCCTGCATACACTTTGAGGTTACATACCAGACCGGTTATCACCAGCCCTTTTTGGGGGGCATTTCTGCGATATTGATTTATGCGAGTTCTTACATCATAATGTCATTTACTATCATTTAATATTTGTTTGACCCCTGTCCTATATGCTGCTATGTACTCACACACACAATTTCTTTTCCTCTCAGCAACCATATTTAATGGCACCCCATGAACCCCTAAAAAAGCCAAGTGTGAAACGCGTTGGGTAGTCACACCCCGCTTTGATACATGTGCTCTTTACATCACATTATTTTTTGGTGTCTCTGCACAGTGTTATATAGTGCATTGACGACCAATAGAGACCATTCTATATTGGTATTTCTGTATAGCGTCTAAATGTATCTACAATGCATCTGGAAAGTATTCACAGCGCTTCACTTTTTCCTATGTTACAGCCTTACTCCAAATTGTTATCTTGGCTGTGTGCTTAAGGTCGTTGTCCTGTTGGAAGATAAACCTTCACACCAGTCTGAGGTCCAGAGCCCTCTGGAGCAGGTTTTCATCACATGTCTCTATACATTGCTGCATTCATCTTTCCCTCGATCCTCACTAGTCTCCCAGTTCCTGCTGCTGAAAAACATCCCCACAGCATGATGCTGTCACCACCATGCTTCACTGTAGGGATGATATTGGCCAGGTGATGAGCGGTGCCTGTTTTCCTCCAGACATGACGCTTGGCCTTCAGGCCAAAGAGTTCAAGCTTTGTTTCATCAGACCAGAGAATTTTGTTTCTCATGGTCTAAGAGTCCTTCAGGTGCCTTTTGGCAAACTCCAGGCGGGCTGTCATGTGTCTTTTACTGAGTGGCTTCTGTCTGGCCACTCTACCATACAGGCCTGATTGGTGGAGTGCTGCAGAGATGGTTGTTCTTCTGGAAGGTTCCTCTCTACAGAGCTCCAGCGTTTCTCTGTCAGTGTGACCACAGGGTTCTTGGTCACCTCTCTGACAAAGGCCCCTCTCCCCCAATCACTCAGTTTGGCTGGGCAGTCCATTCTAGAAAAGGTTCTGGTGGTTCCAAACTTCTTCCATTTACAAATGATGGAGGCCACTGTGCTCAATGGGACCTTCAATGCTGCAGAAATGTTTCTGTACCCTTCCCCAGATCTATGCCTCAGTACAATCCTGTCTCGGAGGTCTACAGACAATTCCTTGGACTTCATGGCTTGGTTTGTGCTCTGACATGCACTGTTAACTGTGGGACCTTATATAGACAGGTGTGTGCGCACGCCTTTCCAAATCATGTCCAATCAACTCAATTTACCAAAAGTGGACTCCAATCAACTTGTAGAAACATCTCAAGGATAATCTGTGGAAACAGGATGCACCTTAGCTCAATTTTGAGTGTCATGGCAAATGCTTTAAATACTTATGTACATATAATTTTTAATTTTTTTTATTACTTTTAATAAATTTGCAAAGATTTCAAAAAACTTTTCACATTGTCATTATGGGGTATTGTTTGTAGAATTTTGAGGAAAATAATTAAATGTAATCCATTTTGGAATAAGGCTGTAATAAAATGTGGAAAAAGTGAAGCGCTTTGAATACTTTTCGGATACACTGTACTTACAATATATGGGGGTGCCTCTCTGGGGTACTGTAAAGTTGTGTGCGACTGCGGTTCACCATTATATATGGTTGTTAAGGGGGTTGTATCCAAACTCATTTTAACAGGATTGATGATGTAATAAAATTATTGCTTTTATTCATATATGTGTTGGTAAGTGTATTCTGTGAGAAGGACTAGAAACCTAAAAATCCCATTTCTGTTTGTGCTTGGTTTTCTTTTTACTTTTTCGGGATGTTATGTTGAACAATACAACTGAACCTATTATTTATCCATTTTGAACATAGGATGGTTGTTGGTATGAGACGGGCTAGTCTGAGTGTTTAAAAAACTGCTGATCTACTGAGATTTTCACGCACAACCATCTCTAGGGTTTACAGCATGGGTTCCCAACCAGTGGCCCGTGACCTCCTGCTCTGGGATGGAATAGAATAGAAAACTGTTTAAAAAAAAAGGAGAAGTCCAGCGTGAGCTTTTTAGGCTGGGCTTCTCCTCTAGGTCACAGGAGTGCAATTCGTTTTGCACTCCTGCGACCCGTTTTCAGTGGAGAGCAGTCTGAAATCCGCTCTCTGCTGACGTCACTGCCATCAGTCGAGGCAGCGGGTCATCCCGACTTCCAAAGTCTGGATCCGCCAGCTGCCTTGATTGATGGCAGTCTCAGCGAGCTGCTGAGACGGCCGCTCCCCGCCCCTCCTCAGCACTCCAGCTCCGGTGTTCGGTGGCTCGGTCCTCAGTGCAGAGACGCCGGGGGACAGATGCAGCGACTGATGCTGCATCCACGAGGTAAGTATGATTAGCCAAAAAAAAAATAAAAAAAAAATCACAGTTTATATATCGGAATATCTGAATATCGGAATATCTGTTCTGCAGTGGTTACTGGGCTGCTTTCAAACTGATCCGCAGGGTTACCTTCACTGAGCCATAGGCCCCTTTCACATGGTCAGTCCGACCCAACTGGACCCTCCATTCACCTCTAATGCCGCGTACACGCGACCGCTTTTCCTGTCGGAAAAAACTTGAATGGATTTTCTGATGGAATTCCGCTCAAGTTTGTCTTGCATACACATGGTCACACAAAAGTTCTCTGAACTTTCGACCATCAAGAAAGCTGTGACATATAACACTACGATGAGGCGAGAAAAAGAAGTTCAATGCTTCCGAGCATGCGTCAAATTTTTCCGAGCATGCGTGTGGTTTTTTCCCGTCGGAATTGCATACAGACGAACGGACTTCCCCCGATAGGAATTTTTTTCCAGCAGGAAAATAGAGAACCTGCTCTCAATCTTTTGCTGGCGGGAATTCCGACAGCAAAAGTCCGATGGAGCATACACACGGTCGGAATTCCCGTTCAAAATCTCACATGTGACTTTTTTTGTCGGGAATTCCGACCCCGTGTATGCGGCATTAGGAGTAGCAGATGTAAATTGACTTGTGTCCGATTACAAACGCCTACCTCCAATCCGATCCGCAAAATAAAAAAAGTAGAGCGGGCTCTATAGAGTAGAGTAGGCTGCCATCCACCAGCTCCGCTCATTGTGGCCTGCGACCAGTTACCAAGTCGCTTAAGTGGCCCTCGTTCTTCAAAAGATTGTAAACCAGGGGTGCCCAGAGAATGGTCCGAAAAAAAGAGAAAACATCCAGTGAGAGGCAGAAAATACCTTGTTGATGTCAGAGGAGAGTGGGCAGACTGGTTTGAGATGATAGAAAGGAAACAGTAACTCAAACCACCCGTTATAACCAAGTTATGCGGAATACCATCTCTGAAGGCACAACACATCGAATCCTTGAAGCAGATGGGCTACAGCAACAGAAGCCCACACCGGGTGACACCCCTGTCGGCTAAGAACAAAAAAAAAACTGAGGCTACAATTCACACATGCTCACCAAAATTGGACAACAGAAGATTGGAAAAACATTGCCTGGTCTGATAAGTCTCCATTTCAGCTGCGACATTCAGATGGTAGGGTCAGAATTTGGCGTAAACTTGAAAGCATGGACCCATCCTGCCTTGTAATGGTGTGGGGGATATTTTCTTGGCACACTTTGGGCCCCTTAGTACCAATTGAGCAGCGTTTAAACCCCACGGTCCACCTGAGTATTGTTGCTGACCATGTAGGATTCCCTTTATGACTACAGTATTGTATAGGAGAGTTTCCCCTCAAAGGCGGGACTTTTTAGGCATAGATTATGACAACCACCTGCTGGGAATTTGGCTGATTGGACTGCAGTCCGTATTTAAGGACTGGCCCTGTATTGGATCACTAGTGCTGTGGCTGGCGGGGAGAGAGTACGTCGCTACTAACATTGAGCAGGTAATGAAGAAACATTTTTCTTCTTTTTTCTTTGCTATCCTCACTTTGGGACATGTTTATTTCCTGTCCCAAGGTGGGGGTTGTCTATACTATACCTTGATGCTATGTGTATGCATATAATTCTTGTCTGTATACAGATTTCCGAGGTGAATCTATTTACCTTTATTGTTGGACCAATGATGTTACCTTGGGATCTTCCATTTGAATTTGGATCCTGATCTCCCAGTCCACCATTTTATCTGACCTGATTGCTCTAATCTGGCCACATCTACAGACTGATGCCGCGTACACACGATCATTTTTCCCGTCGGGAAAAATGACTTTTTTTTCGCCGAGAAAAACGATCGTCTGTGGGCTTTATGAGAAAAACGGCAGGAAAAACGACGAGAAAAATTAGAACATGTTCTAAATTTTCTCATCGTTTTTTCCATCATTTTTTTCCGCTGCAGTTTTCCCATAGGGAGACACTGCCGCGGAGCCCACAGACGGTCGTTTTTCTCGTCAAAAAAAAAAAAGACGGGAAAAACGGTCGTGTGTGGGGGAACATGCCGTTCCATCGTTTTTCATTTTTTTTCATGCCGTGATTCACGGCGGTGTTTTCACCGCCGTGAATCACGATCGTGAGTACGCGGCATTAGGATATATGTGTGAATCCACTACACATGTAACATTCTACTCTCTGCTCTAATCTTCTCCTCCCCCCAAAGATACACAGCACCTTTCTGTGAGGTAAGAAAGATATATTTTATTATTATATTTTTTTTCTCCAATCTATATATGCACATGTATAGATATGTGTACATACATAGATATTCTTATATGCCTTCACCACCCTCTGACCCCATAGATATAAAAGAGGTCTGAATTTAGGTTTGATGATATTTAGTTTAGGATGTTATCTTAAAACTATAATATACTAGTTCTCACTTTTTTGGTACATATTCCTCCATATTCCCATTTTTAGACGTGTGCGGTCCTGGACTGTCCCTCGGACGCCCTCTCGCGTTGAACTCCCTGCTCGTTCATCAATGGGTTTTGTGCTTTTATTGTTCTTTTCTCTACGGCTTTCACACATCAATTGATTACCTACATGATCTGTAGGGTTCAATATATATCTAAATTCCAAGCCCGATACATGCATGACTATGTAAGTACACTACCACCTAACTTTTTATGCATATATACTTCTCTAACCTCCCTTTTCTTTATATATCTATTTTCATTATTTATTTTTATCTTTATTTCTACTTTTATTTTATTTTATTTTATTTTATATTTTTTCACTAGGACCTATCACTCAACTGTCTGATGGGTCATTTGTTTTTCTGCAATGAATGCTGTGGTGTAAAGCTCTGTTTTTTCCTTTTTTAGATTACAATCACAATTATATATTGGAACTTCCCTGAAGAAGGAGTTTTGTCTCTAACGCGTAGGATCTAATATATATATATATATATATATACACACACACACACAATTGCGTGTTTTATACACATGTTCATATTGTTAACATATCTGTATGGTTACCTTGTCCCTACATGTTATGTACCTTATATGATCTAGTAACATTTCCAATTGTGGGAATCTTTTGTTTAAGCCTGTAATATCAAGCTCAATCATATTATGTGTTATTTATTTTTTGTAATAAAACAATTTTTTATTAGAATACACCCCCAAGTGGTTGTCATAATCTATGCCTAAAAAGTCCCGCCTTTGAGGGGAAACTCTCCTATACAATATAGTTAGGGATGCTGGCTAGATCACAACAGATTTGTTCTATACAAACCTCCTAAATATTGCTTTATGACTACAGTGTACTGATGGCTACTTCCAGCAGGATAATTCATCAGGTCACAAAGCTCAAATCCTCTCACCACTGGTTTCTTGAACACAAGGAATTCAATGTACTCCAATGGCCTCCACAGTCACCAGATCTCAATCCAATAGAGCACTTTGGGATGTGGTGGAATGGGAGATTTGCATCATGGATGTGCAGCCGACAAATCTGCAACTGCGTGATTCTATCATGTCAATATGGACCAAAATCTGAGGAATGTTTCCAACACCTTGTTGAATCTCTGTCAAGAAGAATTAAAGCGGAGTTCCACCCAAAAGTAAAACTTCTGCTTTAAGGACCCCTGACATGCCACATTTGGGATGTAATTTTTTTTGGGGGGGGTACCTAGTTTTGACAAGTACCCAGCTCCCACTTCCGGTCATGCCGCCTAAGCGGCAACTCCTCTCCCCCTGCAATCTTTTGGGACACGTCACAGGTCTTGGAAGATTGCAGTGCTGTTCAGGACGCGCAGCGCGACTCACGTACCCGGTTGTAAAGCTGTCACAGCCGGGTGCACACACTTGCAATGCCGGCGGACAGGAGAGGGAGAGGAGCGAGGCTTCGGGCAGCCGCATTGCTGGAGCGTAGTACAGGTGAGTGTGTGTTTATTAAAAAAAAAGCCAGCAGCTACACTTTTTGTAGCTGCTGACTTTTAATAAACAGAAAAACGGCTGGAACCCCACTTTAAGGCAGTTCTGAAGGCAAAAGGGGGTCCAACCCGGTACTAGCAAGGTGTACCTAATAAAGTGGCCGGCAAGTGCATACTAGAGGCACAATCTGATTATGATCAGAATTTCAGTGCGATTATATAGTGCTGTTCGGATGCAACTTGGATTCAGTTTTGCATATTCTATGGGGCCAAAATCATGCTGAAATGACACCAAAGTACTACAGGAACCTTTTCCAAAACCACACCGTGCCGAGTTTCACTGATGTCAATGGAGACCACTGAACACAATGCGATCTCCACTGTCATGCAATTCTCTGTGACTCAAGTCGCATTTGAAAATGTATTAGTGTGAACGGAGCCTTAGCCATAATGTACTAATATGCAGTGTGTTGGCACATTTGACCCCCGTTTACACAGGGGTGACTTGTCATGCCATTTGACAGTTCCAAATCGCATGACAAGTCGCAGCCCATTTTCAGCAATGGAACCGTTTATGTCACAGCTATTATGAAAACAGTTCCTGCACTTCTCTGACAATTTAATTAGGACTTGCATAGACTTCTGTTAAATGAAGTCGCAATCAAATCGTCACGCAATTTCAAAGCCGTGCTGGTTTGAACCAGGACTAAGGTACACTTACCTAGCAAGCAATCCCCTCCAGCTTTAAAAGTTCTCCTGTCAGTCATGGGTGCCGCCATCTTCTCCTTTGGCCACATTTTCACAATGACATCACTCACATGCATGGGAGTTGCATCATGGCACAGAGCGTTGCTGTAAGGTCTCCTTCACACAGAGCAATTACATGCATGCCCTGTGCAGGTCCAAAAGTATTGGTACACCTGCCTTTACACACACATGAACATTAATGGCATCCCAGTCTTAGCCCGTAGGGCTCAACATTGAGTTGACCCACCCCTTGCAGCTATAACAGCTTCAACTCTTCTGGGAAGGCTGTTCACAAGGTTTATGGGTGTGTCTATGGGGATGTTTGACCATTCTTCCAGAAGTGCATTTTGTGAGGTGAGGCACCGATGTTGGATGAGAAGACCTGGCTCACAGTCTCAGCTCTAATTCATCCCAAAAGGTGTTCTATTGGGTTGAGGTCAGGACTCTGTAGGCCAGTCAAGTTCCAGCACCCCAAATTCGCTCATCCATGTCTTTATGGACCTTGCTTTTTGCACTGGTCCAAATCATTTGGTGGAGGGGGGATTATGGTGTGGGGTTGTTTTTCAGGGGTTGGGCTTGATCCCTTCGTTCCAGTGAAGGGAACTCTAAGACGTCAGCATACTAAGACATTTGGGACAATTTAATGCTCCCAACTTTGTGGGAACAGTTTGGGGATGTCCCCTTCCTGTTCCAACATGACTGAGCACCAGTGCACAAAGCAAGGTCCATAAAGACATGGATAAGCAAGTTTGTGGTGGAGGAACTTAAAATGTCCTGCACAGAGTCCTGACCTCAACCTGATAGAACACCTTTGGGATGAATTAAAGCGGAGTCTAATGCCGCGTACACACGGCCGTTTTTCTCGTCGGGAAAAACAAAATTTTTCCCATTCGATGAGAAAAACGATAGTCTGTGGGCTTTCTGTCGTTTTTCTCGACGAGAAAAAACGGCATTAAAAACGACAAGAAAAATTAGAACATGTTCTAATTTTTCTCGTCGTTTTTGCCTACATTTTTTCCGCGGCAGTGTTTCCCATAGGGAAACACTGCCGCGGAGCCCACAGACGGTCGTTTTTCTCGACAAGAGAAAAAACGACGTGAAAAACGACCGTGTGTGGGGAACAAGCTGTTCCCACGTTTTAAATGACATTATTCACGGCGGTTTTTTAACCGCCGTGAATAATGATCGTGTGTACGCGGCATGAGTCAGGCCTTCTCGTCCCCATCAGTGCCTGACTTCACAAATGCGCTTCTGGAAGAATGGTCAAACATTCCCATAGACCAGTGGTTCTCAACTCCTGTCCTTGGGACCCACTAACAGGCCAGATTTTAAGTATTACCTTGGGGAGATGCAGACTAGAATACTGCAATCCCTGAGCAGCAAATGATATCACCTGTGATGCATTTCAGTTATCTTGCAAACCTGGCCTGTTGGTGGGCCCTGAGGACTGGAGTTGAGAATCACTGCCATAGACACACTCATAAACCTTGTGGACAGACTTCCTGGGAAGAGTTGAAGCTGTTAACTGCAAAGGGTGGGCCAACTCAATTTTGAACCCTACGGACTAAGGCTGAATTCACACCTACGCATTTTTAGTGCATTTTGCACTACAGAATGTGTTCCATAGGAAGCCATGTAAATTGGACTGCAGTGCAAATCTGCAAAAAGCACTAAAACTGCATAGGTGTGAATCCAGCATTAGACTGGGATGCCATTAAAGTTCATGTGTGTGTAAAGGCAGGTATCCCAATACTTTTGACAATATAGTGTAGATGTCTATTGGGACACAGCTGCTGCACCCAACATAAAATCTATGCGGGTACGTGTCCCTGAACTCACCCTGGGTGTGTTTGGAGCCTTGCACCCGAACCGATTTCATTCTGGCAGCAGTGGCTGTGTCCCAATAGACATCTATGAGATGCACGCAACACCTGCATTTCAACATCCCAGCAAAACATGGACCTGCACAGGGCACGCATGTAATTGCCCCATGTGAATGAGAACTTAACTACTTAATGACCAGCCGCCGCAGTTGTACTGCGGCAGGTTGGCTCTCCTGCACGAATTGCTAATTATTCTACGTCGGGTGCGTACTCTGCGATCTGTGGTCACGCGTGCCCATTCGCTAATAGGGGAGCCAAGCAGCAGGTGGCCGGCGGACTCCATGTCTGCCGGCGACCCGCAATCAATCCACAGAGAGGCAGAACGGGGATCTGCCAGTGTAAACAAACAGATCCCTGTTCTGTCAGGTAAGTATAGAGAGATCTGCTGTTCCTATTCCTAGTGATCAGGAACAGCGATCTCTCTCTACTCCCGGTCATTCCACTTCCCCCACAGTTAGAAACAATTCCCTAGGAAACACTTAACTCCTTGATCGCCCCCTAGTGTTAACCCCTTCCCTGCCAGTGACATTTATACAGTAATCAGGGCATTTTTATAGCACTGATCGCTGTATAATTGTCAATGGTCCCAAAAATGTGTCCCATCTGTCAGCCGCAATACCGCTTTAAAATAAAAAACAAAACAAAAATTAAAAAAAAAAAACAACACGCAGATCAGCCATTACTAGTAAAAAAAAAAAAAATAATAAAAAAAAAAAAAAAAAAAAAAAAAAAAAAAAGATAAAAAAAATAATAAAAATGCCATAAATGTATCCCCTATTTTGTAGATGCGATAACTTTTGCGCAAACCAATCAATATATGCTAATTTGGATTTTTTTTACCAAAAATATGTAGAAGAATATATATCGGCCTAAACTGAGGAAGAAATTATTTTTTTTACTTTTTTTGGGGATATTTATTATAGCAAAAAGTAAATAAAGTTGTGTTTTTTTTTTTTTTTCAAAATTGTCGCTTTTTTGTTCATAGCGTACAAAATAAAAACCGCAGACGTGACCAAATACCACCAAAAGAACGCCATTTGTGGGGGAAAAAAATACGTCAATTTTATTTGTGTACATTTTCACACGACCGCGCAATTGTCAGTTAAAGCGACGCAGTGCCATATCACAGCAGTGCCGTATCACAAAAAAATGGCCTGGTCATTAAAGAATATGTAAAAGGTTTTATATTTATTAAAACAAATGTCATACTTACCTCTGCTGTGCAGTTGGTTTTGCACAGAGTGGCCCCGATTCTTCTCTTCTGGGGCCCCCCAGCGGCACTCCTGGCTCCTCCACGCATCATGTGCCCCCACAGAGAAGCGCTTTCCCTCGGGGCACTCATGCGAACGCGCTCCCCTGTCCTGCTGCTGCATCCATTGACACCGAAAGCAGGACTCGCCCCCCAACGTCATTGGATTTGACTGACTGCAGCGGGAGCCAATGGCTGCGCTGCTATCACTCTATCCAATTGGAACCCTAGACGCCGGCTGGAGCTGGTGTGCTTATCCCCGTCGCTGGAAAGACCAGGTTCAGGTAAGTAAAAGACGGGCTGCTGCATCACAGAAGGTTTTTCCCCTTAATGCATTAAAGTGAAAAACCTTAAGGGTTAACAACCCATTTAATGGGGTAAAATCGTCATGTCCTGAACGCTGAGCTGCACATGCACTGTTTGGTTTACCTAAGCACTGACAGGCAGGGGAGGGGCTTGTCACAGAACAGACCAATAGGGTCTCTCCTGCCATACAAATCCCACCCATCTTAGGTTTAAGTTTAACCCTTGCAGCGCAGGGTGGATGCACAGAATAAGCATACAATGAGGAGCCTCACCTCTCTCCGGAGCTGCCTGTACTGAGCCGCTCTGGCGGGCTGGGGCTCCTCGGGGCCCCCACTGGCGGCATTCTCCGCTGACCTCTTCTGATGATACAGACGGGTAGGGAAAGCCGTAGCTCGGACTTTATTCTTCCTTCCTCTCCTCCGGGCTCTGCACACCCCCTCCCCGGGCTCTGACATGATGAGCCTGCTCCCCCTGACCACAAACAATACCGTCCAGCTCCACAATGTACAACCGCGGCCAGGATAGCAGCCAATTGTCAGCTCAGAAGATGGACGCCTCACAGGCTCCGCCCACAGCCTCTGTTATGTCTCTGCACACCGGCCGCGCGCTCCCGATCATCGCCCGCCGTGCGCGCTCACGCTCAGGATCTCTTCCTTTGTTCTCGTTGTTTTTTTTATTGTGCTCAGAAATTGATTATTTCTTTTTATAGCAAAGTAGAACTATAGGCAAAACACTTCATTTTGGTTAGAGGTTGTTTGTTGGGGTACACGCTATAAGAAAATCGGGGCAATTGATTCTCTGAGTTTCCTCCTTTCACAGCACGTTGGAACCAAAGAAGGAAATAGATAAAAAATTCTCGCTTTGTTGTTTATTGTCTCTGATCATGCGTGGTCTTTCGTTTCTGATTGTTCTCTTACGAAAATTGTACAAGAACGACACATTAACAACATCTTGCCCGGCGTGTAGACAATTGACGGCGGCGGGGTGGTTCTCTGTGACGTCGTCCCACTCTTGCCGCACCCGCGGGGGGCGCGCAGCACGTCGATCGGCGGTGCGCCGTGTCCCTGAGATACGGTGACTTGTCGTTCTGGTTCCCCTATCTGTATGGTTCCAAGCTCAACTGCGCAGGCGCAGCCGAACAGCTGTTGAAGCTCGGAGATTTCCGTTGGCTTGGCTTGCGCCTGCACAGTAAACAGGGAACCAGAGAGATAGGAGGAACCATAGTCTCGGCAACTGTGGACGCGCTGGCCCCCGATGCTTCATTACACACGCCGCTTTCCTCTTCATACAGCAAGGGGCGGCTCAGATGTCATATTGTGCAGTGCGATTTGTTTGTTTATACACGACACTCTATACAGCCCCTTGCTGGATAGAGCGTCGTGGGTAAAAAAACAAATCGCACTGCTCATTATCACATCTGAGCCGCCCCTTGCTGTATGAAGAGGAAAGCGGCGTGTGTAATGAAGCATTGGGAGCGAGCGCGTCCTATCGATATGCTTCCCCCCTTGACTGCGCAGGCGCTGCCGAACAGCTGTTTAAGTTCGGAGATTTCCGTCGCCTCGGATTGCACCTGCGCAGTCAAGCTTGGAACCATACCGTTAGGCGGAACAAGCTTGGCAGGTCAACGGCACATTCCCAATTTCGGCAAAGAGCCGATGACACGGTTCTTTATCCATGTGATCAGCTGTGTCCATTCCCAGCTGATCACATGTAAACAAGGAAATGCCAGTGTTCTGTCAAATTCTCCAACCCATCAAAAACTCCAACCACGTCACTTCCACTTTATTTAAACCATCAGTAATGGGAGGTTTTGCCGAATTGCTGTTTGGACACAACACCGGCAACTGAATAATGTCCGGTGCACAATATTATGAACAGAGATTGTTACTCCGCACCGCTGCTAGCCAACAAAATGGCCACCGAGGCGGCGACAACTTTGTCCTCGTTACCGCTGTGCTGTCAAAACAGCTATATCTTCCTGTTCAGGGGCCGGTGTTGTGTCCAAACAGCAATTCATCAAAATCTCCAATTACTGATGGTTTAACCACTTGTCCACCGCCCACTGTCAATTGACGGCGGGAGGAGGATACTCTCGTTCTGGGAGGACGTCATATGACGTCCTCCCTTTAAAACGAGCTAGAAGGCGCGCGCTCGCAGCGTTCACAAGGCCCCGGTGCGCGTGCCCGGCGGCCGCGATTGCCGCCGGGCACCCGCGATTGCCCGGGAAACGAGCAGGAAAGTGGGTCTCTGTGTGTAAACACAGAGATCCACGTCCTGTGAGGGAGAGGAGGCTGATGGTGTGTCCCTTGTACATAGGGACAACCATCAGTCACCTCCCCCAGTCAGTCCCCTCCCCCCACAGTAAGAACACATTGAGGGAACATATTTAACCCCTTCCCTGCCAATCACATTTATACAGTAATCAATGCATTTTTATAGCAGGGATCGCTGTATAAACGTGAATGGTCCCAAAAATGTGTCAAAAGTGTCCGATGTGTCCGCCGCAATATCGCAGTCACAATAAAAAAAATCGCAGATCGCCGCCATTACTAATAAAAAAATAAAAAAATAAAAATGCTATAAATCTATCCCCTATTTTGTACACGCTATAACTTTTGCGCAAACCAATCAATACGCGCTTATTGCGATTTTTTTTTTTTTACCAAAAATATGTAGAAGAATACGTATCGGCCTAAACTGAGGAAAATTTTATAAAAAAAAAAAAAATGGGTATTTATTATAGCAAAAAGTAAAAAATAGTGTTTTTTTTTCCAAACTGGACGCTCTTCTTTTTTTTATAGCGCAAAAAATAAAAAACGCAGAGGTGATCAAATACCACCAAAAGAAAGCTCTATTTGTGGGAAAAAAAGGACACAAATTTTGTTTGGGAGCCACGTCGCACGACCGCGCAATTGTCATTCAAAGTGTGACAGCGCTGAAAGCTGAAAAATGGCTTGGGCAGGAAGGGGGTTTTCGTGCACAGTAGGGAGGTGGTTAAATAAACCAGAAGTGACGTGGTTGGAGTTTTTGACAGAACACAGTTAATCGGCTTTCCTCTCCTCACACTGACAGCTTGTGAGAAGAGACGATCAGCGACATTTCCTCTCAGGGAAGACCTGTACAGATAATCAGGGCATTGATTATCAGTGCAGCCCCAACTGTGCCCATCATTGATGCCAGTCAGTGCCCAGCAGTGGGGCCAGTGCCGAGCAGTGCTACTATTCACTGCCCATCTGTGTCGCCAATCAGTACCGCCCATCAGTACTCACCAGTGTTGCATATCAGTGCCCCCTCATCAGTGCAGCCTATCAGTGCTGTTTCATCAGCAGACATCAATGAAGGAGAAAAATTACTTATTTACAACATTTTGTAGCAGAAACTAAGAAAAGTTTATTTTTATTTTTTCACAATTTTCTGTCTTTTTTGTTGTTTTTTTAGCAAAAAATAAAACCCCAGTGGTGATTAAACACTACTGTAGCACACAGACCCTTCCGCTCCATCCAATTTTGCAGTAGGGCACACCTGCTACTTGCCCGTTATCCCCCCTTATGTGTAGAGAGGGGCGAGCGGTGTTAATGTTTTTGGGTCTTGCGGTGAGTTACCTCTCCAGAGTGGATCCCCGGTCTCCGTTGTCTAGGCGAAAGTCCCTTTGTAATAAAGCCAATGTCCACACAGGTGTAAAACCTAAGCAGCAAGGTTTTATTCTTTTCTTGAGGTAAAACTTGGAAGAGAGAGTGTAGAAATGACAGAGTGGGGGAAGGTTCAGGCACGCAACACTTATAGAACCCTTTCGTTGCCACTCAAGCCTGAGTGGGTATTGCTCACCCGGATAGTCCCTTTGAGAGCGGGCCTAGCAGCCGGAATGAAGCACGGATGTCAGAGATAATAGATCCCCCTTTAGGTAGGCTTCCAGGCTTCTCCCCGAGATCGCAGTACCGTCGCTATCTCCGCCGGGACTGATTTTCCCCTGGAAATCCTTCCTCTAAAGATGGGCCTCCTTCAACCGGGCAGCCTGGGATCTCTCTCCGAAGCGTAGGCCCTCGATAAGAAAACTGGGCCTACTATACAGCAGCAGAGCCTCGGGCTAAAGGTGCCCGAGACCAATCACACGCGTCTCGTGCCATGAGGGCCACAAGACACGCTCACTGGACCAGAGGTCCCCCCGAACTCCTTGGGGTCCCCCTGGAATCGCCTCACGCCTAATGGCATCTGCCCCTTATGTACCCTCTCCCAGCATGCACAGCGGGTAGACCACGCCCACTGCATGGCTGCCGAGAGAGAACACCCAATAGTGCTTCGGTTCAACCCAAGCCGAAGATGACAGCGCCACCCTCAGGCAACAGGGAACTAAACTACCAGGCAGCATCGCACCCAGAGCAGAAGCAATTTAATATATAAACAGGTCTGAGACAAACTATTAGCTCACACCACCCCTAAATTTGCACATATAGCGTCCCATAAATTGGGATAGGCGCTACACTACTAAAAGAAAGACCTTTGATAACGACAATATGTGTAAACGCGTCAGGTGACCATCCAGATACGTCCACGTCACGTCCGGTTAGCCAGGCTTGAGCGGTGGAACGCACGCTGAAGCCGAAGATTACAACAGTTACTGGCGTGACTTCCAAGGGACCTGTCTGTACATCGGCAAACTGTTTGCAGATAGTCTAGCCTGACACCTGGTGGTATTTGAACCAAAAGGGAGGGAACCTAGGAAGGTTCACAGGACCTATCTTTTGTTTATTTTTATGGTATTTTTTAAATAACACACTGTACCTCAGCTCTGTGTCTTTCCTGCCGCTTTCCAGCTGCTCTGTCTCTCATAAACTGTCTCAGTCTCTCAGGCTCAGGCCTTGGTCTGTCTTGACCTGGACAGTACAGTGCAGACGTGCACTGTACTCACTGCTTCCTTCACACCCCTCAGGAGGGTGGGCCCTGAGCTCTAAGTCTGGCTCTAACATAGCTCCCAACCATCCCTGATTTCGAGGAATTGTACTTAATTCGGAAGAAAGTCCCTCTGTCCCTCTTTCCTCCTCATTTGTCCTTCATTTTGGTCTGATCTATATAGCATAGTTGCCAACAGTCACGGATTGGCCGGGACATTCCCGGGATTCAAACCCTTTTCCCGGATTTATTTTGTCCCGGCCAATGTCCCGGCCAATCCGTTTTTTCCCGGTTTCCACGACTTTGGCCGCCGCGGGCCGACGCAGCTAGAGGTCCACGGCCGGCGGAGACAATGTCTCCGCCGGCCGCCATTTTAAAGAAGACCAAAACCAGGATGTAGTACAATAGAAAATAAAGCTGCTGCGGCGCCGCCCATACCCCGCGTCTCCCCGTGGGTGGGCGGCGCCGCAGCAGCTTTATCTTCTATTGTACTACATCCGTGTTTTGGCTGGCCGGCCGGCCACCCCCCCGCCCCGCCCCGCTGCAGGTCTGTCTGTAATGGAAAGGGGCGGGGGTGGGCGGCGCCACAGCTTAATTTTTTGTGCAGCCACGCGGTCGGCTCCGCCTCTATTTTGTTCCCCCTCGGGGAAGGGGAAACAGTAATGGCGGTCGAGACAGGAGACACCTGGTTAAGGGGGGACTCCACTGGGGACGCCTGATGTAAGGGGGGACTCCGCTGGGGACGCCTGTTGTAAGGGGGGACTCCGCTGAGGACACCTGATGTAAGGAAGGACTCCGCTGGGGACGCCTGACGTAAGGGGGGACTCCACTGGGGACGCCTGACGTAAGGGGGGACTCCACTGGGGACGCCTGATGTAAGGGGGGACTCCACTGGGGACGCCTGATGTAAGGGGGGACTCCACTGGGGACGCCTGATGTAAGGGGGGACTCCGCTGGGGACGCCTGTTGTAAGGGGGGACTCCGCTGGGGACGCCTGTTGTAAGGGGGGACTCCACTGGGGACGCCTGTTGTAAGGGGGGACTCCGCTGGGGACGCCTGATGTAAGGGGGGACTCCACTGGGGATGCCTGATGTAAGGGGGGACTCCACTGGGGATGCCTGATGTAAGGGGGGACTCCACTGGGGATGCCTGATGTAAGGGGGGACTCCGCTGGGGACGCCTGATGTAAGGGGGGACTCCGCTGGGGACGCCTGATGTAAGGGGGGACTCCGCTGGGGACGCCTGATGTAAGGGGGGACTCCGCTGGGGACGCCTGATGTAAGGGGGGACTCCGCTGGGGACGCCTGATGTAAGGGGGGACTCCACTGGGGACGCCTGATGTAAGGGGGGACTCCACTGGGGACGCCTGATGTAAGGGGGGACTCCACTGGGGACGCCTGATGTAAGGGGGGACTCCACTGGGGACGCCTGATGTAAGGGGGGACTCCGCTGGGGACGCCTGATGTAAGGGGGGACTCCACTGGGGACGCCTGTTGTAAGGGGGGACTCCACTGGGGACGCCTGATGTAAGGGGGGACTCCACTGGGGATGCCTGATGTAAGGGGGGACTCCACTGGGGATGCCTGATGTAAGGGGGGACTCCACTGGGGATGCCTGATGTAAGGGGGGACTCCGCTGGGGACGCCTGATGTAAGGGGGGACTCCGCTGGGGACGCCTGATGTAAGGGGGGACTCCGCTGGGGACGCCTGATGTAAGGGGGGACTCCGCTGGGGACGCCTGATGTAAGGGGGGACTCCGCTGGGGACGCCTGATGTAAGGGGGGACTCCACTGGGGACGCCTGATGTAAGGGGGGACTCCACTGGGGACGCCTGATGTAAGGGGGGACTCCACTGGGGACGCCTGATGTAAGGGGGGACTCCACTGGGGACGCCTGATGTAAGGGGGGACTCCGCTGGGGACGCCTGATGTAAGGGGGGACTCCGCTGGGGACACCTGATGTAAGGGGGGACTCCGCTGGGGACACCTGATGTAAGGGGGGACTCCGCTGGGGACACCTGATGTAAGGGGGGACTCCGCTGGGGACACCTGATGTAAGGGGGGACTCCGCTGGGTACGCCTGATGTAAGGAAGGACTCCGCTGGGTAAAGCTGATGTAAGGACGGACTCCATTGGGGGCACCTGATGGCATCTGGTGGCAGGCGACGTGGCAGGTGACACACTTGGGGCTTACAGTGATTCGGCATTTTGGTGAGTTGAATGATTTAATTTTATATTACAATGTAAAAATAGAAATAATGCGCTTCAATCATCCTGACACCATAACAAACATGGTGTCGGGATGATTGAAGCGCCAACAGGTGTTTTGGAGTATACTTATCTGCCAATTTTGTTACACATTACTATTGTGGTGTAGGATCTGGCTTCTTTCTTTCTATTTCTTTCTCTCTCTTTCTCTCACCTCGGACTGTAGCCACACCCCTTTGAACCACGCCCATTTAAGCCACACCCACTATCATGCGTAAACCACGCCCATTTTCCGCCGCGGCACGCTAAGCGCGCCACATTTTTCATTTCAGCATGACACGCCTACAAACGAATGCCCCCGCCCCCTAATTATAGCAAGGCTCAGCCTCAGTACAAAAAAAGTGTCCCAGATGTTTTTTTTCCAATGTTGGCAACTATGATATAGCTGTATATAAAATGAACTATTTTCAGTGTTTTGCAGTGCTAAACCTTTCATCCAAATTCTAAATTGCTGCATTCGTAAATTTAAAAAGCCAATATGAAGCAGAAGTAGTGGTAAAAAAAGCACTTGTGGGTCCAACTAATATTTTTTTGTATAATTCTCCTTCAAGGGGGTGTGGTGGGGGTGTGTCCTATGCCTACATACTTTTCTAATAGGTGTCCCTCAATCCCATCTCAAAGCGTTGGGAGGTATGTTCTAACCATTTCTGTGCCATTAGTGTACTTGTTTCCAGGAAAACCTGGCCTAGACCACTATATTAAACAGTGGCACAGCCTTGCCTTTCCCTGCTACAATAGGTTAGGGATGGCTATGAGAGGGCCTATCATGTGGCACTTAGTTGAAATAGTAGAAAAACGATTATTCCAGAAAGTCTTATACATACAGTAGTAGGTCAGTGGTTGATGTAAGAGGGCCTCAGCATGTTCCAAATAGTTAAAAAGAGAAAACCTACACTTATGAAAAAGCATAAGAGTTATTGATGCCAGCCAGTCTCAAACCCATGACTTTGACAGTAATAGGACACAGTCCTAACCAATGAAGCTGGGCAGAAGATGCTATTAGACCATTGGAGCATGAGTGAATATTTGTGCCTATAGTTCCTCTTTCATATCACAATAGGTATTTAACTGTTATTTATTTATTTATTTATTTTCTAGTTTATTTTCAAACTGCCAACCTTTAATTCAAATTCAGAGGTAGAGAAACTGAAAATGACAGTTTATTTGGAGGTGACATAGATGACACAGTTCGATTCCCAGAAAGACAACATATGCAAATGTTTTCCTGCTCTAGTTAGTACTTAGGCCTCCTTTACATTCGTAGCTGCCCTGGCTGTTCCTCTGAACGGGCAGTTAGCCCCTGTTCACAATGACTGTGGCTTTGAAATCATGTAACTTCATCAAAAATTGCACAATTTTAAAGCCGGATGTCAGCGCAACGTTGGGTGCAACTTGGAAGACATCTGTGCAGCTTCATGCGCAGATATCTAAGCAAGTCGCACTCAAAGTCGCCAAAAGTAGTGCATTCCCCCCCGATTTCATCTCTGGTTAAAATAATGTGTCCCTGCTTTCTTTCCATCTTTATCAATAGCAGGGTTGCACCGATACCATTTTTTTAATACCAAGTACAAGTACTGATACTTTTTTCAAGTACTCGCCGAAACGGATTACCGATTCTTTTTTTTTTTTTGTCATGTGACAGTGGCACTAATATGCAGCACTGATGGGCACTGATAGGTGGCATTGATGAGGCATGGACTGTGTCAGTAGTTTTTTTTACAATTTTATTTCTTACAATTATTTTTTTTATTTTTTTTACAATTTATATATTTTTTTGTTATTATTTTTTTACACTGCTTATTTATTTATTTTGGACAGGGGGGAGGGGGGGGCAGTGTCAGTGTTTTTTTTTTTAAATTATTTTTCCAATTTAACCTTTATTTATTATTCTCTCTTTTTTATATTTTAATTTTTTATTTATCAGCCCTGTTGGGGGGGGGGGGGGTTGTTTAGATATCAGGGATCCCTGAGGACACAGATTCCCCAGTCCCTTTCTCTGCAGCCTCAGCTACATTAAAGATGAATGGACAGAAGACAGAGGCACCTGTTCATTCATAAACTAAAGCATTGTAAACACAGTTCACAATGCTCAGTTATGAATGGACAGAGTCATTCCTCCGCTCTCCATCCTGACAGATCTGGGAGAGGGGGCCGGAGGAGGACCCGTGGAGCAGATAGGGGGATTCGGAGGAGGACGGGGCCGGAGGAAGACCCGCAGAGCACAGAGGGAGACCCAAAGGAGGATGGGGACCAGAGGAGGACCTGCGGAGTACAGAGGGTGGACCCGGAGGAGGACGGGGACCGGAGGAGGACACGGAGGGAGGGAGGAGGACACCTGAAGCCAGAGGACACAGAGGACCGTCGGGGGTAATCGGTGCAGCAGTGGGGGGAGCTACAAGCACCGATCCCCCTGTTAAAGCCTTTTAATAAAGCAGCTGACAGCCGCAGGAGGGAGAGGGAGAGACAAATAAATAAATAAAAATATCCCATAGTTTGTAGACGCTATAACTTTTGTGCAAACCAATCAATATTCGCTTATTGGGATTTTTTTTACCAAAAATATGTAGCAGAATACATATTGGCCTAAATTGATGAAGAAATTAGACTTTTGAATTTTTTTCAGGATATGTATTAGAGCAGAAAGTAATATATATATATATATATATATATATATATATATATATATATATTTGTTTGTTTGTTTTTCAAAATTGTCTGTCCTTTTTTTTTTTATAGCGCAAAAAATAAAAAACACAGAGGTGAGCAAATGCCACCAAAAGAAGCTCTATTTGTGGGGGAAAAAATAAAAAATTTATTTGGGTACAGTGTCGCACGACCGCACAATTCTTAGTTAACCACTTAGGCCCCGGACCATTTTGCTGGTCAAAGACCAGGCCACTTTTTGCGATTCGGCACTGCGTCGCTTTAACTGACAATTGCACGTGTGACATGGCTCCCAAACAAAATTGACGTCCTTTTTTTCCCACAAATAGAGCTTTCTTTTGGTGGTATTTGATCACCTCTGCGGTTTTTATTATTTGCACTATAAACAAAAATAGAGCGACAATTTTGAAACAAATGCACTATTTTTTACTTTTTGCTATATTAAATATCCCCCAAAAATATATATAAAAAAATTTTTTTTCCTCAGTTTAGGCCGATATGTATTCTTCTACATATTTTTGGTAAAAAAATCGCAATAAGCGTATATTGATTGGTTTGCGCAAAAGTTATAGCGTCTACAAAATAGGGGATAGAATTATGGCATTTTTATTATTATATTTTTTTTACAAGTAATGGCGGCGATCTGCGATTTTTATTGTGACTGTGACTTTATGGCGGACACATCGGACACTTTTGACACATTTTTGGGACCATTGTCATTTTTACAGCGATCAGTGCTATAAAAATGCACTGATTACTGTGAAAATTACACTGGCAGTGAAGGGGTTAACCACTAGGTGGCGCTGAAGGGGTTAAGTGTGCCTAGGGAGTGCTTCTAACTGTAGGGGGGATGGTCTATGTGTGACACGACAGTGATCACAGCTTCCGATTACAGGAAGCTGTGTACACTATCCTGTCACTAGGAAGACTGAGGAAATGCTTGTTTACATAAGCATTTCCCCCTTCTTCCTCACCGTGACACGATTGTGGGTATGCCCGCGGACATCAAGTCCACAGGACCCGCGGTCGGAGTCACGGAGCTCCCGGCGGGCGCGCGCATCCACAATGCTGGCTTCTTAAAGGGGATGTATATATACATCCTTCTGCCTGTCCATGCCATGCTGTCGACGTATATAGTCATGCGCTGGTCGGCAAGCAGTTAAAGTAACGCAGTGCCGTATCACAAAAAATGGCCAAGTCATAAAGGGGGGTAAATCTAGCGGAGCTTAACCACTTAACGACCGCTCACTGTATATATACGTCGGCAGAATGGCACCGACAGGCACAATCACGTAGAGCATACGTGATTGCCTTTGTATAGTTGGGGGGTCCAATCGGACCCCCCTCCTATACAGTGAGCGGTGGCTAAGTGTCCGGGAGCATTGCGGGATGAGGGGCAGCCATTCGTTTCTGGCCACCCCCTCGCGATCGCTCCCGGCGAATGGAAATGCCCCCTCTGTCTGTGTCAGACAGAGGGAGCAGGAGGAAGTGATGTCATCTCTGGTGCGGCGCTCACATATACCGAGCGCCGTACAAGAGAAGATATCAGGTCAGTGCACACAACACTACACTGACACCAGGACACATAGGGACATAAATCGCCCCCCCCAGGCCCCCCCAGACACCCCAGATCACCCCCCAGATCACCCCCCAGCCCCCAGTCACAGTGTCACTGATTGCAGTGACCATTTATTTACTGATCACTGCAATCAGTGACATTTGTGACTGTAAAAGTGTCACCAAAGTTTAGTCTTAGGTCCAGTGTAGCCCCCTAACCCCCCCTAATAAAGGTTTAACCCCCTGATCACCCCCCAGATAACCCTTTCACCGCCTATCACCACTGTCGCTTAGCGATCATTTTTCTGATCGCTGTCTTAGCGTCAGTGATGCCGATCGGCAGCCAGTAATTTTTTTTAGGTTCGCCGCAGGTTTTTATAGCGTCAGGTACCCCAATATATTATCTAATAAAGGTTTAACCCCCTTGATCGCCCCCCAGGTAACCCTTTCACCCCCTATCACCACTGTCACTAAGCAAACGTTTTTCTAAACGCTGTCTTAGTGTCTGTGATGCAGATCGGTAGCCGGTAATTTTTTTTAGGTTCGCCGCAGGTTTTTATAGCGTCAGGTACCCCAATATATTATCTAATAAAGGTTTAACCCCCTTGATCGCCCCCAGGTAACCCTTTCACCCCCTATCACCACTGTCGCTAAGCAATTGTTTTTCTAAACGCTGTCTTAGTGTCGGTGATGCAGATCGTAGCCAGTAATTTTTTTTAGGTTCGCCGCATGTTTTTATAGCGTCAGGTACCCCAATATATTATCTAATAAATGTTTAACTCCCTTGATCGCCCCCCCAGGTAACCCTTTCACCCCCATCACCACTGTCGCTAAGCAATCGTTTTTCTAAACGCTGTCTTAGTGTCGGTGATGCAGATCGGTAGCTGGTAATTTTTTTTAGGTTCGCCGCAGGTTTTTATAGCGTCAGGTACCCCCATATATTATCTAATAAATGTTTTAACCCCCTGATTGCCCCTAGTTAACCCTTTCACCAGTGATCACCATATAAGTGTTACGGGTGACGCTGGTTAGTTAGTTTGCTTTTTATAGTGTCAGGGCACCCGCCGTGTATATAACCCAATAAAGGTTTAACCCCCTGATCGCCCGGCGGGTGATATCAATTAGGTTTTAGCGTCAGAGAGGGTCTGCGTCACACCCCAGGCAGCGTCAGGTTAGTGCCAGTAACGCTAACACCCACGCGTGAAGCATACACCCCCCCTTAGTGGTATAGTATCTGAACAGATCAATATCTGATCTGATCTATACTAGCGTCCCCAGCAGTTTAGGGTTCCCAAAAACGCAGTGTTAGCGGGATCAGCCCAGATACCTGCTGGCACCTGCGTTTTGCCCCTCCGTCCAGCCCAGGCCACCCAAGTGCAGTATCGATCGATCACTGTCACTTACAAAACAAAAATACACATAACTGCAGCGTTCGCAGAGACAGGCCTGATCCCTGCGACTCCAGTGCTGTAGGAGGTGATTTCACCACCACAGTTAAAAAAAAAAAAAGCAAATATGCCGAAGCATTGGGGCAACAGGGGCGGAGGAGCGATTTTGCTCCTAATGCCGCGTACATACGGTCGAAATTCCGACGGAGGCTTGCCCGTGGAAAAGTCCGACCATGTGTGTGCGGCATAACTTTTTTGCGGGAGGATGCCCCCATGCTTCGACATATATAAATGGTGCGTGTATGCCCATCATTGGAAGTGGGTGGATGAAGGGCGGTATTCTAATGGTGGGCATACCCACCGATCAATCTTTTTTTTCGTTCAGCCAACTGGCTGCATGAAATAAAAAGATTACAATACATGTCCAACAAGGACCAGCAACGTACTGGTATGTTGCTGGACTTTGAATGTTTATACCAGAATGATGCCTGCGGGTTTAGGTATCATCTTGGTATCATTCTTTTCAGCCTGCGGCCGGCTTTCATGTAAAAGCAATCCTAGCGGCTAATTAGCCTCTGGACTGCTTTTACAAGCAGTGGGAGGGAATGCCCCCCCCCGGATATAAAAAGCGCCATTGGGAAATTGGGAAAGCATTTTATCACACCGATCTTGGTGTGGTCAGATGCTTTGAGGGCAGAGGAAAAATCTAGGGTCTAGAAGACCCCAGTTTTTTCAAAAAAAGAGTACCTGTCACTACCTATTGCTATCATAGGGGATATTTACATTCCCTGAGATAACAATAAAAATGATAAAAAAAAAAAAATACTTGGAAGGAACAATTTAAAAATAAAATAAAAAAGCAAAATTAATAATAAAAAAAAAAAGAAAAAAAAAAAAAGCACCCCTGTCCTGCCCTGCTCTTGCCCAATGGCGAACGCAAGCGTCGGTCTGGCGTCATATGTAAACAGAAATTGCACCATGCATGTGAGGTATCACTGTGAAGGTCAGATCGAGGGCAATCATTTTAGCAGTAGACCTCCTCTGTAAATCTACTGGGGTAACCTGTAAAGGCTTTTAAAGGCTTTTAAAAATGTATGTAGTTTGTCGCCAATGCGCGTTTGTGTGAAATTTTAAAGCATGTCTTGTTTGGTATCTATGTACTCGGCCTAAGATCATCTTTTTTATTTCATCAAACATTTGGGCAATATAGTGTGTTTTAGTGCATTAAAATAAAAAAAAAGTGTATTTTTTAACCCAAAAAATGCGTTTGAAAAATCGCTGCGCAAATACTGTGTAGAAAAAAAAATGCAACACCCACCATTTTAATCTGTAGGGCCTTTGCTTTAAAAATATATATAATGTTTGGGGGTTCAACATAATTTTCTTGCAAAAAAAAAAATGTTTTCATGTAAACAAAAAGTGTCAAAAAGGGCTTTGTCTTCAAGTGGTTAGAAGAGTGGATGTAAGCTTCCTAATGTTGTGTATAAAATGCCAGAACAGTTCAAAACCCCCCCAAATGACCCCATTTTGGAAAGTAGACACCCCAAGCTATATACTGAGAGGGATGTCGAGTCCATGGAATATTTTATATGTTGACACAAGTTGCGGAAAAACGACAATTTTTTTTTTTGCACAAAGTTGTCACTAAATGATATATTGCTCAAACATGCCATGGGCATATGTGGAATTACACCCCAAAATACATTCTGTTGCTTCTCCTGAGTACGGGGATACCACATGTGTGAGACTTTTTGGGAGCCTAGCCACGTACGGGACCCCAAAAACCAAGCACCGCCTTCAGGCTTTCTAAGGGTGTAAATTTTTGATTTCACTTCTCACTGCCTATCACAGTTTCGGAGGCCATGGAATGCCCAGATAGCACAAAACCCCCCCAAATGACCCCATTTTGGAAAGTAGACACCCCAAGCTATTTGCTGAGAGGTATTGTGAGTATTTTGCAGATCTCGCTTTTTGTCACAAAGTTTTGAAAATTGAAAAAAAAATATATATATATATTTTCTTTCTTCATTTTCAAAAACAAATGAGAGCTGTAAAATACTCACCATTCCTCTCAGCAAATAGCTTGGGGTGTCTATATTCCAAAATGGGGTCATTTGGGGGGGTTTTGTGCGATTTTGGCATTTTATGGCCTTCGAAACTGTGATAGGTAGTGAAGAGTGAAATCAAAAATTTGTGCCTAGAAATCCTGAAGGCGGTGCTTGGTTTTCGGGGTCCCGTACGCGGCTAGGCTCCTAAAAAGTCCCACACATATGGTATCCCCGTACTCAGGAGAAGCAGAAAAATTTATTTTGGGGTGTAATTCCACATATAACATGGCATGTGTGAGCAATATATCATTTAGTGACAACTTTTTGTAATTTTTTTTTTTTTTTTGTCAATATTCAATCACTTGGGACAAAAAAAAATATATTCAATGGGCTCAACAGGCCTCTCAGCAATTTCCTTGGGGTGTCTACTTTCTAAAATGGGGTCATTTGGGGGGGTTTTGTGCTATTTTGGCATTTTATGGCCTTCGAAACTGTGATAGGTAGTGAGGAGTGAAATCAAAAATTTGCGCCCTTAGAAATCCTGAAGGCGGTGCTTGGTTTCCGGGGTCCCGTACGCGGCTAGGCTCCCAAAAAGTCCCACACATTTGGTATCCCCGTACTCAGGAGAAGCAGCAAAATGTATTTTGGGGTGAAATTCCACATATAACCATGGCATGTGTGAGCAATATATCATTTAGTGACAACTTTTTGTAATTTTTTTTTTTTTTTTTTTTTTTTTTTAGTCATTATTCAATCACTTGGGACAAAAAAATAAAAAATTCAATGGGCTCAACATGCCTCTCAGCAATTTCCTTGGGGTGTCTACTTTCTAAAATGGGGTCATTTGGGGGGGGTTTTGTACTGCCCTGCCATTTTAGCACCTCAAGAAATGAGATAGGCAGTCATAAATTTAAAGCTGTGTAAATTTCAGAAAATGTACCCTAGTTTGTAAACTCTATAACTTTTGCGCAAACCAATAAATATACGCTTATTGACATTTTTTTTACTAAAAACATGTGGCTGAATACATTTTGGCCTAAATGTATGACTACAATTGAGTTTATTTGATTTTTCTTATAACAAAAAGTAGAAAATATCATTTTTTTTCAAAATTTTCGGTCTTTTTCCGTTTATATCGCAAAAAATAAAAATCGCAGAGGCAATCAAATACCATTAAAAGAAAGCTCTATTTGTGGGAAGAAAAGGACGCAAATTTCGTTTGGGTACAACATTGCATGTCCGCACAATTTACAGTTAAAGCAGCGCAGTGCAAAATTCTGAATTCACCTCTGGTCCTCTAGCTACCAAATGGTCCGGGGCTTAAGTGGTTAAGTGGTTAAAGTTTAAACATGTATTGTACTATTGCACTACCACATAAGAATAAGTAGGGGGCATCTACTAAGCTGCTGAACAAAAAAATTTTGAAAAAGGCTTTAGCCAATAGTGTTTACATTTTGTTTTTAAATATAAAGCTCATTTTACTGTACTTCCCCTGTGGATCACAGGAGTGCAGTTGGTTCTGCACTCCTGTGACCTGTTTTCAGCAGACAGCTGGCTAAAGCCAGCTGTTGGCTGAAGTCACAGAGCCAGTCCAGGCTTGGGAAAGATTGCGACAATGGAGTCGGAATCTGCGCACATGCCTGGACTGGCACCCGGTTCAGCCTCAACAACTGATAATTGACGCCTTTTTTTTTTTTTTACATTTCAGCTGTCAGTGGGGCAATCTGAAAGAACCAAGCCTGAAAGTATCGGTTTCAGGTATCAGAGCATATGTACGAGTTCCGATACTCATGCAAATTCTTAGTATCGGCGGTATCAGTGTAACCCTACTTAAAGGGGTTGTAAACCTTGGTGTTTTTTCACCTTAATGCATCCTATGCATTAAGGTGAAAAAACACCTTGCTGTGTCCGGCCCCTGTTTTACTTACCTGAGCCCCGAATTTCCGAGGGCGCGATTCTGCGTCGTTCTCTCCATGGCTGATTGGCTCCTCATTGGATAGATTGATAGCAGCCTAGGCATTGGCTCCCACTGCTGTCACTCAAATCCAATGACGTGGCCGCCGGGGGGCCGGGCCGAGTCATACACTCGTCGGCTCGTCGGCTATGCACACCGAGTGTATAACACGGGAGCGCACCCGCAAGGTAACCCCCTCAGGAGAGAGCTTCCCAGAGGGGTAAGCTCTTGCGGGGAGGAGCCGGGACAGCCGCCGTGGGACCCCAGAAGAGGGTGTTCGGGGCCACTCTGTGCAAAACGAACTGCACAGTGGAGGTAAGTATGATATGTTTATTAAAAAAAAAAAAAAATGAACCCATAGTATCACTTTAAAGAGGTTGTACGCCTCCAAAAAAAAACAAACAAAAAATAAAAAAAACCTGCAAGACAAAGGCATAATGAGCTAGTATGCATAAAATACTAGCTCAATATGAAATACTTACCTTATGTCAGAGAACGTACCTTGCCGGGCGTGTTGGTGGTCGCTTTGGTGTGCGTTCGCAGCGCGCTGATGTTGGGCATGTTCCTGTCCGCGCTGGTGCACTTCCCAGACTGCGGGCGCGCGCGCCTGTGTGCGATGGTGTGCCTGTGCGCGCAGGTGCATGTGCGCGCGTGCGCCATTGCGCACGCTGATGCGCCGATGCGCCAGTGCGCACGCCGATGCATGCCGGTTTGCCCATTTAAACTTCTGGAACACTTCAGACCGGTGCTGTCTGATCTACAGTCCCCTGTGTATCCTGCTCCTGTTGATTGCCTGAAACCTGATCTTCTGACCACCCGGCTTGTTACTGAACTTTTCCTGCTATCCGCCTGCACCCGACCTCAGCCTGTCTTTGACCCTGAACCTGCCTACCCCGCTGTACCATACTGCCTGAACGTTGCCAAACCCTGCTTGTCTTGACCACTCTCTCTGCACCTGCCCAGCTGCGCTGCTCTACACACCTGCCTGCCTACCTGCCTGCCTGCAGCCAGCCTGGCTCAGCTACTCTCCTGAACCCAGGATCCGGAGCTGCCTTCCAGTAACCTCTCTCAGGCTCTCTTACCCTTCCGCACTCCCGTGCCTCCTGTCTGCACTACCAGGGGCCCGCGAGTCGGATCCGTACGGGGGACCTTCCTCTGCTCTAACGGACTCGCTGATCAGGTACGTACAACCCTGACAGTATCAGACAGCCATGTCCGAGTCCGAGCAGGGAAGGGATCCCATGGAGGAATTGTGCAGACACCTGAACGGGCTGATGCAAGCCGTGAAAGACCTCCAAGCCGGCTATACCAGATTGGAGGAGAGAGTACAAGTCCTGTCCACACCTGCCAGCTCTCAAGGCGCCACATCCATGGGATACTCAGCTACACCTTCTGTCGTCATGCTTCCTCCGGAACCCAGGGTCCCTACACCCGAGAAGTTTGCGGGCGACCGCAGCAAATATCGTGCATTCCGCAACGCCTGCAAACTTTTCTTCGCCTTGCAACCCTGCACCTTTCCTCTGGAGGTAACCAAGGTGGGCTTCGTCATCTCCCTGCTGACCGATGAGCCGCAGGCCTGGGCTCACCGCCTCCTAGAGCAGAAGGATGCCTCCTTGGAGACCCTTGCCACATTCTTTGCCTCTATGTCCCAACTTTACGAGGATCCGCAACAAGCTGCTACCGCAGAATCCGTTCTTCACTCTCTCCTGCAAGGCCGCAGAGCGGCCGAGGACTATGCGGCAGAGTTCAAACGATGGAGTTCCGACACGGAATGGAATGACGCTGCTTTGCGCTATCAGTTCCGGATGGGCTTGTCGGATCAGCTCAAGGACGAGCTAGCACGTGTCGGAGTTCCCCAAACCCTGGACAAGCTAATAGATCTGTCAATTCAGATCGACCGGCGCCTGAGAGAGCGCCGCTCCGAGAGGACCTCCAGTCAATTCCGACCCACCTGGTTGCTTCCCAAGGTTCCAAACCCAGTCCGTCTGGCACCACCGGCTTCCCCGTCGCCGGCCTTAGATGACCCGGAACCCATGCAACTGGGCCTACTTCGCCCTTCTCTCTCTCCCGAAGAACGCCAGCACAGGCGTAGCAACAATCTGTGCATGTACTGTGGTGAACCAGGACACTACGTGAGATCCTGCCCGGCCAAGATGCGTAAGTGCCTGCCTGTTTCTTCTACTTGTGCCTCTTTGTTGCCTAACCCAACTTCTCACTTGGCTCTCTCCATTTCTTTACAGCCCCCCGGAAGGACTTCCGCAATCCTAGTACCCGCCATAATTGATTCGGGGGCATGCAGCTGCTTTATCGATTTGACATTTGCTGCCAGTCATCACATTCCCCTGCAGCCGAAATCCCGGGGACTTGCAGTACACCTTGCTGATGATTCCATTATTAAATCCGGCCCTGTCACTCAGGAAACCGTTCCCTTGTTGGCCTCCTTGGCAACCCACCATCAGGAGTTCCTAAGTCTGGATGCCATCTCCTCTCCGTTATTCCCCGTCATTTTGGGGATGCCCTGGCTGCAAGCCCATAACCCCAATATTGACTGGACGACAGGGAGGGTCAAATTCCTCTCAGATTATTGCCAGCAACACTGCCTGCAACAAGCCTCTACTGACCGTCCTCATCTGCTCTGTCTGGACACAGACCCTGACCTTCAGAAAACCATCCCTGAGCCCTATCACGACTTTCTGGACGTGTTCAGTAAGAAGGGAGCAGAAACCCTTCCTCCTCACAGACCATATGATTGCCCTATAGAACTTTTGCCTGGGACTGAAGTACCTTTTGGGAGGATCTTCCCGTTGACCGAGCAGGAATTGGGCACCCTGAAGGTCTACATCGATGACAACCTAAAAAAAGGGTTCATCCGCCCGTCCACCTCGCCTGCAAGTGCGGGCATCTTTTTTGTTGAAAAAAAGGACCATTCCCTACGCCCCTGTATTGATTATCGGGAGTTGAACAAAATTACCATTAAAAACCGTTATCCATTACCTCTCGTGCCGGAACTTTTCCAGAGGCTGGGAACGGCGGTCATATTCACCAAGCTTGACCTCTGAGGAGCATACAACCTGATCCGCATTCGAGAGGGGGACGAGTGGAAAACGGCCTTCCGCACGCGATTCGGGCACTACGAATACCTAGTTATGCCGTTCGGACTGTGTAATGCTCCGGCTACCTTCCAACATTTTGTCAACGACATTTTCCGTGATTACCTGGACTTGTACGTCATAGTATACCTGGACGATATCTTGATATTCTCCTCCTCAGTAGACGACCATCGCAGGCATGTCCGGAATGTCCTTGTTCGGCTCAGACAACATGGACTTTACGCCAAGCCGGAGAAATGTGAGTTTGAGCGGCAAAGCATCCAGTTTCTCGGGTTGATCATTTCGATTGAGGGCATTAAAATGGACCCTCAGAAGGTGTCGGCTATCCTGGACTGGCCTGATAAAAAAGGGGTCCAGCGCTTCATCGGATTTTCAAACCGGAAGTTCATCAGAAGTTTCTCTGCAATTGTCGCCCCTCTTACTGAATTAACCAAACAAGGAAACCGATTCTATTGGTCCCCTAGAGCCCAAGCTGCCTTTGACAAACTGAAGGAATTATTTGTCTCTGCCTCCATCCTGAAGCACCCTGACCATGCATTACCCTTCGTCCTGGAAGTGGACGCTTCCGAAAATGCTGTGGGGGCTGTGCTATCCCAGCGTCAGGGGGCCAAAGCCTTACTCTTTCCAGTGGCCTTCTTCTCTCGCAAGCTTTCCACTGCGGAACGGAACTACGACGTGGGAGATCGGGAACTCCTGGCTATCAAGGCCGCGTTAGAAGAGTGGTGTTACCTGCTCGAGGGGGCTGCACACCCCATTTTGGTCTACACGGACCACAAGAACCTCGAGTACCTGAGAACAGCTAAGAGGTTGAAACCAAGGCAGGCAAGGTGGGCACTTTTTTTCTCAAGGTTTCTGTTCCACATCACCTACAGGCCTGGCTCAAAAAACATTAAACCGGACGCACTGTCCCGAATGTTCAGCATTCCTGAAGAGAACTTACCTGTTAACACCATCCTCCCTGCCGGGAACTTCCTGCTGCTTCAAGAAGACCTCATGTCCCGTATTAAGCTGGCGTCTGCTGGCTTGACCTCTCTTCCGGAGAACTGTGTCAGGGCACAAGATGGTCTGATCAGGCACGAGGGCAAAATTCTGGTCCCAGAGGGTCTTCGGATAGCTGTTCTGGAACTTTGCCATGACCACAAGTTGGCCGGACATTTCGGTACCTTGAAAACGGCCGAGCTAATCAAGCGCACGTTCTGGTGGCCGCAGCTGGGTAGCGACTGCAAAAGCTACGTGGACTCATGCAACACCTGCTCCCGGAACAAGAATAGCCGGATGAGGGCCTGGGGTCTATTAAAACCTTTACCTGTCCCTGAAAGACCCTGGAAGATGGTGTCGATGGACTTCATAGTGGAGCTCCCTCTGTCCGAAGGATTCTCCACGGTCTTTGTTGTCGTCGACAGGCTGTCCAAAATGGCTCATTTTTTGCCCATGAAAGGCACACCTTCCACCATGGAGACGGCGAAGGTTTTTATCAGGGAGATAGTGAGGCTCCATGGAGTCCCGGCAAGTATTGTCTCGGACCGAGGTGTCCAGTTCACCTCCAGATTTTGGAAGGCTCTTTGTGGTTCTCTGGAAATTGAGTTGGCATTCTCTTCGGCTTATCACCCTCAGACGAATGGTCAAACAGAGAGAACCAACCAAACCTTAGAACAGTGCCTCCGTTGCTTTTCCTCCTTTTCCCAGGATGATTGGGTCTCTCTACTTCCCATCACTGAATTTGCTTACAATAACTCCCGGCACTCTGCCACTAAGCAAACCCCATTCTTTGCCAACTATGGTTTCCATCCTTCCTTTTTACCCAGTACCATTCCCGAATGCACCATCCCTGCAGTGTCCGAAACAATGGACTTCTTCATCTCCAATAACAAACTTCTACAGGAGACCATGTCCAAGACCCAGGAGTACAACAAGAGGATGTTTCATAGGAAAAGGAGAGGGGAACTCATTCTGGAGCCTGGCAACCAGGTGTGGTTATCTACAATCAACCTAAAGATGGCCTGTCCGTCAAGGAAGTTGGGCCCTAAGTTCATGGGACCTTTCTCGGTAAAGAGGAGAATCAACAATGTGGCATATGAGCTCGACTTACCCAACACCCTGAAGGTCCACCCAGTCTTTCATGTGACACTATTAAAGCCGGTTGTCCCTAACCCCTTCGCTGGCCGTAACACTGGCCCACCGGAACTTGTTTTGATTGACAATGAGGAGGAATTTGAGGTGGAGGCAATCCTGGACTGTAGGAAAAGACACAACCAGATTCAATATCTAATTAAGTGGAGGGGTTACGGCCCAGAAGATAATTCCTGGGAACCCGAAAGCGGCATACATGCGGAGGAACTCATGCAAGCTTTCAGAAGGTCTCATGCCGCGAAGATCGCTCAATTGGGCATCCGGAGGCTGCCCTTAAGGGGGGGCACTGTCAGAGAACGTACCTTGCCGGGCGTGTTGGTGGTCGCTTTGGTGTGCGTTCGCGCACGCCGATGCGCGCTGATGTTGGGCATGTTCCTGTCCGCGCTGGTGCACTTCCCAGACTGCGGGCGCGCGCGCCTGTGCGCGATGGTGTGCCTGTTCGCGCAGGTGCATGTGCGCGCGGGCGCCATTGCGCACGCTGATGCGCCGATGCGCCATTGCGCGCGCCGATGCATGCCGGTTTGCCCATTTAAATTTCTGGAACACTTCAGACCGGTGCTGTCTGATCTACAGTCCCCTGTGTATCCTGCTCCTGTTGATTACCTGAAACCTGATCTTCTGACCACCCGGCTTGTTACTGGACTTTTCCTGCTATCCGCCTGCACCCGACCTCAGCCTGTCTTTGACCCTGAACCTGCCTACCCCGCTGTACCATACTGCCTGAACGTTGCCGAACCCTGCTTGTCTTGACCACTCTCTCTGCACCTGCCCGGCTGCGCTGCTCTACACACCTGCCTGCCTGCAGCCAGCCTGGCTCAGCTACTCTCCTGAACCCAGGATACGGAGCTGCCTTCCAGTAACCTCTCTCAGGCTCTCTTACCCTTCCGCACTCCCGTGCCTCCTGTCTGCACTACCAGGGGCCCGCGAGTCGGATCCGTACGGGGGACCTTCCTCTGCTCTAACGGACTCGCTGATCAGGTACGTACAACCCTGACACCTTAGAATGATGCCCTAAATCGACGCTGGCACACCGCTGACAGGGCCGACATCTTTCCTGGAGTTACTTCCGGGTTTGCGGGCTCTGGCGCTGTGATTGGCCGGAGCTGTGATGATGTGACTCCTGCGCATGCGCGCAGGAGCCACCAGGCAAACAGCACGAGCGGCCCATTCCTTCAATGTGCATGCACCGGTGATGTGTATATAGTAAATATCTCCTAAACAGTGCAAGTTTAGGAGATATTTACAGTACCTACAGGTAAGCCTTAATATAGGCTTACCTGTAGGTACAATTAAATAAATAGGAAGACTTTACTTCCTCTTTAATATCATAAATAATAACATGCTATTAGATTTTTACTCCAGGAGTATATAATGAGTTTTCTAGAGAGATGCTTAAATAATGCATTACAATTCAACTAAATCCATTTGATTTTAGTCTACTAAAATGTGCTGGAGATTTTAGTCGACTAAATACGACTAAAACAAAAACAATTTAGATGACTAAAATACGACTAAAACTAAAATGGCATTTTAGTCAAAAGAGGGGGGGAAGGGGGGGGGGGGAGGAGAGGCACCAAGCCACCAATAGTGCAATATAGTTTTTATTCAATGAAATTGGTGATAAAAACAAATGGTAGCAAAGGGCCAGTCTATGAGAATTTGCCACAATTGTAATTTGTTTGAGGATTATCTGTCACAAACAGATGTCCTCATAGAAAGGTGTATGGAGAAGGGTTACCAGAGAGAAACATTGGAAAGTACCAGGAAATTGGTTGGACAAATGAATAGAGACAACATGCTAAAAAAGGAGAGGACTCGTAAATATATCGATCTGGCCTTTATAATTGGATTCAATATACAGTACAAACAATTGGAAAGAGCTGTTAGAAAGAATTGGCCTATATTGTGTGGGAACCCCACCTTACAAAAGATATTGCCAAAATAAAAAAAATAAAAGTTATTTACAGAAGAGCCTCCTTGACTTAGAAATAAAATTGTTCATTATGTTCCAGATCTCTGCCAAAAATGTTTCACTTTTTTGATGAGACAGTTTTTTTACAGGTGCATAAAAACCCCAAAAGACAGAAAGAAAATAACAACATTTCAGTCTATCTATACCAAAGGGGAATATTCTATTAAGAAACTTATAACGTGTAGTAGTAATCACACTACCTATGTGCTGGAGTGTCCCTGAGGGCTCCAGTACATAGGTACAACTACACGTGAACTGTCAATACGAATAGGGGAGCACATCAATCATATAATAAGGGATTTAAAAACCATAATGTTTCTAATAATTTTAGAATAGTTCACAATAGAGACCCGAAATGGTATAGATAAAATAGATAAACACTGGAGGGGGGTCCAATCTTAAGAGGGAAATATCATGAAATGAAACGTATTGAATTTATGAGTCAGAGACGTTAACACCTAGGGGTCTTAACTTAGTTAAAGATCTTAGTTGTTTGATTGAGAATTACTAAATTAATTAGGTGATATTTTAGGGGATATTAATTTAATATAACCCAGTATTAGATCTAATGTAATTTGTTGTTTTTATGGTAATTTTGTGGCATTTGGGATCATAGCCCCTTTAATAAGCATTTTAACACCGTTTATTTGATATTAATTATCTGCTTAGTAGGAATATAATAATAAAAAAGATCTTGACAAGTATTAATTATAATATTTGAGGTTAAATCATTATTTGATACATGCATTGCTGCAGTTGTTTGATAGAGGGTGGTGTTCATGTCAGGATTGTCATGATTATATATTGACATTTAAGTATTAAAATTTTATTAGATTAGGCTTATTTGGCTATATTTTATTGGTTTTAGTGTGAATAAGATTTTATTGTAATGGTACATACAGCTCAGTAGTCTACCTATTTGGTAAATGCCCACGTGGATTGGGGCATTATTACCACCACAGTTAAAATGGCACCGTTTTGAGCACTTGGGTTTCACCATAGGTAACGTATTAGTCCTCAGTTCACTCTCATAGAGTTCATGGAACACCCTTTAAGTATCTATTTATTTATCCATTCTTTTTCATCTTGCCCTGTAGCCAAAGTACATGCATCCCTCTCCTGATGAGTGGCTATAACTGCCACGAAACGTGTCGAGACACATGAGTCTTCTGATTCAAGGATGCCAAACCTAGCTCTCTTTACAAATTATGCACTTTATTGTATGAATTAATTTTTCTATAATGATTATACATTATTGAATTTGTATATGTAATTTATTTTATTTATCAACTGCTCTCCTCTATATCAATTATGTTTATTAAATATGTCAACTTGATCATGTTCATTTCTATTTTATTATTATGTTTGTTTCTTTTTGAAACCGTATGTCATGCATTATTACATGACACAACCTATGTTATACTGGGTACTATGTGTATTCATGAACCCTAAATTGATCAAATGTTAATTATTGGATTTTACTATCAAAAGGATCTTGTGCTGCCCTGTTTAGGGAATCACAACACATGACCCCGAAAAAATAGGTTCCATTCTATTCATTATGTTACATACACATGCTTCATTCAAAGTCCCAAAACTTTTTTTTCCCTTTTACCACATGTGTAGAGAGTGCACTGCAGAGTTCATGAGTGTGTTACGTACAGATTGCAGGGCTCAAGAATGCATGTCTCACAGGACAGTTTACAACCCCATTTCCATTAAGAGCTCTTCTCTCACCCCCAAATCCTCTCTTCAGGAGAGCAGCTACAACTTACAGTAGGAGTGCAATGTTAGGTGCCAAACATGCCGGAACTCAAACTAGACAGACCTAAGAATTCTTTAACAATGCAAATGGTGGGCATGCTGACAGGCGGGGAGGAAAGCAGACAGAAGATGCAGGACTCGAGCAGATCTAAGCCTTGCTGGTAGTGGGCGGGGACAGCAGCTGACAGTTTTGATCAACTCACTAAGAATCAGGAGGAACTGAAGCTGCCAATCACCGGGCAGCCGCTGCCCATCCCTGAGCGCAACATGGTGGCTGTAGCGCAGCGAGTGACACCATCCACAGGACGAAGTGACACTGGCACCGGATGCTGCGCTGCGCCCCCCCCCCCTAAATTTTGCGCCCGTGCCATGACCCCCCCCCGCATCCCCCATGCTTTGCCACTGCAGCCAGGCAATTGGCATTTTCAGAAAAACGACAGCTATGGTAGCCTACATATTTCTCTTATGACACCAAATCCCTTTGGCTTCTGGAGGCGTTTTTTCATTTTATTTTTGCACGCATATTAAAATGCATATTATAGGCCTGAAGATTACTAAAAAACGAAATATTAAATATTTTCTGAAAGTATAGACCCTGTAGAATAAAGTAGTGGTAGTTGCATTATTTATGTGACAGGATAATTGTGCTACTTGTTCATCAAATTTATCTTTTCAGTAAAAATACACTCAAATTCTTTTTGTAGCGCCCTGCTCCTGTTAACCAGGTGCTATTGTATAAATTTAGTGGGTCATCTGAATTGTACATAGTTCAGAATGTAATGTTTATGGCTAAATTAGCCTCTGTTCCAGCTTTGGCTGTGTTGAGAGCATTTCCCACTGTCGCCGGTAGGTGTCGTTGTCACCACTGGCCAGTGTTGGAAATACAACAGGCTGGAGTGTATTGGGTGTCCCTTCCCCAGAAACAGCCCAGTGGTAGTGTTTTACCGCTGTGCATTCTGGGAGAATATACTTAAGGGGCAGACGCCATTTTTCTGTCTCTCTGACCTCATGGCCTGCCTGGCCTAAGGTATGTGACAACTCCTCTTCTGCCTCGGGGCCCTGCTGGCCCAGAGGCTACGTTACTGTAAGTAGGCCCAGAAGTCTGTCTGGGGGCTACTGGTTCAGGGATGGTCCTGTGCTGTCTTGCCTGCGGGGAGAAGCCGAGCAATTGAAAGATCCAGGGGAGGACTCTTCTTGGAGAGGACCGAGCAAAAGGCTGGTATCTAAAAAAAAGCCTGTGACTCCATTGGAGGATGCATCCCAACCAATCTACCTCACAGTACTGCCGGGTGGCTTAAAGGACTTTGGTACTGTGTAGCTGTGTCCGCTTTGTCAATTACCGATTACTAAATCCTGTGGCAGAGGATTGTTCAACCGTTTACTATTATCATCAAGTCTGTGGCAGAGACTTTTGTCCGTGCATCATTCTGGCTGCTAGGCTGGTGAGAGAGGCCTATCCAGGTGAGCAAGATCCAGTGACAGAAAGTGTACATGTCTCCAGAATCTCAAGCTCCTCAGTGATCTGCACAAGGTATCTGAATTCCCCTAACCCTCCATCCCTCTACTGCTACAAGTTGTGTTTAATTAAAAGCATCAACAATGGTGCACTATAGCTCCCACTGACACCACTGATGGGACACTATTCCTCCCACTGACACAACTGATAGGGAACTTCCTTCCCCTAAGGCCTAGTTCACACCCATGGATTTTAGTGCATTTTCTGTTTTGAAAAACACACTACAGTCCATTTAACATCGTTTCCTATGGGCCACGTTCACATCTGTGCATTTTATGGAAAGGGCCAGGGACTTTTTGGTTTTTGGTTCCATAAACTTCAAAGACTTCAATGAATCAAAAACATGTATTGGAAAGCGCAAAATCCACCTGGAATATGCAAACTGCAACCTGCATAGGTGTGAACCAGGCCTAATACCAACAATAAGAAACTATACCTCCCACTGACACTATTGATGGGACACTATTCCTCCCACTGACACTAATGATGGGGAACTATTCCTTTCCTTAATACCAAAAATGGGGAACTATACCTCCCAATAATTCCTCCCACCCATTGATGCCAGGGCATTTTCTACTCCCACTGGCCACAGTCCGGCCCCCTCAAAGTCTGAAGGACAGTAAATTGTCCCTTTGTTTAGAGAGTTTGGAGACCCCTGTCCTAGAACCTTCCATAAGGCAGGGAGAAGCAATCAAATCTGAAGCCTGTGAGACACAAAGCAGCTCAAAGCAATCTACCATTGCTCCACTGATTACCAAAAAGAACTAAATTTACCTAACATCCTAACACCTAACTAGGAGGGTCCTATATCTTAACTGTGTTGCTTTTACAAGGGGGCTGATAACCCTCTTGTGTGATAGTATAGAGCAGGTGACTGGCCCTCTTTAATGTGGCATCAGAGATCTATTAGACCTCTAATGCCACCTTTATACTGTGATGAAGCTGATCAAGTACAGACCGGGCTTATGCCGCGTACACACGACCGTTTTTAATGTCATTGAAAAAAACAATGTTTTTCTTGACGTGATTCTTCTCAAGCCTGCCTTGCCTACACACGATCATGAAAAAAAATGCTAGAGCAAAGAGCAGTGACGTACGAAATGTACGACGGCACTATGAAGGGGAAGTTCCATTCGGATGGCGCCACCCTTTGGGCTGCTTTTGCTGATCCTTGTTAGTAAAGTTTGGTGAGAGACAATTTGCGCTTTTCAGCCTCGTGCTCTTCAGTCCGTTACAGCGTGACGAATGTGCTATCTCCATTACGAACGCTAGTTTTACCAGAATGAGCACTACCGTCTCATCACTTGCTTCTGAGCATGCGCGGTTTTTTTAGGTCGTTAAAGCCTACACACGGCCGTTTTTCATGACGAGAAAACTGACGACGTGAAAAACGACGAGAAAAATTAGAGCATGTTCCAAATTTTTCATGGCCATTTTTCATGTCGTGAAAAATGCTCTGAAGCCCACACACGATAGTTTTTAATGACCATTTTAAAAAACTGCATTTTTCTCGTCATGAAAAACGGTTGTGTGTACACGGCAGTTGAGCACTTCCTGCTAATACCTTTGAAAATTGCTAAAAACATTGGTGGAGCACTGGGCAGAGTTCATCGCGGCATGCCGAATGGCAGGGGTGGCCAAATTATGCTTAAAAGCAGAACCTGTTATAGAGCGTCTGATTGGGTACACATTACAATAAATTAGTACATTCACTGTGGGATTTCATTGCAGCTGCCGCAAACATTCTGGGCCACCAATGTCACTGCTTCCGGTAATGACCCTGCAATTGGATTTAAATTCTACAACTATCCCGTGTATTATTAGAATAATTATTATACAGAATTTATATAGCGCCAACAGTTTATGCAGCGCTTTACAACTTGAGGGTAGACAGTACAAATACAATACATTTTAATACAGTAGGAATCAGCGGGCCCTGCTCCTTAGAGCTTACAATCTAAGAGTATGCAAACTTCACAAGGCAGATCAGCAACCTGATGTTCGCTGATCTCCCACCTCTCTCCATTCTGACACCGCCCAGGATAGGTGAGCCTGGGCACATTGGGGGGGGGGGTCACCTTCAATCACTTGCAGAAGTGAATCAGTCCTGGCAACCAGGAGTAAAAATTTAAACAGACCCTGAGTCTGCTATAGAAGGAGGAAACATCTCAACAAAAGGGTCAAGGATAGAACCAGAAACATCTATTGCTATCCAGAAAAAAAAAGTTTGGTTATACTTTAAAGTGGACCACCTCCAATACCACACAGTGCACCACAACCAATACCAAACAGAACCCACAAATAATAACAGACAAATATGTACAAGTAATGGGGAAAACCAGAATCATAAACAGGGCCAGGCCAGGGTCATCAACGGGAGATCAGCAGCTGGGGAAAGGGAAAACAAATAGGACAAGGAGAAGATGAATGGATCACAGGAAAAACGGAAACAGGTACAAGGCTCAGGGTTCAGGTAACAGACAGGAACAGGATCAGGTACAAATACAGCGCTTCTCAGGTTCAGGATCAGGGAGCAAGGAGAGATACCAAGGCAAAGTAAGAGTGTGTCTGCCAGGTATTTAGACACATCTCCTGCAATCAGACTCAAGTGATGCCTAATTACAGGAGATTATGTCGGCCCCACACTGCCAGGAACCACCCGCTGGTAGACACCAGTACTGTGGCCCAAAGATCACATAATACCATCACCAGGGGAAAGCTCCCCTGGCAGTTCCAGACTGCCAGGAGACACCTGCTGGTGGACCACAGTACTGCACGCCAAATATCAGGCAGTGTCACCAGCGGATGGAACCTTCCCTGACATCTCCCAGCATTCCATAGTTTGTGAAATGATAAAGGTCCCAGTCACACCTCTGACATATACCTGGATGGCAAACACCCAACAAGCATAGCGCCCCCCATTGAATTCAGTGCGTTGCCCTATGCCCCACAAGCGTGACAAAGTAGCAGCTGACGCGTTCCGCTTTGTTTTATTTCCCACGCATTTTGTCACATTTCTTGTATTGGGGTCTCACGTTTGGGCAGACATTTACAATAAATGTCACTACAAGCGTGAGGCACATATTTTTCCATGTTCCGGGATTGCGTGGAAACGTGCATTTCTGTGCGCATTACTGGAACGTGCAGATGTGACCGGAGACTGATATGGTGGAAAGTTGTCACTGCGGCATGCCGTGTTCCACCATATTTCCATTTTTTAGAAGCGGGCAGACATGTGTACAGTGTTTTCTTTGGATGGAAATGTTGGAGGAATGTTCTTTCTCTCCTTTACTCCTGAGTATGAATAGCTGTAAAATGTGCTGTGAATGTGAGCAGACAGGGAATGTCTATGAATACTGGACCTTCCTAAGATGAGTCCCCGCAAACCACAAACCTTCCCAAAGCTGCAGAGAAGGGGGGAGGGGCACATTTTCTTAGAGGGGGCTCCCCACAATTTCTGGGTTATAGGGGGAGTCTCACTGTTGCTATGGAGATAAAGGGTCTCGCTGTGTAATTGGTGTCTCCACAGAGGGCCGTACAAGCCCAGAGGACCCTCGCCACCAAAAAACCTGTCCAGGGGATTGGCAGGAATCTTGCAGGTATCGGCAATGGAGAAGAGGAGTCTGCAGAGCCAATCCAACAGGTAGGCCATGTGATAATGATAAGTCCTCTATTTCCATCACACCAGTCCCCGCCCCCAAGGAGCTTACAATCTAAGCTCCCTAACTCGCATGCATACACATACTAGGGCCAATGTAGCTCCTAGTATGTCTTTGTAGTGTGGGAAAACCCACGCAGGCACAGGGAGAACATGCAAACTCCAGGCAGGTGGCGCTGTGGTTGGGGATTGGTGCTGCCAGGCAGAAGAGCTAAGCACTTAATTCCTCTAACTTGTGGTGGGACTGCAGCTTCTTGTTGTATGTTTCTGTACATGGGCAGACTGACAACTGATGGGGCCCCCGGGCACTAGGGGATCATGGGGCCCCAAGGTTTAAAGATGGCCACCACAAAGCAGCCATCTTTCTGATGCAACATTAATGTGGCACGGCCTCTGTGGAGGGACACCTAGCTTGGTTACATGAAGAGTGTCAGGAAAACGTGGCCCAAAGATTGTCCCAGCTGTATATTCTTTTACGCGAACACTACACGCCAGCTAGGCTGGTGAAAATGGGGGTGCGAGATTCTTTTACGCGTACACTACACGCCGGCTAGGCTGGTGAAAATGGGGGTGCGAGATGATCCTTCCTGTACCAGATGCAAGAGGGACCATGGAGACCTTATCCACATGTTGTGGCGGTGTCCCAAACTGCATCTGTACTGGAGGGAGGTGCTGGATACTATTAACAGAGTGTTCCAGGTTCAACTGAAGGCACATCCTAAACTTTGCTTACTGGGTATTATAGACACAGTTTCGGAGGAGGAGCCTGCTAGGATAGCAATATCCAGGGCTCTCTTCCAGGCTCGGAAACTTATCTTGAGACACTGGAAAGCGGAAGAACCCCCTACGAGTAAGGAATGGATACGCCAAATGGGGGATACTATCAGATTGGAAAAACATATCTATCGACATAGGGGAAATGTGAAGAAATTTGAGACAATCTGGGCGGGCTGGTTGAGTGTCCCGGGGTTGGCCACGGTCGATTTAATTATGGACCGACTGCTAGTCTAGGATGCGAGAGGAGGAAAAGGGGTGGAGGGGGGCAAGGATGGTATCAATTCCCTGTAATGGTCTGGTGGTGGAGAAGACAATGTCATTTTTAATGCAGTGTGATAGATTTCACAGATGTGGCTTGGCCACGAGAGCCCCTCTCATGGAGTACAATGTTGTGTGGTGCTGAGTGAAGTTTCTGCTCTGTATCAATGGTATGATGATGTAAGACTGAGTTGAACAAACACAATGTTTGGGTGTACTGTACTGCAGTTATTAAATGTTTTGTTCTCGTATTTTTGGTTGTTCAATAAAAACCCTTTTTGATTTAAAAAAAAAAGTGGCAGGAAACTTAAAGCTGATGACCCAATAAATGTACTGGGAGCCTCCCATGGGCAGTGCCAACTTAACAGCACGGGCTCTGAAGGTCTGGCACTGTAAGCCGGACTTTCAGATTGTATGCGCTAATGATGTCATCAGCTGCATGCACTCTGAATATCTCCTTAACGGTGCGAGTTTAGGAGATATTCACAGTACCTACAGGTAAGCCTTATTATAGGCTTAACTGTAGGTACAAGTGGTAGTACAGAGTTTAACACCACTTTAAGTCAGATTTTTTACAATTTTTTTTTTTTACAATGTTTAATTTTTTTAAATCACATTTTTTATTTCATAATTTTTATTTTTTAATTTTTTTTTCACAACTCTGTTGGGGGAGGGTCTTTGTTGAGATATCAGGGGTCTAAACATACCCCCTGAAGTCTCACTTTTGAGACAGAGACAGGTACTGAGGAGACAGATTCCCGAGTCCCTTTCTCTGCAGCCTCAGTTGCACTGAAAATTAATAAACAGGAGACAGAGACTACTGCCCATTCATAAACTGAAGCATAGTAAACATAGTTTACTATGCTCAGTTATGAATGAATACAGTGAGTGATCAGTATCAATCACTCACTGCGTTCACCTAGAAAAGCAAGGGGCTGGTAAATGCCGTTGGGAGAGGAAAGCGCTGGGGGGGGGGGGGGTCCAGCCAGTGAGAGAAATCCAGATTAGTGCAGCGAGTGAGGGAAATAACTTATACCAATTTTGCAGCTGCTGCAGTGAGAGCCACAAAAGATCGGTTTCGATTCAACAAGATCTTTGGCGGCCTCTTGGGCAGAAAAAGCAGGGGCCTCAATAGAACAGATCTGCCGAGCAGCCACATGGGCGAAGCAGGACACCTTCTTAAAGCACTATAGAGTGGAACTGCTATCGCCTCAGGATCTGAAGTTTGGAAGGAAGGTTTTACAGGCAGTGGTCCCACCCTAAGGTGGACCAGTCATCTCAGGTGTGCCGTCCTGGAAGATAGCCTAGAAAAGCAGTTACCGGTCATGTCCCGATATAAAAACATATGGAATGTAGATTAAGGTGACCAGATTTTTAAAATGAAATCCGGGGACATATTTTTTTTATTAGTAATGGCGGCAATCAGCGACTCTCTGCCCGTCGCCACAGCCGCCCGCCCCCAAAGCCTGTCAAGTCTCACTCTCCGGCCCCCGCTACTACTGGGTGGGGAGTGGAGGAAGATCACTCCACCAGGGAAGGCAAAGAGATAAGCAGGCAGGTGACTGGCCGGGACTTGAGCCTAGGCAGAAAAACATGCGAGCTGAGCTGGATGGGCATGCACCCGAAACTGAAGAAATAGTCCATCCACTCCGACCAGCACATGATCATCAGAAAGGGGCACAGATAATGGAAAAAAATACACCCCCCTAAGCTAGTAGGAGCGGCACTGACTGTCTTTGAAATTGCCCCAGCCCCTGTTCAAATCCAATCCGGGGACAAAACCGGGGACAGACTTGGTCTGGGGACAGTGTCCTCAATCCGGGGACTGTCCCCGGAAACCGGGGATGTCTGGTCACCCTAATGTAGATGTTCAGCTTCGTCCTGGATTCCTTGGGGCAATAATGCATGCAACAGGTAATTCTCCACCTGCAATGGTTCGAAAAAAAGGAGCATACATGCACTATGATCTGGTGAGACAAGCTGAATTCTCTGATGTTCCTCTGAAAGAGCCAAGTGATTTCGCTGAAGTAATGTTTAAAAAAGGAAGTCTCTCAGCCATGCGCTTTGTCACGGGTGTTCAGATGATGTATCCTGAAGTATCCTGAATTCTTAGAACCGGTTTCAAGGGAGCTTTGGGTGCGGATCTGGTCTGAGGATAAAGATATTACTGGATCAGAGAGCATACTGGAGGCTGCTAAAAAAGCAGGAATGTCGGAGGACATTGCTGAGAACGTTTTGGTGAGCATGTCTTCACCAGAGGTTAAGAACAAACTCAAGGAGACTACTGATAGTGCATTAAAGTATGGGATATTTGGTATGCCTTCTATTGTGGCTCACATTAATGGAAAGCCACAGCTGTATTTTGGATCTGATCGCTTCGAACTTTTAGCACACAATCTAGGTGAAAAGTGGTATGGACCAGTCCCTCAGAAGTCCCGTTTGTGATGTCTAGAAAGAGAGAATACCAAAATGCACTTGACCTGTGTTACCAATGTAGCATAGAGTGCCCACCACTGCAATATTTAGTAAAATTGTATTTAAATTACTAATGCTGTAAACATTGTATACAAGTAAACATAATTACCACTAATAAAAGGAAATGCTTCTTTGTATTAAAAAAAAAAAAAAAGATCGGTTTCAGTTATTTCCCCCACCCACCATCCCCTTGGAGGGAATAACTGCAGGCGCAGGCCCCCCCCCCCCCCAAGCACCAGTGGGATGGGGATGTGAGACAGTTGGTGGGTGTGAGTCAGTTGTGGAGGGATTTATTTCAGTGGCAGTGTCTGTTGGGTGACCGGCTAGGGATGTTGGGAAGGTAGAGAATGAAAAGTGACCATGCAATAATGTCACTCAGCTGGGGGGTAGGCAGTAGCTCAAAGTCATGTCTCTCAGCTGGATGTATGAAGTAGCCTGGGGGTTATGCAAGCTGGGGGGAGGCAGGGGCTGAGAAATATTTAGATAAAGATGTCTATAATTTAAAAAACTTCTGTGCTCATCTACTAATAGATAAAACAATAACACAATGGCACTGCTCAAAGAGAACAACCTCTTCTTATAATAATATGCAACCCCCAATCACTCTGTGTATGTCCAGATAATGCAAAGTCGTTTTATGACCATTCTTTTTAACCATGTGTTATCCAAACTCTGTACAACCAAAAGTTTAAACTCAACACATAAACTAAACACTCAATGGAGTTGATTTACTAAAAGGAAATAGACTGTGCACTTTGCAAAGTTGCAGTTGCTCCAGAGCTTAGTAAATGAGCAGAAGCTCTGCTGACTTCCATCATCCAATCATGTGCAAAACAAATGTAGCGGCCTCACCCCATCTCCATTGTCTAGGGGTATGTCACACGACAGGGTGAGATGCGCTACGGCCCATGTCCTCCCCATAACTGTGGGTGAGGTGAAGGCCAGCACCAGATACTTCCTCGGGCCTATGTGCTTTTGTCTGGAATACAGTCCTGCTGTGTTCACACTTCCCTTTGCTCCCATTAACCAGAGTTCCACACACCGATCACAGTCCAACTCTTGCTTTATTGTACATCTCACAATAAACAGTGCTTCAGTAGCCAACTGGTTGCGACTTGATAACATTTTGATACGGGGGTGAGCAGGTCGAGGCACTATCCTGGTTATTAACTAAACCACTGCGATCTCGCCAGCGGTTACTATAGCATTCAGCTAGAAAGGACTTAGAATCTGAGAGTCTCTACCAGCGACTCAAGAGAACGTAGATAGGAGTACCTTCGCTGCATTGCGGCCCCTATCAGGGGAAGATGTCCCTCCAAGGGAGTTACCAGAGGCCCATCCGTCACTGGGTTGATGCTGCTCCAGACTCTCCGGACGGGTAACCTCCCCGGCCTCCTCACCTCAGACATGGGCCCCATCCACCTCAGGGACCCTCGGACGTCTCCACCCTCGCGGGATCCAGTCGAAGTCACTGGACCCCAGGCCTCCTAGTTCAGTACCTCACCCCAGGCTGAAGGTGCCTGGGATGGACTCTGACTCCATTCCGGTCAGGCCTAGGGCACCTGAGCCGGAATCCAGAACCGCCCGCACCCAGGCCTAAGGTGCCTGGGCGCGTGAAGAAGATCCTCCGGAAGAACCTCGTGGTTAGGGTGTCTCCCCCTTTTATCTCCTCCCATCGACACCACGGCGGGTTCCCCCGCCCTCGCCGTACCATCTCCGGAAAGGGACAAAAAGGCTAGCACTGTAATGGCAAATCTACCTTGAGCCTCCAGGTACCCCGCCACCCAGAGGCCAAGGAGATTATTACACCATCCAATCCTCCACGAACACAAGTGGTCCACTATCCCTATACTTCCACACCTGGGTGCCCCACATAAATTTAGAGACCCCGCTACATACTCCCCCCTGTGATTTGACGCTGGTCCCCAGCGTCTGGTGAGAACCCATGTCTCCCATGGAGTGAGGACACAAGCTTAGCCCCAGAGGCTATCCCTAAAATTTTGAACCTCAACCATACCAAGACCTGCTCAAGGGGAAAGGGAATATAAAACATTAAAACTTTTCCCTAAAAACATCTATCATGTACACATATACAATCCCTCCCATCACTGTCTAAGAACCACCCCACACTCAGCAGTCTTGACGGACGAATCTCCTGCAGAGGGAAAAAAAACAACACACAAGGAAATCCACATCCTGACACTTTTTTTGTGTTATTTGGAATGAATGGGTCCATCAACCAATAGACCCATTCGCTCCAATGAATAAAGTGATGCGCGTGTGAAAAAAAACAAACAGCCGTTGCACAACACTGCCACCTGGTGACAGTGCCACGGTAATGACACTTGGTGCAATCTTCATTCTTCCTGCGTCCCTACACTAATTCTACCCCAAAGTCTGTCTTTGAACTGTGAGGAAGAGAGAACAACAACAAAAAAAAACTTCTCTCATTCCTCCTGAAGAGTGGAAAACAAAAGCCCAAATAAAAAAACTAGGGCACAGTTCGGATGCTCTGGCAGGAACACTTCTAGAAGATTGTAGGAAAGGAACAACAAGTGAGTCTCTTCTCACAAGTAAAACTTCGGGTCAGGCAAGAACAAGGGCTTCAGATGTTTATCAAAAACCTCAATTGAATAGTCAGCATCCTCTCCATCTTTCCTGCAGATGCGCACCTTGTCTGCGTGGATATGGCGACCCCACATCCAGTCTGCTCTGCAGTCCCGAAACTTTTTCGTCACGGATGGCGAACAGGACAAATATCTTCGTGCATGGGGTACTTTAAGCTTTTCCCAAAAAAATTTGTCATACCATCTCTGGCGTATGACCTCAACTTCAAAAAGTAAGTCCCGAGGCAAGTAGGGATATTCCCACCCATACTCACGGGCGACTCTCTGTGAGAAAAGTCGTTGCAATCTGGCCAAAGGAGGCATGGCTTCCCGCTCACCTTCTCCGGGTTGAGCGATGGCCTCCGGATGCCGAGGTACTTTCACTACCTCTAATGGCTTTTCTCTCGGTGCTCGTAGTGAGGCTCGCTGCATCCCCGCCACCAAGACGGGCGATGTTGTAGATTGTGGGAAGGCACTCTGAGGACTAGACTTCCTCGTAGACTCCGGGGCTTGTACCCGGGGCGTGCTGTCTCCTATTGACATAGGGGAATCCTGCGGTACACGTAACACAGGCAATGGGCGTTTGTCCCAGCCCTTCCGATGAAACAGTTCATCAATCTCCCCGTCATCTCCACAATCTGACAGCGACTCTAGGTCGGAAGTGTCATACATCTCGGCAGGAAGGTAGTCTCTGGTAGACGTGGTACTACCCTCCCTTGCGGGCTCCACCGGCTGTGGACCCCCGACACCTCCAACCACCACCACAGTCCCAGCCCCTGGCTCACCTTGACCTTTTGTAGAACTGGGATGTCCAGGACTCTTCCAACCGGATCCATCCAGGCCAGGCAAGCGACGGGGTGAAGCTCGACCACGACCACAGGAGGCCTGCACCAGACCAACTTTCCTCTTCGGAGGTGGGAGCAGAGAATCTGTGGTGACCGAAGCAGTATCCTCGGATTTTTCTCTCTCAGTCTCTGATTGGGCAGTCACATCGCCCTGGTCAGTACGTACGGGAACCTCCGCAAAGGCCTGGATCTCTCCTTCTAGAGTAGCGGTACCTGTGAGGCTGTTGAGGCGAAGGGCCCGGGGCCTTACTGTGGATGGCTCCACCTCGAACAAGAACTGTTTGCATGCCTCGCAACGCCCGAATGGCTTCAGGTGGACCACCAGTCCCGAGCACCCGGGACAGATCACGCCGAGGGCCTCCGTGTCTCTGCATGAGTACAAAGCCAACTGCCCTCGGGGCCTGAGTCTTATCCCCGTGTCTGTAAGGGGAGCAGCGAACGTAGTCATCTTCGTGGGGTAGGGAACCGGAATCCACGGGGAGCTTGAGGCCATCCCGACTATCTGCTGCTCCATCACGCACTGACCACGCGCCGAAGTCTCCACGTGAGTTCCTCCACATGGCCAGACTCCTCCCATGACTTGCACGTTTTCGCGGGCTTCCTTCAAGCTCCGCCCACGAACTGTACAGTCACGGGGTGCCTCGTGGCGCAGTGCAATAAAAGAACCCACATGTAGTACTTTACACCGCTGGACTCCTCCCTCTTCTCGCTCCTCTGCATGGGCCTTTCCCGTCCTAGGGTCATTTCCACGACTTTAAGCAGGGATGCACTTTGGCCAATCACATGGCCGACCTGCTCAGAACTCCTCCGGGCAGCAAAGTCCAGACACAGCCATTCTTTCTTCCAAAGTTAAAACACATATCATCCCGGACTCACGAGCCCCCACGTGTAGCGGCCTCACTCCATCTCCTTTGTCTAGGGGTATGTCACACGACAGGGTGAGATGCGCTACGGCCCATGTCCTCCCCATAACTGTGGGTGAGGTGAAGGCCAGCACCAGATACTTCCTCGGGCCTATGTGCTTTTGTCTGGAATACAGTCCTGCTGTGTTCACTTCCCTCTGCTCCCATTAACCAGAGTTCCACACACCGATCACAATCCAACTCTTGCTTTATTGTACATCTCACAATAAACAGTGCTTCAGTAGCCAACTGGTTGCGACTTGATAACATTTTGATACGGGGGTGAGCAGGTCGAGGCACTATCCTGGTTATTAACTAAACCACTGCGATCTCGCCAGCGGTTACTATAGCATTCAGCTAGAAAGGACTTAGAATCTGAGAGTCTCTACCAGCGACTCAAGAGAACGTAGATAGGAGTACCTTCGCTGCGTTGCGGCCCCTATCAGGGGAAGATGTCCCTCCAAGGGAGTTACCAGAGGCCCATCCGTCACTGGGTTGATGCTGCTCCAGACTCTCCGGACGGGTAACCTCCCCGGCCTCCTCACCTCAGACATGGGCCCCATCCACCTCAGGGACCCTCGGACGTCTCCACCCTCGCGGGATCCAGTCGAAGTCACTGGACCCCAGGCCTCCTAGTTCAGTACCTCACCCCAGGCTGAAGGTGCCTGGGATGGACTCTGACTCCATTCCGGTCAGGCCTAGGGCACCTGAGCCGGAATCCAGAACCGCCCGCACCCAGGCCTAAGGTGCCTGGGCGCGTGAAGAAGATCCTCCGGAAGAACCTCGTGGTTAGGGTGTCTCCCCCTTTTATCTCCTCCCATCGACACCACGGCGGGTTCCCCCGCCCTCGCCGTACCATCTCCGGAAAGGGACAAAAAGGCTAGCACTGTAATGGCAAATCTACCTTGAGCCTCCAGGTACCCCGCCACCCAGAGGCCAAGGAGATTATTACACCATCCAATCCTCCACGAACACAAGTGGTCCACTATCCCTATACTTCCACACCTGGGTGCCCCACATAAATTTAGAGACCCCGCTACATACTCCCCCCTGTGATTTGACGCTGGTCCCCAGCGTCTGGTGAGAACCCATGTCTCCCATGGAGTGAGGACACAAGCTTAGCCCCAGAGGCTATCCCTAAAATTTTGAACCTCAACCATACCAAGACCTGCTCAAGGGGAAAGGGAATATAAAACATTAAAACTTTTCCCTAAAAACATCTATCATGTACACATATACAATCCCTCCCATCACTGTCTAAGAACCACCCCACACTCAGCAGTCTTGACGGACGAATCTCCTGCAGAGGGAAAAAAAACAACACACAAGGAAATCCACATCCTGACACTTTTTTTGTGTTATTTGGAATGAATGGGTCCATCAACCAATAGACCCATTCGCTCCAATGAATAAAGTGATGCGCGTGTGAAAAAAAACAAACAGCCGTTGCACAACACTGCCACCTGGTGACAGTGCCACGGTAATGACACTTGGTGCAATCTTCATTCTTCCTGCGTCCCTACACTAATTCTACCCCAAAGTCTGTCTTTGAACTGTGAGGAAGAGAGAACAACAACAAAAAAAAACTTCTCTCATTCCTCCTGAAGAGTGGAAAACAAAAGCCCAAATAAAAAAACTAGGGCACAGTTCGGATGCTCTGGCAGGAACACTTCTAGAAGATTGTAGGAAAGGAACAACAAGTGAGTCTCTTCTCACAAGTAAAACTTCGGGTCAGGCAAGAACAAGGGCTTCAGATGTTTATCAAAAACCTCAATTGAATAGTCAGCATCCTCTCCATCTTTCCTGCAGATGCGCACCTTGTCTGCGTGGATATGGCGACCCCACATCCAGTCTGCTCTGCAGTCCCGAAACTTTTTCGTCACGGATGGCGAACAGGACAAATATCTTCGTGCATGGGGTACTTTAAGCTTTTCCCAAAAAAATTTGTCATACCATCTCTGGCGTATGACCTCAACTTCAAAAAGTAAGTCCCGAGGCAAGTAGGGATATTCCCACCCATACTCACGGGCGACTCTCTGTGAGAAAAGTCGTTGCAATCTGGCCAAAGGAGGCATGGCTTCCCGCTCACCTTCTCCGGGTTGAGCGATGGCCTCCGGATGCCGAGGTACTTTCACTACCTCTAATGGCTTTTCTCTCGGTGCTCGTAGTGAGGCTCGCTGCATCCCCGCCACCAAGACGGGCGATGTTGTAGATTGTGGGAAGGCACTCTGAGGACTAGACTTCCTCGTAGACTCCGGGGCTTGTACCCGGGGCGTGCTGTCTCCTATTGACATAGGGGAATCCTGCGGTACACGTAACACAGGCAATGGGCGTTTGTCCCAGCCCTTCCGATGAAACAGTTCATCAATCTCCCCGTCATCTCCACAATCTGACAGCGACTCTAGGTCGGAAGTGTCATACATCTCGGCAGGAAGGTAGTCTCTGGTAGACGTGGTACTACCCTCCCTTGCGGGCTCCACCGGCTGTGGACCCCCGACACCTCCAACCACCACCACAGTCCCAGCCCCTGGCTCACCTTGACCTTTTGTAGAACTGGGATGTCCAGGACTCTTCCAACCGGATCCATCCAGGCCAGGCAAGCGACGGGGTGAAGCTCGACCACGACCACAGGAGGCCTGCACCAGACCAACTTTCCTCTTCGGAGGTGGGAGCAGAGAATCTGTGGTGACCGAAGCAGTATCCTCGGATTTTTCTCTCTCAGTCTCTGATTGGGCAGTCACATCGCCCTGGTCAGTACGTACGGGAACCTCCGCAAAGGCCTGGATCTCTCCTTCTAGAGTAGCGGTACCTGTGAGGCTGTTGAGGCGAAGGGCCCGGGGCCTTACTGTGGATGGCTCCACCTCGAACAAGAACTGTTTGCATGCCTCGCAACGCCCGAATGGCTTCAGGTGGACCACCAGTCCCGAGCACCCGGGACAGATCACGCCGAGGGCCTCCGTGTCTCTGCATGAGTACAAAGCCAACTGCCCTCGGGGCCTGAGTCTTATCCCCGTGTCTGTAAGGGGAGCAGCGAACGTAGTCATCTTCGTGGGGTAGGGAACCGGAATCCACGGGGAGCTTGAGGCCATCCCGACTATCTGCTGCTCCATCACGCACTGACCACGCGCCGAAGTCTCCACGTGAGTTCCTCCACATGGCCAGACTCCTCCCATGACTTGCACGTTTTCGCGGGCTTCCTTCAAGCTCCGCCCACGAACTGTACAGTCACGGGGTGCCTCGTGGCGCAGTGCAATAAAAGAACCCACATGTAGTACTTTACACCGCTGGACTCCTCCCTCTTCTCGCTCCTCTGCATGGGCCTTTCCCGTCCTAGGGTCATTTCCACGACTTTAAGCAGGGATGCACTTTGGCCAATCACATGGCCGACCTGCTCAGAACTCCTCCGGGCAGCAAAGTCCAGACACAGCCATTCTTTCTTCCAAAGTTAAAACACATATCATCCCGGACTCACGAGCCCCCACGTGTAGCGGCCTCACTCCATCTCCTTTGTCTAGGGGTATGTCACACGACAGGGTGAGATGCGCTACGGCCCATGTCCTCCCCATAACTGTGGGTGAGGTGAAGGCCAGCACCAGATACTTCCTCGGGCCTATGTGCTTTTGTCTGGAATACAGTCCTGCTGTGTTCACTTCCCTCTGCTCCCATTAACCAGAGTTCCACACACCGATCACAATCCAACTCTTGCTTTATTGTACATCTCACAATAAACAGTGCTTCAGTAGCCAACTGGTTGCGACTTGATAACATTTTGATACGGGGGTGAGCAGGTCGAGGCACTATCCTGGTTATTAACTAAACCACTGCGATCTCGCCAGCGGTTACTATAGCATTCAGCTAGAAAGGACTTAGAATCTGAGAGTCTCTACCAGCGACTCAAGAGAACGTAGATAGGAGTACCTTCGCTGCGTTGCGGCCCCTATCAGGGGAAGATGTCCCTCCAAGGGAGTTACCAGAGGCCCATCCGTCACTGGGTTGATGCTGCTCCAGACTCTCCGGACGGGTAACCTCCCCGGCCTCCTCACCTCAGACATGGGCCCCATCCACCTCAGGGACCCTCGGACGTCTCCACCCTCGCGGGATCCAGTCGAAGTCACTGGACCCCAGGCCTCCTAGTTCAGTACCTCACCCCAGACTGAAGGTGCCTGGGATGGACTCCGACTCCATTCCGGTCAGGCCTAGGGCACCTGAGCCGGAATCCAGAACCGCCCGCACCCAGGCCTAAGGTGCCTGGGCGCGTGAAGAAGATCCTCCGGAAGAACCTCGTGGTTAGGGCGTCTTCCCCTTTTATCTCCTCCCATTGACACCACGGCGGGTTCCCCGCCCTCGCCGTACCATCTCCGGAAAGGGACAAAAAGGCTAGCACTGTAATGGCAAATCTACCTTGAGCCTCCAGGTACCCCGCCACCCAGAGGCCAAGGAGATTATTACACCATCCAATCCTCCACGAACACAAGTGGTCCACTATCCCTATACTTCCACACCTGGGTGTCCCACATAAATTTAGAGACCCCGCTACACAAAAATGCTGTTTTTTATTTATTTTTTTCTTGCATGTGATTGGATATTCTTTGAAAAGTAAAGCCTTACATCATTTACTAAGCTCTGGAGCAACTGCACTTTGCAAAAGTGCACAGTCTGTTTGTCTTTAGTAAATTAACCCCTATGGCTTAGTTCCCATCTATGCATTGGGGGAATGCATGAAAAAGTGTATGCTTTCCCAACATGCACAGAAATGAGCTGCCCTTTAATCAGATGCACAGCAGTTCTATTAATTGGTAATGGCACTCAAACGTGCACACCAAACTGGACTTTTTCATGGCTTTTCCATGTTGCTTGCGTGTAGGGGAGCCCATTGAAATCAATAGGCTCCCCTACACGTGATATGTGAAAAACATGCCCATGCTTGTGTAGCGGCCTCACCCCTCTCCCTTTCTTTATCGGTTATATGGCTGTTGTCTAGAGGTACCTGGGAGAGAGAGATGATACACACCACGGCCCATGTCCTCCGTAACTGGGAGGTGAAGGCCAGAGATTGGGCTTTTGTGTAGGTGTCCTAGAGTCAAGTCCAGTCCTTCGTCCCTGACTCCTTTGCTTTAGTAACCCAAGTTCCACACAGTGAATAGGTACAACTCAGTTTTATTCTTCTTGCCAAGCAATAAAACAATCTTTCTCCTTTGGAAAATGGGACCAGATCGAGGCACAATCCTTCCCCTTCTTGCTGTTGCCCACTGTGCTGTCACCAGTGGTGAATAGTCACTGCCACTGACTAGGTAATATAGAATGCGAATTACCTTTGCTCACTTTGCCCCTGTCAGAGGAAGAAATCCGTCCAAGGGAGAAGTGGAGGCTTCTCCGTCACCAGCGATGCTGCGCCGGGCTCTTCAGAGAAGTTACTGCGCACCAGTCCTCGCGAAATCAGACACGGGCACCCAAGGAGTTAGGACCCAGGGATGAGCCGAACACCCCCCTGTTCGGTTCGCACCAGAACCTGCGAACAGACAAAATGTTCGTGTAAACTTTAGAACCCTATTAAATACAATGGACTCGAACGTTCGAAATCTAAAGTGTTAATTATAAAGGCTGATATGCAAGTTATTGTCCTAAAAAGTGTTTGGGGACCCGGGTCCTGCCCCAGGGGACATGTATCAATGCAAAAAAAAGTTTTAAAAACGGCCGTTTTTTCGGGAGCAGTGATTTTAATAATGCTTAAAATGAAAAAATAAAAGTGAAATATTCCTTTAAATTTCGTACCTGGGGGGTGTGTATGATATGCATGTGAAGTGGCGCATGTTTCCCGTGCTTAGAACTGTCCCTGCAAAAAATGTCATTTTTGAAAGAAAAAAAGTATTTTAAAACTGACTCGCGGCTATTAATGAATTGTCGGCTCCCGGCAATACATACAAAAGTCATTGATAAAAAAAAAAAAAAAAAGCGTGGGGGTTCCCCAGAATTCAATTACCAGGCCCTTCAGGTCTGGAATGGATATTAAGGGGAACCCCACCGCAAATTTTAAAAAAAATTGACGTGGGGTTCCCCCAAATATCCATTCCAGGCCCTTCAGATCTGGCATGGATTTTAAGGGGAACTCCACCCCAAATTTTAAAAAAATGGCGTGGAGTCCCCCTAAAAATCCATACCAGACCCCTTATCCGAGCACGCAACCTGGCCGGCCGCAGGGGAAAAGGGGGGGACGAGAGAGCGGCCCCCCCTCCCTCCTGAACCGTACCAAGCCACATGCCCTCAACATGGGGAGGATGTCCCCATGTTGATGGGGACAAGGGCCTCATCCCCACAACCCTTGCCCGGTGGTTGTGGGGGTCTGCGGGCGGGGGGCTTATCGGAATCTGGAAGACCCCTTTAACAAAGGGGACCCCCAGATCTCGGCCCCCCCCTATGTGAATTGGTAAGGGGTACATTGTACCCCTACCATTTCACGAAGAAAGCGTAAAAAAATGTTTAAAAAAAAAACACACAAACACCTTGAAAAAGTCCTTTATTTAAAAAAAAACAAAAAAAACATTCCAGCGGTGAAATCCAGTGTCCCGCGGCGATCCCGATGTCCAGCGCTGTCCTTTATTGGTTGTGCCTGAGCGGACCTGATGGGGAACTCCCTCTCAGTATTTTAAATGTATAGAGACCCGCCCCTTCTAAAGTTCCCCATCAGGTCCGCTCAGCGGACCAGATGCGGAACATGAGAAGGGGCGGGTCTATACATGTATTGCCAAAGTGAGAGCAGTTCCCCATCAGGTCCGCCCCCTCGGTATGTCGGACCCGCCTACGTCATTGGCTTGAGCGGGGAACTTCCTTCACTATGTAAATTTAAATTACACAGTGAAGGAAGTTCCCCGCTCAAGCCAATGACGTAGGCGGGTCCGACATACCGAGGGGGTGGACCTGATGGGGAACTGCTCTCACTTTGTACATTCATGTATAGACACGCCCCTTCTCATGTTCCGCATCTGGTCCGCTGAGCGGACCTGATGGGGAACTTTAGAAGGGGCGGGTCTATACATTTAAAATACTGAGAGGGAGTTCCCCATCAGGTCCGCTCAGGCACAACCAATGAAGGACAGCGCTGGACATCGGGATCGCCGCGGGACACTGGATTTCAGCGCTGGAATGTTTTTTTTTTTTTTATTATTTTAAATAAAGGACTTTTTCAAGGTGTTTGTGTGTTTTTTTTAAACATTTTTTTACGCTTTCTTCGTGAAATGGTAGGGGTACAATGTACCCCTTACCAATTCACATGGGGGGGGGGCGGGATCTGGGGGTCCCCTTTGTTAAAGGGGTCTTCCAGATTCCGATAAGCCCCCCGCCGCAGACCCCCACAACCACCGGGCAAGGGTTGTGGGGATGAGGCCCTTGTCCCTATCAACATGGGGACATCCTCCCCATGTTGAGGGCATGTGGCTTGGTACGGTTCAGGAGGGAGGGGGGCCGCTCTCTCGTCCCCCCCTTTTCCCCTGCGGCCGGCCAGGTTGCGTGCTCGGATAAGGGGTCTGGTATGGATTTTTAGGGGGACTCCACGCCATTTTTTTAAAATTTGGGGCGGAGTTCCCCTTAAAATCCATGCCAGATCTGAAGGGCCTGGAATGGATGTTTGGGGGAACCCCACGTCAATTTTTTTTTAAATTTGCGGCGGGGTTCCCCTTAATATCCATTCCAGACCTGAAGGGCCTGGTAATTGAATTCTGGGGAACCCCCACGCTTTTTTTTTTTTTTTTATCAATGACTTTCGTATGTATTGCCGGGAGCCGACAATTCATTAATAGCCGCGAGTCAGTTTTAAAAGACTTTTTTTCTTTCAAAAATGACATTTTTTGCAGGGACAGTTCTAAGCACGGGAAACATGCGCCACTTCACATGCATATCATACACACCCCCCAGGTACGAAATTTAAAGGAATATTTCACTTTTATTTTTTCATTTTAAGCATTATTAAAATCACTGCTCCCGAAAAAACGGCCGTATTTAAAACTTATTTTTGCATTGATACATGTCCCCTGGGGCAGGACCCCGGTCCCCAAACACTTTTTAGGACAATAACTTGCATATAAGCCTTTATAATTAGCACTTTAGATTTCTCCCATAGATTTTTCGAATTTGCCGCGAACACCCCAATTTGTTCGCTGTTCGGCGAACGGGCGAACAGGCAATGTTCGAGTCGAACATGAGTTCGACTCGAACTCGAAGCTCATCCCTATTAGGGCCCCCTCGGATTCCTCCACCCTCGCGGAACTTATTCGAAGGTACTGAGCCCCAGGCATCCGCCATAGTACCTCACCCCAGGCTAAAGGTGCCTGAGATGGACTCCATCCCTGCTCCAGCTAGGCCAAGGGCTCCTAGGCCTGGAACACCGGAACGCCAGCACCCAAGCTGAAGGTGCCTGGGTGCGGCCGCGTCCTCCGACTCTCTTCCCCAAATCAGGGCGTCCGCCCCTTTTATGACCTCTCCCTTTGCGCCACAGTGGGTTCCCCGCCCCGCTGTACCAGCTCCAGGGGAGGACAAAAAGGCACAGTTCGTGGTGTGAGTTCAACTCCGGCCCCAGGCAACAGCGCCACCCAGGGACCCCAAGGAACCTCACACCACCAGAGTCCTCACATAATTCAAATACCCGCTACACTCTCCCCCTGGTGATTTGACACTGGTCCCCCAGTGTCTGGTACAAACTCACATCCCACAAGGGTGATGACATAAGTTCAGCCCAGAAACCAAACTACACAATTTAGCCCCGAATTGTGCCAAGACCTGAATGGGAAAGGGAAAACTTAAACCAATATAACCATAAAACTTCTCAATAAAACACCCTAAATATCCCACACATTTACACTCTTCCCTCCCTCTGGCCATCCAAGGACCACCCATTTTCAGTAGCCTTGACAGACGAGTCTCCTGCAGAGGGAAAGAAAAGAAACATACATCCTACCAACATGTGTGTTTGCTTGGAATGAATAGGTCTATCCTAGAAGAAACCTATTCACTCCAATAAGTGCTGCATAATGTCAAAAAAACAAAACAAAACAATCGTTGCGCAACACTGCCACCTGGTGACAGTGCCGCGGTCAAGACACTCATCACTTCCGGATGAACTTTCCTCTTGAACATTTTCTCTGTGATCCTACACTATCTAAAACCCAAAGTCACTGATTTCTTCTGAGCGCAAGGAGAAGGAGGGAGAACAAACAAAAACACAGCTCCCATATCTCCAACGAGTAGAACTGCCCAAATACAAAAAAAAAAAACTAGGGCACAGTCCCTGTGTTCAAGAGAAGACACTCCGGAAAGTTCAGCCAGGAATAGAAAAGAAAAGCACACGGGAGTCTTTTTTTTCTCCCTTACAGGTAAAACCTTGGATGAGGCAATGATATAGGCTTCAAACGATCATCAAAAGCCTCCACATGGTACTCAATACTTTTTCCTTCTTTGCGGCAGATCACCACTTTGTCCGCATGAATGTGTCTTCCCAGCATCCATTTAGCTTTACAGTCCTGAAACTTCTTGGTGACCGTTGGTGAACAAGAAAGATACCGCCGTGCTTGCTGTACTTTCAGTTTGTCCCATACAAAGGCATCATACCATCTTTGCCGAAAGACCTCCACCTCATAGAGCAGTTCCCGAGGCAGATACGGGTATTCCCACCCATATTCCTGAGCAACCTTCTGGCCAAAGAGACGCTGCAGCCTTGACAAAGGTGGCATAGTAGCTCGGTCTCCCTCTCCAGGTGGAACAATCGCTTCTGGGTGGCGAGGTGCGTTCACCACCTCGGTGGACCTGGGCCTAGGAGCCCGCAGTGATTGACGTTGCACTCCCGCAACAGGAGCAGGTGAAATGGATGTTGAATCCAGAAGAGGAACTTCAGACAAAGGACCAGCTTCATCCCCTGGCGCCGGGGCCTCTACCCGGGGTGTACTTTCTCCAGTAGACATGGGTAGGTCCCTCGTGACACAGGCCAAGGGTAGCTTCATCTTGTCCCATCCCTTCTGTTGGAAGATTTTGTCTATCTCCCCATCATCGCCATTGTCAGACAATGAATCCAGGTCAGAGGTGTCGTAGCACTCAGCGGGCAGATAATTCCCAGTCACGGAACTATCCCCCTTGACGGCCTCTACCGACTGTGGACTACCGCCACTTTCTACCACACAGACAGTCCCAACCCCAGGCTCACCTGGACCTTTAAACGAGCAGGGATGTCCAGGACGTTGTCTACGGAATCCATCCAGATCAGACAAGCATTGGGGCGAAGCTCTTCCACGACCACACGAGGCCATCACTAGGCCGAATTTTCTCTTCGATGGCCAGAGCAGGGAGCTGCTGGTGACCGAGGCAGCATCCTCTGATTGTTTCTCTTTTCACTTCTGCTTGGGCAGTCCCTTCGCCCGGATCAGTGCGCACAGGGAACGCACCAGCATCGATCTCTCCCTCTGGAGTGGCAGTCCCTGTGAGGTAGTTGAGGTGGAAAGCCCGAGGCTTTTCTGTGGATGGTTCCACCTTGAAGAGGAATTCTTTACAGACCTCACAGCGCCCAAACGGCTTCAGCTGGACCACCAGTCCCGAGCAGCCGGGACAGATCACACAGAGGGCTTCCATGTCTCTACAGGTAAAGAGAGCCAATCGCCCCCGGGGCCTTAGTCTTATCCCCGTATCCATAATTGGAGCAGCCAGAGAAGACATATCCGCGAAGGAAGGAACAGAAATCCACGGAGCACTTGAAGCCATCCTCTCTCTTTGCTGCTCCATTGCGCACTGACCCACCTGCGCCGGAATCTCCACGTGCGTACCTCCACGTGGCAAGACTCCTTCCACCTTCTGCACTTGTTCGTGGGCTTTTCCCTTGCCCCGCCCACGAACTACACAGTTGTGGGTTGCCTCGTGGCGCGTTGGCCAATATGGCCAACCTACTCGGAACTCCTCTGGGCAGCAAAGTTCAGTTTCAGACACCATACACATATCCCTGGTACGATGCCCCCACGTGTAGCGGCCTCACCCCTCTCCCTTTCTTTATCGGTTATATGGCTGTTGTCTAGGGGTACCTGGGAGAGAGAGATGATACACACCACGGCCCATGTCCTCCGTAACTGGGAGGTGAAGGCCAGAGATTGGGCTTTTGTGTAGGTGTCCTAGAGTCAAGTCCAGTCCTTCGTCCCTGACTCCTTTGCTTTAGTAACCCAAGTTCCACACAGTGAATAGGTACAACTCAGTTTTATTCTTCTTGCCAAGCAATAAAACAATCTTTCTCCTTTGGAAAATGGGGACAGATCGAGGCACAATCCTTTCCCTTCTTGCTGCTGCCCACTGTGCTGTCACCAGTGGTGAATAGTCACTGCCACTGACTAGGTAATATAGAACGTGAATTTACCTTCGCTCACTTTGCCCCTGTCAGAGGAAGAAATCCGTCCAAGGGAGAAGTGGAGGCCTCTCCGTCACCAGCGATGCTGCGCCGGGCTCTTCAGAGAAGTTACTGCGCACCAGTCCTCACGAACTCAGACACGGGCACCCAAGGAGTTAGGGCCCCCTCGGATTTCTCCACCCTCGCGGAACTCAGTCGAAGGTACTGAGCCCCAGGCATCCGCCATAGTACCTCACCCCAGGCTAAAGGTGCCTGAGATGGACTCCATCCCTGCTCCAGCTAGGCCAAGGGCTCTTCCCCAAATCAGGGCGTCCGCCCCTTTTATGACCTCTCCCTTTGCGCCACAGCGGGTTCCCCGCCCCGCTGTACCAGCTCCAGGGAAGGACAAAAAGGCACGGTTCGCGGTGTGAGTTCAACTCCGGCCCCAGGCAACAGCGCCACCCAGGGACCCCAAGGAACCTCACACCACCAGAGTCCTCACATAATTCAAATACCCGCTACACTTGGTTGCACATGTCACCTAACTGTTAGCACATAAAAAAAATAACAATCCTCCATAAACATAGATGCATAGCTCCCAATTCTCCCTGATTTTGAGGGACTGTCCCTGATTTGGAGCAATGTCCCTCTGTCCCTCTTTCCTCTTCATTTGTCCCTCATTTTGGTCTGATCTATATAGTTGTATATGAAATGCACTTTTTATCTTTCAAAAAGTGATTCCAAGTGCTAAACATTTCATCCAAATTCTAAATGGCTGCATTTGTAAATGTTAAAAGCCAATATAAAGGAATAGTAGTGGTAAAAAAAAAAAACACTTGCGCAATTAACATTTTTTTTGGTTAATTCTCCTTTAAGGGGGTGTGGCAGGGGGGAGTGTCCTATGCCTTCATACATTTGCTAGTAGGTGTCCCTCATTCCCATGTCAAAATGTTGGGAGGTATGCACCAGCCATTTGATGGTTTGATAGTTTGGTTGAGGTCACAAGCCAATGTGACAGTTAACAATTCCAGGACTTTAGGGGCTAGTTTACACTTGCTTCAAAACATGGCTTCGGACACGCTTTGTTAAAGCTTTCTGAACGCCAGTCAAAGCTCCTGTCACTGGTTAAAATGGTTAGCTTACAGTCCTGTTTACACCTTGCTTTTGCTTGATGCTTTGGTGGAGCTTCGATGAGCCTTTGGTGGTGCTTCGTTGGGGCTTCGGTGGGACTTCAAGCGAGCTTTGCCATAGACTTTTATGGAGACTTTGAAGAGGCTTTGAAGCACCACTAAAGCTACATGGGGTATAATTTTTGAAGCAAAGCCGAAGCAAAGTAAAAGCAAGGTGTAAACCACCCCCATCAAATTCCCTGCAGCTTTTACCTTTTGTACAACCACCCCTCCCTTTAGAATGTAAGCTCTACGAGTAGGGCCCTCCTGTACCTTTTGTATTGAACTGTACTGTAATTGTGTTGTCCCCCCTATACATTGTAAAGCGCCTCGTAAACTGTTGGCGCTATATAAATAGTGTATAATATTAATAATAATAATAATAATAAGCTAACCATTTTATTTAGTGACAGGGGCTTTGACTGGCGTTCAGAGAGCTTTAACACAGCGTGTCCGAAGCCATGTTTTAAAGCAAGTGTAAACTAGCTGTTAATGTGTGTTGAAGCTGCAGCAAGTGTAAATGAGCCCTAACTGTTTTTTGAAACCATTAAATCGATGAGTTTAGTTCCTCTTAATGATTTACTGCTGTTCAGGGGCTCTGGGCTTCAGTAAAATGGCAGCCTCCAGCAAGAAGAAACAGGAGCAATGCTGGAGGCAATTTACAGCACACTCTAATTTTGGTAAAAAAAGTATTAAAGCGGAGTTCCACCCAAAAGGGGAAGCTTCGCTTGTTCGCACCCTCCACTGCCACATTTGGGGGGGGGGGCGGTAGGGTTGCCACCTCATCCCTTTAAACCTGAACACATAATAATTACACAGGTTCTGAGGCTAATTTAATGCAGATAAGGCACCAAGTGAGTTTAATTACCAACTTAATCAGCCACAGAACCTGTGTAATTCATATGTGTTCTGGTTTAAAGGGATGAGGTGGCAATGCTAGGGGGCGGGTACCTGGTTTTGACAGGTACCTGCTCCCACTTCCGGGTAAGATCAGGTAAGGTTCCAGGTAAGTCTGAAGGCTTCGCTGCCGGTTTCCTTTACTTGCAATGCCAGCGCTTGCACCCGAAGCCAAGGAACGAATCATCTTGGGGTGAGAGAATGATTTAAAAAACAAAACTTACCTGTCCAGGGATCCCACATCCCTGGACAGGTAAGTGTTCTGATATTAGACTTTTAATATTTTTTTTTCAGACAGAGCTCTGCTTTATTGTGGAATATATGTTCCTTGCTAAAGAACATCATTTTTTTTATCCAGTTGTTATGAGTAAAGTTCCACTTTAAACTTCAGGAACATTAGAAGGCAGTTCCCCAGGCTCTGTCAGCTTTCAAGCCACAGCTCTGAATATTAAATGTAGAAGGGATCGAAGGCACTGGTATTAGTAGCAGCCTGCAGTTCCGATGGTCGCCAGAAGATGTCGCTTTAGCTATAACTGCATCACCACCAGATGCCGGAAGTTTCCCCTTGCCGGAAGCCTCTTCCCCCGGGGAAGTGGGTACCGCAGTGCATGCTGGGGCCTGTGCTCCACTTTGAATGGGGGAGTGAGTATAGCGGGCGCCTAGTGGGATACTGGGGGGTACATGTATAGAGGGTTGACGTCACGTTTTGGGATCGCAGTCTTGTGAGTGGCTGTAGGAGAGCCACGTGATAGTCGAGTCAACAGGAACAACAATAATAAGTGTGTCGTGCTGAATCGTAGTGTGTTAGTACGGACATCATCCTCAGTACTAGGTACCCCGTGTAAAGCACAGGCACAGCATGGCTCACAACAAGATCCCACCCCGGTGGCTGAACTGCCCTCGCAGGGGACAGCCAGTGGCAGGTAATTGTGTGCTGACCATGTTCGTGTAAGTCACAAAGCTGGGACAATGAGAGAGAGAGGCTTCTTATGTCACAGATCACATCCTTATCCTAGCCTGCCAGCTTTGCGATATGAGCTTTATCAATGCCCACTATTGTGTCTATTATTATATGTCCTGATTAGGGATGAGCTCTGATATCTTCAGATCCTAACCCAAACCCACCTGAGCCATTCTACCAGCAAGCTGTCTCTGTACTGGGCCAATCATAAACGACTGAGGCATCCCCTGCCTCCCAGCTGCACATATTAATGGGACGTGGATGGCGGGGGGCGCCTTGGTCATTTTATGAGTGGCCCTGATACAGTGACAGCTTGCCAGTGGGGTATGGGTTCGGTTTAGGATCTGAACATACCTGATCTCATCTCTAGTCCTGATGGCTTCCTGGTGTTGCTGAAGGATGAGCTTGGGTTTGGTCCAAACCGAACCTGAAAGGAAGCTATCACTCCCACCCATTCAACTGCAGCAGGGGCATTCCCTGTCCTGCCGCTGGACATATGCAGGAGGAGGGAATGCCCCTCACATACAGCGGCAGGACAGGGAGTGCCCTGGCTTCAGTTAATTTGGTGAGAGTGACCGCTTCCTCTTGGGTTTGGTGTGAACCAAGCTCATCCTTACTGCTATAAGAGAATCTTTCCATTACTGGATGTGTCTTAATGCTGGTTTCTATTAAGTAATGTGTTATAGCAACACATAACAAAGATTAGTGATGGGCTCGGGCGTGTTCGAAACCCAATGTGCCCGATCCCGCCAGGAAGCGAAACTGTACACGGCTAATCACAGATAGGGAGACATTTCCTGATCTGTGCAGCTGCGGACTGGGAAATGTCTCACTGCCTGTGATTAGCTGTGTGCAGTGTCGGCTTCCCAGCAGGATCAGGCTTGGAGGGTTTTCGAACACACCCAAGTCCATCTCTAATATAGTGCCACCATGGAAGCCTTCTTTCTGGGCATACTCATTATAGGGAACCTGTCATGAAAAAGATATGAGGTCTGGCATCGCTTGAATACTTTTGAAAAGTGTTAATTGCCTGGCTGTCATGATCCTTGCCCTCAATACTTTCCAAGTTGCTGACCCAGAACAGTTATGTGGATTGGAAGTTCTTGCTTCTCTTGTTGCATGTCATTGACTCGTTGGGGATGATTTACTAAAACCGGAGAGTGCAAAATTTGGTGCAGCTCTGCATAGAAACCAATCGGCTTCCATTTTTTTTTTTTTTTTTTTTGTCAAAGCGTTTGTTACCCTAAAAAAACTGATCCTGTTCTCTTAAAGCATGTTATACAGCACAGTGCTTGTGCTGTATCATTTGGCCCCGTCTATCACCTAAAATACCTGGCTGATCCTGCCTGACTATACCCTCTCCCCTGTAAACTGACCACAGTTTATTACGGCTGCTGAGCCCTGACACCGTGGTCAGTTTACGTGCCTCTGTCATCCGCAGTCCTGCTCTGTCTGTCTCTCTCCCCCCATAACTACAAAAAAACCTCCCATACCCTCTGTAACATAACAATATGCGCCCCTGTGTTTTATAAAAAATTGCCAATCTGTACCTATATCAGAGCATCTCCCGGTGCTCACGTGTGACTCCTTGGTGCGCTCTCTCTGCTCTCTTCCCCTACTGATGTCAGTGGGAGTGCTCGGGCCCCGCCCCCTGGAGCTGTCAGCCGGGCAGTGGAGAGAGCCGAGGAGTCATGTGAGCCGCTCTGATATAGGTACATATTGGCATCTTTTTTTTTTATATAACACAGGGATACATATTGTTATGTTACAGAGGGGATGGGAGGTTTTTATAATAGTGGCTTAACAACCACTTTAATTGAACAAGCTGAAGGTAGAAGCTGATTGGCTACCATGCACAGCTGCACCAGATTTTGCACTCTCCAGTTTTGGTAAATCAACCTCTTTGTGTCCACAGAGTTTTTGGCTGCATGCAGACTGGTTTCAGTTAATTGTCAAGATGTAAGTGGCCATAGCACAGGTAACTTATGCATCTGAACACAGTTGTCTATTTGCCTGTCTGAATGAGGTCTGAAAACCTTGACGCTACCTCCAGGTGATCCTTAATGTGGGAGTGAACAATGAGGTTGAGGTGGCTTCCTGATCACTTGATTGTTATTGGCTGTCACAGCAGTCATATGATCTAGAACACATCCTGATGGCTCCTGATCGCAAACAGACCAGGAGCTGGTGCCTGGGTGTTAGAGGTTGTAACCCTATAAAAAAAAAAAAAAACCTGTTTGTGCAGTGTTATTTGTCCCTTTCTATGTTGTAAAATACCTGGTTGCGCCTGCCTGTTCCTGTCTCTCCCTATGTGTGCTGACCACAGTAATCATGGCTGCTGCTCCATGACACCTCTCCCTCCCTCTGTTATACCAAGATATACTACACAGTGTGTATTTTTTATTTATTTTTTAACATTCTGCAGCTAAATACCTTATGCCACATTGTCACGTGACCACCCGGCTGACGTTAGAGGGAAGTCTCAGCCCCCCCGACTGTAGTGCTTAGATTAGTAAAGGAGAGCGGCAGGTGGTCACATGACAGCACATCAGTGAGGTAAAAAAAGGTATTTGGCAGCAGAATTGGAAAAAAAAACACACACTGTGTACTATAGCTTGCTTTAACAGAGGGGCTGGCAGTAATTGTGAGCACTGATTTTACAACCACTTATCCTGCCACTGCATTTAGACATTACATTGGCAGGAAGGTGATTCAAGTCCAAGATTACCAGGCAGCTGGCATTTTCAAGAGGAGGAAGCCAGCAAATTGAATTTCCATCCTCAGTGGTGCACTTGAATCTTTTGATGTAGTTTCACTGCTGGGACATTTGCCAGGCATGTGCTGTGCAAAACGAAACTCTTGAAAGGTTTTTGTTTCGGTTGTTATGCAATGTAGTGAAGACCTTCAAGACTGTTAAAGTAGATGGAAACTCGCTAACTAAAATCTATTCATAGAAGCTGTAGTCATTTCAAGGCATTTTAAATCTGCATCTTTTAATAAAATACCACCTGCTGATCATTTTATGGAGGTCTATATTCATGCACTTCTGTTATCGCCCCTGTCTTCCAAATTTATATTCCTATGTTGTCATCCTGTCACATGGCCACCATCAGGAAATCAATGCTAATGTATGCCCATTAACCAGCTACTTAAAAAAAAAATCAATAGACCATCTCTGAGACTACATTGTGTTTTTCTTTGGGCCTTGTGGGGACAACATGTTGCTGTTATGTGGCTGCATCTGTGTGTTTTCTGTAAATTGCAGCTCCCGTGTCAGCTACAGCCCACCTGTTGACTTGTGTCCTTTACTGTCACCGTCTATGGACTGGGTGCCTAGAAAACCTGTGTTTGAATCCAGTACTACCCTTTTGTATATCATACTAACTTACGGTACTTAGTTTAAATGAATGTACTGCTCACTGCCTTTTGTTTAAAAAAAAAAAAAAAGTTTGAGTGTGAGTTGTCACATCGTACATGTTATTCAATGTCAGAATGTTTTTGCTAACTAGTATTTCTTATTGTCATTAAGTATGAGCACCGGTGTGTTCGCATTGAACACGTGCAGAGCCTGCCAGTTAGTAGGCACCGCGCTGCGCTTATCACCGGCAGGGAGACATTGTCCCGATGCTCGGCTGCAGAGATCGAGAAAGGTCTCCCTGTCTGTGATTAGCGCAGCGCGGTGCCGACTTCCTGGCGGGCTCTGCACGTGTTCTATGCGAACACGCCGGAGCTCATCCTTAATTGTCATGATCACTTATTGCCCCTGTTCCTTATTGTTGCTTTCCTCCCTGTCTGTGTTCACCTGTTAGATGATTGATCTGCTCAGTCACCTCATATAAGCAAACTGAACACTCTATCCCTTGCTTGTGATAGAGACAGACTTGCCTGCATTGTTCTAGACCAGGGGTGCCCAACCTTTTGAAGCACAAGGGCCACTTAAGCGACTTGGTAACTGGTCGCGGACCACAATAAGCGGAGCGGGTGGATGGCAGATGCGTGTCCGCTCTGCAGACATAGCCGGATTGGAGGTAGGACACAAGTCTGCCACTCCTTAGAGGTGAATGGAGGGTCCAGTTGGGTCGGACTGGTCGTGTAAAAGGGGCCCATGGCTGCTTTCACACTGATGTGCTGCGGTTTACCCACCCCGCAGGTGCAACGCAGTGTACCTTTTGGCTTTTCTGCACTTTGCAATAGACTTGTATTATATTCTGCAGGTTTGGTGCACTTTCAGAAAGGTCACCAAACTCGCAGGTAATAGCAGAAGTCTATGGCTCTGTGCAGGTAACCCGCAGGTGAACTGCTCTGCATCTGCAGATTCGTTTGAAAGCAGCCCAGTAACCACTGCAGAAAAGATATGCCCATATATACACTGTGATTTTAGTAATAAACTGACCTTTAATAACAGTATTCTATTCCATCCCAGAGCAGGAGGTCGCGGGCCACATCAGAGGGCTCCGCGGGCCACATGTGGCCCCCCCGTCCACTGGTTGGGCACCCCTGTTCTAGACCAAGCCTTCAGTTAGTTTGCCTTGCTTGCTGTTGGATCCCCTGTGTATGTCCCTGGTTGGACTGAATTATCCCATGAACTCAGCCTGCATTTTTACCTGGAACAGATACTGGATTATCCCCTGAACGCAGCCTGCCTTTGCCTGAACTGTTTTTGAGCCCAGGTTCACACTGGGCTGTGGGAGTGAAGCCGTGCGAGTTCACCTGAACTCGCACAATTTTACTCCCGCTTATCAGTCCCGATTTCGGCTGTGATTACAGAGTCATCTGTAAAGGTTTCTGCACAGGTGTCAATGTAAATCGTGGGCCGAAATCGCAGAAAGTAGTACAGAAATGACTTTTTGAAATCGGTGCAGCGCCGCGATGCACTGATTAGGAAGGTGCCATTGCCGCCAATTTGACATGTCAAATCGCATCAGTGTGAACCAGGGCTAAACCACGCTATCTGCAAGTACCTGTTTGCTTTGCTCAGTTCACGTCTGCCAAGGTGTGGTGGCCAGGCACTATAGCATTGTGTATAAAGTCCTGGGGGCAACCAAGTACCGGTAGGCCTGCTTGTCTTAAGGGAAAGGGAGCTCCTATAGGTGAAGCGCACAGTAGCCAGCTATAGTGTCTGACCACCTGCGTTGGGGTAGACGTGACATTCGTGACATTTATACTTGTCTATATATCCTAGCTGTGGCAAGTAAAGCTTCCATCTATTGCTTTTATCAGGTCATGTATGGCCAAAATTCCAAAGGTGCCAAGGTAATGGTTTTCTGATGTCATGCAAACAAGGTAGGTTTTGTTGTACACGTTGGGGTTGATTTACTAAAGCCGGGCCATACGTGGATGGTAATTTGACCAGTTCAGCAGGGACCAGATGAATTTCTATCCATGTATGGGCAGACTGCTTGTACAGAAGTTGATGTACCAATAGGTTATACTAATGTGACTACTTTTTGTTTTTATATTTTTTCAGGAAAATTTTTACCTTTGAAAACCATGTTGGGTCCGAGGTATGATGATCAGGTGCCTGAGGAGAATCGATTTCACCCGAGTATGCTGTCCAACTACTTGAAAAGCCTCAAGGTTTGAAAGTGTTCTTTATTAATCCAGTAATCCGTTTTCATTGTAAAATTGCAAAATCCTTAGAGCCAAGTCAGATGGGGGAATTGTGAATTGTTGAAAGTCATCTTTCATTGTCATTAGTGGAAGTCACTCCATTGTGAGACGTGACTGACTCTATAGGGTAGTATAAATAAACATTAATGACTCTCCCACTGTAAAAGTGTCACCAGTGACAGAAGAGTCTGTCTGACATGGGCCTTGGTGACAGGTGGTCTGCCTAAAACATATCTCAGTGGTCTTCTTCCATGCCTGTCTGCTGCTGAGGTCATCTATTCATATGAATGGCAAGTATTGGCCACTATTTTGCTGAAAATTCATGGTCACTCCAGCAACCTTAAAGCTGCATTCACACCTGGGTATTTTGAATAACGGGCAGATTTTCTGCGGTTCTGCCCATGTTTTCAAAACGCCCAAGTGTGAATGAAAAATCACACAACACACATTTCATATGTCATTCAGTTGAATGGCACCTAAAAACGCGATGCGGTTCTGCTGTGCGATAAATCGCACTGCATCATGGCAAGCCGCATCGCGTGAAGCATGTTGCCCAAAAGCACCTCTTTTTTATGTGCCATTCAAGTGAATGGCATCTGAAATTTGTGTTGTGCGATTTGTCATTCACACCTAGGCGTTTTAAAATTAAATCTGCCCGAGATTCAAAACGCCCAGGTGTGAATGTAGCCTAAGGGTAGGTGTAGTGCAATCAATTCTGCTCTGCTGCAACCCTCGCAGCAGTAAAATGGTTAAAAAAATCTGTCATGAGAGAAAATTGGGCTGCCATTGCTGATCTCTTTCTACATATAAGTATTTTAATATACTGTATGTATGGCTGTTAGGTTGATGTAAGGCGTTCCAGTATGATGTAAAAAAAAAAAAAAAAGGGAACACACACACAGTGAGGGGAAAAAAGTATTTGATCCCCTGCTGATTTTGTACATTTGCCCACTGACAAAGAAATGATCAGTCTATAATTTTAATGGTCAGTTTATTTTAACAGCGAGACAAAAGAACAATTTCTTTTTTGAAAAACTCATTTCAAAAAAGTTATAAATTGATTTGCATTTTAATGAGTGAAATAAGTATTTGACCCCTTCGCAAAACATGACTTGGTACTTGGTGGCAAAACCCTTGTTGGCAATCAGAGGTTAGACGTTTCTTGTAGTTGGCCACCAGGTTTACACCTTTCAGGGGGGAGGGGGGAACAGATACCTGTCTAATACAGGTATTTGTTCCCACCTCCGGCAAAAGATCGACGCAGTATCTGCGGCGATCTACATCATGTTCGGCCCCTCCTCCATTCCCGCCACTGTCTTCTGGGAGACACACAGGTCCCAGAAGACAGCAGGGACAACTCAGAATGTGTAGCGCGACTCGCACATGCACAGTAGGGAACCAGGCTTTGAAGCCACAAAGCCTTCACTTCCTGATTCCATTACTAGCAATGCCGGTGCCTCCACCTAGAGCTGAGGGATGGGTCGGCTTTGGGTGAGGACATCGTGGGCGCCCTGGACAGGCAAGTGTCCTTATTTTAAAAGTCAGCAGCTGCAGTATTTGTAGCTGCTTACTTTACATTTTTTTTTTTTTTTTTTTTTAGGCAGCACTCTGCTTTAATGCATTTATGCATTAAGACACAAAAACCTGTGTGCAGCAGCCCCCCCCCAACACCCTCTAATACTTGAACCCCGTCTCTATCCAGCGATGTCCATGAGTCCCTTGGCCATCCGGGACTCTCCCTCTTGATTGGCTGAGACAATCAAAGTCAGCCAATCAGGAGAGAGAGGAACGGGGCTGAATCCCCTCTTTCTGTCTGAATGAGTACACAGAGCTGCAGCTCGGCTCCGGTGCCCCCACAGCAAGCTGCTTGCTGTGGGGGCACTCGATAGGAGGGAGGGGGCCAGGAGCAGCGAAGAGGAACCCGAGAAAGGAGAATCTGCAAATCCACTGCACAGAGGTAAGTATAACATGTTTGTAACATTTTGTTTTTTTCTTTTAAAAAACAATCACTTAACCCTTAACTTACTCTAATCAGCCTTAGTTAACTCCTTATTCTCCTTCTCCATTTAATTATTTTCCTGCTGATTTTTTTTTTTTTTTTCGTTCACTTCTATTTTATAAACTTTTAATAATTTAAACTTTTTTTTTTGTTTGCTTTGTTAATATTTGGTGCATCTAATAAAATTTGAATATCCATCAAAAAGTTAACTTATTTCAGTAATTCAATTCAAAAAGTGAAACTTGTATATTTTATATAGATGCTTTACACACAGAGTGATATAGTTCAAGTATTTCTTTCTTTTAATTTTGATGATTATGGATTACAACTAGTGAAAACCCCAAATTCAGTATCTCAGAAAATTTGAATATTACATAAGACCAATAAAAAAAAGATTTTAATACATAAAAGTTTGCCTAATGAAAAGTATGTCCATGTACAGTATAGTATGCACTTAATACTTGGTTAGGGCTCCTTTTTACATCAATTACTGCATCAATGCAGCGTGGCATGGAGGGCGTTAAACCCGTGGCACTGCTTAGGTGTTATGGAAGACCAGGTTGCTTTGATAGAAGCCTTTACCTCATCTGCATTGTTCGGTCTGGTGTCTCTCAGCTTCCTCTTCACAATGCTCCACAGATTCTCTATAGGGTTTAGGTCAGGCGAGTTTTCTGGCCAATCAAGCACAGTGATACCATGATTAGTAAACCAGGTATTGGTACTCTTGGCAGTGTGGGCAGGTGCCAAGTCCTCCTGGAAAATGAAATCGGCATCTCCATAAAGCTGGTCACCAGAAGGAAGCATGAATTGCTCTGGAATTTCCTGGTAGACGGCTACGCTGACTCTGGACTTGATAAAACACAGTGGACCAACACCAGCAGAAGACATGGTTCCCCAAATCATCACAGACTGTGGAAAATGTTGCATTTCATTTGAAAATAAAGGTCCCAGAGTCTGGAGGAAGAGTGGAGAGGCACAGAATCCAAGTTGCATGAGGTCCAGTGTGAACTTTCCAGCTTTCACAGCAGTGCTGTGGCCTTCATGCCACACCACATTGATGCCGTAATTCATGCAAAAGGAGCCCCGACCAAGTATTGACTGTATCTATACTGTACATGGACCTACTTTTTAGTAAGCCAACACTTCTGTATCCTTCTTTTTTTTTTCTTTCTTTTTTTTTCTTCTGTAATATTAATTTTCTGAGATCCAGAATTTGGGGTTTTCACTAGCTGTAAGCCATAAACCTCAAAATTAAAAGAAAGAAATGCTTGAAATATATGACTCTGTGTGTAACGCATCTGTATAAAATATGAGTTTCACTTTTTGAATTGAATTACTTACCGTATATACTCGAGTATAAGCCAAGTTTTTCAGGCCTTTTTTTTTTTAGGGCTGAAAATACCCCTCTCGGCTTATACTCGAGTCAGTGTACCTTGGATTGTCCATTTCTTAAAACTCGCGGCTTCATCCTTGGACTCAGTTTCCCAGCAAACACTGTGTTCAGTGTTCTGCCTATCACGGACCATCTCTTGTCCGAGGATGAAAGAACGTCCGTGATAGGCGGAACACTGAACACAGTGTCAAGCGCCTATCATGGGACCAGGAGGAAGCCGCGAGTTTTAAAAAATGGACGCCCGCAGCGCAGCCTGTCAAGAATTTAAGGTACGCTGCAATGGGCACAGTGAGGCGTGCAAATGGGCATTGTTGACCCTCTTTTCCGCTTACAGTAGCTGCTGCATTCTCACCCTAGGCTTATACTCGAGTCAATACGTTTTCCCAGTTTTTTGTGGTAAAATTAGGTGCCTCGGCTTATACTCGAGTATATACGGTACATAAACTTTTTGAGGATATGCTAATTTTATGAGGTGCACCTGTATTTACAGATTTTTTTTTTTTTTTTATTACATTTTTAAATAACTTTTCAATACTGTGTTCCATTGCTGACAGTTGAAGTGTAAACAAAACAGTTTCAGGAAGGTATCGGTACTTGGTATTGGCGAGTACTAAAAAAAAGTATCGGTCCTCCATAAAAAAGAATGACATTAATGCATCCCTAATTGTCACCCTAGGAAAGGAAGTGTAGTAATGGCATGGTTGTCAGGTTAAAAAAGGTTAAACAGTGTGAAAAAAGAAAACGAATGCAGCCACCACATCTACGGACCGGTAAGCTGCAATTCTATAAATTTTTGTTCTTGGGTTTAGATATGCTTTAAAAAACCAATGGTCAGAACACCCCTCAGCCTGCTGATTGGACAGTGAAAGAGCAGCAGCATGCTGTTGAGGTCATCCTCACTCTGCACTCTTTACTTTTCAGTGGGTTATGTGGGTGCTTTTGCATTGTCTAGCTTCTGCCTCTCCCAGTCTGCTGGTGTATAATAGGAGGCTGATATCAAGACTAATATACATACTTTAACTGCTTGAGGCCCGCGCTATAGCCAAATTACGGCTTCAGTGCGGACCTGAAAATCCGGGAGGCCGTCAATAGACGGCCTCCCCTTTGCGCACTCCCCGCGCGCCCCTGCAGGGCGTGCGCGCTGTGATCACCCGAGTCACTGAGACTCGGGCGATTACCGATCTGAGTAAGGGGCCGATCCCGACCCCTTACCACGTGATCAGCTGTCAGCCAATGACAGCTGATCATGTGATGTAAACAAAGAATCGGTAATCTGCTTTTTTTTCTACTCACGCTAACAGCGTGAGGAGGAAAAAAAGACGATAACCGGCTCTTTTACAAGGGACATCGGTCCCGAAGAGGAAGTAGGCAGAAGGAGCCTCATCAGTGCCAGATGCCAGTGCCTGCCATTGTGAATAGAATTGCTCCCTGCCAGTGCCCATCACTGGCGCCCACCAGTGCCCATCACTGGCGCCCACCAGTGCCCATCACTGGCGCCCACCAGTGCCCATCACTGGCGCCCACCAGTGCCCATTCTCAGTGCCACCTCTCAGTGCCCATTCTCAGTGCCACCTCTCAGTGCCCACCAGTGCCACCTCTCAGTGCCCACCAGTGCCACCTATCAATGCTCTTCAGTGCCGCCTCATCAGCGCACATCAATGAAGGACAAAAATTACCTGTTTACAAAATTTTATAACAAAAAAAAAAATATATATATATATATATATATATATATATATATATATTTTAAATCAGTTTTTTTATTTTTAACAAAAAATAAAAGCCGCAGAGGTGATCAAATACCACCAAAAGAAAGCTCTATTAGTGGGGAAAAAATTATAAAAATTTCATTTGGGTACAGCATTGTATGACCGCGCAATTGTCATTCAAAGTGCATCAGCGCTGAAAATTGGTCTGGGCAGGAGGGGGGTTTAAGTGCCCAGTAAGCAAGTGGTTAAAGGAGAAGTACAGCCAAAGCTTGTTTGGCTGTACTTCTCCTATGGATCACAGGAGTGTAGTTCTTTTTGCAATCCTGTGACCCATTTTCAACAGAGAACGGGCTGAAGTCCGCTCTCTGCTGATGTCAGTCGATCCAGGCTCAGGTGTCCTCATGCCCATGAAGTCGGGATCCGCCCAGATCCCTGGACTGGCACCAGGGTCAGCCTCTCAGTGAGTTGGTGTGATAATATGCAAGTAGCATTCAGGTCCTGGAGTGGCCTAGCCAGTCTCAAGACCTTAATCCCATAGAAAATATGTGAAGGGAGCTGCAGATTCAAGTTTCCAAATGTCAGCCTCTAAACCTTAATGACCTCTGATTGCCAACAAGGATCAGCAAAGGGGAGTGGGACAAAATCCCTCCTGAGATGTGTGCAAATCTGGAGGCCAACTGCAAGAAACGTCTGACCTCTGATTGCCAACAAGGGTTTTGCCACCAAGTACTAAGTCATGTTGTGCAAAGTTTTCAAATACTTATTTCACTCATTAACCACTTCAACCCCGGGCTTTTTTTACCACCTCAATACTGGCACTTTTCTCCTTCATGTACAAATCGTCATTATTTTGCTCGAAAATTACTCAGAACCCCCAAATATTATATATGGTTTTTTTTTAGCAGACACCCTAGGGAATAAAATGACAGTCATTGCAACTTTTTTTCTTGCACGGTATTTGCGCAATTATTTTTCTAACGCCTTTTTTTTGGAAAAAAATGATTTCATGAATTAAAAAATAACAAAACAGTAAAGTTAGCCCAATTTTTGGGGAAAATATGAAAGATGATGTTACGCCGACTAAATAGATACCTAACATGTCACGCTTTAAAATTGCGCACACTCATGGAATGGTGCCAAACTTCGGTACTTAAAAATCTCCATAGGTGACGCTTTAATTTTTTTTACAGGTTACCAGGTTAGAGTTACAGAGGAGGTCTAGTGCTAGAATTGTTGCACGCGCTCTAACGCACGCGGCGATACCTCACATATGTGGTTTGAACGGCGTTTACATATGTGGGCTGGACTTGCGTGTGCGTTCGCTTCTGATCGCGAGCTACCGGGGACAGGGAAGTTTTTAAATTTTTTTTTTTACTTAATTTTTCTTATTTTTACACTTATTTTAAAAAAAAATTTTTGATCACTTTTATTCCTATTACAAGGAATGTAAACATCCCTTGTAATAGGAATGTGTGTGACAGGTCCTCTTTATGGAGAGATGCAGGGTCAATAAGACCCCACATCTCTCCTCCAGGCTGGAAAGAATGAGATCCTGAAAAATGTTTAACTGATCTCATGTTTACTAGCCGCAATGGCGGCTTTGTTTACATCTGAGGACCCGGGCGGGACGTCATCACATCGCGCCCGGGCCTCTGACGGTCATAGCGCCCGGGCCTATGCTTCCTATCGTACGCCGGACAATTCATTCTCCGGGCACCCGATGGCACGGGAGAGCCCGGAGAAGCACAGGATGGCGGCGGGAGGGGGGATGTCCCCTCCCGCTGCCTATAAGAACGATCAAGCGGCGGAACCGCCGCTATGATCATTCTTATGGTGCACAGAATCGCCGGCAGAACAGAAGGATATCTGAATGATGCCTCTAGCTGCAGGCATCATTCAGATATCCCCCACAAAGCCCAGGACGTCATATGGCGTCCACCCAGGATGGGAGATCCCATCTGTGGACGTCATTTGACTATGGCTGGGTAAGGAAGTGGTTAAAATGCAAATCCATTTAACTTTTTTTTTTTCTATGCGTTTTTTTTCTGGATATTCTCACTGTTAAAATAAACCTACCTTTAAAATTATATTTCTTTGTCAGTGGGCAAACGTACAAAATCAGCAGGGGATCAAATACTTTTTTCCCCTCACTGTAAATGTATATACTGCTAATGAAAAAAGGTATTTAGCAGTTTGTTTACTAAAATGATTGCATTTCCATGTTCTGTGTACTGTGGGAGGCCAGATATAGTGAATGCAGGGTCCTGGGTTTAGTAACACTTTAAGTCCACTCTGGCCTCCAGCCAGTGTACCAAATAAAAGTTCAGCATAGATATTTTTTTCAACAAAGGATGTCCTCAGTCTTTCGGTTTGAGTAATACTTGGTTGTCATTTAACCTGGATGACCGAGGACAGACTATGAAGGTAGTCATGGCCCTGTCCACTGTGGGGGGGGGGGGGGTGTTCCCACTGCGCCCTTCATTCATAGTGTATAGATGTAGAGACATCATCATATCAGTGCTTCTCTGTGCATCTCTGAGAGCAGCCCACTGCTGGAGCAGATTTGGAGAGGATGAGAAACTGACATGTCACATTACTAGCCAGAAGACATCAGAGAAAGGTGTAGCTATATATTAAAGTGGAACTATACTGCCTCCACTCCAGCAATACGGTCCCTTACTGGTCGCTGACATGTTTAGTCATTGTACCTCAAAGTTCTGATCTTCAGCCGCTTTGACTGGCCAGGCCAGGATGATGTCACTCTCGCTCATGCATGGGAGATGGACTTTGAAGACCACAAAACTGCTTGAATATTTCATGTGACCCTCAAATGTGAGATTTGGCTTGTCTCCATGCAGATATAAAGAATTTTCATTTATGTTTTTCAGGTAAAAATGGGGCTGTTAATTGATTTGACTAACACTACAAGATTCTACGACCGCACTGAGATAGAAAAAGAAGAGATAACGTATGTGAAACTTCAGTGCAAGGGGTGAGTACACATTAAATATATGCGATTGGAAATGTATGTGTTTTGACAGAGCCATTTCATTGAAGTTTGTATGGCAACAAGAATACTTTGTAAAGCACTAGTTTGGTATATACACAGTGACATGAAAAAGTATTCACACCCCTTGAAATTTTCTACATTTTGTCAGGTTGCAACCAAAAATGTAAATTTATTTTATTGGTATTTTATGTGATAGACCAACACAAAGTGGCGCATAACTGAAGTGGAAGGAAAATTTATAAATGGTTTCAAATTTTTCTTTTTTACAAATATCTGAAAAGTGTGGCGTGCATTTGAATTTAGCCCCCTTTTACTATGATACCTCTAACTCAAATCTAGTGGAACCAATTACCTTCAGAAGTCACTTAATTTGTAAGTACAGTCCACCTGTGTATAATTTAATCTCTGTATAAATACAGCTGTTTGTTAGAGAACAATGGTGAACAAACGGCATCATGAAGGCCAAGGAACACACCAGACAGGTGAGGAAAAAAGTTGTGGGGAAGCTTAAAGCGGAGGTCCGGCGACCATTGAATATTTTTTTTTTTTTTTTAAGTCATTCCATTACTTTCCCCATCACAAAAGAATACTCACTGTTTTGGTGTAATATAGCTGTCTGTTTTCGTACGTAAGAACAACTTATAAAATGTGATGATGGCCGTTTCCATTTTGCTTGTGGGCATGTGAAGCCCACAAGCACTGATTTCCTGGATGTGGTGAATGCTGAGGTCCCAGCATTCACCGCTTGTAAACTTCCCGGTTGCCATCACAATGGGCGTCGTCGTCGGAATTTCCCGCCCCGGTGGGTTGGCAACAAAAACAATAGAAAATAAAGTCACGTGACCTGTACCACACGTCACTTCCTGTTTCTAGACCTCTCGAGATTTCGCAGGGCGGCGTTCCGCACTGACTCTTGGGAAGCATGACACTTAGCTCCCAGGAGACAGTGTGGCGCCGGGGAAAAGCTCTATACACGCCTACTCCCGCGGGAGTGATACACAGGAAGTAACACTATAAACCTGAAATTACAAGGCATTTGCAGCGCAAAAAAATTATTCTTGCGGCATTTGAACATCTATGCAAGGGGATAGGATTCAGTTGTGAATTTGTGTGGACCTCCGCTTTAAAGCAGGGTTAGGTTATAAAAAAATATCCCAAGCTTTGAACGTCTCACAGAGCACTGTTCAATCCATCATCTGAAAATGGAAAGAGTATGGTACAACTGCAAACTTACCAAGAAATGGCTGTCCACCTAAACTGACAGGCTGGGCAAGGAGAGCATTAATCGGAGAAGCAGTCAAGAGTCCCATGGTAACCCTGGAGGAGCTGCAGAGATCCACAGCTCAGGTGGGAGAATCTGTCCACAGGACAACTATTAGTCATGCACTCCTCAAATCTGGTCTTTATGGAAGAGTGGCAAGAAGAAAGCCATTGTTGAAAGCAAGCCATAAGAAGTCCTATTTGAAGTTTGCGCGAAGCCCTGTTGGGTGACGCAGCAAACATGTGGAAGAAGGTTCTCTGGTCAGATGAGACCAAAATTGAACTTTTTGGCCTAAAAGCAAAACGCTATGTCTGGTGGAAAACTAACACTGCACATCACCATGAACACACCATCCCCACCGTGAAACATGGTGGTGGCAGCATCATGTTGTGGGAATGCTTTTCTTCAGCAGTGACAGAGAAGCTGGTCGGAGTCCATGAGAGATGGATGGAGCCAAGTACAGGGCAATCTTCGAAAACCAGTTAGAGTCTGCAAAAGACTTGAGACTGGGTCAGAGGTTCACCTTCCAGCATGACAACGACCCGAAAAATACAGCAAGAGCTACAATGGAATGGTTTCGATCAAAGCATATTCATGTGTTAGAATGGCCCAGTCAAAGTCCAGACTTAAATCCAATTGAGAATCTGTGGCAAGACTTAAAAATTGCTGTTCGGACGCTTTCCATCCAATCTGACAGACCTTGAGCTATTTTGCAAAGAAAAATGGGAAAGAATGTCACTCTCTAGATGTGCAAAGCTGGTAGAGACATCCCCAAAAAGACTTGTAGCGAAAGTGAGGCTGAATACAAATGCACGCCACACTTTTTCACATATTTATTTGTAAAAAATGTTGAAAACCGTTTAACTTCCACTTCACAATTATGTGCCACTTTGTGTTGGTCTGTCACGTAAAATCCCAATAAAATACATTTACCTTTTTGGTTGTAACATGACAAAATGTGGAAAACTTCAAGGGATATAAATACTTTTTTAAGGCACTGTAGGTGCGCATTGGCTATTTTGTTTTGACAATTTTCATTGTGGGCAGGTGGCACAACATAGGGAATTGAAATAAAAACAATGAAAACTGTTAGATAATCATCAAAAGTACACATGTTCCACATTAGTAATTAAGCTGCCAAAATGAATGTGTTCTCTAAATTGTCCCCAGCATTATTCCTTTGGTTTTTGCTGGAGTCTGCCATTTGGTTGAGACACAGAACAGTTGCTGCCTTTTTGGAAACTCTCCCCCTCTCCTTGCTCTCAAACTATGTCACTTTATGTATTTAACCCCATCATGCCTAAGCCTTTTTCTGACATTTGTTGCTTACAAGAAAATTACTTACTTTTTTTAGCAGAGGCCCTAGAGAATAAAATGGTGGTTGTTGCAATATTTTATTTCACACTGTATTTGCACAACGGTCTTTAAAATGCATTTTTTTTGGGAGAAATACACTTCATAATAAAAAAAACAAAAACAAAAAAAAAAACAGTAAAGTAAGCTCATTTTTTTTGTATTATGTGAAAGATGATGTTACGCCGAGTAAATAGATGCCTAACCTGTCATGCTTTAAAATTGCGCACACTCGTAGAATGGCAACAAACTACGGTATTTAAAAATCTCCAAAGTAATGTAAACATCCCTTGTGACAGTAATAGGCAGTGACAGGTTGTCTTCATAGGAAAGCCGACCGTTGACTCTAAGACCCCTTTCACACTGGGGTGGTTTTCAGGCGCTTTTGGGCTAAAAATAGCGCCTGTAAAGCGCCTGAAAAACGACTCTCCTGCAGTCTGTGTGAAAGCCTGAGTGCTTTCACACTGAGGCAGTGCTCTGGCAGGACGTTAAAAAAACTCCTGCAAGCAGCATCTTTGGAACGGTGAAGGAGTGGTTTATACATCGCTCCTCCACCGCTCCTAAAGTGCCCCTGCCCATTGAAATGAATGGGTAGCGCCGGCAAAGCGGCGCTTTGTGGGTGGTTTTAACCCTTTTTCGGCCAAAAACCTCAGCAAAAGCGACGGTAAAGCGCAGCAGAAAAAATAGCAGCGCTTTATCGCCGATGCCGTAGACACTTGGGTGTGAAAGCAGCCTTTAAAACGGTACCGGGGTGATGCCTGCAGCCCCTTCAAGCTGAGGCCGCATATTATTATTATTATTATTTTTATTTTATTCTCTTTATTGATATTTTATAGATTTACAAAAACAGAGCCTTGGGGCATTCCCCAGCACAAAAAGTACCATCGGTAAATCTGTACCTAACAGGTTATCTGCGTGAAGGGGTTAAAATGTGTGCGTTTCCAGTCTTGAGTGTATGTCTTGGCTCAGCTAGAAAGGAAGGATGCAGAAGCTTTACAGTGCTCAGGATCATAGCGCTGCAGCTGCTAAATAGAATGGGAAAAATATTGGGGAGATAAGATAAGACGCTATTCTTGTAAGTTTAGCCTTTTTTTCTCCCTGGCAGCAGAGTTTGTTCTGTCACCTCTCCTGCTTTTTCTTTTCTCCCTCCCTAATCTGTGTTCCCCTGGCACAGGCCACAGGATACAGGACAACTGAAGCTGTGCAGAGCATGGTGAGACAGTTTGTAACGGATTTACTTTTTAATAGCTTGTGGCTGTAATGAGGGCAGGGCCGCTGATAGGGGGGGACCACCAGTCCTCCTGTAGGGGGCCCGGGCAGCAGAGGGAATTGTTGAGCTCATATGTAGGGGCAATTACAGAATTACTTCCCCCGCACCGATCCCCTCCCTGTTCTGCCTGCTTCTGATCCCCCCCTGTGTGCCCCCCTGTCACTGTGCTGCCCCCCCCCCCCCCATGGCACTGCTTGCTTACCTGTCTCGTAAAAAAATAACACATTTTGTAAAATAAAATACAATTTTAATATTCTTTAAAAAATTATATAAAAAAATGTTTAAAGATTTAAAAAAAGGGCTAATTCACACAGATTCTCTGTTATGTTTGTGTCTGCTAATAATTATTTTAGTGTATTTGTTTGTAAAAATATTGTTTTGATATATTTAGGGGGGGCTGTCAGGTAGGCTGTACGGGGCCCCCGTGATTTCTAACAGTGGCCCTGAATGAGGGTATATCTGTATGTCCATTTTTAAGTCTAATTACATTTTCTGCCTACTTGTAACTAGAGAGGGTACTTAAACAGGCCTGTTAAATAGGGGTTTTGCTAACGCTATGGAAGCACAATCTGCCTCATGTTATCAGGATGGAACTCTAGCCAGATTTTTTTTTTTCCCTTCTGTTTTTGGATAGTGGGAAATAATTACAACCCTAGCCAGGATTGTTTTAAGCACTTCCATACCGGGCCTATTCTGGCACTCCTCTCCTATATGTAAAAATCATCTTTTTTTTTTTTTTTGCTAGAAAATTACATAGAACCCCCAAGCATTATATATGATTTTTAAGCAGAGACTCTATGGAATAAAATGGCGATCGTTGCAACTTTTTACGTCAGATGGTAATTGCGCAGAATTTTTTTAAATGCGTTTTAAACAGTTTTATGAATTAAAAAAACAAGCAGTAAAGTTAGCCCAATTGTTTTACACAATGTAAACAGGATGTTAGGCACAGTAAATGGATACCTAGCATGTTATGCTTTAAAATTGCGCATGCTCGTGGAATGGTGCCAAACTTTAATACTTAAATTAAAGCGTCGCCTATGGAGATTTTTATTTTTTACAGGTTACCAATTGAGTGTTAGAGGAGGTCTTGGGCTAGAATTGGGCCGAATACCGCAGCAAAATTTAGTTTTAAAGCGCCGCTAAAAATAGCGGCGCTTTCCCGCTACCCGCCCCAGTGTGAAAGAAGCCTTACTGCTAATTTTGCGGCGGTAAAAAGGGTTTTTGCAGAGGCGGTATAGCCGCGGCGTCCCATTGCTTGCGGTGGAGGAGCGGTAAACACACCGCTCCAAAGATGCGCCGCTCTAGTGTGAAAGACCTCGGGCTTTCACACTGGAGAAACAGCAGCCGCTGTTTCAGGTCGGTTTGCAGGCGCTATTTTTAGCGCAATAGCGCCTGCAAACCGCCCCAGTGTGAAAGTGGGAATGAACATACTAAAGACTTTGTACCTTAAAAACAAAACAAAAACATTAACATCCCCCCCCCCCCCCATTTTTGCATTTAGAACCACTTTAGCCATAAAAATTGGTGAAACTGCAGCACGCATACACAGTACGAAAAGGACTATCCAGGACCATTGCCCTTCTCTGTGATTTCAGTGGTCTTTTAAAATGGTCCTGCATAGTCCTTTTCGTACTGTGTATGCGTGCTGCAGTTTCACCAATTTTTATGGCTAAAGTGGTTCTAATGGCAAAAATGTTCCACTAGCTCTTCTCCCCCGCTGCCAAACACTTATCTGCCTCCTGTCCTGATCCAGCGCTGTTCCCAATTACAGCATCGCTTCTGCGCTTCCTGGTCTCACAGAAGACACAGGCAGCCGTGGGAGCCATAGGCTCCTGCTGCTGTCAGTCAAATCCTGAGAGGAGGTAGCAGGCAGTGTCACACACACACACACAGCGTGTAAGTGCTTGCTACGGGGCCACTTGCTGGCGGAAGGAGTGGGCAGCGCCAGCAGGGGACCGGCTCTGTGCAATATCATTGTACAGAGCAAGCAAGTATAACATCTTTTATTTTAATAAAAAATGTCCGGTGTATTTGTGGGACTGCTGGAGGACACCAAGGATAGGACTACCTATAAAAATGAAGTGGAGCTGGTTTGGGACCATGTCAGAATAAATGTACATATTCGCCAGCACACCATGGATCGGCAACTGCCGTCCAAAAAGTTTTTTTAATGAAAAGGATCACATCGCAAGGGATAGTGCAAAGTTTCAGAGCCACGCAGGGCCCCTTCATCAGGCATGTTAGAATAAAGACTGATGAATTGGGGTAGAGGTATTATCCCTGGTGGGGATATTAATTAAAGTTAGCTGGGCTTTACTGCTAACGCCCCCCGCCCCAGTGTGAAAGTAGCCTAAGTGAAAAGGGAGGTCGTCCTTTAAGACCCCATTACATGAATACATTATGGTAGTGCGATGAGTTGCGGCGCCTTTAATTTTTAATTGCACCCCAATGCACTCTGACAGCACAGCACCTGCCATTAATCATTGTGAAACCAGCTATGGGAAATGTAGTGCAGGACCTACATCCTTGATTTCTAGTTTCAAAGCTAGTACAGCCAATATTGATAAAATGTATGTCTTTTAGCTGTGTTATACTAAATGAATGGGGTGCTCGCTGGCTGTTCAAACAGGAATAAATATCTGCAGCTGATAATAACCTGTCACTACAGTCTAAGGGCTTGGCGGCCACTGCTGTCTGCACGCTGCTGTCAGAACTAGTAGCAGGAATAAGATTCCTGTTTCTGGGATTCAGACTTTGGCAAAGCTCCCAGGCGAATGTAGCCTTAAAGTGTTACTAAGCCCAGGACCATGCATTCACTATATGTCCCACAGAACAAGGAAATGAAATTATTTTAGTAAATATAAACTGCTAAAAAACCTTTTCTCATCAGCAGTATATAGCAGTTTTGTGACTTCTATCAGTGTCCGGCCGAGCACTGCTTAAAGCTTGTAGGAGGAGTTTTCATTCTCCTTCTGTCCTATGAGGCCAGTCAATCGCGTGCCCCCTGGCTCTGTACTATCAGGAGATGGATTGGGGACTGGAAGAAGGGGAGGGTCAGAGAAGACAGGATCAGACAGGCTTTTTAAACAATGGGGAGGATTGGAGGGTTTATTTTTCAATGGGGACGCTGGTTCTGGAGAGCTGGGAGTTTCCAAGGATTTCCCTTAACTTGCAGGGATTTCCTCTCACTTCCTGTTTGGCTGTGGGGACAGGAAGTGAAGGGAAATCTCTGCAACGGGACACAGATGGCAAAAAAAAACATGACCAGGGTTATAACCCTCCCTTACTCTATACAAAACAGAAAAAAACGTTTTGCCTATAGTTCTACGTTAAAGGGAAAAAAATAAAATGTTCTGTAGTTCTGGGCCTATGAGTTCCCTCTGTGTATGAACATTTCGTTTTTTTTTTTTCGTTTTTTCAGTTTGCTGTTTGACCTACCTTTTAGTAACATGGTTTACACAAGCTAGCAAGGCATTTGTTTCCAGTAAGAAGATATAACCGTAATGTGTGTGAGTGATATCCATTATTCTGGCAGCAGAATCACAATATAGTGACGTAGCAACAGATATCTGTATGTACCCGAGTTGTTTTAGTCAGCCACCAATTGTGCAAGTTCTCCCACTTAAAAAGATGAGAGAGGCCTGTAATTGTCATCATAGGTATACCTCAACTATGAGAGACAAAATGTGGAAACAAATCCAGACAATCACATTGTCTGTCTGATTTGGAAATAATTTTTTTGCAAATTATGGTAGAAAATATAAGTATTTGGTCAATATCAAAAGTTAATCTCAATACTTTGTTATATATCCTTTGTTGGCAAAGACAGAGGTCAAACGTTTTCTGTAGGTCTTCACAAGGTTGTCACACACTGTTGCTGGTATGTTGGCCCATTCCTCCATGCAGATCTCCTCTAGAGCAGTGATGTTTTGGGACTGTCGCTGGGCAACACAGACTTTCAACTCCCTCCAAAGGTTTTCTATGGGGTTGAGATCTGGAGACTGGCTAGGCCACTCCAGGACCTTGAAATGCTTCTTACAAAGTCACTTCTTCGTTGCCCGGGGGGTGTGTTTGTGATCATTGTTATGCTGAAAGACCCAGCCATGTTTCATCTTCAATGCCCTTGCTGATGGGAGGAGGTTTGCACTCAAAATCTCACGATACATGGCCCCATTAATTCTTTCATGTACACGGATCAGTTGTCCTGTTCCCTTTGCAGAGAAACAGCCCCAAAGCATGATGTTGCCACCCCCATGCTTCACAGTAGGCATGGTGTTCTTTGGTTGCAACTAAGCATTCTCTCTCCTCCAAACATGTTGTGTTTCTACCAAACCGTTCTACTTTGGTTTCATCTGACCATATGACATTCTCCCAATCCTCTTCTGGATCATCCAAATGCTCTCTAGCAAACCTCAGACGGCCCGGACACGTCTGGCACTGCAGGATCTGAGTCCCTGGCGGCGTAGTGTGTTACTGATGGTAGCCTTTGTTACGTTGGTCCCAGCTCTCTGCAGGTCATTCACTAGGTCACCCCGTGTGGTTCCGGGATTTTTGCTCACCGTTCTTGTGATTATTTTGACCCCACGGGGTGAGATCTTTCGTGGAGCCCCAGATCGAGGGAGATTATCAGTGGTCTTGTATGTCTTCCATTTTCTAATTATTGCTCCCACAGTTGATTTCTTCACACCAAGCTGCTTGCCTATTGCATATTCAGTCTTCCCAGCCTAGTGCAGGTCTACAATTTTGTTTCTGGTGTCCTTCGACAGCTCTTTGGTCTTCACCATAGTGGAGTTTGGAGTGTGACTGTTTGAGGTTGTGGGCAGGTGTCTTTTATACTGATAACAAGTTCAAAAAGGTGCCATTAATACAGGTAATGAGTGGAGGACAGAGGAGCCTCTTAAAGAAGAAGATACAGGTCTGTGAGGGCCAGAAATCTTGCTTGTTTGTAGGTGACCAAATACGTATTTTCCACCATAATTTGCAAAAAAAAATCTTTCCAAATCGGACAATGTGATTGTCTGGATTTGTTTCCACATTTTTTGTCTCATAGTTTGGGTATACCAATGATGACAATTACAGGCCTCTCTCATCTTTTTAAGTGGTAGAACTTGCACAATTGGTGGCTGACTAAATACTTTTTTGCCCCGCTGTATATATACTGGTATATAATCTATATTTATAAATATATATATTTTTTTTTTTATTCTATTGTAGCTGTTTTGCAAAAAGGTCTTTGTTTTCCGGTCTTTCACCAATGTGTGAATCAAAGTAAACAGAGTATAGCCCTGTATACACGATCGGATTTCCTATGGATTCTAATCCGATGGATTTTTCCATCGGTAATGCGATGAAGCTGACTTCCATCAGTCTTGCCTACACACCATCAGTCAAAAAACCGACCGTCCCAAACGCCGTGACGTAAAACACTCCGAAGAGCCGAGAAAAATGAAGTTCAATGCTTCTGAGCATGCGTGGGTTTTTTTCCGATGGAGTTCCCCACAGACGATCGGAATTTGCTATAGTTTTTTTTTTCCATCTGAAAAATTTAAAACATGTTCTATTTTTTTATACAGATGGAAAAAAGACCGATGGGGCCCACACACGATCGGTTTCTCCGATGAAAAAAGTCCATCGGTCTGTTTTCATCGGTAAAATCGATCGTGTGTACAGGGCTTATGAAAGTTGCTGCAATAAATCAAAGAGTATATTAAATGTTTGTTATTCCTTTGGTGTCAGATATTGACTTTAGTTTTTTACAGCAGCATTCTGCTGCACCAGTTTTATAAAAGTCCCCATTAAACCTAGTTAGTTGGTTCAGGTTTAGCTGGTCACTTCCATTAAGGCCTTTTCAGTTCCCTCTATACGAGTCCCAATACCGAGAGAACATTAACCTACCTATTGTACATTTTATTTCCCCCAGTAACTAGCTTCTTCTTTTTTTGGCCTAAAACAATTAAAAAGAAATGCTTGGTCAAAAATCCCTGTACAGATGTTAAAAAAAGCCTGTAAAAAAATAATCAAAGAAGCTCAAGCGTGAATCCAACCTCGGTTACTGTTCAGAAATAGTATTTAATGAAAAGCACGGTGTTTGGGGGAAACCGGTAAAAATAAATTAAGTACGGTAATAGTTTTCACATTTTTGCTTGGTTGTCAGCCTATAATATAAACTGAGCAGGAAATTTATTTAAACCGTTCACTATATAACAGCTGTCATTGATAACCATTCCTTCCAAAATGCTATTTGCCTGGTTGTCATGTTATTTATAGTTTGTATGTTATGAGTCAATGTTTCGAAGGCAGACAGCCAAAATTAGTCTGAAATGCCATGTGATAAGGTGTAAGTTGCTGCTAATGATGAGTCACTGAGCTGTGTAAACAAGATACTTCTTTTGGAGCCAAAAGCACCACCTCCTAGTTTATTAATTACTGGTATTTATATAGAGCTGTCACTTTTACACAGCGCTTTACATATATATTATACATTTACATCAGCCTCCGCCTTTAAAGAGATTACAATCTAAGGTCCCTAACCCACATTCCATACATACACATACAAGGGCCATTTCAGACAGGAGCCAATTAACCTACCAGCATGTCTTCGGAGTGTGGGTGGAAACCCATGCAAGCACAGGGAGATAATGCAAATTGGTAGTAAAGTCCAAACTTTTTTATTTATTTTTAAAACGGGTCCCCCGGCAGCCTTGAAGGCCAAGTTCACCTTTTTTTTTCTAAATTCATGCTCCCCTATGTACCAATATAGCATTAAGCACTTCAATACTGGGCACTTATACACCTTCCTGCCCAGACCAATTTTCATCTTTCAGCACTGTCGCACTTTGAATGACAATTGCGCATTCATGCTACACTGTACCCAAACAAAATTTATATATTTTTTTCCCCCCACAAATAGAGCTTTCTTTTGGTGGTATTTGATCATCTCTGCGATTTTTTTTTTTTTTTTTTTTTTTTTCATTTTTTCATTTTCTGCAAAAAAAATAAAAAAAAGACCAGAAATTATGGAAAAAAAAATATTATTATTTTTTTTTTCACAAAACTTTGTAAATAAGTTTTCTCCTTCACTGATGGGGCTGCAGGGACGGGCACTGATGAGGGGGAATGGAGGGGCGCTGATCGGCGGCACGGAGGGGCGCTGATCGGCGGCACTGATGTACTGATGGATGGATCAGTGCACTGTTTGGCAGCCATTGTGAGCACTGGCATCCATTGTGGGCACTAATTGGCATCCCTGGTGGTCTAGGGTGACATACCTGATGATGGCGTCCCTGCTGATCCAGTGTGCGCATTCTCGGGGGGGGGGGGTGGCTGCACTGAAAATCGATCAGCACAGACCCCTCCCCTGTCAGAGGAGCAGCCAATCGGCTCTCCTCTACTCGCGTCTGACAGACGCGAGTGAGGAAAAGCCGATCACCAGCTCTTCGTGTTTACATCGTGTTCAGCTGTGATTGGACATGGCTGATTACGTGGTAAAGAGTCTCCGTCAGCGAGATAACAATCACCTCGATGCGCGACCTCGGGGGTGCGCAGCGACTCAATATCCTGATCACGCCATATGATGTCCGGTCAGGATATTGAAACCACTTTGCCACCGTCATTTTGTAATAGGGTGGGCGGCAAGTGGTTAATGTACTTATTTAGCAAAAATTAAACCGCTTTTCGTTTTTATTCTACACATGCGTACCTCACTGTCTTTATGGATGTTTAAAACACTTCTCTATTATTTCTGCCTTATTTCCTGGTCAGACTTTAGGTCATGACACAGGAAGGAGTTGACCAGCTGATCTCATTAGCACACCCCCTGCATCATCTGCCCTTGACTGGTTAACTCCTTTTGATATGATCACCTAAATTCTGACCAGGAAGTAAGACAGAAGTAATTAAGCAGTGTTAAACATCCATAAAGCCAGTGAGTTATGCATGTGTAGAATACATGGAAAGCTGTTTTATTTTGGCAAAAGAAGTACATTAATGCTATATTAGTACATATGGAAGCTGAAAGTAAGAAAAAAAGGGGAACTCAGCCTTTAAATGGGTTGTAAACCTTGGTGTTATTTCACCTTAATGCATCCTATGCATTAGGGGGAAAAAGCCCTTTGCAGTCACCGCCCACCCGAGCCCCCGTTTTACTTACCTGAGCCCCGAATCTCCGTGGGTGCGATCCCGCGTTGCTTTCCTCCAGCTCTTGTCAGCTCTTCATTGGATGATTGATAGCAGCGCATCCATTGGCTCCCGCTGCTGTCAATCACATCCAATGACGCGGCCGCCGGGGGGCTTGGCCGAGTCATACAATTGGCAGCCATGGACGCCGATTTGTATGGCACGGGAGCGCGTCCGCAAGCTAACCCCCTTGGGAGAGCGCTTCCCTGAGGGGGTAGCTCTTGAACCGCGAACTGCACAGTGGAGGTAAGTATGACATGTTTTATAAAAAGTATCTGCGAACCATTTGGAACCCCTTTAAGCCATAATGTAATAGTATGCACTGCACACTAGTACATCATGGCAGACTTGCCTACAAACAGCCCCTCAGCGCTGCCCTCTCCCTTGTCCATGGCAGCTTCCATGTTCACCTGGTCTTACTTCCGAGTTTGCGATCTTCGACCGCTTGATTAGCTGTGGCGGGTGAAAGGAAATAGTAGGTATTCTGTACGAACCATCCTCCTTTATAGGTTCACCAACAGGGCCCTTCAGATTATCTGGAGACACCTAATGAACGAGAGGCAGGTTGTGCATTCGTAAGATGTCTGAATTAGTTTGTGGCTGAGCTTTTATTCACTTACAAAACAAACAAAGACATGATTATTAGAAGGCATACGTAGGCATATGTGTCCTTCTGCTTACACAAGCTTATTCTATTGTGTAAAGTATCATATGCTTACAAGGTAAAATGGACAACATGAGGAAGAAAAGATAACGGTTCCAACCAAACTTCCTGCCTATGTGCACACAGTTTTATAAAAAAAGTGGAAATAAAGTTGCGCTACTACTAATAGAAAAGCTGCCAGCATCAACAATAAGGCTAATTGTATAAAAGGTGAAAAACAGAAAAGATGCAGCGCTACAAAGTGCATAGACCCGGCCCTGAATAGATATCCAGGAGTGAATGTTCAATATCAAATATTGAATAATAAATTAGATGAATGAACATTCAAAAAAATATATACCAATGTGCAGGATAAAGTGCTACGTGCATATATGCATATAAAAAAACGAATTAATAATAATCATGTGGCTAACACAAAAAAATCATTAAAGTGCAATGTTATAAACAAACATAGAAAATCCAAAAGTGAAATGTACATGAGATGGTTTGTACACCAAACCTACTGGGAGACACAGTGGCTGAGATGATCACTTATAGGTCACTGAAATAATTTAATAGCTCATGCTCAGTCCCATGTGTGTAATCACAGGGAGTTGAAATTCATGAAAATACGAAGACGAGGCTGGAATATGTGGGATGAAAATCACATACAGCACCCAAGGATGTGTATCCAACACCAGGGGTGGGTGATGGGTACTCTTACCCCAAGCTGTGGACACACGCCAGCGGCGGTGGGTCAAGCAGGCAGGAACGTTACTTAGGGACCTCCCTCCGACTAGAACTTCTTGTAGAAGGATTGGCGTACGCCTACACCTGCACCTTCGATTCTTTCAGAGCATCTGCATCAGAGTTCTGTATGGTTACTTACTTTTTTGAGAAGTGGGGTGGGAGGGGGGAGTTTTTGATGGTGTTTCTAGTAAAAGTACAGTTACACGTTTACTTATTTGACGGATTAAGACTGTCAATGACATTTTCAGCAAGTATAAAGCTGGGTAGACACTAGTAGAGTTTTTTGTTTTGTTTTATGTTTTTCATTGAAAGAAAATTTGTTATTTTTTATAACCCTTAGTAGGGTCAAATCAACATTAGTTTTAGACTGCAGTAACAATAAAATTTGAGGGATCACAATGGAAATTGTTTAAATTATACAAATTTAACAGCGTGTGTGATGATTTTTTTTTTTTTTTTCATTCGGTAAAGTCCATTCTTTCCGAAGTCGAATTTAAAAGCAAATGAAATCTAGAACTACTTTTGAACAACATTCAAATGTTCTGAGACTTTTCGTATGCCTTTTCTTGCAAAATTCTACTAGTGTATACCCAGTTTAAGAAATGCAGCCATTTATTAACCCATTTATAAAGCCCTATTGTCCTAAGAGGAAGTCATACGACCTTCTCCCAGGATCACACCCCACGGGCCACGATCTGTCACTCGCTGTGCCCACTGGACACGGCCGATGGCAGTTCACTGTACTGAGCTGCCACTCACAGCAGATCATATGAGAATTGTTAACAATGAATTGCTTTGTTTCATGCCTTTCATTGTGTACTCTTGTGGTGTGCTCTGTGATTGGTCACAGTGATCACATGGTACAGACAGTGCCAATGTATTTAGCTGTGGCCAATCACAGCTAATCATAATAGTAAAGGCTGAATTAATAAAAAACGGTTGCTTATAGCTGTAAAATTCAGTTATAAGCAATTATCATGTGTAAGGAAAAAAATGAAAATCCTGATCACATCTTCAGAGTAGTGGTAACACTGTATTGCTCTGGTCACTGTATGTAAAATATTTTTTCTCTTACCATCCATGGACTGACACGGTGTCTCTTTACACTTTACACGTGGGTTATGTCCCTGCTTGCAGGAGAAGACCTAGGCAGAATGTGAAATGTTATACATACATTCTAAAAGCCAGAGCTGAACAGCCCCACCCAGGGGGCGGTCCCTCCAGACATAACCCTCCCACTACAGTCAACAGACTTCAGTTTTTTTCTGCCTAGCAGAAGGAGAAGACGTGGCTCTCTCAGGAGCCAGTCTCCTGACCTATTTTTATTCCTTTTCTGGAATTCTTTTTTATTTTATTTTTGAGAATTTTCTATCAACTGTCGGCTGGGCAACAGGTTGGGTACAAGATATCCTCGTAGTCTTCCCTGTCCGACCATCGAGCGTGCTGATCCTCGCCTTGTGTGCGTGAGACTCAGTTTACGACAGGCCCCATGACTCCAGGGGTGGCCGGGTTTGCTTTCATGCTCCCACGGTCCTCTCAAGACTGAACTGTTCCTGACTGACTGTATCTTTCGCGGTGGACCGGGCCGACAGCTACTCAGTACTGCACTGTGATAGTCCTGTCAAAAACACACCAGTGGGTCCCTCAGGGGACGGGTAAGTAGTCTCTCCTGCCTGCAGGTGAGTACAAAAGGCTGTGTTTCTCTGTGGGGGATTTTCCCTGTCTCCCCCTGTATTTCATTGTCACTCTCTGTCACCATTGCTGGCACTGTGCTGTGTGGGGTGCCTGGGGGTCACACTGTTCTTGGAGGGGCTAATGCTGGTCTGCAGATATGCTTGGGGCCTTTTTTTGTGTGTTTTGGGGCCTGAGCGCCGAGTGGCGCTGTGTGTGTGCTGTTTTTTTCACTTTTGCTGAGTCATGGCGGCCATCTTGCCGCGGATCGCCTCAGTGAAGTGCGGCGGCCATTTTCTTGTAGCCCGCACGCTCTTCAGCACTAGTTTTGGCCTCTAGCGCTGCTGTAACAGCGCGAATCTCCTCACAATCTCCTCACAGCTCACCAGCGCTGACACAGCGCGGTACAGACAGCGGAACTGAGCGGTCCCTGGTCCGGTTTGGTGAGTCCCCTGGGCGCCCCCTCCTCAGTCAGCACAGCCTGTGGGTGGACTTTTTATCTGAGGAGTCTCAGAGGAGGGCAATATGGAGTCTCTGTCACCAGCTTCCCCTAAATGTCAGTGGACAACAGGCAGTGCTTCAGCACCTGCGGTCCCTAGGGACCAGTTGTGGGCAGTCCTGGAATAATTTCTGACCAGGATGGTAGCTGTGTGCAAGCGCAAGGGAGCAAAAAAGCGCCCTCTCCCCACTTTATTTCATGAGGGCAGTGCGCTGATTCAGATATGGGCCTAGCCACTACCGCTCAGGACCCTAGTTCTGAATGTATTGGATGGTTTTGAACAGGACATTCCTTATGAGGAAAACTCCAGTTCTGAGTCAGTAAATGACAGGGCGCTTGTTAGTGTACTCATGACTGCGGTGAGGGACACTCTCAAGCTAAAATGCTGCGGATGCAGAACCTCAGGCGGATACAGTCTCCTTTGGTTCTTTTAAGGCCAGGCCTTCTAAAGGGGTTTTTCCATATGTACTTTCTTTGACCAGCTCATTGAAAAGGTCTGGGAAAAGCCGCAGAAGAATTTTTTCATGGTCCCGCGGCGTTTGTCTATCAGATACCCCTTGAAGATGCCCTACTTAAAAAGTGGGCTTCTCCCCCAGGGTCGACCCTCCAGTCGCCCGGTTGAACAAGGCCATCACTCTCCTGATGGAGAGGACTCCTGCATTTGAGGACCCCACTGACAGGAGGTCAGAAGTGGTGAGCAGAGCCATGTTTGCCTTGTTGGGATCCGCCCTACGGCCTGTGGTAGCGGCGACCCTTGTGTCCTAAACACTTGCAGGTTGGGCAAAAATGTTGCACCTAGCTGTACAGGAGCATAATTTCCTCCAGACACAGTTGCTTTGGCCCACCAACTGGTTCAGGGCCTGGTTTATGTTTGCGACGCCACGTTGGACGCGGCCCCTTTAATATCCAGGGCCTCTGTCTCGGCGGTTGAATTGCGTCGTCTTATCTGGTTGAAGTGCTGGTCTGCTGACCTAGCCTTAGGAAGCTCCTGACGGAGCTACCATTTAAAGGTGGTAGACCTTTCGGTGCTGCTCTGGATGACATCGTCATGGATGTCATGGGAGGTAAAAGCACTCTTCTTCCTTAGACTAGCAAGGGTGAGGAGGCCTGCCGCAAACAGGGGCCTTCCTTTCCAGCAAAATGGGTTTTTTTCGTCAGCGTCCACGGGTAGGCCCTCTCAGACTGACGGCAGTGCGGCTGGTGGGCACAAGTGCCCCTGGGTGCGTAAGCCGAACAAGCGGCTCCCAAGCCCGCCTCTGCGTAAAGTCTTGCCTCCGCCCGACTCTGGGGTGGGGGGATGACTTCGCAGGTCACGAATCGGTGGTCCTCCCGAATCTCCGACTGGTGGGTGTGCGAGATGGTCACCTCAGGATACAGGATAGTATTCCAATCCTGGCCCCCAGACAGATTCTTTCCCTCAAATCTTCCTCTCTTTCCTACCTGTCGGGCAGCCCTCTTGGGGGCTGTACAGGATTTGGTCAGGTCCGGAGTGATTGTGCCGGTTCCGTCACAGGAGAGTTTTCAGGGATTCTACTCGAATCTGTTTGTCGTCCCAAAAATAGGACGTGGTTCGACCTATCCTGGACCTCAAGGCCCTGAATGCCTTCGAGAAGGTGCAGAAATTCCGCATGGAATCCATTTGCACGGTGATCGCTACACTCCACCAAAGGGATTTTCTTCAAGGACGCCTACTTGCATGTTCCGATCTGTGCAAGTCACCAGAAGTTTCTGCGCTTTGCGTACAGCGAAGTCCACTATCAATTGTGGCTCTTCCTTTCGGCCTAGCCTCGGCACCAATGGTGTTCACCAAGGTGCTTGCTCCGGTTCTAGCCTTCTGTTACAATGAGGTATTGCTGTCGTGGGCTATCTGGACGATCTTCTGCTAAGAGCAGAAAGTGGATCAGACTTGGAGGAAAGGTGACTATCGTCAATTAGACCCTCAGGGACTCGGGTGGTTCCTGAACATTCAGGAGTCAGTCCTGGTCCCGACTCAGTGTCTGGAGTATCTAGTTCTGATTCTGGACTCCTTGGAGGCAAAGGTATCCTACCTCTGGAGAAGTTGCTGACACTTCAGTCTGCGGTGCGGGTGCTGACATCCCAAAAATGGTTGTCAATCCGTTTTTTGCATGAGAGTCCCGAGACTCGTGGTGGCCTCCTTCGCGGCCGTTCCGTATGCCCAATCACACACCAGGGCATTGCAGAAGGAGATCTTGTCCACCTGGGACAAATCCCCGTTGTCCTTGGATCTTCAGATCCAGGTGATTCACCTGGTCAGGGCGCCCCTGACATGGTGGTTGGGGTCCTCGGCTCTTCGGTCCGGAAAGTCGTTCCCCTCCTATCCAATGGACGGTACTCACGACGGACACCAGCCTGACAGGCAGGGGTGGAGTCTGGGGAGTCCTGTCGGCTCAGGCCTTGGACTACGGACGAGCCCGTTTACCAATCACTGTTCTGGAAATATGGGCCATCGGACTGTGTCTCTCCTCAGGTCGGAGAGAGTACGGGGTCGCTCCATCAGGAGCCAGTCGGACACCGCCACGGCGGTGGCGTATGTAAACCATCAAGGGGGAACTCGGAGCTCAGCTGCGGCTTCCGAGGTAGTCCGTATCCTGAAGTGGGCCGGAAAAAACGTGCCGGCTCTGTAGGCCATTTTACATTCTGGGCATAGACAATGGGCAGGCGGACTATCGGAATCGCCAGACACCGGACCAAGAAGAGTGGTCCTTGCATATTTCAACTCCTCTACCGACGGTGGGGCATGCCGGATGTGGACCTGATGGCCTCTCGACTCAATCGCAAGGGTCGAGGTTGTGGCCAGATCCAGGGATCCTTGGGCGATGCCTCGGATGCGTTGGTGGCCCCATAGGGTCCTTATCGCCTGATATAAACTCTGGCGATCCTAATTGTTCCGGATTGGCCTCAGCATCACTGGTACGCTGATCTGGTACGTCTCGTCGCGGACGTTCCCTGGCGGTTGCCGATAAGGGAGGACCTTCAGTCTCAAGGTCCTATGTTTCATCCGGCTTACAGTCTCTGGCTTTAACGGCAGGGCTGTTAAAAGCCAGGTGTTGAGGGACCGAGGTCTCTCGGACTCGGTCATTTTGACCATGTTAAGGACACGGAAGTCTTCCTCCAGGCAGATCTATCACCGTGCCTGGAAAGCTTATATCGCCATGTGCGAAGCGCTGGACTGGCGTCCTCGGAAGTATTCAGTCCCCAGAATCCTGCGTCCTCTGCAGTGTGGAGTGACCCAAAAGCTTGCTTTGAGTACCATCAAGGATCAGATTTTGGCCTTGGCCGTCTTCTTTCAGCGACCTCTAGCGGGTCATTTTCTTGGTTAGCACCTTGTGTTGGGGGTTCGCTATGTGCTCCCTCCTGTCAAGCCTCCTCTCCCACCGTGGGATCTGAATTTGGTGCTCTCTGTCCTCCAGGAACCTCCTTTTGGGAATATCCGGGATATTCCCCTCTTATCTTGTCTCAGAAGGTGGCCTTTTTAGTGGCAATCACTTCTGTTTGACGAGTGTCTGAGTTGGCGGCTTAGTCCTGCAAGTCGCCATATTTAGTCATCCATAAGGATAAGGCGGTGTTGCATCCGCGACCTTCCTTTTTTGCCAAAGGTGGTGTCGACCTTTCACCTACATGAGGACATTGCCCTCCTGTCCTTTTGTCCTCACCCATCGCATCCCAGAGAGTTTGCGCTGCACATATTGGAGGTGGTACGAGCCTTACGGGTGTACCTGTCTGCTACTGCTTCTATTCGGAAGTCCGACTCACTGTTTGTGACTGTCTCTGGTCCATAACGGGGCCAAGCGGTTTCGTCTGCCATCATTTTTAGGGGAATCAGACAAACCGTCATTCAAGCCTATGCTCTCAAAGGGCGGGCGCCTCCCTTTCCGGTTACGGCGCATTCCACCAGGGCAATTGGTGCTTCCTGGGTTTCCCGACATCAAGTGTCGGTTGCACAAGTGTGCAAGGCGGCGACCTGGTCGTCTGTTCATGCCTTTTAAGTTTTATAAGGTTAATGTGGCTGCATCTTCGGATGCTTCCTTCGGTCGCAGGGTGCTGCAGGCCGCTGTTTAAAGTTGCGACTCCTCCGTTGAGGAGCTCTGCCTTATTGGAGTGAAGTTTTGGTTTTTCCATTTATACTGCTCCCATCCCTCTTGACACTGCTTTGGGACATCCCACGTGTAAAGTGTAAAGAGACACCGTGTCAGTCCATGGATGGTAAGAGAAAATAGGATTTTTTGTACTCGCCGTAAAATCCTTTTCTCTGACATCCATGGACTGACACGGCACCCACCTTTCCTTTTAAGTATGTACTGCTTTGTTACGAACTGAAGTCTGCTGACTGTAGTGGGAGGGTTATGTCCAGAGGGACCGCCCCCTGGGTGGGGCTGTTCAGCTCTGGCTTTTAGAATGTATGTATAACATTTCACATTCTGCCTAGGTCTTCTCCTGCAAGCAGGGACATAACCCACGTGTAAAGTGTAAAGAGACACCGTGTCAGTCCATGGATGTCAGAGAAAAGGATTTTACGGTGAGTACAAAAAATCCTATTTTAAAAAAAATCACCAGTCAGTGTCTCTGATCACCACCGCAGGTAGTTCTATAATGGCGCTGTACTGCACTGGTGACGGTATGTAAAAAGAGTTAAGAAAACATTTATTAATTTCTTCATTTTCCAAAGATTACTACAAAAAATGACAACTTCAAAAAACTTGCCATGCTTCATCCTTAATACCTTGCACTATCTACTTTCCAAAAAGGGGTCATTTGGGGGATATTGGTACTGTCCTGGTATTTTAGGGCCTCAAGAAATGAGATAGACTGTCAGTACAACAGGATTGATAATTTTTTTCAGATATATACGGTAGTTTGTGGATTGTATAACTTTCCTATAGACCAAATAATATATACTTGGTTATTTTGACCAAAGAAATGTGGCAGAATACATTTTGGCCTAAATTTTATGAAGAAAGGTTATTTGCAAAATTTAATAATAGAAACAAAGAAAAACGTGTGGTGTTTAGCAACAAAAAAAAAGTGTTGTGTAAATACCACCAAAAGAAAGCTCTATTTTTATAAAATCTTCATATGGATGCAATGTTGCATGACTGTGCAATAGTGACAGCGATGAAAGCTGAAAATTGGCCTGGGCAGGAAGGGAGTAAAAGTGTCCACTCCAGTATTGAAGTGGTTACAGGGGTTGTAAAGGTACAAGTTTTTCACCTTAATGCATTCTATGCGTTAAGGTGAAAAAACATTCGAGGATTAGCGCCCCCCCCCCCAAGCCCCCTGTTTACTTACCTGACCCCTCGAAAGTCCTGCGCCATGAACACGCTGGCTTCTCGGCACATTGGTTGATTGAAAGCAGCTCAGCCATTGGCTCGCGCTGCTGTCAATCACATCCAATGACGCGGCGCGCCGGGGGGTGGGGCAGAGTGATACAGTGAGCGGCTGTATCACGGGAGCGTGCCCACAAAAACTATCCACCATGCGAGAGAGCTCGCATGAAGGTGGATAGTTCTTGCGGGGAGGAGCCAAAACAACCGCCAAGGGACCCCAGAAGACCAGGTTCAGGGTCACTCTGTGCAAAACGAGCTGCACAGTGGAGGTAAGTATAACATGTTTGTTTAAAAAAAAAAAATAAAAAAAAAATATTTTGCATTTTGGTGTTCCTTTTTAAATACCAACTTTATGTTGTCCTTTTGTTGTAAAGATGCCTTGAGTTTTATTCCTGGTAATTAACTATGCTTTCTGCACCAAAAAACTGGTGCAGAAAACTGTTTGGGGTGGCGTGCGCCACATCAACTAAGCAGACCTGTCTTAGGTTTATCTGCGCCACCCATAGCAGTTTATATTTCAGACTGAAATAGAAACTGTTTGTTCTGTGACCAATTACCAAAGAGATCGTGGCAGTTTTCTGTATAGAAAACTGCCGCAGATCCCTGCCAGCTCCAGAGCTGGTGTACAGAATGTGAGCTGTCAGCGGACAGCTCATTCCTCTCTGCTTGTACAAGCGGAGCCTACACAGCCTCCTCCCTCCCACACTTAGCTGAGCAGGAGGGTGGGGATAGACATAGAAATCCGGAGCATGCAGCTACTGTTCTGTACTGTGACGGTGTGAAACACAGCGCGGATCAGTCCTAACCAACAAAAGGTTTTGTGTTCCTTGTTAACTAGGAGTAACATCTGCTCCACTTTCTAAGTATGGAAGAGTGGTGCAACCATTGTACTTGCACCACTGAAATTCCCCCCCTCCCCCATTTGAGTCTGCAACCATTGTATTTGTCTTTTAGGAACTCTTTATGAAGACCTCCAAGGTGATGTGAGGTCAGGAAATGAGCTTGTCAAATGTACAGCTAATTTAAGCATAATAAAAGTGAGAATGTGGGCTTAAAAACAGACTAAAACCCGCGCTCGCTTATTTCTTTTCACGTGTGTGTTTGTTTTTTCTTTTCATGAGTATTGTTACAATGCACAAGCATGCAGGCTGGCAGGACTAACAATCTGAACACAACATCTGACTATGAAACTATTACTTTTATGTTGAACTTCTACAATTTTTGCTTCTGCAGACATGCTGAGTGCCCGTCTCCAGAAAACGCAAGCGCATTCATTGTCTTCTGTGAGCGGTATATGGACAAAAAACCAGATGAGCTTATTGGTATGTTTTTTATTTTTGGTATCTATATAACATTAAATGGAACTGCTGTCATGTTTTTATTGCTGTCCCCACTAGGGAGTTTAACTCTCACCAAGAATGAAAGAGTGACACAAATCAAAATTTGGGCCTGTCACTGGAATAGAAGTAAAGTGGAAACCTTCCAATTAGAATATTTGTTCCAGTGACAACTGTCAAAGGGGATTTCCTGTACTAGAGGATTTCCTCTCACTTCCTGTTGCGTTTACAAGAGAGAAAGTTAACGTGATATTTAAGTCTTTTTTAAAAATAACAAACATGTTCACAGGGGAACAGGTCAAATGGCTCCCCATATTGGGATGTGTCAGGCATTGTCACCAGCCATGGATGAGCTGTGAGGAAACACAGGTGAGTTGAGTATGGGGCAGGAGGGGTCAGGGTTTGCCCTTTCCAGAGATGTTGTCACCTTGCTTTGCATGTGCAAGGTAACAATGTCTTTTACTCTTTCGTCCATGGACCGACACAGCTTCTCTATTGACAAAGTGGGTATTATCCGTTAATTAGGAGTGACTAGGCAGAAAAACTTGTAAAAAGTGTTGCATCACACCTTCTACAGTACCGCCCAGGGGGCGGACCCTCTGGGTATACCCTCTCAGTCTGCATCTTCGCAGATCAGTTTTTTTCTGTCTAGCAAGGAGTAGGACATGGCTCCCTTCGGGCCCATTGGTCCAGGGAAAAAAGATATATATATATATATATATATATATATATATATATATATATATATATATATATATATATATATATATATATATATATATATATATATATATAATATTTTTTTGCTACATTTGTTGTTTCCTGCGATCTTCGATCAACTGCCAACTGGGTGACAGGCTGGATCCTCGATCCTTGTAGTCTCCCCAGTTTCGGCCATCGAGCGTGTGCCGACCCTAGCTACGCGCTGGGTTTTCCACGACATGCCCGTCGCTCCACGGGTGGCCGGTGAGCCTACGCTCCAGGGCCTGCATCGGACCGCTCAGCTTCGGCTGACCTTACGGCCGAGTCGCAGCAGCCTGGCCGGTGAGCTTACGCTCCAAGGCTTGCATCGGACCGCTCAGCTTCGGCTGACCTTACGGCCGAGTTGCAGCAGCCTGTCCGGTGAGCGTCATGCTCCAGGGCATACATATGATCGTCCCTTCTGGGTCCAATCACAGCATGCCTGGCCAACAGTCACCTTCCGTGCGCGGACGATCTGTTTGGAATGTCTTCCAGCAGAATACATGCAGGATAGGTAAGTAAAACTCCCCTGCCTCGGCTGGGTGATTTAGCTGGACATTCCTGGAGAGATCAAGTAAGTGGTTGTGGCCCCTTTCTTCCCTCTCTCCCTGCCTTTCCCTCCTCCCTGGGCTTCTAGCTAAAGGTTGCTGGGTGCTGGGGGTCACCTAGGGGGTCCCACTGGAGCGGGGCTGGCTGTAACTAACATTTAAAAGAAATGTCATTTTTTCTTACCTGTGTTTGTGTCCTTCCTCCTCCATGCTGTCGGCGGCCATTTTGAGGTGGTCCATGCCAAGTTTGGCCTCTTGTGACTGCCCGGCGGCCATCTTCCTGTGGTTCGGCCACACCCACTGGCCCCTATCAGCTGATCGGCGGCCATGTTTGTCCACCCTGTATGCAGATATTGCCGTTCGGCGGCCATCTTTTTGTGGGCTATGGCTGCTTGACCTCTATCTTCTGTCGGCGGCCATTTTCTTAGAGCCCACATTATCTTCCATACAGACGTTTTTGGCAACCATTTTTCGAGAGCCTCCGGCCTCTAGGGTGCATTACACTGGCGCGAAAATTCACACAGGAAGTGCTGATAAAAGAAGCAGACTGACACAGCAGCAGGGGGACAGCATCACAGGCGCAGCATAGCAGTACCTATCCAGGGTGGTGAGTCCTCTGGGTGACCCGGCCTCTCTGCAGCACAGGAGGGTGGCCTATTGATATCTTGCTTGGAGCCCTGTGAGTGTCAGCGTGTGGTCAGCATGGCATCTGAGCCAGATGTCTTCTCCCCTGAAACACCAGATTTAGCAGCTGGTGCCCCTGAGGGGTCTATGAACGCTATGACTGCAATCCTAGAGGCGTTTGCTGCCAGGGTGGAAGCAGCACACGGGAATACAGGGGGTAGTAAACGCCCCATCCCCTGCAAGCTTCTGGGGATAATTCCTGGTGCAGAACCAGGTCCAGCTACGGCTCGGGGCCCAGATTCTGACGCATCAGAGACTGCAGACCGTGACCGGACAGTGAGAATGACTCAAAGTCCAGGTCAGTACACGAGACGGTTTTGGTATCTGACCTTATTACTGCAGTGCAGGATATGCTAAAATTGGAAAATACTGCAGAAGCAGCAGAGACTCCGGTCCACTTGGGTTTCATAGACCTGCCCGCACTGCTAAGGTGTTCCCTTGTGTGTCTTTTGATAAACTCTTATACAAGGAATGGGAGAACCCACTGAGGGTCTTTACAGCCCCAAAGAGGTTTGCGGTACGGTACCCCTTTTGAGGAGAGTTTTCTGAAGAAATGGACCTCTCCCCCCTATAGTGGACCCTCCGGTGTCCAGACTTAATAGAGCCACCACAATTCCTGTAGAAGGGGCTCCTGTTTTCTAGGACCCTGTGGATAAGAAGGCTGAAGCACTCGCTTGCTACCTATACTCAGTGGTAGGCTCGGCAGTACGCCCGGCATTGGCGGGGGCCCTAGTGTCTCACACACTTACTGAATGGGCAAGATTGCTACTCCAGGGGTTAAGGAGCGAGATGCTCCTCCTGATGAGATAACATTGGCCGACCTGTTGGTCCAGGGCCTTAGGTTTGTCTGCGAGTCAGACATGAATACTATTCCCCTGCTGTCTAAAACTTCGGTTTATGCAGTAGCAATACGCCGCCTGATCTGGCTAAAAGGCTGGTCTGCGGACCAGACTTCCAAGAAAGCCCTGTTGGATCTGCCTTTTAAGGGCAACAGACTTTTTGGGGCTTCTCTGGATGACATCATCAAGGATGCCACAGGAGGTAAAAGCACTTTGCTTCCCCAAATTAGCAAGGGTAAGGGGCCACGCCAAGGGCAAGGGCCCTCCTTTACTGCACACAAGTGTTTTTTTCGTCCCCCTAGGGCAACAGGGAAAAGACCCCAGGCCGATAAAGCGCCTGCCCAAGGACAAAAGCGTCCCTGGTCCTGCATACCCAATAAGCCTGCGGACAAATTTGCGTCCGCATGAAGGTCCACCCCCACCCAGCTCTCGGGTGGGGAGACGTCTTCGCAAATTCGCGACTCAGTGGACAGCACTAATCTCCGACAGGTGGGTTTGCGAAGTAATCTCCTCAGGCTACAAGATAGTTTCTCTCTTGTCCACCGGACAGATTCAACACCTCCAATCTCCAGCTACTACCGACCCGTCGGGAGGCCCTGTATGGGGCGGTCCAGGGTCTACTGGAACGTGGGGTAGTTATTCCAGTTCCAGAACTGGAACGGGGTTTTTACTCAAATCTGTTCATTGTGCCGAAGAAGGAGGGGGTTCGTCCAAGCTTGGATCTCAGAGCCCTCAATTGCTTTGTGAAGGTACAAAGTTTTCGGATGGAGTCGGTTCGATCTGTAGTCACGGCTCTCCATCCGGGGGACTTTCTGGCCTCCTTGGACATCAAGGATGCATACCTGCATGTCCCCATATACTCCAGACACCAGAGGTTTCTGCGATTTGCTATCGGGAAGGACCACTACCAGTTTGTGGCCCTCCCGTTGGGCCTTGCCTCAGCACCCAGGACGTTCACCAAGGTGCTCGCTCCGATTCTGGCACTTCTAAGACAGCGGGGTATCGCTATCACAGGCTACTTATACGACCTTCTGCTGAAGGCCCCTTCAAGCTCAGAATTGGAGTTAAGCGTGTCCATTACCTGTCAGACTCTTCGAGACTGTGGTTGGATACTAAACACGCAAAAGTCAGTATTGGTGCCCACTCAACGCCTAGTGTACCTGGGGTTGATTCTGGATTCCTCAGAGGCAAAGGTATTCCTCCCTGTGGAGAAGTTGCAGACCCTCCGGGCTGCAGTACGGCAGCTGACTTCCAGGAATTGGTCGTCACTCCGTTTTTGCATGCGAGTGTTGGGCCTCATGGTAGCCTCCTTCGAGGCGGTCCCATATGTTCAATACCACACTCGAGTGTTACAGAAGGAAGTTCTGTCCAGATGGAACAGATGCCCTTCATCTCTGGATTATCAAATCCGAGTGAGCCACCTAGTCAGGAGATCCCTGGTATGGTGGCTGACAGCACCGGCTGTAATGGCCGGGAAGTCATTTCTTCCGGTTTACTGGATAGTGATCACGACGGACGCCAGCCTTACAGGTTGGGGGGGAGTCTGGGGTGTCCAGTCGGCGCCGGGTCGCTGGACCCCAGAGGAAGCCCTCCTGCCGATCAATGTCCTGGAGATCCGGGCGATCAAGCTGTGCCTCTTCAAATGGTCTCAGAGACTGCAAGGGCGTCCAGTCAGGATCCAGTCAGACAACGCCACAGCAGTGGCATATGTCAATCATCTAGGAGGAACAAGAAGCTCAGCTGCAGCATCGGAGATCGCTCGCATCCTGAAGTGGGCAGAGAGGAGCGTACCGGCACTGTCGGCCGTGTACATTCCGGGTGTGGAAAACTGGCAGGCGGACTACCTGAGCCGCCAGATGCTGGACCAGGGAGAATGGTCCTTACACCCGGAGGTGTTCCAACTCCTCTGCCAAAGATGGGGCACACCAGACGTAGATCTTCTGGCTTCCCGACTCAATCGGAAGGTATTGAGATTTGTGGCCCGGTCAAGAGACCCATGGGCAGACGCAACGGACGCGTTGGTAGCATCGTGGGGTCAGTATCGGCTAATCTATGCCTTCCCTCCCTTAAGGCTTCTTCCTCTTCTGCTCCGCAGAGTGGAGGCAGAGGGAATTCCAATGATCCTAATCGCTCCAGATTGGCCTCAGCGTCCTTGGTACGACGATCTAGTACGTCTGGTAGCAGACGTCCCCTGGCGCCTACCACTACGGAAGGACCTGCTATCGCAAGGTCCCATATTCCATCCTGCTTTACAGTCATTGGCTTTAACGGCATGGCTGTTGAGAACCGGGTACTGCTAGACCGGGGCCTGTCAGACTCAGTAATCTCTACTATGAGAAGTGCTCGAAAACCGTCCTCTAGGAAGGTCTATCACCGCACTTGGAGGGCCTACATCTCCAGGTGTGAGGAAATGAAATGGCATCCGCGTACCTATTTGGTTTCCAGAATCCTGCTGTTTTTTACAGCATGGGGTGGACCAAGGGTTTGCCCTAAGTACGATTTAAGGGACAGATATCTGCCCTGGCTGTCTTTTTTCAGCGACCCCTGGCGACTCACTCTCTCGTGAGTACATTTGTGCAGGGGGTCCGACAGGTGGCCCCTCCGGTCCGTCCCCCGTTACCTCCGTGGGACTTGAACCTGGTCCTCTCGGTGCTTCAGAAGGCACCGTTTGAGAATATTAGAGATATTTCCCTGTTGACACTTTCTCAGAAAGTGGTCTTTCTGGTGGCTGTTACGTCAGTTAGACGAGTCTCTGAGCTGGCAGCCTTGTCCTGCAAGGCTCCCTATTTGATTTTCCACAAGGATAAGGTGGTGCTGCGGCCGCAGCCTTCCTTTCTTCTGAAAGTCGTTTCGGCTTTTCATCTCAACGAAGACATTGTACTTCCATCCTTGTGTCCTCACCCGTCAAATCCTAAGGAGTCGGCGTTGCATTCCTTGGACGTTGTCCGAGCTTTGAGAGTATACCTATCTGCTACTTCCCTGTTCCGGAAGTCAGACTCACTGTTTGTTTCGGTGTCTGGTCCCAAGAAGGGCCAAGCAGTCTCATAAGCCACCATCTCTAGGTGGATCCGACAGATAGTAATTCAGGCTTACGCCTTAAAGGGTCAGGCGCCCCCCTTTCCTGTCACGGCGCATTCGACCAGGGCAATAGGTGCCTCTTGGGCTTTCCGACATCAAGCGTCTGTTTCCCAATTATGTAAAGCGGCGACTTGGTCGTCCGCTCACACTTTCACAAAATTCTACAAAATTGATGTAGGTGCATCTTCGGATGCCTCTTTCGGCCGCAAGGTTTTGCAAGCGGCTGTTTAGAGTTGCAACTCCTCCGTTGGAGGAGTGCTGTTTTGTGTTTGGGGTGAAGTTTATTTTTATGCTGTTACCACCCCTCGTTTTTTCTCTGACACTGCTTTGGGACGTCCCACTTTGTCAATAGAGAAGCTGTGTCGGTCCATGGACGAAAGAGTAAATAGGATTTTTTACTCACCGTAAAATCCTTTTCTCTGAGTCCATGGACCGACACAGCACCCACCCCTCCTTTTAAGTTTGTACTGCTTTTTGATGAACTGATCTGCGAAGATGCAGACTGAGAGGGTATACCCAGAGGGTCCGCCCCCTGGGCGGTACTGTAGAAGGTGTGATGCAACACTTTTTACAAGTTTTTCTGCCTAGTCACTCCTAATTAACGGATAATACCCACTTTGTCAATAGAGAAGCTGTGTCGGTCCATGGACTCCGAGAAAAGGATTTTACTGTGAGTAAAAAATCCTATTTTAATGACCAATCCATGTGGGTGCATTTGCATAAGAGATCTTATATATCTATATTTTTTTTTATTAAAATGTATTCTTCTTTAACCTCAGTGTTAACCCTTTATACACCAAAAAAGTTATTGCTGACTCCGTAGGCCCATTGGTAAATTTATGCAAATTGCTTATAAATGGTCATACTTAAAGTAATACTAGTCTCATTTTTTTTGGTGTATTTTTTGTTTAAAAATAACAAACCTGTTCTACTTGCCTGCTCTGTGCAGTGGTTTTGCACAGAGCATCCTAGATCCTCTTCTTGAATCCCTTGCTGGTGTGCTATCGAATAGTGCATGCACGGGACGTAACATCTCTCCAGCTGATCAGCTGGCATGATGTCAACAGTGCGCATGCACAGATCTTCGGAGGAATTATCCGACGATCAGCAAAGCGCGTGGGAGAATCTAATCGTCACATTCTGCCTCCCTCTCTCTGTGCATGCGTGAGACACTACTGATCACTTCACAGGCGGAAGACGCTCTGCACTATTCGACAGAGCACCGCGCTTTGCTGATCATTGGATAATGCTTCCGACGATCACGTCATGCCAGCTGATCAAGAGATCAGCTGGCGTGACATTATGTCCTGCGCATGTGCAGATCGATGAGATGCACTGTTCGACAGAACACCGGCGCTCCTGGCCCCTCCCTCCTGCCGAGTACCCCAAAAACAAGCAGCTTGCTATAGGGGCAGCCAAGCCGCTGCTTTGTGTGTCGTTTCAGACAGGGAACTGTGGCTTGGCCCCGCCCCCTCTCTCTCCTCATTGGTTTACTGACTTTGACAGCTGCAGGAGCCAATGGTGCCCGCTGCTGTCTCAGCCAATGAGGGGGGAAAGTCCTGGACAGCTGAAGCTCTTGTGCACATCCCTGAATCGCAATGAGGCTCAGGTAAGTATTAGGGGGGCTGCTGCACACAGAAGATAAAAAATCCTTCTGCCTTTAGAACCGCTTAAGGGAGGTCTTCATTGGGGAAAAAACAAACAAACTGAAAAACCGTTGGTCATTCCTTACTTAAAGGGGTTGTAAAGGTTTGTTTTTTATTTTCTAAATAGGTTCCTTTAAGCTAGTGCATTGTTGCTTCACTTACCTTTTCCTTTGATTTACCTTCTAAATGTTTGTTTTCTTTGTCTGAATTTCTCACTTCCTGTTTCTCCTCACTAAACTTCACACCATCATCCGAGTGGTGTGGAGTCAGCCAGAACAGCTTACTGAACAGCTTACTGAGGAGGAACAGGAAGTGAGAAATTCAGACAAAGAAAACAAAGAAAAAAAATATTTAGAAGGGAAATCTAAGGAAAAGGTAAGTGAACCAACAATGCACTAGCTTAAAGGAACCTATTTAGAAAATAAAAAACAAAGCTTTACAACCCCTTTAATCCAATATGGAAATAAAGTCTTGGGGGGGGGGGGGGGTGTATTTAAAAAAAAAAAAAAAAAAAGGCATACCTAATAATCCAGTGACACTGCTGGTTCTATGTGAATGGGGCAAAGTCAAATGTTCTCAGTCTATTTCCTCTATAGGTCAAATATTTATTCCTTCATAAAAAGTGTGGTTTGGGAAAATACCACATTATGGCCACCAGCTGAAGCAGACAATCATAGGAAACAAGTATTTATTTTTTTATATGATCCTCGGCTCCATCTAGTGGCCACAATGCAGTATTTTCTTATGAAAAATGAATGAATAAAATTTGACCTGTAGCGGAAATGGGAGAACATCCAATTTTCACCCCATTTACACAGAAATGGAACCTGTTTTAAATACACACGTTGAATGTTTGTTGAAAACCTATGTTTTTATTACACAAAGCAGATATTTTGTTGTTATTTTAATTGTAAATATTGAGCTTCTTAACACTAGCTATGAGTTTGATCCAAACATTTTATATATGCAAGATACTGTAGAGTATCTTTTTTTTTTTTTTTTTTTTAAATACACAGTGCTTGTTTTGTACAGGTCCTGTGTTTTATATCCAACAACTAGATATTTCATAAGACTTTCATTTGTGACAACAGCTGTTGCCCTTCTTTGTAAGCTTTTAAACTGCCTAAAGGCGCACAGTGCAATAATGGTATACGCATCCCAGTTTATTCAATTGTTGACATGCTGGAACATTTCATAAATAAACGTTACAATATCTGAATGTCTAAATGCAATCATTGCGATCTTCTAGAATACTTGATGTACTCTCCACCGTAAAATTATTTGTCTTGCAAAATTATTTACAGTACCATACAAACTCTGCTTTATGGAGAAGCACAGCATAGCTTCTATTTCTTTAGCATTCATTGAGGGACATAACTAAGTCGAACTATAGGCAAAACTTTGCTTTTTACTTTGGATAGAGTTTTTTTTTCCCCCATTGTGGAGATTTACCTTCACTTCCTGTCCCATAGTCAAAACAGGAAGTGAGAAGAAATTTCTGCAAAATAGGTGAATCCAATGGGATCACTGGCACTAGTGCAAAATAGGGGAATCCAATGGGGTCACTAGCACTAGTGTCTCCATTGCTTCTGCGGACATCCCAAAATTTGGGACTTTTTTACTTTTCCCTTTTAATGATCATGGTAAACAGGACAATTATAGATGGTGAATCTCACCGATGGGGATCCAACTATAAAAACCTTATGGGTCTCCACTCTGTCCAAAACCAAAAAAAAAAAAAAAAAGTTTTGCCTTTTTAGTTGTTCTTTGGACAATGACAAATATAAAATACCAGCCCATTCTAACCCCTCCTGCTCCCAACATGCCTCAGTTTTGTGTTAGTGTCCGAGGAGGATGGACATGTTTGCATTGCTCAGTAGAGTAAAGCCTTCCCTTTTTGTTAACTAATGATTTTTCTTGATTCAAGATTCCTCTGCAATCTTGAGCTGGTTTGCACATGCATCTATCCACATTGACGGATCATCAGCAGTAGCTTTTGTAGGCTATATCTGGACCCTGCTGGACCTAGACGTTCGCAGGGCTAGCTTGAAATGTAACCTTTGGGCACTGGGCTCTGCTTTAAAAGTGTTCAATGGACACTGGGCTTTTCTTTCCAGAACAAAGTGTACTGGGTTAGTTGGCCACCACAGGCTTTTTGTTTCAAGAGCCATAGCACAGCCTCAGATGTTGTTTTTGTCTCTGAAGACTCACTTTGTGAGTTTGTTGTGCAAGATGAGCACTGAGAGCGACAGCCTTTTACTAGGGCTGTTGGTGGGCCATTTTACGTTCCCGCTTTCCATTGACTTTCCAGGGGTTAATTCTAATGTCCTGACGAAGTTCCGGGAGGAACGAAACACATGTAGACAGAACCTACAAAATGCTCAGTTCAGAGCTTACTATGGGAACAACACACCTGCAGGATTCATACAGGATTACCATCTAACCTGCATTATCTGCCTGACCCATGGAATAGCCGTTTCTATCATGTTTAATCAGTCACCTTGCTGACTGTAACCTTTTGGAGGATTGCTACAATTACAACCAGCCAGCTATCATTTGAGGAAGCTGATCTGAGAGTGCACTCATACACATACCGATCATATCGTCAGTTCAAGCTGAATACCCAGATTGACGGGACCCATTCACTGACAGGCCGGATCGGATGAATGTTTTTCATCTGTGCTTTTTTGTGATATTGTTCAGCAGTTTTTCTATTCGTGTGATCATTATTATATGATCCACACCTGGGTATTACATTTTGCGGCATTATCAGTGGATGAGGGCATTCCCACACTATATCCAGCCAACACTCACGGTTTGATCCCCTGTTATATCTTCACCACCAGGACTATTAGAATGGTTGTTGCCTTTATCCAGGTGAAATTATGTTTGGGTTATATAGGAATCCTCTAACATCACCATTCAGTGAGATCGGTCCATCTGAGGACTCCCCGACCTGGTATTGGGCTACTGCATTCACCCAATGTGGCTATAAGGTGCAGAGCCCTATACTTCGGTAATCGGGCAATCATCTGGTCTGGAATCATCATTGGGTAGGGTTTGAATTCAGGTCCACTCATCAGGGGTACCATGTAGAGGGTGTTGTCACAGTCTCTTAATTCCAGCTCCAGAATCTTTTTTTTTTTAGGGTGGAAGGTTTTACCAGCGGTCCCATATCTGTACTGAGGGGAAATAGGGGATGGGAAGGGTTGTATACATTTTTACTATGTTTTGAAGGGCGAGAGGGTTGGTAGGGGAGTATTGTATTTAGTAGGGAGGAAGGATGTTTGTCTGAGGGCTGTATGTTGATACCATTTTTTCATACAATATTTTAAGGAGATAACCCATGGGTGTGCAGGAATATTTTTATTTAATTTTTGTGTGACAGTTCTGCTTTTTGTATACACACCCCACCATTATTGATGGAGGTACCCTCATATATTTAACCTGTCAGGCTCCCAGTTGCTGTTTTTGTTTTTTTCTTTTTTCATGTTAATGCTAAAAGATTGAGCGCTCACATCATACAGTGAGCTCCACACTCTTCTGCTCTTGAGGTGGCAACTTATTGTTGGTCCTTCTATTTTCAAGCAGTAAATATGCTTTAAGGGCTGGTTCACACCAGATACAGTCCAGTCTGTTTTGAATCTGCTTCAAAATTGCATGCACAGTGTTTTCCATGAATTCCAGTTGCCCTGGTTCATACCAGTGCTTTCCAAGTGCAGCCAACAAAAGTAGAACATCATCCACAATCCATAAAATCTGAATAGTCACCAGTTCTCAGTTTTTGTGTTTTCTCTGGCCTAACTGGAACATCTAAATGGTTTGTTCCAGTATATGCTCCCATATGATTACAGACCTGGAGGGGTTTCTTGTCTAGGCTTTTCTTGGCTACTTTTGTTCGTATTTTAGTTGTAGTATCTTCCCTCCTCATCACCTTTTCTGTTTCCCGCAAGGTCTCTTCTCTCCCTGAGGAGAAGCAATTATCCCTGTGGATGCATATGCTCCAATGGAGGTCAGACTGAGTCCACCACTGTGTTTCCCCGGGAGGTTTGGTGTAGCGAGTAGCCCTTGATGACAACCTGGTCCCCTGATGTATGCTGCCAATTGTTGTGAATAGACCATGGCTGCCTGCGTCACAGGGTCCTTTGGGGGGAAGTTATGCATGGCTGAAGCAGGTTTATGCTCCTCTTCCCTGGGTGTCAATAAGATGGGAGCAGAGGAGTCCAGTGTCCCTGTCCTTTTTTCAGACAGGTGAACCAGGTGATGCACTTGCAGTGCACAGACCAGGTGAGAATGCAACCTACTATGCCATGGTCTCCCTGTACGAACATCAGTACAACAGGTACACGGGTATACCCTAGTGGCGACATCCGCAGATGCCAGGGGGAGCACAAGCAGGTGGAGGATAAAGCAGTAAGTGGACCTGGACCTTCCCAGGAGTAGTACAGCACATTTCCTCTGGTCAACAATGCTACAGCATGCAGTCTGATTCCGTCATGTCAGCTCCTACAAATTTTGGCAGATGTAGGCATCAGTGGCTCCAGGAGGATTGTAGTTTTTCCTATAGCTTTCCTTCATTCTGTACCCATACTGTGGGCAGGTAAAGTGTTACCCCATGGAGGATATCCTCTGTTTGGCTGTTGGTTGCTTTGGTTAGGGTTCTTTGCTAGCCTTTTACAAGAGTTAAATGCGCTGTGTATCTTAGACTGATATTGGTATGGCACGTTGGAAGCAGAGGCTGCAGCCCTAACACCTTTCAAGCTGCAGAGCAGAGTGCCAGGAGTTATTAGCTTATTAACTCCTCCCTACACTTATGTTATACTTTTTGGTGAGCAGGGGAACTGGGTTACTCAATTCTAACCTAGATTAGACTCCTTTTTCACCTTTTTTGGCAGTCAAGGCAAGGTGATAGTCTAGAAAGGGGGTGGGGTGTCTGATATGGTTTAATCAGGGCTTTTTGTGCTACATTTTAGGCAATAGCCCATCCCTAGACTGAGCTAAGCAAATAAAATGAATATCCTGAATTTTTAAATGGACCAGCTCCTCTGCTAAACCTCTATGCAAGGGCTGCTTGGGTTAGATAAAGCGATCTTTACATACTGCAATGTATTGAGGTATTTCCTGTGCATATGCATTGATTAAATATTGTATGTGGTATTAAGAAGACTCATATTTGCTTCTATTACAACTAAAATCTTTGATGTTCGGGTCCAGGGGTTAAAACTGTACCTAATTATGGGATACCAATATTCTCTTATATATCCCAGTTGATGTTTCAACCTTTAGATTTCTATCACCTTGAGCTCCCTGAGTATCTCCACTGGATACATGTGTATATATTGCATTTGTAGCCAGAGAAGTTATACCTATGATATGCGATTATGCTAATTGTCTAAAGCATATGGCTGATTTTAGGATATTTCTTAACCACTTCAGCCCCGGACCATTTGGCTGCCTAAAGACCAGAGGACTTTTTACAATTTGGCACTGCGCTGCTTTAACCGCTTAAGGACCAGCGCACGACGATATACGTCGGCACAATGGCACGGCTGGGCAGATGGACGTACCTGTACGTCCTCTTTAAGATGTGGCATTGTGGGCGCGCGCCCGCCGCAAGCTCAGTGAGTCCGACCGCGGGTCCCGCGGACTCATTGTCCGTGGGGATACACGCGATCGTCTCACGGAGAGGAAGAACGGAGAAATGCTGATGTAAACAAGCATTTCCCCATTCTTCCTAGTAACAGGACACTGATCACAGCTCCCGGTAATCTGGAGCGGTGATCAGTGTCGTGTCTCACACAGCCCATCCCCCCTATAGTTAGAAGCACTCCCTAGGACACACTTAACCCCTTCAGTGCCCCCTACTGGTTAACACCTTCACTGCCAGTGTCATTTTTACAGTAATCGGTGCCTTTTTATAGCACTGATCGCTGTATCAATGACAATGGTCCTAAAATGGCGTCTAAAGTGTCCGATGTGTCCGCCATAATGTCGCAGTCACGATAAAAATTGCTGATCGCCACAATTGCTGGTAAAAAAACAAAATATTAATAAAAATGCCATAAAACTATCCCCTATTTTTTGTAGACGCTATAATTTTTGCGTAAACCAATCAATAAACGCTTATTGCGTTTTTTTTTTTTTTTACCAAAAATATGTAGAATGCGTATCGGCCTAAACTGAGGAATTATTTTTTTTTATAGATATTTTTTGGGGATATTTATTATAGCAAAAAGAAAAAAATATTGCTTTTTTTTTCTTTTTCAAAATTATCGCTCTATTTTTGTTTTACAGCGCAAAAAATAAAAACAGCAGAGGTGATCAAAGACCACCAAAAGAAAGCTCTATTTGTGAGAAAAAAAGGACGTACATTTTGTTTCGGAACCACGTTGCACGACCGCAATTGTCAGTTAAAACAACGTAGTGCCGAATCGCAAAAAGTGCTCTGGTCTTTGGTCAGCCAAATGGTCCGGGGGTTAAGTGGTAACTGGTAATTGCGCGGTCATGCAATGTTGTACCCAAACCAAATTTGCGTCCTTTTTTCCCCACAAATGGAGCTTTCTTTTTATGGTATTTGATTGCCTCTGCGATTTTATTTTTAATTTTTTGCAATATAAACGGAAAAAGACAGAAATTAAAAAAAAAATAATAATTATTTCTTTATCGTACACCACGGGACACAGAGCTAGTCATTACATAATGGGTTAAGGGTCACCAGCGGTGATTGGACACTGGCACAACCAATGGAAGACAGTTCCCCTCCATATAACCCCTCCCATCAGGGAAGTACCTCAGTTTTTTCGCCAGTGTCGAAAGGTGTTGGACGCGTTAGGAGGTGCTAAAGGAAAGCTCTACCAAAGAGACCCTCTGGGGGTAAAAGAGCTATGCTTTCGGATCCATCCAAGACGCCTACAAATGAGCTGAATCTGGATGGGATCCGGGCCTCATCCATGAGGCGTCGCCTGTAATGTCTCTCTTCGGAGGACTGGGCTCTAAGATCCAGCACTTTCGCTATTTCGCTATAAAGTCCTGGTAAGAGTCTTGTACAAGGCCCAGGGGAGAGGTATCCTTTAAATAGGAACCCATATCCCTGAAGGTTGGCACACATAGCCCACCGTGAAGGGTGAAGTTTGGTATCTGTCTGAAAACTTTCAGCAGAAAAACCTGCGGCGTGGATAAGGTGAGATTAGAAGGTCCATAACTAGGTTGGGACCTTTTTCAAAAAGTGGATGTCTTCTTTTTTCCACCACTGGGGGGAGTAAAGAGCTGAATATACTCACCTCACTCTGTTCAGTGTCGGCTTCGGCGAAGTACACTGCTCGTCACCTCCGCTGCTGAGCTTGCTTGAGCACCCCGCTCCTCCTTCCGGTGGCCGATACAGACACCTGCAGATGCAGGTAAGTGGGGACAGGGGCTGATGAGAGTCCTCTCTCACTATGGCCACCACCATAGCGCTAAAGGCCGCGCGCGCGCGGGAGCGCGCTTTATCGGAGGGGGGGGGGGCCGAGGCGTGCGCGGGCACGTGGCGCGCGCAGGCACAGAAACGGCGCCAAATTTAAAAGACTGTCAGTGTAAAAAGCACTGCAGCAGCAAGCAAGCTCGTTAGTTCTCTTGTTCCTGGCAGAGAAACACAGCAGCTATACAGGGACGTAAGACTCCATGTGGTTGGATTGGGTACTTCCTAGAAGACATCCATGTTATGCATAGTTATGTGTTAAAAGTTGCATACTTAATGTATTTGCTAAACTGAACACGGTAGTATATGCATTTAGGTACCTTGTATTTTGTCTAAACAGTAAGTCTTCCAGGGGAAGTAATGCGGACAAAAAGAGATAAAAGAGCACCGCCGCCTGAGACAGGGGGCTCTAGCTGTGCTGACTCGGTACCTTCCTCTCCTGTGTTGCCAAAAGCACCTGTACAGGATGAGCCATTACCTCTGTCAGGTATGGCGGCTTCCCCAGTGAAGCCTGGGCCTGCATATGTCACTGAGGACACTTTATCAGCTGCCCTAAATAATCTGGAGGAGAAAATTGCTACTTTAATCGCTAAATCCTCTAAAAAGGACAATAAGCGAAGCAGATCTCCTCCAGTATTGGACCTCCCTTCAGAAGTACCTGAGGAGGAGGAGGATGAGGAGGAGGCTACATCAGCAGAGGATGAGGAGTCAGACGGATCAGGGATATCGGATGAGCCTTTTTCGGTATCCCAGATTTTAAAGTCACAGGTGCAATGCTATGCAGGAGCCGTGCGAGCTGCATTTAGGTTACCCTCTTTGGAGGTAACAGAATCACCTGTCTCCTCCCTAGGATCATTAAGATCCCTGCAAGGTGCATGCTCCTTCCCGGTTCATCCGTTACTAGAGGATCTATTGTACGCAGACTGGCAACATCCAGATAAGCGTTTTTCACCTCCAAAAAAGTTTAACATTCTTTATCCTATGGAGGAAAATTTTTTAAAGAAATGGAGCCTGCCTACGGTAGATGCGGCTATTTCTTGTGTAAATAAAAACCTGACATGTCCAGTGGATAATGTACAAGTGTTTAAAGATCCTTCTGAGAAGAAGTTGGAATCCTTACTGAAATCCTCCTTCCTTTTGGCCGGCTCAATTATCCAACCTGCAGTAGCAGCAGTCGGTATGTGTCAGGTCGTCAGCCAACAGGTAAAGCAGGGGCTGAAGGAGCTGCCTTCAGAGCAGGCTAAAAATTGGGAGAATTTACCTAAAGCCTTATGCTTCACAGTGGATGCCATGAGAGATTCTATCATACAGGCATCACGCCTTACACTCCAGCTGGTACAGATGCGCAGAGTACTTTGGCTTAAGCATTGGTCAGCGGAAGCCCCATGCAAAAAGTTGTTGGCAAGTTTCCCGTTCCATGGCGAACGCCTTTTTGGGGAAGATTTAGAAAGATATATCCAAAAGATATCAAGTGGTAAAACGACACTTTTACCTGAGAGAAAGAAAAACAAGAGACCTTGTTTTAAACACACTCTCTCCCCAGCTCCCGGGAAATCGGACTCCAGCCAGTGGCGACGGCCTTTTCAGCCGCCCAAAAAAGCCAAAGAACAGGCTCAGAAGAACAAGAAGCCGTGGGGTTCAAGAGCTAATAAGCAAGCCCCCAAAACCTCTCATTGAAGGGGCGCCCCCGCTCGGCCGAGTGGGGGGAAGGCTTCGTCAGTTCTCAGCGACTTGGCGGACAGAAACCCAGGACAAATGGGTGGTATCCACAATATCCTCAGGGTACAGACTGGAATTTCGAGAGATCCCATCTTCTCAATTCCGAAGTTCAAGACTCTCCAAGGATCCACAAAAAAGAGGATCCTTCTTCAAAGGTTTGAATCACTTAATAGCTCAAGGTGTGGTTACAGAGGTACCCCAAAAGGAGCAAGGTTCAGGTTTTTACTCAAACCTCTTTGTGATTCCAAAACCGAACGGAGAAGTCAGACCCATCCTGGATCTAAAAAATCTAAACCAGTTTCTGAACGTTCGCCATTTTCGAATGGAAACGATTCGATCCGTGGTCGCTACTTTAAAAGGCGGAGAATTCATTGCGTCCATAGATATCAAAGACGCATATCTACACATACCAATCCTCCCCGCTCACCAAAGATTCCTAAGGTTTGCGGTAGAAGATCGCCACTTTCAATTTGTGGCCCTGCCATTTGGTGTAGCCACCGCGCCCAGAGTATTCACAAAGGTGCTAGCTCCTCTGTTAGCAAACCTAAGAACACGGGGCATTGCGGTAACAGCCTATCTAGACGATCTACTATTAATAGATCAGTCAAAGGAGGGGTTGGATCACGCTGTAGACACTACAGTAGGATACCTGGAGCATTTAGGATGGATTATAAACTTACAAAAATCCTCTCTCCAGGCCCAAAGAAGGATAGTGTACCTGGGCATGATCATAGATACAGCCCAAAACAGGGTATACCTGCCAGAGCCAAAGATACAGTCTCTGAAAGACCTGATCCACAAGGTCAAAGCAAACAAGAGGCCGTCTATTCGCCTTTGCATGAGACTATTGGGAAAGATGGTAGCCTCCTTCGAGGCGGTCCCTTACGCCCAGTTTCATTCGAGACTACTTCAAGGCAATATTTTAGCCTCCTGGAACAGGAAGAGCCAAGCTCTGGATATACCCATGCGCCTGTCCTCACAAGTACGCCACAGCTTCAATTGGTGGCTAGAAGCCAGGAATTTACGGAAGGGAAAGTCCTTCCTCCCAGTGGCCTGGAAGGTGGTATCTACGGATGCCAGCCTATCGGGCTGGGGTGCAGTATTCGAGGAGGCTTCTACCCAGGGAACCTGGGCCAAGACTCAGGGGATCCTGCCCATCAATGTGCTAGAGATCCGGGCGGTATATCTAGCCCTCAAAACCTGGACATACAGGTTACAGGGCTACCCAGTTCGGGTTCAATCCGACAATGCTACGGCAGTAGCTTACATCAATCACCAAGGAGGCACCCACAGTCGGGCAGCCCAAAGAGAGGTGAACCGGATCTTGGCATGGGCAGAAGAGCATGTACCTTGCATCTCTGCAATCTTCATTCCAGGGATAGAAAACTGGCAAGCAGACTACCTGAGTCGTCAGCAGCTGCTACCAGGAGAGTGGTCTCTTCACCCAGAGATCTTTCAGGCCATATGTCTGAGATGGGGAAACCCAGATGTAGACCTGCTAGCTTCCAGGTTCAACAAGAAATTGGACAACTTTGTGTCCAGAACGAGAGATCCTCTAGCCTACGGGACAGACGCTCTAATAACTCCATGGAATCAGTTCTCACTGATCTATGCATTCCCTCCGATCCCTCTTCTACAAAGACTGCTTCGCAGGATCAAGGAGGAGGGAATACCAGTAATCCTAGTGGCCCCAAACTGGCCCAGGAGGCCTTGGTATGCCGAGATCGTAAAAATGGCGATAGGAAGGCCCTGGAAGCTTCCACTTCGACACGACCTGTTGTCACAGGGTCCAGTATTCCACCCTTCCTTACAAAGGCTAAATTTGACGGCCTGGCTGCTGAGACCCACATTTTGAAAAAGAGAGGGGTCTCTGGCCTGGTTCTTTCTACGCTCATTAATGCTAGAAAGCCAGCCTCCAGACTCATCTATCATAGAGTCTGGAAAGCATACGTTTCCTGGTGTGAATCCAGAAGTTGGAATCCTCTGAAATATGAAATAAGTAGGATTCTTGCTTTTTGCCAGTTAGGAGTGGATATGAAATTAGCCCTTAGCACCATCAAGGGGCAAATATCGGCTCTATCAGTCTTCTTTCAGAGACCATTGGCATCTCACTCCCTAGTTCGGACATTCATTCAGGGGGTACTGAGGATAAATCCTCCAGTCAGGTCTCCCTTGTGTCCATGGGATTTGAATTTGGTATTGTCAGTGTTGCAAAAGCAACCTTTTGAACCTATTCGCCATATTCCTTTAATTATATTAAGTAGGAAATTGGCCTTTCTGATTGCTATAGCTTCTGCTAGGAGAGTATCAGAGCTAGCAGCTCTTTCTTGTAAAGAGCCTTATCTAATTTGTCACAAGGACAAGATCGTACTACGACCCCATCCGGCTTTTCTACCTAAGGTGGTGTCGGCTTTTCACTTGAATCAAGACATTGTTCTGCCTTCCTTTTTTCCAAACCCACGGACGGCGGGGGAAAAATTATTACACTCTCTAGATCTAGTGAGAGCGGTAAGGGTGTATCTGCAAGCAACCGCTCAGATACGTAAAACAGATGTTTTGTTTATTTTACCAGATGGTCCCAAGAAGGGCCAAGCGGTATCAAAATCCACCATTTCCAGGTGGATTAGACAAGTAATTGTTCAAGCTTATGGTTTAAAGAACAGGACTCCTCCTTTTCCTGTTAAGGCGCACTCTACCAGGGCGATAAGTGCTTCATGGGCAGTGCACCACCAGGCTTCGATGGCTCAGATCTGTAAGGCTGCAACTTGGTCCTCAGTCCATACATTTTCCAAATTCTATCAAATAGATGTGAAAGGACATGAGGATTCCGCCTTCGGGCGAAGTGTGCTGCAGGCAGCAGTATAGGGCTTCTGGTCCGCAAGCGGTCGGTTTGATCTGTGTCTCCCCCCCTTCATATGAGCATTGCTCTGGGACGTCCCATTATGTAATGACTAGCTCTGTGTCCCGTGGTGTACGATAAAGAAAATAGGATTTTTATAACAGCTTACCTGTAAAATCCTTTTCTTGGAGTACACCACGGGACACAGAGGTCCCACCCTTCTTATGGGAACCTTACTGCTTTGCTACAAAACTGAGGTACTTCCCTGATGGGAGGGGTTATATGGAGGGGAACTGTCTTCCATTGGTTGTGCCAGTGTCCAATCACCGCTGGTGACCCTTAACCCATTATGTAATGACTAGCTCTGTGTCCCGTGGTGTACTCCAAGAAAAGGATTTTACAGGTAAGCTGTTATAAAAATCCTATTATTTTCTACTTTTTGTTATAAGAAAAATCCAATAAACTAAATTTTAGTCATACATTTAGGCCAAAATGTATTCAGCCACATGACTTTGGTAAAAAAAAAAGTCATAAAGCGTATATGGTTTGCGCAAAAGTTATAGCGTCTACAAACTAGGGTACATTTTCTGGAATTTACGCATCTCATTTCTTGAGGTGCTAAAATGGGGTCATTTGGAGGGGTTTTGTACTGCCCTGCCATTTTGGAAAGTAGAAACCCCAAGGAAATTGCTGAGAGGCATGTTGAGCCCATTGAATATTTAGTTTTTTTGTCCCAAGTGATTGAAAAATGGAAAAAAATAATAATTTTTTACAAAAAGTTGCCACTAAATGATATATTGCTCACACATGCCATGGTTATATGTAGAATTACACCCCCAAAATACATTCTGCTGCTTCTCCTGAGTACGGGGATACCACATGTGTGGGACTTTTTGGCAGCCTAGCCGCATACGGGACCCCGAAAACCAAGCACCGTCTTCAGGATTTCTAAGGGTGTAAAATTTTGATTTCACTCCTCACTGCCTATCACAGTTTTGAAGGCCATAAAATGCCAAGATAGCACAAAACCCCCCCAAATGAACCCATTATGGAAAGTAGACACCCTAAGCTATTTGCTGAGAGGCATGGTGAGTATTTTACAGCTCTCGGTTGTTTTTGAAAACAAAGAATTATTATTATTTTTTTTTTTAATTTTCAAAACTTTGATCAAAAGCGAGATCTGCAGAATACTTGCCATACCTCTCAGCAAATAGCTTGGGGTGTCTACTTTCCAAAATGGGAGGGGGGGGGGGTTTGTGCTGTCTGGGCATTCCATGGTCTCCAAAACTATGATAGGCAGTAAGAAGTGAAATCAAAAATTTACACCCTTAGCCTGAAGACGGTGCTTGGGTTTTCTTTCTCGTACATCACGGGACACAGAGCGGCATAGTAATTACTATGTGGGTTATAGAGATTACCTTCAGGTGATGGACACTGGCACACCCAAGACAGGAAGTCCCCTCCCCTATATAACCCCTCCCATACCGGGAGTACCTCAGTTTTTTTGCCAGTGTCTAAGGTGTTGGTCACGGTTAAACATGTGTCTGGGCTTGTGTGTAGGTTCAATCCTTGGGCCTAGGCAAGCCATTCCGGATCCGTCCAAAGTGCTTCATAGCCAAACGGTCGGTACCCGGGCCTCGGCAAGAAGAACAAGGTTTTGCCTGTAATGCCTCTCTTAGGAGGGCTGGACCCTGGGATCCAGTACTCTGGTTATACCCAAAACCAAGATGTTTTCTAGCAGGGTGCTATACAGGTCCTGAGGAGTGGTGCTCCTTGGGACCCCGGTCTCTGAAGGTCTGCTGACATTGCCCGCCGTGAGGGGTGCAGTTTGGGCTTCTGTGCCGAACAGGGTCCTGCGGCGTGGAAAAGGTAAGTGGAGATCCCTGAGGAACTTGGTTCTGCGGGGATCTTCAATTCTAATGTGTTTTTTTTGCCTGTTACCTTATGGTTATTCCCGCTGGTCTATGCGTGCCTAAATTACAAATCCTGAAATACAGTTTCACATAGGATTCAAGACATTGTGCTGTACCTTACTTAACCAGTAGAGGCTGCTGTGGGATGTCTTTGGGCTATTCCTCCTATTGGTGTAAAGCCCAAGCAGATGATAGACTCTCGCTATAGAGAAGCTGCAAATTCGTCTGTCATGCTTACCACGGGCTCTGTCATCCCCGTGCTCTGTATATAATCAGCGGTGGGTCCTGGCTCCTCTCCCTATTGCCTACATGCCTCTCCATGTGTGTCGGCGCCGCCTACACGCGCGTGCGCGCACACTCAATATGTGAGAAATAGGCCAGAAGGGGGAGGGGCTTGGCAGATGACGCTCTGTGCTCGCTGGCGTGCTTCTGCGCATGTGCGGGCGTCCCAGCCTTTTAAAAAGCGCAGTTTTTTTCTGTGGAGCTGCTGTGGAGGGGACAGAGCATGGGCTTGGTGGTAAACAGATACTTAGAGGCATACAGCAGGCGGTTGATACAGGCATCCCCTAGAAATGCACATTAGTTAGGCACCAGACTGATATAGTCTAGCGTACTTGCTGCTATATATGTCAGTAAGTGGTATATTTGGCTATAGATACCTCAGCTTTGGGCTAAGGAATATGCCGTCCAAGGGCTCTGGGACTAAAAATCCTAAGAAGCAGAAAGGGTCTCCATCGGGCTCTGAGGATCTGGGGCATGCTTCTGCTGCACCAGCCTCCCCTGAAAAATCAGTGGTTAGTACCCGCAGGGAACCCTCAAGAGTGCTAGGTGCTGCGGCTGCCCTCAGTTTAACTGCTCCTGTGTATGTAACAGAGGAGGCTTTTGCCTCGGCTCTGGGAGGATTGGAGCAAAGATTGGCAGCATTAATCGCTTCTTCTCTGCCAGAGAGAAAGCGCGCCAGATCTCCGTCTCCTTCATTAGAGTACCTGTCAGCAGAGCAACAGTCCCACGTAGGGGATTGACCTGCCTGAGGGGGATCAGGTTGAGGATGACCATTTTCAGCGTCTCAAGCTGAAAGACTTGGTCCAGTCCTTGACGGTCATGGTTCGGTCAGCCTTTAAGTTGCCCCTTTCTGAACCAACGACTGCTTCTGTTTCCTCGTTGGGGTCTTTAACCACTTCCCGCCCAGTCAATAGCGAATTGACGTCCGGGAAGTGGTTGCAATATCGATACTGGACGTCATATGACGTCCTGCAGGATATTGCCTTGCGCGCGCCTGCGGGGGCGCGCAGCGTGGTGATCGGGGACGGCATGTGTCCCTCGGACACAGCGCTTCCCCGATCACGGTAAACAGCCAATTTCATTGGCTGTTTACCATGTGATCGGCTGTGTCAAAGTCACAGCCGATCACCTGTCAAAACAAACTCGGCGGCGCGCTCCGTGCGCGCCGCCACAGGCTTGCAGAGCGGGGATCGGGGAAGGCGAGTGTCCCTTGGACACAGCGCGTCCCCGATCAGAGTAAACAGCCAATGAATTGGCTGTTTACCACGTGACCGGCTGTGTCCAATCACAGCCGGTCACAAATGTAAACAAACTCCACAGGAGTTACTACCTGATCCCTGCTCTCTCCTCACACACCGATCTGTGAGGAGAGAGAAGAGATCAGCAAGTTAGCTCAGTGTAGTTTGTCTACATAAGTTTACAGTGCACAACACGCCCCCCCCCCCCATAAAGAGGACCTGTCACACAGCCCAGCACATCAATCAGCCCAGCACATCAATCAGCCCAGCACATCAATCAGCCCAGCACATCAATCAGCCCAGCACATCAATCAGCCCAGCACATCAATCAGCCCACCTGTCAATCAATCAGCCCACCTGTCAATCAATCAGCCCACCTGTCAATCAATCAGCCCACCTGTCAATCAATCAGCCCACCTGTCAATCAATCAGCCCACCTGTCAATCAATCAATCAGCCCACCTGTCAATCAATCAATCAGCCCACCTGTCAATCAATCAATCAGCCCACCTGTCAATCATCTGTCACAGGCCCACCTCCATCGGTACCGCCATTGGCACCGCCACACAGGCTACCAGTACCTCCATCGGTGCCAGTACCACCACCAGTACCGCCACCAGGCCCAGCATCTATACTGCCACACAGGCCCGCTACCAGTATCACCACTAGTGCCGCCATCGGTACCACCACCAGTACCACCACCCGTACCACCGTCGGTAGTGCCACCACCACCTGTACCGCCATCGGTACCATCACCACCCGTACCACCACCACCTGTACCGCCATCGGTACCACCACCACCTGTACCGCCATCGGTACCACCACCACCCGTACCGCCATCGCTACCACCACCACCCGTACCGCCACCTGTACCGCCATCGGTACCGCCGCCACCACCACCACCCGTACCGCTATCGGTACCACCACCACCCGTACCGCTATCGGTACCACCACCACTTGTACCGCCATTGGTACCACCACCACCCATACCGCCATCGGTACCACCACACAGGCCCACCACTAATACCTCCATCGGTACTACCACAAAGACCGCCACCACTACCACCAGCAGTACCATTACACAGGCCCACCAATAACCACTGCCATAATGTCCCAAAGGGTTTACACACCTGAGGAGGCATATGCCATTCTTGCCATGTCGGATGATGAGAGCAGCGGGGAGCTCCCATTATCCGATTCTGGTTCGGAATACGAGCCAGTGGAGGATAGTGGCTCAGAGTCCGAGTCCCCGGAGGAAACCGTCCCTCCCAAAAGAATGCGATCGGCACCAAGATCGGCACCAAGATCAGCACCAAGATCAGGAGAACTGCCCACCACCAGCAGCGCCATACCCCAGGAAGAGAAGCCCAGTACAAGCAATGGAAATGCACGCCCAACCCGAAGAATCCAGCCCCAATCCTACCTTCCCGATGCCCTGGCAAACCCCTTATGGTTGCCTGCCAACTCAGGATCCGCTATCATCCCCCCTTTCACCGCACAGCCAGGTGTGCAGCCCGACACTACAAATTTTTCTAAATTTGATTATTTTTGTTTATTTTTCCCACAAGATTTGCTGCAGAATATAGTGGATCAAACGAATCTGTATGCATCCCAATTTATTGCTACCAACCCCGATTCTTCCTACGCCCGCATGTTCCAGTGGCGGCGTCTAACATTGGAGGAATTTTAATTATTTTTGGGCCTTATGTTCAATATGGGGCTTACAAAAAAGAACGAAGTCCATTCATATTGGTCCAAACGCCCCATCCAACACATGCCCATATATTCCGCTGTCATGTCCAGGAAAAGATACGACATGATTATGCGCTTTCTCCACTTCAATGACAATTCACAGTGCCCTCCCCGAGATCATCCCAACTACGACAAATTGTACAAGATACGCCCCCTAATCAATGCCTTTTCCCAGCGATTTGAAGAAGTTTTCATCCCAGACCAAAAAAATTGTGTGGGCGAGTCCCTCGTACATTTCACCGGCCGACTGCAGTTCAAGCAGTACATACCAAGAAAGAGAGCCAGGTATGGGTTAAAATTAAATAAATTATGTGATCGAGCCACTGGATACGTCTGCAAATTCAGGATCTATGAAGGCAAAGACTCCCAGCTCCAGCCCCGTGATTGCCCCACATATATTGGAACCAGTGGGAAAATTGTCTGGGAGTTGGCATACCCCCTGTTCGGAAAAGGTTACCATTTATATGTTGATAATTATTATACCAGCCTGCCCCTTTTTCGCCACCTTTACAGTAAACAAACCCCGGCCTGCGGTACCTTAAAAAAAAAACCGGAAGGGATTCCCACAAAATTTATTGACAAAAAAAATGCGACCTGGAGAATCGGCATCCATGAGGAACGAGGAGGTGTTGGCCATGACACCATGGTGGAGATCCCAAGAAGACGCGGCTCCATTGTAAAGCCTGAATGTGTCCACGACTACAATTTGTACATGGGGGGGGGTGGATTTAAACGACCAGATGCTACAGCCCTACTTATCAACCAGAAAGTCCCATTATTGGCACAAAAAAGTTGCGTTTCACATGGCCCTTTTTAATTCGTTTGTCTGCTACCAAAAAGCAACTCAAAATCACCGACTCCACTACCTCCAATATATCGAAGATATCATTGATGCCCTCATTTACCAACAAGATCCCGCCCCAGGAAGCATTCGCTCTGATAGTGTGAGTCGGCTTCACGAGCGACACTATCCCTTTAGCATCCCCCCCACAGAATCTGGAAGAAGACGCCAAAAGAAATGCCGTGTATGCAGCAGAGGAGGAGTAAGAAGAGACACCAGCTATTATTGTCCCGATTGTCCCTCCCAACCTGGCCTGTGCATCGGAAATTGCTTCAAAAATTATCATACATCCATTAGTTCCCCTTATTATTAACAGGCTGCCACTTCCCTATTTGCCTGCTACCATGTTACTAACTACCTTCCATGTTAATTAACTGACCCTGGCCTGTTTACCGACGATGCCTCTGCCTGCCGATTTAAACCACGTTTCTGACTTCCACGTGTACCGACCTTGGCCTGTTAATCAACCATGTTTTTGCCTGCCACTTGGACTGATCTTTTGGCCATCTACTTTTAGTACACAGGGGTCTCACATATGTGAGGGGCTTCAGAATAGCGTTCTGAGTAGAGAAAACCAGTTTTTCGTTTTCTGTGCTCCAAGAACAGGGTCTGGTTGCCCGGAGGCTTCAAAGCGATTTGGGTGGGAGAAGCCTCTACCCCTGTCCCCCTGGCCCTAAGCTTGATGGTCCTTCCTGCTGCCTGGACCAATAATTTGGCTGTGCTGACCATATTACTGCCTGTAATGACCCATGACATTATGGACCATGTTTCTTCCTGCTGCTTGGACCAATACTTTGGCTGTGTTGACCATATATCTGCCTGCTGCCTCTACTGACTTTGGACAGCATTTCTGCCGGGACACCTGTGCCTGCTACCTGGACCTGTGCTTTGGCTGTGCTCTGGCTGTGCTGACAGTATCTCTGCCTGTGCGAACTATGGACAGTATTCCTGCCTGCTGCCTGGATGATTGCTTTTGCTGTCGCTGACCTCATCCCTGCCTGCTGCCTGGACCGATGCTCTCCTCTGTGGACCACTGCACTTCTAAAACCACAGGTAATCTTTTGTTATTTGGTATGTACCTGCTATGTGTTAGATATATGAAGGGCCTTCAAAAATGTGATCGGTAGTCAGAAAATATGTGCAATTAATGCTGCTAGAATGCCTGGAGGTGCTACTTGGATGTTGGGCCTCTGTATGTGGCCAGGCTGTGTAAAAGTCTCAAACATGTGGTATCGCCATACTCAGGAGGAGTAGCAGAATGCATTTTGGGGTGTAATTTTTGCTATGTACATATTATGCGTTAGAAATATCTTATAAATGGACAACTTTGTGTAAAAAAAAATGCATTTTCATTTTTTCTCCACATTTTCCAAAACCTTCTGGAAAAAAATGAACCGTTCAAAAGACTCATAATGCTTCATAGATTATACGTTGGGGTGTGTGCTTTCCAAAATGGGGTCATTTTGTGGAAAATTCTATTGTCCTGGTGCTCCAGGGCCTTCAAAATTGTAATAGGTGGTTGAGAAAGGATATGTGCGATTTATGCTTGTAGAACGCCTGAAAGTGCTACTTCAATGTTGGGCCTCTGTATATGGCCAGGCTGTGTAAAAGTCTCACACATGTGGTATCGCTATACTCAGGAGGAGTAGCAGAATGCATTTTGGGGTGTCATTTTTGCTATGTATATGCTATGCGTTAGAAATATCTTATAAATGGACAACTTTGTGTAAAAAAAATGCATTTTCATTTTTTCTCCACATTTTCCAAAACCTTCTGGAAAAAAATGAACCGTTCAAAAGACTCATAATGCCTCATAGATTATACGTTGGGGTGTGTGCTTTCCAAAATGGGGTCATTTTGTGGAAAATTCCATTGTCCTGGTGCTCCAGGGCCTTCAAAAGTGTAATGGGTGGTTGAGAAAGGATATGTGCGATTTATGCTTGTAGAACGCCTGAAAGTGCTACTTCAATGTTGGGCCTCTGTATGTGGCCAGGCTGTGTAAAAGTCTCACACATGTGGTATCGCTACACTCAGGAGGAGTAGCAGAATGTATTTTGGGGTGTAGTTGCAATTATGCATATTTTGTGTGAGAGAAAAAAACTGTTAATATGACCAGTTTGTGTAAAAAAAAAAAAAAAAATGAAATTTTCCCAAGAATTGTGGGAAAAAAATACAACTTCAAAAAACTCACCACGCCTCTTAGTAAATACCTTGGACTGTCTACTTTCCAAAAAGGGGTAATTTTGGGGTATTTGTACTTTCCTCGCTTGTTAGTGTCTCAAGAAATGAGATATCCCTTCAGTACATCAGGCGTGATCAGATGTGATAAATTTTCAGTGATTGCCACCATAGTTTGTAGACTCTATAACTTTCACAAAGACCAAATAATATACACGAATTTGGGTTCATTTTACCAAAGATATGTAGCAGTATACATTTTGGCACAAATTTATGAAGAAAAATTACTTATTTGCAAAATTTTACAATAGAAACTAAAAAAAAGTGTTTTTTTTTTAAAAAAATTGCTGTTTTTTTGCTTATATCGCAAAAAATAAAAAACCCAGTGGCGATTAAATACCACCAAATGAAAGGTCTATTTGTGAGAAGAAAATGATAAAAATTTTGTTTGGATACAGTGTAGCATGACTAAGTAATTGTCATTCAAAGTGTGAGAGTACTGAAAGCTGAAAATTGGTCTGGGCGGGAAGGTGCATAAGTGCATGGTATTGAAGTGGTTAAAAGCTCCACAGGCCAATTGTTCCTTCCCAGTCCATCCGTTACTGGAAGGACTTCTTTACCAGGATTGGGAACATCCTGATAAACCCTTTGCTTCTCCTAAGAGGTTTTCGGTGATCTATCCTATGGAAGAGAAGTTCACCCAAAAATGGAGTGTGCCTACAGTAGACGCGGCCATCTCCTGTGTGAACAAGTCCCTGACATGTCCAGTGGATAATGTTCAGATGTTCAAGGATCCAATAGACAAAAAATTGGAATCCTTGTTAAAATCTGCCTTTTCTACAGCTGGGGCTGTGGCACAGCCAGCAGTAGCAGCTATTGGTGTTTGCCAAGCCTTAAAAGACCAGATGAAGCTGGTTTTAAGGGATTTGCCAGATCAGCAGGTTCATGATCTGGCTGATTTGCCTAGAGCATTATGCTTTGCAGTTGACGCCATCAAGGATTCAATCCATCAGGCCCTCCCGCCTTATGCTGTCATTAGTACACATGCGTAGACTTCTATGGCTCAAGAACTGGTCAGCTGAGACCCCCTGTAAAAAGCTTCTAGCCAGTTTTTTCCATTTCATGGTGAGAGCTTATTTGGCGAAGACCTGGATAAATATATCCAGAAGATTTCCAGTGGTAAAAGTACCCTCTTACCGGTCAAGAAGAGGTGTAGGGGCCCCTCTTTCAAGAGGCCTACCTCCCCAGTCCCTGGGACGTTTGTCTCTAAGCAGTTCCGACGGCCTCCCCGATCAAATTCTGGGGGCAAAACTCAGGGACAACCTCAGGGTAATAAAAAAAAAACTGGAACCGAAGAGGTACTAAACCGGCCTCCAAGTCGGTCCTATGAAGGGCTGCCCCCACTCAAGCGGGTGGGGGGGAACACTTCAGTTGTTCGCAGGGACTTGGCGAGAGACGATCAGAGACAGATGGGTGCTCTCCACAGTAACTCTGGGATACAAATTGGAGTTAAGGGATTTCCCTCCTCCCCACTTTATGTGGTCAAACGTGTCAAAAGATCCGTTAAAGAGAGGATCTCTCCTTTTGGTATTGGACCAACTATTACTCCAAGGAGTAATTGTGGAGGTTCCTATGGAAGAACGGGGGTTGGGATTCTACTCAAACCTCTTTACAGTCCCAAAGCCAAACTGGGACGTAAGGCCCATATTGGATCTCAAGGGTCTAAACAAATTCCTGAACATCCGGTCTTTTCGGATAGAGTCGATTCGGTCAGTAGCCGCTACCCTGCAAGGGGGAGAATTGTTAGCTTCCATCGACATCAAAGATGCCTAACTGCACGTTCCCATTTTTCCGGGTCATCAAAGGTTTCTACGCTTTGCAGTAGGGGGGTCGCCATTTTCAGTTGGTGGCCTTACCTTTCGGTCTGGCCACGACACCACGGGTGTTCACAAAAATTTTGTCCCCTCTGTTGGCTGACCTAAGAACTCGAGGTGTGTCGATAATGGCGTACTTAGACGACCTGTTGTTAATAGATCACTCGGTTACCAAACTAAAGGTAGTGATTCACGACACGATCAGGTATCTGGAGTCTTACGGTTGGGTCATCAACCTAGACAAGTCAGCCTTACAACCAGTGAAGAGTCTGGAATATTTAGGGCTGCGGGTGGACTCAGACCAAAAGAAGATTTTCTTGCCCCTGGCAAAGATATATCTTCTTTGAGGGACCTGATCCAGCTGGTTTGTGCAAAAAGACAGCCGTCCATACGCCTGTGCATGCGGTTGTTGGGAAAGATTGTGGCGTCGTTCGAAGCTGTACTGTACGCCCAGTTCCACTCAAGGAAATTGCAGAGGGCCATCCTTTCAGCATGGAACAAAAAGGTTCCGGCCCTAGACTTCCCAATGTCCCTGACCTCTTCAGTTCGGAAAAGCCTCTGTTGGTGGTTGGTACCCCAAAATCTGCAAAAGGGGAAATCTTTCAGTCCGATTTCTTGGAAGGTGGTCACTACAGATGCCAGTCTTGTAGGCTGGGGGGCAGTACTGGAGCAATGGTCTCTCCAGGGGAGATGGTTGGATACAGAGAAGGCTCTGGAAATTCGGGCGGCTTGGTATGCCCTAAAAACATGGACATCCAAGCTTCGGGGGTCCCCTGTCAGGATTCAATCAGTGGCATACGTCCATCACCAGGGGGTCACCAGGAGTTGTGCAGCCCAGAAGGAAGTGAATCACATCTTGAAATGGGCAGAAAGGCATGTTCCATGCATATCAAAAATATAAAGAAAAATTGCGCTACCTATAAGGAAAAAGCTGCTGGCATAAAACAATAAGACAATATTGTGGTGAAAATATAAAAGTGAAAAAATGCAGCGCTAAACCCAAGAGCTCAGCCAAGTAAATATCTGTGAAAATAAATTTGCAAATAGGTACATGAACATGACTCCACCCAAACGTACAAGTTAGTGTTGGTGAAAAAAACATGCGTTATACATGATAAAACGTGAAAATCTATGTCCCAATAGTGCACCTAATTTGAATAGGCCACACACTGGAGTGTCCTATAACACAAATCAAGAAAACAAAGTCTATGTTATTCTGTGATGGACATGTTGAATCCACTGTGAAGTGGGAAATGTTCACTTTGCAGATGTGTTGCATCAAAAACACCCAAGATGGATATAGGGGTATGTTCCAGCATCCACAGTAGAATGGTAGGTAATGAATACTCTTACCGTGACTCTGATGTAAATAAGCATGGACGGGAACTCCGGGATAGATGCTCCAATATGGATGTCTCAAATCCAACTTCTAGACAATAACGACACTGCGAAAACAGGATGTTCACCTGATGGTTTTTACATGAAAGATGTAGCTCTCTGTAGGTTATTTTCGTTAGGGATATCACTTTAAAGCAGGATGTCATAAAGGAAGAAAAAAGATGACTTCATATGGTGTAAGTAAATCCAGGATGTTATATAGAAAATATAGCCTTTATTGGCATAAAAAATGGTATTACATGCAACATTAATAGATGCAAAATAAAAATAGTATCCTCGAGGTAAAAATGGTAATAGTGCGTGATGGCAAAAATGGCAGCAGACTAAAAACCCTTTTTTTAGTCTGCTGCCATTTCTGCCATCACGCACTATTACCATTTTTACCTCGAGGATACTATTTTTATTTTGCATCTATTAATGTTGCATGTAATACCATGCTGGAACATACCCCTATACCCATCTTGGGTGTTTGTGATACAACACATCTGCAAAGTGAACATTTCCCACTTCACAGTGGATTCAACATGTCCATCACAGAATAACATAGACTTTGTTTTCTTGATTTGTGTTATAGGACACTCCAGTGTGTGGCCTATTTAATTAGGTGCACTATTGGGACATAGATTTTCACGTTTTATCATGTATAACACATGTTTTTTTCACCAACACTAACTTGTACGTTTTGGGTGGAGTCATGTTCATGTACCTATTTGCAAATTTATTTTCACAGATATTTACTTGGCTGAGCTCTTGGGTTTAGCGCTGCATTTTTTCACTTTTATATGTCCCATGCATATCCGCTGTCTTTATTCCAGTAATAGAGAATTGGAAGGCGGACTTCCTGAGTCGCCAACAGTTATCCCCAGGGGAATGGTCCCTTCACCCCGACATTTTTCGATCAATATGTCAGCGGTGGGGAACACCGGACGTAGATCTGCTAGCATCCAGATTCAACGCAAAGGTGGACACATTTGTGTCTCGGACGAGGGATTCCCTCGCTTGCGGATCGGATGCGCTGGTGTTCCCATGGGATCAGTTCAAACTGATATACGCGTTCCCGCCACTACAGTTGTTACCTCAACTCCTCCGCAGGATCAGGTTGGAAAAGAAGCCGGTGATTCTGGTGGCTCCAGCGTGGCCCCAAAGAGCCTGGTACGCGGAGATTGTAAAGATGTCTGGGGGGAGTCCTTGGACCCTTCCACTTCATCCGGACCTGCTTTCACAAGGACCGATATACCACCCTTCCTTACTAACTAGGTTTAATGGTCTGGCTATTGAATCCCACATCCTAAGAAAGAGAGGTCTCTCTAACTCTGTGATATCTACTATGATCAATGCCAGGAAGCCGGTATCTAGGCATATTTACTATAGAGTTTGGAAGGCGTACGTCGCTTGGTGTGAGGCCAGGAACTGGCATCGTCGTAAGTACGTTTTATAGGCAGAGTTCTGGACTTCCTGCAGTGGGCTTGTGGACAGGAAGTTAGCCTTAAGTACTATTAAGGGTCAGGTTTCGGCCTTGTCAATACTTTTTCAAAGGCCCCTAGCCTCGCATTCACTAGTTAAATCTTTTTTGCAAGGGGTGACTCGTATTAACCCACCGGTTAAAGCTCCCATATGCCCATGGGACCTAAACCTGTTTTTTTTTTTTTATATATCATCTCTTTATTTATTTATCACCATTGTAAAAAGTGTACAACATTTCCAATCGGTGTTTCCACCTTACGCTTCAGTTTTATTTCAATCCAACATATATCTTCCCTCCCCCCTCCCCCTCCCCTAATAAAAAAAATTAAAATAAAATTAATATATAATTCCTACCCCACGTCCATCTCTCTCCCCCTCTTCTCCCCCCCCATTTGCCTCCAGTAACAATCGGACCTTCTCTTAATCTCTCTCCGCCCCCATTTCTCCTAGCACTCCAATATCTTTATATACAGGTCCTTCTCAAAAAATTAGCATATTGTGATAAAGTTCATTATTTTCTGTAATGTACTGATAAACATTAGACTTTCATATATTTTAAATTCATTACACACAACTGAAGTAGTTCAAGGCTTTTCTTGTTTTAATATTGATGATTTTGGCATACAGCTCATGACAACCCAAAAATCCTATCTCAAAAAATTAGCATATCATGAAAAGGTTCTCTAAACGAGCTATTAACCTAATCATCTGAATCAACTAATTAACTCTAAACACCTGCAAAAGATTCCTGAGGCTTTTAAAAACTCCCAGCCTGGTTCATTACTCAAAACCGCAATCATGGGTAAGACTGCCGACCTGACTGCTGTCCAGAAGGCCATCATTGACACCCTCAAGCAAGAGGGTAAGACACAGAAAGAAATTTCTGAACGAATAGGCTGTTCCCAGAGTGCTGTATCAAGGCACCTCAGTGGGAAGTCTGTGGGAAGGAAAAAGTGTGGCAGAAAACGCTGCACAACGAGAAGAGGTGACCGGACCCTGAAGAAGATTGTGGAGAAGGACCGATTCCAGACCTTGGAGGACCTGCGGAAGCAGTGGACTGAGTCTGGAGTAGAAACATCCAGAGCCACCGTGAACAGGCGTGTGCAGGAAATGGGCTACAGGTGCCGCATTCCCCAGGTCAAGCCACTTTTGAACCAGAAACAGCGGCAGAAGCGCCTGACCTGGGTTACAGAGAAGCAGCACTGGACTGTTGCTCAGTGGTCCAAAGTACTTTTTTCGGATGAAAGCAAATTTTGCATGTCATTCGGAAATCAAGGTGCCAGAGTCTGGAGGAAGACTGGGGAGAGGAAAATGCCTGAAGTCCAGTGTCAAGTACCCACAGTCAGTGATGGTCTGGGGTGCCATGTCAGCTGCTGGTGTTGGTCCACTGTGTTTTATCAAGGGCAGGGTCAATGCAGCTAGCTATCAGGAGATTTTGGAGCACTTCATGCTTCCATCTGCTGAAAAGCTTTATGGAGATGAAGATTTCATTTTTCAGCACGACCTGGCACCTGCTCACAGTGCCAAAACCACTGGTAAATGGTTTACTGACCATGGTATTACTGTGCTCAATTGGCCTGCCAACTCTCCTGACCTGAACCCCATAGAGAATCTGTGGGATATTGGGAAGAGAAAGTTGAGAGACGCAAGACCCAACACTCTGGATGAGCTTAAGGCCGCTATCGAAGCATCCTGGGCCTCCATAACACCTCAGCAGTGCCACAGGCTGGTTGCCTCCATGCCACGCCGCATTGAAGCAGTCATTTCTGCAAAAGGATTCCCGACCAAGTATTGAGTGCATAACTGAACATAATTATTTGAAGGTTGACTTTTTTTGTATTAAAAACACTTTTCTTTTATTGGTCAGATGAAATATGCTAATTTTTTGAGATAGGATTTTTGGGTTGTCATGAGCTGTATGCCAAAATCATCAATATTAAAACAAGAAAAGCCTTGAACTACTTCAGCTGTGTGTAATGAATCTAAAATATATGAAAGTCTAATGTTTATCAGTACATTACAGAAAATAATGAACTTTATCACAATATGCTAATTTTTTGAGAAGGACCTGTATTCCCCCGTCTTTTTAAACTCAATCCACTTCCCCCATACTCTATTGTATATTTCTATAGAGTCTTCCCTTCTGTGTAATGTTTCCTCTATTGATCTCAGCCAGTCTATTTTAGCTATCCACTCTTTCATTGAGGGGGCTTCAGGGTTTTTCCATCTTCTTGGGTTTAAGCTTTTTAGCTGCATTTAGGAGGTGTGGTACCAGGGAACTTTTATATTGTACTATCTTTTGATCTGTGTCGTGGAATAAGCATTTCCATGGATCTTTCTGGATCTGTTTCCCTGTTATCTGGTATATATTCTCTATTCTCTCCCAATAGAGCTGAATCTTCCCACACTCCCACCATAGATGTGCATAAGTCCCCAGAACCCCACAGCCTCTCCAGCATGTTGGTAGGATCTCTGTCCTCATCCTATTTGCACTCTGCGGAGTCACATACCACCTCACCATTAGTTTATAGCACATCTCTATCGTCTTCGTATCACTGGAAGTAGAGCAGGCAATTTTAAGAATCTTGTTCCTATGTTTTTCATCCTGTAAACCCCCCTATTTCCTCCTCCCATTTTCCCAAATAGGGGGGATGTTTAGGTTCTGTTTCTTCTATCAATATTTTATAGATTTTGGATACGCTCTGCCCCAGGCACCGGGGGGAAGAGAGGAGTCTCTCAATTGAGTTCATCTCCCCCTTTCCCCGCAGTGGCCGGGGGAGTGCATGTACAAAATGCTGTATTTGTGCATATCTCCACTTATCCAGTGTTCTACCCCCCCATTTTTGTGTTAACTCTGTGAAAGTGCATAACCTATTCCCCATCATCACGTCTTGTAATAGTATTTCATCTTTCTTTGACCATCTGGTAAAGTATAAGTGCTCCTCTTTCCCCGGCTTAAAATAGCTTGTGTCTAATAAAGAGATTAAAGGTGAGTTATGCTGCCAGTGATATTGTCTACTCAGTTCGTCCCATATTCTAAAAGTGTGTTTAGTTAATGGATTTGTGCTTTTTGCCAGTTCGCGATGCTGTCGTGGGATCCATACCCTTTTCCCTAAGTCTACTTTACTTTGTGCTTCTTTAATTTCCACCCATCCCTTTCCCTTCTTATTGTGTATCCAGCCTGTTATCCGTGAAATTACGATTGCCTGATAGTACTTCCTAAAATCTGGGGCTGCTAACCCCCCTAGCTTTTTTCCTTTTACCAATGTTGCATAGGAAATTCTGGGGTGCTTGTGTTTCCATATGTATCTCAACGCTAAGGTGTTTAATTTTGTAAAGAATTCCTGAGGGACTCTTATTGGAATCATTTGGAATATGTACGTTAGTTTAGGCAGGACAATCATTTTTAAAGCATTTATCCTCCCTAACCAAGACCAGGGTTTATATCTTAAATAATTAAGTTGGTCTTTTACCTTATTTAATATGGGGACATAATTTGCTGCAAACAGGGACTCCCATGACGCTGTTAATCTTACCCCCAGGTATCCCAGTTCCTCCTTACACCAGGCAAAGGGAAAAGAGGGCTGGATTGCCCTCTGCTCCCTTTTTGCCAAGGTTATATTTAAAATCTCAGATTTTGCTGTATTAATCTTAAAATTTGACATTTTCCCATATCTACTTAATTCCTTCAATATGACAGGTATAGTTGTCCTAGGATTGGAAATAAAAAACAGCACGTCGTCCGCATATGTGGCAACCTTATAATCCCCCTCCCCAACTCTCACTCCTCTTATGTCCTTATTTTTCCGTATTGTAGCCAATAATGGTTCCAGTGCTAATACAAATAGCATTGGCGAAAGGGGACAGCCCTGTCTTGTGCCGTTGAATAGTTCCAGAGGAGGGGCAGGGTTCCATTTATCCTTATTTTAGCTGTTGGGTGAAAATAAAACGCAGATATCCATCGCATCATCTTTTTTCCGATTCTCAAGAATCTCAGTGTTCCCAACATGAAGCCCCAGTCCACTCTGTCGAAGGCCTTTTCGGCATCAACCGACAGAAATGCGACTGGGGCCCCACTCTCCCTCGCCTCATGCACAAGAAACAGGGACTTAAGGGAGTTGTTCTTCCCCTCTCTCCCAGATACAAACCCGACCTGTTCACTGTGGATCCATTGGGGTAATAAAGGCTTTAGTCTTCCTGCAATTATTTTTGCGAAAATCTTTATATCGGTATTTAATAGCGATATTGGTCTATAACTTTCCGTTGCCATTGGGTCTTTGCCCTCTTTTAAAATTAAGGTTATGTAGGCCATCAAAGCCTCTTCTTGTGGGTTCTCTCCTTCCGCCAATGCATTAAAGTATTCGCATAATTTGGGGGCCAATAATTTTTGAAACTTTTTATAGAACATGATTGAGTACCCGTCAGGGCCAAGGCTCTTCCCTATGGCCATATCTCCGATTGCTTTAATTACTTCTTCCTTCGTGATTGGAATTTCCAGGAGGTCCAATTCCTCTTTAGCCATAACTGGGAGATCTAGTCCCTGCAGGTACTCTTGGACTTCTTCCATTCCTCCCCTCCTATCTTCTTTTTGTCTAACATTATACAACTTACTGTAGTACTCATGAAAAACTTTGCTATTTCGGGGGATGAGTGCAATATTTCTCCTTTTATTATCTTTGATTTTAGCTATAAAGGATGCGTTTTTTTCCCCTTACTACCTTTGCTAACCATTTCCCCAACTTATTGCCCCACTGATGGATCTCTTCGTCAACTATATGGAAAGCTTGTTTTTTCTCCTGCTCTAATAATATCCCCAGTTCTTCTTCTTTTTTTTTTTTTGTCAGCTCTAGCTTTTCTGGGATACCCTTCGGTCTTGTCTGGTGTTCTAACTCGTTTATTTCTCTATATAAATTGTTAATCTTTTTTCCTTTTTCTTTTTTTTCCATGCACTTATACTTATTAACACCCCCCCTTATATAGCTTTTATGCGCTTCCCACAATGTACCCCTTGAGATTTCAGGTGTATCATTGATAAGAAAGAATTCCTCTAGCTCCTGTTCTATCCTCTTATTTACCTCCAGATCTTGAATCAGGGAATCGTTCAGTTTCCATCCTCCCCCCTTGGGGGCCCCTGACATTATTTCTAGTTGTACTACCACTGGAGCGTGATCAGAAAGGGAGATTGCCTTTATAGCTGTTTCTTTAAGAGAGGATAGCCACTGATGTTCTATTAATACGTAATCGATCCTTGAGAATGACCCATGCGCTGAGGAACAAAATGTATAATCTCGGGCTCCTAGATGACCGATCCTCCAGGCGTCCACTAATTGATACTCTAATAGTAGCTTCTTTATTTTATTTTGTCTCTGAGCTGATAAGTAAGAATGACCTCCCGTAGTGTCCACCCGTGGATCGATACACATATTAAGATCGCCTGCCACTACCAATTTCCCCTCCTTAAATTCTGCCAGTTTTTTTTTGAATTTTCCTCAGGAACCTATCTGGGTCCCTATTTGGGGAATATATGTTTGCTATAGTGCAGTCTACGTTTAAACAATTTCCCTTTAATAAACAGAAATCTTCCTTCTGGGTCTGCAACCTGCTTTTTAAGCTCAAATACTGTATTTCTGTCAAATCATATAGCCACCCCCCGCGAGGAGCTTGACGTTGAGTCCCCATAGTACCATACGGGAAAAGCCCAAGAGGACATCCTACGCCCCGAGGAATGCAAGATATGTGTTTCCTGGAGGCAAACTACATTTGCTCCGTAATGTTGTAGTTCCTTATTAACTGCGAACCTCTTCCCTAGGGAATTTAAGCCTTTAATATTATATGATACTAGGTTCAATGTAGTCATAGCTCACATTTGGAGTAGCTGCCCCCGTTCTCCTTCCCTCTCCCCCCCCGGTGGCACCACGGCCACCGTCGGGGGAGGGACAAAAGAGGAGAAAGGGAGGGGCCAGGAGAGAGAGAGAGAGACCAACCATACACAAATACGAGAAAAAAAAACACACACACAAACCCCCCTCCCACTCCCCTCCTTAGTGGAGGGTGAAAAAATTCCATATTTGTCCCTCACCTGAGTCTGACGGCCTCTTTCTAGATGTCGTTCAGATCTCAAGTCTTATTCGGGATGTCACCTCCCAAGCCGATCACCCCCCCCACCAGTATACCCCCCCCAACCACCCATCCTCCCACTCTGATTTATTTTTCTCCTAATTTTGTTTCCCCACTCACTAGATACTGCCCTTATATGTTTAATATTTGCCATGAGAAACTGCCCTATACCTGTTCTATCCCCCCCCTCCTCCCTCCTCCCCTGCCCCCTCGGCCTGGGGTCCACTGTCCGTTGTTTCGAGGCCAGTTTGTTCCATTTTTCTCCTCCCACCCTGGGAGAGCCAGGGGTTGGAGATCCAGTTTACTACAAAAGTCCTGGAGGTCTTCAGGGAATCTTAATACTGCACTACGACCGTTTTCTTTTTCGTACATCACGGGACACAGAGCGACATAGTCATTACTAATGGGTTATATAGTTACCGTCAGGTGCTGGCACTGGCAACTTCCAAAACCGGAAGTACCCTCCCCTATATAAGCCCCTCCCATCCGGGAGCACCTCAGTTTTTTGCCAGTGTCTAAGGTGTTGGCCAAGAAGAAACATGTGTTTTTCACTGAGCTTGCGTACAGGTTCTTTTGGGCCTCAGTAAGCTATTCCGGATCCGACCAAAAAAGCTTCATAGCTAAACGGTCGGTACCCGGGCCTTGCAGAGAAGAGCAAGGTTCTGCCTGTAATGCTTCTCTTAGGAGAGCTGGACCCTGGGATCCAGAGCTCTGGTCATACCCACGACCAAGATGTTTTCTGTGCAGGGTGCTATACAGGTCCAGGGGAGTGGAATCCTTGGGAACCCGGTCCCTGAAGGTTTGATTACAATGCCTGCCGTGATAGGTGAAGTTTGGGCTTTTGTGGACCAAACAAAGTCCTGCGGCGGGGAACAGGTAAGTGGGGGCCCCCAGGAACTTGGTTCTATTGGGGGACCCCCAAGCCTAATTTGTCTTTCTGTCTGTTACCTAATGGTATTCCCGCAAGATTCTGTGCATGCCTGTAACTACTAAAAAAATGTAATAATTTTTAATGGTGGTCAAGAAAAAAAAAAAAAAAAAAAGGAATGTTTTTTTATATATGTTTAGTATATTAAACTGCGGTACCTGTGTTTGTCCACTAGAGGCCGCTGTGGAATGTTTTTCTTGTCATATGGACTAGTTTCTTCTCAGAGAGCAAAGTCCAGGCAGCTGGTGAGTTCTCCTACAGGAAACTGTTTCCTCTGCCATGTTGCAGTGTTCGTCTATCCCCCGGCCTGCGGCAAAGGGGGCCCTGGCTCCTGTCCCTGGTTTCCATGTTTGAAAATTAGCGCCGAGGCGCACGTGGCCGCGCGCGTGCGCGTGCACGCGCCTCTATATATAGAGGTGGCCGGAAAAAGGGGCGGGGCCTGGGGGATGACGCTCTGTGCGCGCCGCAGCGCTTCTGCGCATGTGCGGGCGTCCCAGCAGGTTTTTAAAAAGCCACATTATTGCAGTAAGCTGGCTATGAAGTACAGAGACAGAGCTGGCAACATTTAAAGGCATACAGCAAGCGGTTGATACAGGCATCCCCTAGAAGGGCACATTAGTAGACACCAACTGTGATATAGCAGCAATTGTGCTAGACTATTCTCAGTAAAAGTGGTGTATTACGGCTGGAATACCTCAGCTTTAGGCTTAGGAATATGCCGTCCAGTAGCTCCGGAACTGAATCTTCCAGGAAGCGAAGGGGGTCTCATCGGGCTCTGAGGATCTTGGGCATACTCTTGCTGCACCAGTCTCCCCTGAAGTTCAGAGGTAAGTGACCGTAGAGACCCCGCAGGGGTACTTGGTACTGTGGCTGTCCTCAGTCACCTGCTCCTGTGTATGTAACAGAGGAGGTTTTTTCCTCAGCTCTGGGAGGATTAGAGAGAGATTGTCAAAATTTATCGCTGCCTCCCTGTCAGGGAAAGCACGCCCGATCTCCGTCTCCTCCTTCAGAGTGCCTGTTAGCAGAGCAACAGTCCCATACAGGGATCGACCTGCCTGAAGGGGATCAGGATAAGGTTGATTCTGTTATAGAGGAATCAACAGTGGGGGAACCTTTTCTCAGCATCTCAAGCTGAAAGATTATGGGTTCAGTCTCTGACTAACATGGTCCGATCAGCATTTAAAAATGCACCTTGCGGAACCATCAACCACTACTGTATCCTCGTTGGGGTCGCTAGAAGCCCCCAGACTGTTTGTTCTTTTCCACTTCACCCTTTACTGAAAGGGCTCATTTACCAGGATTGGGAACGTCCTGAGAAAATATTTATTCCCCCAAGAGATTTCCGGTGGTCTATCCCATGGAGGTTCATCAAAAAAAAAAAAAAAAAAAAAATGGAAGGTCCCTACAGTGGACGCAGCCATCTCTTGTATGTATAAATCACTGACATGTCCAGTGGATAATGTCCAAATGTTCAAGAACCCAATAGATAAAAGATTGGAGTCCTTATGAAAATCTGCTTGGTGATACAACCAGCAGTAGCAGCTATTGGGGTCTGCTAAGCAGTGAAGGATCAGTTGAAACAGGTCTTGAGGGACTTGACAGATCAGCAGGCTTTGCCCTAGCTGATCTACCTAGAGCCTTAGGCTTTGCGGTTGACGCCATAGAGGATTCAGTCCATCAGGCCTCCCGCCTTACGCTGTCTGTAGTACATATGCGTAGGCTCCTATGGCTCAGAAACTGGTCTGCTGAAGCTCCCTGTAAAGAATGGCTGGTTAGCGTCCCATTTCATGGTGAACGCTTATTCAGGGAAAACCTGGACAAATATATCCAGAAAATTTCCAGCGGTAAAAATACGCTCTTGCCGGTTAAAAGCAGAGTTAGAGGTCCCTCTTTAAGGGGCCTGCTTCTCCAGTCCCTGGGGCATCGGCTGTGTAACAGTTCCGACGGCCTCCTCGGTCAAATCCCGGGGGTAAAAAACAGGGACAGTAGCAGGGTAATGAGAAACCCTGGGTCAGGGGAGGTACAAAACCTCCCCCAAAGTTAAATTCATTGAAGCCCCCACTCAGTCGGGTGGGGGGAGGACTCCAGTTGTTCGCAAGGAGACCTGGCGGGACACGATCAAGACAGATAGGTGCTCTCCGCAGTAGGTTTGGGATACAGTTTGGAGTTAAAAGACTCTCCTCCTTCCCATTTTTAAGGTCAAACGTGCCAAGGGATCCCCGGAAGAGAGAGTCCCTCCTGTTGGCACTAGAACAACTATTGCTCCAAGGAGTAATTATGGAAGTTCCCCTGGAAGAATGAGGGTTCGGGTTTTACTCAAACCTCTTTACAGTCCCGAAGCAAACGCGGACGGGAGGCCCATATTAATTCAAAAAGGGCTATACAAATTCCTGTATATCAGGACTTTCCGATGGAGTCGATCCGATCGGTGGCCACTGCCCTACAAGGGGAGGATTGGTTAGCCACGATCGACATCAAAGATGCTTATTTGCACATTCCCATCTTTCCAGTCCACCAAAAATTTCTACGCTTTGCAGTAGAAGGGCGCCATTTTCAGTTCAGAGCCTTACCCTTCGGTTTGGCCACAGCACCACGAGTGTTTACAAAAATTCTGGCCCTTTATTGGCCAATCTAAGAACACAAGGTGTAATGATAATGGCATATCTGGATGACTTGTTGCTGATAGACCACTCAGTGAAAAAACTAGACGTGGTCGTTCACAAGACGATCAAGTATCTGGAATCTCACGGTTGGATTATCAACCGAGACAAGTCAGCCCTAAAAACCAGTCAAAAGTCTGGAATACTTGGGGCTAAGGTTGGATTCAGGCCAGAGAAAAATATTCTTGCCTCGAGGAAAGGTGTTGTCTTTGAAAGATTTGATCCACTTAGTGGGTACAAAAAAGACAGCCGTCCATACGCCTGTATATGAGGCTGCTGGGAAAAATGGTGGCATCATTCGAAGCAGTACCCTACGGTCAATTCCATTCAAGGAATTTGCAAGGGGCCATACTGTCAGCCTGGAACAAAAAAGTTCAGGCCCTAGACTTACAATGTCCTTGTCCCCTTCCGTTCGCAAGAGCCTCCGTTGGTGGTGGGTTCCCCAGAATCTGGAAAAAAGGAAATCCTTCAGTCCGATTTCTTGGAAGGTGGTCACTACAGATGCCAGCCTTATAGGCTGGGGAGCAGTACTGGAGCAATAGTCTCTCCAGGGCAGATGGTCGGATGCAGAAAAGGCCCTGCCCATCAATCTCTTAGAGATACGAGCAGCCCGGTATGCCCTAGTAGCATGGACATCCAAACTCCAAGGGTCCCCTGTCAGAATTCAATCATCAGGGGGGCACCAGGAGTCGTGCAGCCCAGAGGGAAGTAAATTACATCCTGAAATGGGCAGGAAAAATATGTCCCAGCCATATCTGCGGTATTCATTCCAGGAGTGGAGAATTGGAAGGCGGACTTTCTAAGTCGCCAGCAATTAGGCCCAGAGGAAGGGTCCCTTCACCCCGAGGTTTTCTGGACAATATGTCAGCGGTGGGGAACATCGGATGTAGATCTTCTAGCATCCAGATTCAACGCAAAGGGGGATAGGTTTGTCTCTCGGACAAGGGATCCCCTAGCTTGCGGCTCGGATGCCCTAGTGTTCCCTGGGGATCAGTTCAAGCTGATATATGCATTCACACCGCCACAATGGTTACCTCGATTACTCCGCAGAATCAGGGTAGAAAAGAAACCAGTGATTCCGGTGGCTCCAGCGTGGCCCCGAAGAGCGTGGTACGCGGAGATTGTAAAATTTCAGTGGGGAGTCCTTGGACTCTCCCACGTCGTCCGGCTTTCGCAAGGACCGATATACCACCCTTCCTTACCAGCCCTAGGTTTGACGGCCTGGCTATTGAAGCCCACATTCTAAAAAAGAGAGGGCTCTCTAATGCTGTGGTATCTACCATGATCAATGCCAGGAAGCCGGTATCCAGGCAGATCTACTATAGAATCTGGAAGGCGTACATCGCGTGGTGTGAGGCCAAGAAATGGCATCCACATAAGTACGTAATAGGTAGGTTTCTGGACTTCCTACAGTGGGCTGTAGATAGGAAGCTTGCCTTGAGTACTATCAAGGGTCAGATTTCGGCCTTGTCAATATTTTTTCAAAGGCCCTTGGCTTCGCATTCATTAGTCAAAGCCTTTATACAAGGAGTGATGCGTATTAGTCCTCCGGTTAATATTCCCATATGTCCATGGGATCTAAACTTGGTTCTGTCGGTTCTACAGAAACAACCATTTGAACCATTACAGCATATTTCCTTGGTGCTTCTCACCAGGAAATTGATTTTTCTAGTAGCCATTTGTTCGGCTAAAAGAGTATCGGAATTAGCAGCTATGTCCTGTAAGGAGCCATATCTGGTTATCCATAAGGACAGAGTAGTGTTACGTCCTCATCCAGCCTTTCTTCCTAAGGTGGTATCGAGTTTTCATTTGAACCAAGATGTGGTTCTTCCTTCTTTTTTCCCCAAGCCTACTTCGGTAGAGGAAAAGTTATTGCATTCTTTGGATGTAGTAGGAGCAGTTAAACCTTATCTAAAAGCCACTGCTCAGATTCGCAGAACGGATACTTTGTTTATTCTGCCGGAAGGCCCCAGAAAGGGTCAGGCAGCGTCAAAATCTACTTTAGCCAAGTGGATTCGACAGGTCATAATACAAGCCTATAGCTTGAGAAGTAGACCGCCTCCGTTCAAAGTTAGGGCGCACTCCACGAGAGCAGTTGGAACTTCATGGGCAGTGCATCACCAGGCCTCCCTGGCTCAAATCTGTAAGGCCGCAACATGGTCTTCGGTACACACGTTTACTAGGTTCTACCAGGTGGACGTTAGAAGTCAGGAGGATGTCGCCTTTGGGCGCAGTGTGTTGCAGGCCGCAAAAGATCCTCATGTCTGATAGCGCTCAGCTTATATATGGTGTATCCCCCCCCTCATTTGGCATTGCTTTAGGACATCCCATTAGTAATGACTATGTCGCTCTGTGTCCCGTGATGTACGAAAAAGAAAATAGGATTTTTATAACAGCTTACCTGTAAAATCCTTTTCTTGGAGTACATCACGGGACACAGAGCTCCCGCCCCTCTTTGGGGACACTTATTGCTTTGCTACAAAACTGAGGTGCTCCCGGATGGGAGGGGCTTATATAGGGGAGGGTACTTCCGGTTTTGGAAGTTGCCAGTGCCAGCACCTGACGGTAACTATATAACCCATTAGTAATGACTATGTCGCTCTGTGTCCCGTGATGTACTCCAAGAAAAGGATTTTACAGGTAAGCTGTTATAAAAATCCTATTTTTTCCCTTTTAGACATGCTGGAAATCCCCACTGGTAGGACACATTCATAATCCGCATCTGTTCTGTTAGGGGTTTAAGGAGTCTTCTTCTTGCCAGAGTCTCTGCCGATAAATCTGAGAAGACTTGTAGCTCCGTTCCTTCAAATACGATACCTGTCAGTTTCCGTATATTTTTGGGCTTTTTCTTCGTAGTAATGAAACCTTATTATAACGTCTCTAGGTATGTCGTCTTCTTGGGCTTTATACCTTAAAATCCTATGAACTCTGTCCATTTTTAACTCCTCTGTCGTCTCTCCCTCCAGCATTGGATTAAATAATTCCTGCATCACCTTGAGGAGATCAGCATTTTTATGTTTCTCTGATATACCTCTTATCCTTAGGTTTTTCCTTCGACTTCTTCTGTTTTCCTGGTCCTCCATTTTGTAGAGGAGCCATCTATTTGTTTTTTGCAGAGCTTCCATTTGTATGCTTATCTCCTCCAATCTTTGATCGTATTTCTCCATGCTCTCCTCTATTTCCTCTACTCGCCCCAATACCTGTCAGCAGCAGTAAGAACTGATATCAAAGTCTGCTTTCAAAGATGTTTCCACTTTAGTCAGTGCCTCCGTAAATATTTCTTTAATTTGGGCTAAGTTCGCTTGCACTGCTCCTATTTCGGGGTCTGGCGCCCCCCCTCCTTTCCTTTTCAGGTCTCCATTTTGTGTCTTACTACTTCCTTGTGGGTTACTCCCTCCCATTTCTTGACCGTGTTGATGATACATCGCTACCCTTCCCTGCTTTAGCTTCTTCATCTGTCATTTTAGGTTTAGCCGCCCCCGCCCGTGTTGTAGTTACTTGCTTAGGGCTACTGTGGCCAATTTTCGTCATGCTTGTTTCTGCTGACAGTGTTGTATCCCCCCTGGACTTGCAGCGGGGCCAACCCCCTTTCCAGCTTTGCCCGATTTCCCCTTTGTTTGATTCATCTCTATCTCCCGCCTAACTGTAGTCCCCCCTAGGGTTTAACCAAAAAGGACCCAAGGGGGGACAGATACCAGAGAACTAAGAGAAAAAAAGAAAGGAATGCAAGAACGACAGAGGAAATTGGCTCCTTTTTAGGCTTTATCCCAGTGACCTTAGTCCTTGGTCCTTGGCCCCTAGTCCTTGGCAGCGCCTGGGGTTTCCCTAACTGTATAAGAGAGGGGCTGGCATAGGGAGAGAACAAAAAAAGGGGCCCAATTGGGCACTAACAGCAACTGATACACCAGGTATTGGGGGATTAACTTTCCCAGTTTACGCGCCTTCCATTGGCTGTTTTTAGAGGTGATGGTAGCAAAAAAAAACAAAAAACGGGTTGTGCTATTTGTCACATACAGATTATATTAGGAGACATTAATCTAGCAGTAGTATTGTGTTAGGTACCATGCTCCCATACATTGTCAAAATGGCACTAATCTTTAATGGTCCTTAGCCGTGCCGAAAGTGACGTCAATAACTGAAACTTTGGCAGCCGCCTCTACTAAATGCAGGTTTTATGTCCGGAGGATAATTAAATATGCGCCTGCTTCAATACCTTGCCGCCAGGCAATATTCAACCGTACCAAAGTACTGGGCAGAGGCGCACAGGCTTTAAGCCCTAAAAAAAAAAAAAAGAAGGTCCAGGCCCAGGTCTCAGAGACTACCAAGACGTCTTAGCCTTCCAGCTTCAACCAGCTTCAGCCTGCAGAGCATATGTGCCCGATTTCAGCAGTTCTTTTGCTTTAAACGTCTCTACGTAGGCAACTCTCTCCCTCTTAGGCCTTATGCAACAGTCCTTACTTCCATATTAATAATTGCTGGCATTTAGTACCAACCTTCAGTGGGCGTCAGTTCATGCACCCCCATACTTTAATAATTCCCCCCTAAGCTTTAGGGGTCTTGATTAGAAGGCAAGAAGCAGGTAAGTACAACCACCGTTGAAGTGAAACAAACCAGGAGAGCTAGTAGACGTCCCAGCCCTGAGGAGACTAGGGAAACACAGGACCCTGCAGCATTGAAGGGTCTTTTATGTCATTTTATATGCAGTTTGTATATGTATGCAGTTTATATGCAGTTTCTACCAGGGTACAAGGCAAGGGGGCAACACCTCTCATCAGGCTCCCCTACCCAGCTCATACAGCAATTATCTAAAAGTTTTTCCTTTCTTTTTTTACTTTACCACCTCCTCGTCGGTTTCTTCCGCTCTTCCGCCGATGGTAGGCCAGTGGCTGGTACCAGAGGAATCAGAGGGATCAGGCCGAGAACATCAGCTCTGTTGTAAAATCGCTGGCTCCTTACTGGGTTCTCTCCCAAAGCCGCCGTTTGTCTATCATTCCTCTCTTCCCATCAGAGATCTTCAGGTGCTGCCATGTGTAGTATGTAATATGGGAGATTAAAGAAGGGGATCAAGCCCAGCTAGCCATGTCAGAGGGGGCTTGGGGAGGGAGGGGGGTGGGTCAATGCCGCACCGCTGCGCCGGCTTCTCCCCTTGTTGGCTTACAGAGGAGACGCCGCGCCGTGCGCATCCCGGCAGTTCAACCCTCCTGTTCGCCGACACATCCACATCCTCTCCTCACAGTCAGCAGTCAGCGTTTCAGCGTGGTGCAGCGTCTCTGGGTGAGCTGTGATCAGGTGGATGGGTGTTGGCGTGGGGCCGGCATCCACCTCAGGGAGCTACGTGTGGAAGCTCCTCCCCATCCTGTCCCAGCCCCTAAACCTGGTTCTATCGGTTCTTCAGAGACAACCATTTGAACCCTTGCAGCACACTCCCTTGGTTCTTCTCACCAGGAAATTGTTTTTTTTTGGTAGCCATATCCTCGGCCAGGAGAGTGTCGGAATTGGCCGCTATGTCCTGTAGGGAGCCATATTTGGTTATCCATAAGGACAGAGTAGTTCTACGTCCTCATCCAACCTTTCTTCCCAAGGTGGTATCGAGTTTTCATTTGAACCAAGATGTGGTTCTTCCTTCCTTTTTTCCCCAAGCCTAGCTCGGTAGAAGAGAAATTATTACATTCTTTGGATGTAGTAAGAGCGGTTAAGGCTTATCTACAAGCCACCGCTCAGATTCGAAAAACGGATATCTTATTTTTTCTGCCGGAAGGCCCGAAAAAGGGCCAGACAGCGTCGAAATCTACTCTTGCTAAGTGGATTTGACAAGTCATTGTTCAAGCCTATGGCTTAAAAAGGAAGTTGCCTCCATTTAAGATTAAAGCGCACTCTACGAGAGCAGTTGGTATTTCCTGGGCAGTGCAGCATCAGGCCTCCATGGCTCAAATTTGTAAGGCCGCGACATGGTCTTCAGTACACACGTTCACTAGGTTCTACCAGGTGGATGTAAGAAGTCACGAGGGCGCAGTGTGTTGCAGGCTGCAATTTAGATCCTCATGTCTGTTGGCGCCCAGCTTATGTATGTTGTCTCCCTCCCCTCATTTGGGCATTGCTTTGGGACTTCCCACATAGTAATTACTATGCTGCTCTGTGTCCCGTGATGTACGAGAAAGAAAATAGGATTTTTATAACAGCTTACCTGTAAAATCCTTTTCTTGGAGTACATCATGGGACACAGAGCTCCCACCCCTCTTTTGGGGACACTTATTGCTTTGCTACAAAACTGAGGTACTCCCGGTATGGGAGGGGTTATATAGGGGAGGGGACTTCCTGTCTTGGGTGTGCCAGTGTCCATCACCTGAAGGTAATCTCTATAACCCACATAGTAATTACTATGCCGCTCTGTGTCCCGTGATGTACTCCAAGAAAAGGATTTTACAGGTAAGCTGCTATAAAAATCCTATTTTCGGGGTCCTGTACGCGGCTAAGCTCCCAAAAAGTCTCACATGTGGTATCCCCGTACTCAGGAGAAGAAACAGAATGTATTTTGGGGTGTAATTTCACATATGCCCATGGCATGTTTGAGCATATCATTTAGTGACAACTTTCTGTAAAAAGAGAGATTTTTTTTTTTCCCAGAAACTTGTGGCAAAATATAAAATATTCCATGGACTCAACATGCCTCTCAGCAAATAGCTTGAAGTGTCTTCTTTCCTAAATATGTCATTTGGGAGTTTTGTGCTATCTTGACATTTCAAGGCCTCCGTAACTGTGATAGGTAGTGAGGAAGTGAAATCACCATTTTACGCCAGAGGAAAGCCTGAAGGCGGTGATTGGTTTTTGGGGTCCTGTACGCGGCTAGGCTCCCAAAAAGTCTCACATGTGGTATCCCTGTACTCAGGAGAAGCAACAGAATGTATTTTGGGGTGTAATTCCACATATGCCCATGGCATGTTGGAGCAATATATCATTTAGTGGCAACTTTGTGCAAATAAAACATTTTTTTTTTCCCGCAACTTGTGTCAAAATATAAAATATTCCATGGACTCAACATGCCTCTCAGCAAATAGCTTGGGGTGTCTACTTTCCAGAATGGGGTCATTTGGGGGGAGGGGGTTTGAACATTTAGAAGCTTATGTCACACATCGCCCACTCTTCTAACCACTTGAAGACAGAGCCCTTTCTGACACTTTTTGTTTTCATGAAAAATAAAACATTTTTTCAAGAAAATTACGTTGAACCCCCAAACATTATATGTATATTTTATAAAAGCAAAGGCCCTACAGATTAAAATGGTGGGTGTTGAATTTTTTTTTTTTTTTTGCGCAGTATTTGCGCAGCGGTTGTTCAAACGCATTTTTTGGGGGAAATTTTTTATTTTTTAACATTTTATTGCACAAAAACACACTTTATTGCCAAAATGTTTGATGAAATAAAAAGATGATCTTAGGCCGAGTGCGTGGATACCAAACATGACATGCTTTAAAATTGCGCACAAACGTGCAGCGGTGACAAACTACATACATTTTTGAAAGCCTTTACAGGTTACCACTTTAGATATACAGAGGAGGTCTACTGCTTACTGCCCTCGATCTGACCTTTGCGGTGATACCTCACATGCATGGTGCAATTGCTGTTTACATATGATGCCAGACCGACGCCTGCATTCGCCTTTGCGCGAGAGCAGGGGGGGGACAGGGGTGCATTTTTTTTATTATTTTTTTTAACTGTTCCTTTTCATTTTTTATTTTTGTTTTATAATTTTTATTATCTCAGGGAATGTAAATGTCCCTTATGATAGCAATGGGTAGTGAAAGGTACTCCTTCTTCTTCTTTTTTTTTTTTTTTTTTTAATTGGGGTCTATAAGACCCTAGATCTCTCCTGCCCTCAAAGCATCTGACCACACCAAGATCGGTGTGATAAAATGCTTTCCCAATTTCTCAATGGCGCTGTTTATATCCGGCGAAATCAAAGTCACGAAATGCTCGTAGCTTCCGGTTTCTTAGGCCATAGAGATGATTGGAGCCGTTCTGGTCTCTGATCAGCTCTATGGTTAGCTGGCAGAACCACCGGCTGCATTTTCAGGTTCCTTGTTGGGACAGGAGAGCCAGAGAAAACTATGGAAGACGGTGGGAGGGGGGGTCATTCCCTCCCACTGCTTGTAAAAGCAGTCTAGAGGCCAATTAGCCGCTAGGATTGCTTTTACATGAAAGCCGACCGCTGGCTGATAAGAATGATACCAAGATAATACCTAAACCCACAGGCATCATTCTGGTATAACCACTCAAAGTCCAGCAACATACCAGTACGTTGCTGGTCCTTGTTGGGCATATATTGTAATCTTCTTTTTTTTATTTATTTTTTCATCCATCTGTGGGCTGAACGAAAAAAAGATCGGTGGGTATGCCCACCATTAGAATACCTCCCTTCATCCACCCACTTCTAAAAATGGGCATACATGCACCATTTTGTTTTAACTGTGGTGGTGAAATCACCTCCTACAGCGCTGGAGTCGCTGATTTACGTATCGTGGGAGCAAACGCTGTTGCTGTCAAGATAGATAAATCCGTGCTGCATCTGAATGGCATACCTGCTAAGCAAATGATGGTTAACAATAAAACAAAGTAACATTACAGTATAACAGTAAGACATACCATACCTGCAAAGCAAATACAAAAAAAATAGTAAAAAATAAAACCTTTTTAACGCAATCCGTGCCTAATAAATAAATAAATAAATATATATATATATATATATATATATATATATATATATATATATATATATATACATACATACATACATACATACATACATACATACATACATACATATATATATATATATACCGAACCATGGGGCATCTGCCCCGAAAGTTAGAAGCAAATCAGCTGCCCCCATGCTTTTTTTTTTAACTGTGGTGGTAAAATCACCTCCTATAGCGATGGAGTCACGGCTTTGTGTCGTGGGAGCAAACTCTGTTGCTGTCAAGATAAATAAATCTGTGCTGCAGCTGAATGGCGTACCTGAAACCAAAGAATGGTTAACAATAAAACACAGTAAATGGTAAAGTATAAAAAAATTACAGAGAGAGAGAGAGAGAGAGAGACTTTTTGTGTGTAAATGTATGTGTGTGTGTGTATGTATGTGTGTGTGTGTGTATATATATATATATATATATATATATATGTATATATATATATATATATATATATATATAATTTTGAAACTGTACCAGTTCGGTTCCAGGTCTCTCAAAATGTGATGGCATCTTGGGAGACCCTGTGAAAGTGTGTCCTATTCTATACAGTGCTGTACCCTACGCTAAACCTCCACTAGTGTATGGTAGCGTTCAAAACATTCACCAATGCAAAGACCAGGAGGGGCAATAATAGCGGGTGTCACGCCTATATCTGCACTTGCTACAGACACGACATCTTCTTTGAGGGGGTTCGTTGGGTAGGGGTACCAGGGAGGACATACGGAAAATGCCTCTCATACAGTCGGCTTACTGCATTTGGATTGGGATGGTGAGGTGGAGCACCGTCTGGAAACAAAAGGGATCTGACGATCTCTTCCTGAAATTTAAGGAAGGATCCAGTCCGTCCTGAAGCTCTGTATAGCACATGAGCATTCAGCAAAGCCAATTGAAATAAGTATACAGACACTTTTTTGTACCAGCGTCTGGCCTTACGGGGAACTAGGTACGGTGCCAACAACTGGTTGTTGAGGTCCACCCCTTTCATATTTTGGTTATATTCGTGGACACAGAGGGGTTTCTCCACAACACCAGTCGCCGTAGGCATTTGAACCGTCGTGTCTGCGTGAAGGGAGGACAGAACGAAAACATTCTTATTATCCCTCCACTTCACAGCGAGCAAATTATTACACTTGAAGCAAGATCTCTTCCCCAGCCTAAGATGGGAATCTACAAGCCTCTGGGGTAAGGCCCGGCGATTAGGTCGCACATGCGCCAATCTGATGATCAAACAAGGGACTAAAAAGTGGCACGCTTGTGTAATAATTGTCCGCATACAACTGGTACCCCTTTCCGAGTAAGGGTGACACTAAGTCCCACCCAATCTTGCCAGCGCTCCCTATGTAATCTGGGCAGTTCTCCGGCTCTACATGACTATCTCTTCCCTCGTAAACCATAAAACTATATGTATAGCCTGTTGCCCTGTCACAGCTTATACATCTTGACCCCATATCTGGCACGCTTGCTGGGAAGGTACTGTTTGAAAGACAAGCGGACAGAAAATTTATTCAGGGACTCTTCAACGCAGACAACTTGATCGGGAGTAAACAAGGCTGCAAAACGTTAGTTGAAGTGAATTACGAGGGGCTGAATTTTGTAGAGCCGATCGTATTCTGGGTCTACACGAGGATGACAGAGTTGTCGTTGAAGTGCATGAACCGCAAGATCTGTTTGTATCGTGCCCTGGCCATGCAGGCAGAGAACAGGGGCATATGGTAAATCGGGTCAATGGACCAATATGACCGCAACGTACTAATTTTAATTTTAACTATGCCCATTTCGAGGGATAGGCCCAGAAAGGTCTCAGTGGTATCGGTGTACTATTGGTGCACTTACTATGTGATGTCTTCTCTCCTTGGGCACCGGACGCAAAGACCGACACGAGGAGAGTGAGATCACTTCCTCTGCTTCTGTTTACAGTTTCAGAAGCAGAGGAAGCTTCTCATTGGTCGGGAGCGATCGTGAGGGGGTGGCCACGAATCAGTGATCTCCCCCTCAGGACGGATCGCTCCTGCAACGATGCCGACCGTCTCAGGCACCGAGGGGGTGCGATCGCGCCCCCCGCAGGAGGAGAGTAACGTGCGTGTGTGTGTGTGTGTGTGTGTGCATCTCTCTCCCTGGGGGTTACCTTGCGGGCGCAGTCTCGAGTCCAGCATTTGCGTGCATAGACACAGAATGCCAGTCAGCCCCGCCCCCCGCGTCATTGGATTTGATTGACACCAGCGGGAGCCAATGGCTGCACTGCTATCAATCTATCCAATCGAGCCGAGAACCCCGGGCAGAGAGGAAGATTGCGTCTCCACCGAGGGAACGAACGGGCTCAGGTGAGTAAAATGGGGGGCCTGGGGGGGCCGAAGTTTTATTTAATTTTAAAATTGGTGAGAAAACATTAGTATTAAATAGGTTTTACCTGAGAGAATCTCCTTTTGTGAACACCCCACAGGTTGTATAACAATAAGAAGTGCTGATATAGGAAATCCTCCCTACATTAAAAAAACTACATTAAAAACTTGTGGCATAAGCTATATTTTTGAAATACATTAGCCTTTTTTTCATTGAGTAAATGAGATCTTTTGTTTAACTTTTCTAACATGCCACATCTTTCCTATTTAAACTTACACTGCGCATTATGCCAGGCCGGGTACAAAAGGTTAATCTGTAAAACTGCTCCCTGGTTTGTGCTTTCTGGCTTAAGCACCATGAAAGTTACACCCCACCATCTATATAAATGCCTGTACTGACAGCCCAGGGAATGTCTTGTCACTTGACTGGTTCAGGTTCAGCCGTCAAGGTGAGCTTTCACATGGTTCGAATGGGATTCAGAAACTCCATTGGCCTCAATTTTGTCTTCAAATGACATTGTCGGTGCAGCATTATTATCTTGTGACAGGTTGATATAGAGCATTTTCATTACTCTAGCATTTAATTTCATGCTGGGTGGTCTAGAGCATAAGTAACCTCAATATGAGGCTGGATTCCTTTGTGTTTCTTGATGTTTGGAAGCAACCATACAGATCATTCATATTTGTTTCTTTATAACCGAAAGCTTAAGAATTCATGCATAGTTAACATGATAAAAAATAAATAACATTATTTGGTCAAGTTATGTGTTTATTAACAAAAAGTATACGTAAACACAATCACTATAAAATCTCATGGTTTTTTTTCACAAGAAAAAAATCTCATATGTTTAAACATGTAATTTGCTTTCAATCTTTAAGCCCTGGTTCACACTGGTGCGATTTGACATGCGATTTGACATGTCAAATCGCATGTCAAATCAGCGATATTTGCCGCAAATTGCGGGCAATGGCAATTGCGGCGCTGCACCGATTTCAAAAAGTCGTTTCTGTACTACTTTTTGTGATTTCGGCCGCGATTTACATTGACATCTGTGTCAGATGTCTTTGTAATCGCGGTTGAAATCAGGACTTCCAGCTGAACTCGCACGGCTTCACTCCCACAGCCCAGTGTGAACCTGGGCTTAAAAAAAAACAAACTTGGTTGCCTGATATGAAGGTCCTTATTAATGCACTTTGTTATTCATCCATGGCCAAAAGTTTTGAGACTGGCACAAATATTAATTGTCGCAAAGACTGCTGCCTGAATTCTTTTTTTTTTTTTTAAGACAATTTGCATGTACTCTTAGAATGTTATGAAGAGTGATCAAATAAAAATTGACTCCACGGGAGACGAGAGAGAAAGTCTCATAGTGTAGTGTATTTAAAAAGAAAAGCAATGACAAAGTAGTAGATTGCACTCGCATGTAAAAGTGTCTGCCTGGCACTAGGGAAAACGACATGTGCGGATCTGGCTGGTTCCTACCGCAGTAGCGTGCATTCCGCTTGAAGATGCCATTTACAGCGAAACGTACGTCGGAGCGGAGGATTCGTCACTTCCGAGTCCTGATTTGTCACCCCACACCAGACTTTACCCCTACGAGCGGGACGCAGAATGCACTGCGTTAGGAATTAGCCAGATCTGCACACGCTGTTTTTCCCCAGTGCCAGGCAGGCACTTTACATGCAAGTGCAACCTACTACTTTGTCATTGCTTTTAAATTTGATTAAATATACTACACTATGAGACTTTCTCTCTTGTCTCCTGTGGAGTAAATTTTTATGCCCTAGCTTCATCCGAAGGGTCCATTGAAGCGGAGTGGTGTTGGCAGTGGGAATCAATTTGTTGTTCCAAATGCGCAATTTGACCTACCTTAAAAAGTTGTCAAACACCTGTGGTGAGTTGCCACCTTTCCATTGAGCACCTGTGGTGGAAGAACTAGAAGCTTCATTTAAAAGCATTGTTTTGGTTTTGGGAACACTATCACTAATTGACTTTTCAGCTTGCTATATGTTCAACAATGTGTTTGTTTTTTTTTGCAGTGATATACAGTGGGTACGGAAAGTATTCAGACTCCCTTTAATTTTTCACTCTTTGTTATATTGCAGTAATTTGCTAAAATCATTTAAGTTCATTTTTTTCCCTCATTAATGCACACACAGCACCCCATGTTGACAGAAAAACACAGAATTGTTGACGTTTTTGCAGATTTATTAAAAAAGAAAACCTGAAATATCACATGGTCCTAAGTATTCAGACCCTTTGCTCGGTATTTAGTATTTGCACCCTTTTGATCTAATACAGCCATGAGTCTTTTTGGGAAAGATGCAACAAGTTTTTCACACCTGGATTTGGGGATCCTCTGCCATTCCTCCTTGCAGATCCTCTCCAGTTCTGTCAGGTTGGATGGTAAACATTGGTGGATAGCCATTTTTAGGTCTCTCCAGAGATGCTCAATTGGGTTTAAGCCAGGGCTCTGGCTGGGCCATTCAAGAACAGTCAGAGTTGTTGTGAAGCCACTCCTTCGTTATTTTAGCTGTGTGCTTAGGGTCATTGTCTTGTTGGAAGGTAAACCTTCGGCCCAATCTGAGGTTATTGAGATGATTTTCAGTACCATTTTTATATCACCTACCTCCTTCTACCTACCTGCCGGTATGCAACCAGTGTTCCCATGCTAGGTAGGTATTACTAAATTTATATGGTATAGCACTACCTCTCAATGTCAGTCCTTTTTATTGGCGTGCCTCTTTTCTCTAGGTTCTCTTTTTCTAGGACCCCAGTAAATACACAAGCGCTGTGCCTGATTTCACGACACAGTGGCTTGTGCACCATTGGGGATATTATCCCCCGTCAGCATGTCCTTCTAACCATCTTGATATTCCAAGTCGACTGACTATTTGATGCACAGGTGGGGCGGGGCGTATGGGTGCTCAGCTCTCAATTTTAATCCATGGATACTGATATGTCATGGTCAAAGAACACTATGTAAGTGAACCATATTTTTGTCCATTTCTGATTGGAAATGGTTATATTTATGAGTTGTTAACTTACCGTATATACTCGAGTATAAGCCAACCCGAGTAGAAGCCGAGGTACCTACTTTTACCACAAAAAACTGGGAAAACTTATTGACTTGAGTATAAGCCGAGGGGAGGAAATGTGCCCATTGCCACCTCACTGTGCCAATTGCCCAACCTTACTGTGCCCATTGCCATCTCACTCTGCCACCTCACTGTGCACATTGCCACCTCACTGCCCATTGCCACCTTACTGTGCCCCCTTACTGTGCCCATTGCCATCTCACTGTGCCACCTCACTGCCCATTTTCACCTCACTGTGCCCAATGTCACCTCACTGTGCCCCCTTACTGTGTCCATTGCAGCCTCCCTGTGCCCGAGTCAGTGTACCTTAAAATCTTGTAATTCCGCGGCCGGCGTCCATTGTTCAAATCTCGCGCCGTTCTCCCTGTCCCTTCCGTGATAGGCGTTTCCAGCAAACACTGTGTTGAGTGTTGCGCCTATCACGGAGGTCCTCTCATTCTCGGACTCCGTTTCCCAGCAGGCACTGTGTTCAGTGCTCCGCCAATCACGGACGTCGGACAAGAGGACCTCCGTGATAGGCGCAACACTCAACACAAGTGTTTGCTGGAAACGCCTATCGCGGAAGGGACAGGGAGAAAGGCGCTAGATTTAAACAATGGACGCCGGCCACGGAATTTCACGATTTTCAGGTACTGACTCGAGTATAAGCCGAGGGGTATACTTTCAGCCCTAAAAAAAGGGCTGAAAAACTCGGCTTATACTCGAGTATATATACGGTATGCGTATTTTTGTAACCTTTTTAGATGAATTTTTCCACTAAAACCCTGATGAAGGAAAGGATTTTCCGTACACACGGTCTGACTTTTCCACGGGCAATCCTCCGTCGGAATTTGGACCGTATGTACGTGGCATTAGGAGCAAAATCGCACCTCCGCCCCTGCTGCCCCCGTGCTTCGGCATATATGCTCTTTTTTTTTTTTTTTTTAACTGTGGTGGTGAAATCACCTCCTATAGCACTGGAGTCACGGCTTTATGTATCGTGGGCGCAAACGCTGTTGCTGTCAAGATAAATCCGCGCTGCAGCTGAATGGCGCACCTGAAAACAAAAAATTACTTACCTGAAAAGCAAGCATGATGAAACATAACAATAAAACATAGAGAGAGAGAGAGAGAGAGAGAGAGAGAGAGACTATTTTTCTTTTTCGTACATCACGGGACACAGAGCGACATAGTCATTACTAATGGGTTATATAGTTACCGTCAGGTGCTGGCACTGGCAACTTCCAAAACCGGAAGTACCCTCCCCTATATAAGCCCCTCCCATCCGGGAGCACCTCAGTTTTTTGCCAGTGTCTAAGGTGTTGGCCAAGAAGAAACATGTGTTTTTCACTGAGCTTGCGTACAGGTTCTTTTGGGCCTCAGTAAGCTATTCCGGATCCGACCAAAAAAGCTTCATAGCTAAACGGTCGGTACCCGGGCCTTGCAGAGAAGAGCAAGGTTCTGCCTGTAATGCTTCTCTTAGGAGAGCTGGACCCTGGGATCCAGAGCTCTGGTCATACCCACGACCAAGATGTTTTCTGTGCAGGGTGCTATACAGGTCCAGGGGAGTGGAATCCTTGGGAACCCGGTCCCTGAAGGTTTGATTACAATGCCTGCCGTGATAGGTGAAGTTTGGGCTTTTGTGGACCAAACAAAGTCCTGCGGCGGGGAACAGGTAAGTGGGGGCCCCCAGGAACTTGGTTCCATTGGGGGACCCCCAAGCCTAATTTGTCTTTCTGTCTGTTACCTAACGGTATTCCCGCTAATATCTGTGCATGCCTGTAACTACTAAAAAAAATGTGTTAATTTTTAATGGTGGTCAAGAAAAAAAAAAAAAAAAAGGAATGTTTTTTTATATATGTTTAGTATATTAAACTGCGGTACCTGTGTTTGTCCACTAGAGGCCGCTGTGGAATGTTTTTCTTGTCATATGGACTAGTTTCTTCTCAGAGAACAAAGTCCAGGCAGCTGGTGAGTTCTCCTACAGGAAACTGTTTCCTCTGCCATGTTGCAGTGTTCGTCTATCCCCCGGCCTGCGGCAAAGGGGGCCCTGGCTCCTGTCCCTGGTTTCCATGTTTGAAAATTAGCGCCGAGGCGCACGGGGCCGCGCGCGTGCGCGTGCGCGCGCCTCTATATATAGAGGTGGCCGGAAAAAGGGGCGGGGCCTGGGGGATGACGCTCTGTGCGCGCCGCAGCGCTTCTGCGCATGTGCGGGCGTCCCAGCAGGTTTTTAAAAAGCCACATTATTGCAGTAAGCTGGCTATGAAGTACAGAGACAGAGCTGGCAACATTTAAAGGCATACAGCAAGCGGTTGATACAGGCATCCCCTAGAAAGGCACATTAGTAGACACCAACTGTTATATAGCAGCAATTGTGCTAGACTATTCTCAGTAAAAGTGGTGTATTACGGCTGGAATACCTCAGCTTTAGGCTTAGGAATATGCCGTCCAGTAGCTCCGGAACTGAATCTTCCAGGAAGCGAAGGGGGTCTCATCGGGCTCTGAGGATCTTGGGCATACTCCTGCTGCACCAGTCTCCCCTGAAGTTCAGAGGTAAGTGACCGTAGAGACCCCGCAGGGGTACTTGGTACTGTGGCTGTCCTCAGTCACCTGCTCCTGTGTATGTAACAGAGGAGGTTTTTTCCTCAGCTCTGGGAGGATTAGAGAGAGATTGTCAAAATTTATCGCTGCCTCCCTGTCAGGGAAAGCACGCCCGATCTCCGTCTCCTCCTTCAGAGTGCCTGTTAGCAGAGCAACAGTCCCATACAGGGATCGACCTGCCTGAAGGGGATCAGGATAAGGTTGATTCTGTTATAGAGGAATCAACAGTGGGGGAACCTTTTCTCAGCATCTCAAGCTGAAAGATTATGGGTTCAGTCTCTGACTAACATGGTCTGATCAGCATTTAAAAATGCACCTTGCGGAACCATCAACCACTACTGTATCCTCGTTGGGGTCGCTAGAAGCCCCCAGACTGTTTGTTCTTTTCCACTTCACCCTTTACTGAAAGGGCTCATTTACCAGGATTGGGAACGTCCTGAGAAAATATTTATTCCCCTAAGAGATTTTCGGTGGTCTATCCCATGGAGGATAAGTTCATCAAAAAAAAAAAAAAAAAAAAAAGGAAGGTCCCTACAGTGGACGCAGCCATCTCTTGTATGTATAAATCACTGACATGTCCAGTGGATAATGTCCAAATGTTCAAGAACCCAATAGATAAAAGATTGGAGTCCTTATGAAAATCTGCTTGGTGATACAACCAGCAGTAGCAGCTATTGGGGTCTGCTAAGCAGTGAAGGATCAGTTGAAACAGGTCTTGAGGGACTTGACAGATCAGCAGGCTTTGCCCTAGCTGATCTACCTAGAGCCTTAGGCTTTGCGGTTGACGCCATAGAGGATTCAGTCCATCAGGCCTCCCGCCTTACGCTGTCTATAGTACATATGCGTAGGCTCCTATGGCTCAAAAACTGGTCTGCTGAAGCTCCCTGTAAAGAATGGCTGGTTAGCGTCCCATTTCATGGTGAACGCTTATTCAGGGAAAACCTGGACAAATATATCCAGAAAATTTCCAGCGGTAAGAATACGCTCTTGCCGGTTAAAAGCAGAGTTAGAGGTCCCTCTTTAAGAGGCCTGCTTCTCCAGTCCCTGGGGCATCGGCTGTGTAACAGTTCCGACGGCCTCCTCGGTTAAATCCCGGGGGTAAAAAACAGGGACAGTAGCAGGGTAATGAGAAACCCTGGGTCAGGGGAGGTACAAAACCTCCCCCAAAGTTAAATTCATTGAAGCCCCCACTCAGTCGGGTGGGGGGAGGACTCCAGTTGTTCGCAGGAGACCTGGCGGGACACGATCAAGACAGATAGGTGCTCTCCGCAGTAGGTTTGGGATACAGTTTGGAGTTAAAAGACTCCCCTCCTTCCCATTTTGAGGTCAAACGTGCCAAGGGATCCCCGGAAGAGAGAGTCCCTCCTGTTGGCACTAGAACAACTATTGCTCCAAGGAGTAATTATGGAGGTTCCCCTGGAAGAATGAGGGTTCGGGTTTTACTCAAACCTCTTTACAGTCCCGAAGCAAACGTGGACGGGAGGCCCATATTAATTCTAAAAAGGGCTATACAAATTCCTGTATATCAGGACTTTCCGATGGAGTCGATCCGATCGGTGGCCACTGCCCTACAAGGGGAGGATTGGTTAGCCACGATCGACATCAAAAATGCTTATTTGCACATTCCCATCTTTCCAGTCCACCAAAAATTTCTACGCTTTGCAGTAGAAGGGCGCCATTTTCAGTTCAGAGCCTTACCCTTCGGTTTGGCCACAGCACCAAGAGTGTTCACAAAAATTCTGGCCCTTTATTGGCCAATCTAAGAACACAAGGTGTAATGATAATGGCATATCTGGATGACTTGTTGCTGATAGACCACTCAGTGAAAAAACTAGACGTGGTCGTTCACAAGACGATCAAGTATCTGGAATCTCACGGTTGGATTATCAACCGAGACAAGTCAGCCCTAAAAACCAGTCAAAAGTCTGGAATACTTGGGGCTAAGGTTGGATTCAGGCCAGAGAAAAATATTCTTGCCTCGAGGAAAGGTGTTGTCTTTGAAAGATTTGATCCACTTAGTGGGTACAAAAAAGACAGCCGTCCATACGCCTGTATATGAGGCTGCTGGGAAAAATGGTGGCATCATTCGAAGCAGTACCCTACGGTCAATTCCATTCAAGGAATTTGCAAGGGGCCATACTGTCAGCCTGGAACAAAAAAGTTCAGGCCCTAGACTTACAATGTCCTTGTCCCCTTCCGTTCGCAAGAGCCTCCGTTGGTGGTTGGTTCCCCAGAATCTGGAAAAAAGGAAATCCTTCAGTCCGATTTCTTGGAAGGTGGTCACTACAGATGCCAGCCTTATAGGCTGGGGAGCAGTATTGGAGCAATAGTCTCTCCAGGGCAGATGGTCGGATGCAGAAAAGGCCCTGCCCATCAATCTCTTAGAGATACGAGCAGCCCGGTATGCCCTAGTAGCATGGACATCCAAACTCCAAGGGTCCCCTGTCAGAATTCAATCAGACAATGCCACAGCAGTGGCATATATCAATCATCAGGGGGGCACCAGGAGTCGTGCAGCCCAGAGGGAAGTAAATTACATCCTGAAATGGGCAGAAAAATATGTCCCAGCCATATCTGCGGTATTCATTCCAGGAGTGGAGAATTGGAAGGCGGACTTTCTAAGTCGCCAGCAATTAGGCCCAGAGGAAGGGTCCCTTCACCCCGAGGTTTTCTGGACAATATGTCAGCGGTGGGGAACATCGGATGTAGATCTTCTAGCATCCAGATTCAACGCAAAGGGGGACAGGTTTGTCTCTCGGACAAGGGATCCCCTAGCTTGCGGCTCGGATGCCCTAGTGTTCCCTTGGGATCAGTTCAAGCTGATATATGCATTCACACCGCCACAATGGTTACCTCGATTACTCCGCAGAATCAGGGTAGAAAAGAAACCAGTGATTCTGGTGGCTCCAGCGTGGCCCCGAAGAGCGTGGTACGTGGAGATTGTAAAATGTCAGTGGGGAGTCCTGGGACTTTCCCACATCGTCCGGACCTGCTTTCGCAAGGACCGATATACCACCCTTCCTTACCAGCCCTAGGTTTGACGGCCTGGCTATTGAAGCCCACATTCTAAAAAAGAGAGGGCTCTCTAATTCTGTGGTATCTACCATGATCAATGCCAGGAAGCCGGTATCCAGGCAGATCTACTATAGAATCTGGAAGGCGTACATCGCCTGGTGTGAGGCCAAGAAATGGCATCCACGTAAGTACGTAATAGGTAGGAGTCTGGACTCCCTACAATGGGCTGTAGATAGGAAGCTTGCCTTGAGTACTATCAAGGGTCAGATTTCGGCCTTGTCAATATTTTTTCAAAGGCCCTTGGCTTCGCATTCACTAGTCAAAGCCTTTATACAAGGAGTGATGCGTATTAGTCCTTCGGTTAATATTCCCATATGTCCATGGGATCTAAACTTGGTTCTGTCGGTTCTACAGAAACAACCATTTGAACCATTACAGCATATTTCCTTGGTGCTTCTCACCAGGAAATGGATTTTTCTAGTAGCCATTTGTTCGGCTAAAAGAGTATCGGAATTAGCAGCTATGTCCTGTAGGGAGCCATATCTGGTTATCCATAAGGACAGAGTAGTGTTGCGTCCTCATCCAGCCTTTCTTCCTAAGGTGGTATCGAGGTTTCATTTGAACCAAGATGTGGTTCTTCCTTCTTTTTTCCCCAAACCTACTTCGGTGGAGGAAAAGTTATTGCATTCTTTGGATGTAGTAAGAGCAGTTAAAGCTTATCTAAAAGCCACTGCTCAGATTCGCAGAACGGATACTTTGTTTATTCTGCCGGAAGGCCCCAGAAAGGGTCAGGCAGCGTCAAAATCTACTTTAGCCAAGTGGATTCGACAGGTCATTATGCAAGCTTATGGCTTGAGAAGGAGACCGCCTCCGTTCAAAGTTAGAGCGCACTCCACGAGAGCAGTTGGAACTTCATGGGCAGTGCATCACCAGGCCTCCCTGGCTCAAATCTGTAAGGCCGCAACGTGGTCTTCAGTTCACACGTTTACTAGGTTCTACCAGGTGGACGTTAGAAGTCAGGAGGATGTCGCCTTTGGGCGCAGTGTGTTGCAGGCCGCAAAAGATCCTCATGTCTGATAGCGCTCAGCTTATATATGGTGTATCCCCCCCCTCATTTGGCATTGCTTTAGGACATCCCATTAGTAATGACTATGTCGCTCTGTGTCCCGTGATGTACGAAAAAGAAAATAGGATTTTTATAACAGCTTACCTGTAAAATCCTTTTCTTGGAGTACATCACGGGACACAGAGCTCCCACCCCTCTTTTGGGGACACTTATTGCTTTGCTACAAAACTGAGGTGCTCCCGGATGGGAGGGGCTTATATAGGGGAGGGTACTTCCGGTTTTGGAAGTTGCCAGTGCCAGCACCTGACGGTAACTATATAACCCATTAGTAATGACTATGTCGCTCTGTGTCCCGTGATGTACTCCAAGAAAAGGATTTTACAGGTAAGCTGTTATAAAAATCCTATTTTTATTTATTTTGTGGGGGGGTTTTTTTTACGGGTTTTTTCCCACACTTTTTTTTTGTAACTGTAACAACTGTAACGGTTCGAGTCTCTCAAAATGCGATGGCATCTTGGGAGACCCTGTCTAAGTGTGTCCTAGTGTGTGAAATGCTGTACCCTACGCTAAAACTTCACTAGTGTGTGGAAGCGTTCAAAACATTTACCAATGCACAGACCAGGATTGTCAGGACAGAGTGGACAAAAATAACGGGTGTCACGCCTAAATCCGTGCTTGCTACAGACACATCTTTTTTGGGGGGCTCGTTGGGTAGGGGTACTCTCGAGGACATACGGAAAATGCCTCTCATGCAGCCGGCTTACTGCATTTGGTTGGGGATGGTGAGGTGCAGAACCGCCTGGATACAGGAGGTCTGACTATCTCATCCTGGAATTTGAGGAAGGATAAAGTCCCGCCTGAAGCTCTGTATAGCACATGAGCGTTCAGCAAAGCCAATTGAAATTAGGATAGAGACACTTTTTTGTACCAGCGTCTCGCCTTAAGGGCAATGTGATATGGCGCCAACAACTGGTCGTTGAGGTCCACCCCTCCCATATTTTGGTTATATTCGTGGACATAGAGGGGTTTCTCCACAACACCAGTCGCCGTACGAATTTGGACTGTAGTGTCTGCATGAAGGGAGGTAAGAAGGAAAACATTCTTATTATCCCTCCACTTCACAGCAAGCAAATTATTACACTTCAAGCAGGCTCTCTCCCCCCCAGCCTAAGACGGGAATCTACAAGCCCCTGGGGAAAGCCCCGGCGATTAGATCGCACGGTGCCACATGCTCCAATCTGATGATCAAACAAGTGACTAAACAGTGGCACGCTTGTGTAATAATTTTCCACATACAAGTGGTACCCCTTTCCGAATAAGAGCGACACCAAGTTCCACACTATCTTGCCAGCGCTCCCTATGTAATCTGGGCAGTTCTCCGGCTCTACGTGACTATCTTTTCCCTCATAAACCATAAAGCTCCATACATAGCCTGTTGCCCTGTCACAGAACTTATAGAGCTTGAACCCATACCTGACACGCTTGCTGGGAAGGTACTGTTTGAAAGACAAGCAGCCAGAAAATGTAATCAGGGACTCAACGCAGACAACTTGATCGGGAGTAAACAAGGCTGCAAAACGTTCGTTGAAGTGGTTTATGAGGGGCCGAATTTTGTAGAGCCGATCAAATTCAGGGTATCCACGTGGACGACAAAGTTCATTGTCATTGAAGTGCATGAACCGCAAGATCTGCTCGTATCGTTTCCTGGACATGGAGGCAGAGAACACGGGCATATGGTCAATTGGGCACGTGGACCAATAGGCGCGCAATGACGAGAATTTGTGTGCCCATGTTGAGGGAAAGGCCCAGAAAGGTTTTAAATTCAGAAACCGTAATTGGTTTCCAATCTCTGGCAATGGAAGGCAACTAGGGACTAGTGGCAATGAATTGACCAGCATATAAATTACTCTGGTCCACTATAGATCTATAGAGATCTTCCGTGAAAAACGGCAAATAAAAATCAAGTGGCGTAAAATCAGCTGTTTCCACCTGAATACCGGGTTGGCCAGTGAATGGGGGAAGTACGGGTTCTGCAGAAGTTTTGGGCACCCAATCAGGATAGGCGAGTTCTGCAGGAAGGGCACGATGGGCCTGCCTTTGTCTTCTTCTTGGTGGCAGCGGGTCACTACTTGTGCTTGCTACCTCGCCAGCTTGAACTGCACTTATGGGACTCACCACGTCACCAAGTGATACTGCAGTGCTGGATGTATGTCCAGGGTGTACTAGGCCGCTGGTGCTTGCCAGCTCACTAGAAGGAATAACGGCGCTAGTACTACTCTGCTCCATAATGCGAGAGCCCTGCGGTTCTTGTTCCTCAACAACATCAGAAGATTGGAATCGGGTACGCCTGACCTTAGCAGGGACCTCATCTTCGTCGTCAGAGCTATCTGACATGGAGCCACTGTCTTCTACGGGGTTGTATTCTGAGCCGGAATCTGACAGATGCGTGACCTCTTCACTATCTGTCATGCTCAGAATCTCGTAGGCCTCTTTACTAGTGTACCTTCGATTTGCCATTTTGGACTCTAAATTTGGTGGTACACTAGCAAGATTCACAGGTAAAAAAGCACCTGACTGTCAGCAAATGTATCAAACGCTACCAAAAAAACTGTTAGCGATCGCAGGGATCAGACCTGTCTCTGCGAATGCTGCAGTTATGTGTATTGTGTTTTGTAAGTGACCGTAATCGATCGATACTGCACTTGGGTGGGCTGGGCTGAGTGGATGGGCTAAACGCAGGTGCTAGCAGGTATCTGGGCTGATCCCGCTAACACTGCATTTTTGGGAACCCTAAACCGCTGGGGATGCTAGTATAGATCTGATAAGATACTATACCACTAAGGGAGGTGTATTCTTTGCGCGTGGGTGTTAGCATTACTGGCACTAACCTGACACTGCCTGGGGCGATGCAGACCCTAACTGACGCTAAAACCTAATTGATATCACCCCCTGGGCGATCAGGTGGTTAAACCTTTACTGGGTTATATACGGCGGGTGCCCTGATGCTATAAAAAGCAAACTAACCAACCAGCGTCACCCGTAACACTTATACGGTGATCACTGGTGAAAAGGTTAACTAGGGCCATCAGGGGGTTAAAACCTTTATTAGGTAATATATGGCGCTATACAAAAACCTGACGGGTAACCTAAATAACTAACTGGCTAACCAGTGTCACCAGTGACACTTATACGGTGATCACTGGTGAAAGGGTTAAATCTAGGGGCAATCAGGGGGTTAAAACCTTTATTAGATAATATATGGAGGTACCTAACGCTATAAAAACCTGGCGGCGAACCTAAAAAAAAACTGGCTACCTAGCGGCACCAGCGACTCTAATACAGCGATCAGAATAATGATCGCTTAGTGCCACTGGCGATAGGGGGTGAAAGGGTTACCTGGGGGGCAATCAAGGGGTTAAACCTTTATTAGGGGGGGTCAGGGGGCTACCCTGGACCTAAAGGGGCCGAAACCTAACTGCCCTGCAACTTTTTACTGTCACAGATGACACTAAATGCAGTGATCAGTAAATAAATGATCACTGCAATCAGTGACATTGTGACTGGGGGGTGATCTGGGGGTGACATGTGTGCCTATGTGTACCTACGTGTCAGTGTAGTGTTGGTGCACTAACCTGATGTCTTCTCTCCTCGGCGCTCTGGACGAAAAGAGTGCAGCATGGAGCGATGACATCACTTCCTCTGCCTGTGTTTACATTGCAGAGGAAGCATCTCATTCGCCGGGAGCGATTTCGAGGGGGTGGCCAGAAACCAATGGCCGCCCCCTCATCCCGGATTGCTCCTGAAGCAATACCGACTGCCCCATGTACCGGGAGGGGGTTTCAATCTGACCCCCCACTCGCACGAAGGCAGGCACGTACAGGTACGTGATTGTGCCTGTCCGTGACATTCTGCCAACGTATATGTACATAAGGCGGTCGTTAAGTGGTTAAGGGACAGCTTCATTTGCATATTCCTCATTCATAGGGTGCTAATTGTAGGTATCCACTCACTTTACAAGGAAAAAAAGATAACCAAGTTGCTTGGGGAACAAAATATGGAAATTTTGGTTCCATGGCCAGGAAACTCCCCAGACCTTAATCCAATTTGTAACTTGTGGTCAATCCTCAAGAGGCAGGTGAACAAAACTCCCCCACAAATTCTGACAAACTCCAAGTATTGATTATACAAGAATGGGCTGCCATCAGTCAGGATGTGGCCCAGAAGTTTATTGAAAGCATGCCTGGGCGAATTTCAGTGGTCTTGAAAAGGAAGGGTCAACACTGCAAATATTAACTCTTTAGTATACCATTGTAACAGCTGACAAAAAGACCTAAAAACACTGAAGCAGCAGACTTTGTGAAAACTATTATTTTTGTATCGTTCTCAAAACTTTTGGGCAGGGCTGTAGTCTTCCAAATATGTCCTCCTACGTCATCACCCTGTCACATGAGACCCTTGTTGGAGGCTGCAGGTGGCTGCACACATTGCACAGGCATTGGTTCACGGTTTACACCATCAGGAGGCCAGTCCAGAACAACAATGTGCAGTCGACACTGGCAGGAAGCCTTGTAAACAAATTGGTACAAAGAGACTGGAGAAGATTATCAGTTCTAAGATACAAAAAAATAAATGAAAAAAGGTGAAAACAGTTATTTGGGGGGAATGGCGGCTTTTTGATGCAAGGTATAGGTATACTTTAAATATATGAATCAGCAGTTTGTACCGTTATACTGACTGCCTAATTTCAAATTCTAAGAAATCTATTTTGTATAGCGCTGGCAAAATTAACAGACTTTCTCTTGACTGATTATCAGTCTCCTGAGATCCTCTGTACAGCAGCATTCAGACAGAGGGATTCAAATAAAAAATAACTATAACGGGAAATAACTCTGTGCTTAGGTGTAACGTGCATAAGCAGCCAGCACTGAGATTGGATACTTAAAAGATAAGTGCAGTGCTATTTGTGAAGAGTAAATCTACATAAATGCAACCATCCTATAAATAACATCAAGCAGCATTTTAAATATTCTCTTCAAACAATTAATATGAAAAAATCCAAATCAATTAAAAAAATAATAAAGGGATCGTAAAGTGTCCATATACAAGAATTGTGATGAAGTAAACTTCTCTGGATAGCAGTGAAAACAGAATAAACCTGCCAAAAGCTTTCTTCCAAATGGTTGTAACTAAGGAACACCCACCAACCAGTGTCAACCTCAGTGTGCTCAAGTGGTCCTTACTAAATTTAAATGACCACCTCTTACAGTATTTTCATACAGCTCTTAAGGGGTTAAGAGATTCACATCTCCACCAAATTAGCATGTGCTGTATGCATCCTTGCCAGGACTCAAATATCCTTCAGCAGTAATGACATATAAAAAGCACTTGCATTGCAAAGTACAGTGACAAACGACCACCAAATGTATTAAAAAAATCAAAGAATTTACACTCGCATATAAAGCAAGGCAATCTCGCATGGTAAGCATCCAATCGGCAAAAGTATTGGCATGCACGATGACGTCACATCCATTCACCCTGCTTGCGTGTTTCATTATAGCAGACATCAGTGGGGGTGGCCCCTGAAGGGAGGAATGTCGGGCTCTACATCTCACACTGAAGAGACTCTTGAAAGGAGAGTGCAGAGTGAAAATTCATGTTGATTTTTCAATGTGCAGACACCATATGGAACAGGTCCTAAACCTGATGCATAGCTACATGTAGTGTAGTCTGTAAAGGGATCTCTGGGAGTGCAGGAGTGCTTGGATCATGAGGCTGGCTGTAAAGACTTACAAATCTTTTCTATTTTTCAATTATTTTCTTTTGAAAAGTTGCAGCATAGATTTAAAATATTTTCTGATTTTTACCACAAACTGGAAGTATTAAAGTGGTACTAAATCCAGGATCCTGCATTCACTATATCTGATCTCCCACAATACACAGAATACGGAAATGCAATTTGTGACGGACCCCCGTACTCAAGATGAGTCTGTCCGCCGTAAATGCTTCCTCTGTCCGGTACCACGCAATCCAAGACCCCTTAGCTTTCCCATTCACTAGTCGTAGCTCAGTGTAGGGTAAAACATCAGACAGTTTATTAGAACAAGAATACAGTCTTATATACAGTTAAAGAGGAGGTTCCTACCTCTTGCTCATATTACTCTAACAATACACCTGTAACCAGAAACATAAATTAACATGAGCTAATTAACTAATCCCTTAAAACAGCCGATGTGACTCCTTAACTACAATACACATTATCATACATATCAACACACAACTCCTTCATACAATTGCAGGGTTAATTGGCACAAACAACGGGTGAAAGACGCTTAGAAGCTGTGGCAAGCCATTCTAGACTCATTTACATGATGGCAGACAACAGACAGACAGGTGGCTGGAGTTCACGTCAGCATCTCCTAACAGTATGTGTCCCAACATTATGAATCAGTCACCATTTCTAATATGGCATATACAGGTCCTTCTAAAAAAATTAGCATATTGTGATAAAGTTCATTATTTTCTGTAATGTACTGATGATAAACATTAGACTTTCATATATTTTAGATTCATTACACACAACTGAAGTAGTTCAAGGCTTTTCTTGTTTTAATATTGATGATTTTGGCATACAGCTCATGAAAACCCCAAAATCCTATCTCAAAAAATTAGCATATCATGAAAAGGTTCTCTAAACGAGCTATTAACCTAATCATCTGAATCAACTAATTAACTCTAAACACCTGCAAAAGATTCCTGAGGCTTTTAAAAACTCCCAGCCTGGTTCATTACTCAAAACCGCAATCATGGGTAAGACTGCCGACCTGACTGCTGTCCAGAAGGCCATCATTGACACCCTCAAGCAAGAGGGTAAGACACAGAAAGAAATTTCTGAACGAATAGGCTGTTCCCAGAGTGCTGTATCAAGGCACCTCAGTGGGAAGTCTGTGGGAAGGAAAAAGTGTGGCAGAAAACGCTGCACAACGAGCAGAGGTGACCGGACCCTGAAGAAGATTGTGGAGAAGGACCGATTCCAGACCTTGGAGGACCTGCGGAAGCAGTGGACTGAGTCTGGAGTAGAAACATCCAGAGCCACCGTGAACAGGCATGTGCAGGAAATGGGCTACAGGTGCCGCATTCCCCAGGTCAAGCCACTTTTGAACCAGAAACAGCGGCAGAAGCGCCTGACCTGGGCTACAGAGAAGCAGCACTGGACTGTTGCTCAGTGGTCCAAAGTACTTTTTTCGGATGAAAGCAAATTTTGCATGTCATTCGGAAATCAAGGTGCCAGAGTCTGGAGGAAGACTGGGGAGAGGGAAATGCCTGAAGTCCAGTGTCAAGTACCCACAGTCAGTGATGGTCTGGGGTGCCATGTCAGCTGCTGGTGTTGGTCCACTGTGTTTTATCAAGGGCAGGGTCAATGCAGCTAGCTATCAGGAGATTTTGGAGCACTTCATGCTTCCATCTGCTGAAAAGCTTTATGGAGATGAAGATTTCATTTTTCAGCACGACCTGGCACCTGCTCACAGTGCCAAAACCACTGGTAAATGGTTTACTGACCATGGTATTACTGTGCTCAATTGGCCTACCAACTCTCCTGACCTGAACCCCATAGAGAATCTGTGGGATATTGGGAAGAGAAAGTTGAGAGACGCAAGACCCAACACTCTGGATGAGCTTAAGGCCGCTATCGAAGCATCCTGGGCCTCCATAACACCTCAGCAGTGCCACAGGCTGGTTGCCTCCATGCCACGCCGCATTGAAGCAGTCATTTCTGCAAAAGGATTCCCGACCAAGTATTGAGTGCATAACTGAACATAATTATTTGAAGGTTGACTTTTTTTGTATTAAAAACACTTTTCTTTTATTGGTCGGATGAAATATGCTAATTTTTTGAGATAGGATTTTTGGGTTTTCATGAGCTGTATGCCAAAATCATCAATATTAAAACAAGAAAAGGCTTGAACTACTTCAGTTGTGTGTAATGAATCTAAAATATATGAAAGTCTAATGTTTATCAGTACATTACAGAAAATAATGAACTTTATCACAATATGCTAATTTTTTGAGAAGGACCTGTACAGGGTTCCCAGAGTCTGTGTGTCTTGGGGGGGACATGGACCTGAATCCAAAGTAACACCACCTCAGGGGTCCCCAGGCATAAAACTCAAAGAGCACCGTTCCCCAAATGCCAGGGCCCAAAATCGCAAGGGAAGAGGCAAGCATTCAGTCCTCTCCAAAAGTCTCTGTCCCGGCTAGATCTGTCACACAATTATTTTAGTAAATATAAACCACTAAATACTTTTTCTCATCAGTAGTATATAGCAGTATCTGGCCGTACACTGTTTAAAGTATGTAGGAGGAGTTTTCATTCTCCTCTGACTGTCCTATGAGGCTACATGACCCCTGACCCTCTGTCTGGACAGTGCTGATTTTGCCCTGTTCTGATCATTCACCCTCCCAAAAAACTAACAAAGCAAACTCTAGCAATATGCACCAAATTGAGCATGTGCAGAGTGCCCCAAAGGCTCTGTACCATCAGGAGATATGAAGAAATAATTCCGGACGGCTGCACTTCCAAAAATCCTTTTTTCTTTCTCGTACATCACGGGACACAGAGCGACATAGTCATTACTAATGGGTTATATAGATACCGTCAGGTGCTGGCACTGGCAACTTCCAAAACCGGAAGTACCCTCCCCTATATAAGCCCCTCCCATCCGGGAGCACCTCAGTTTTTTTGCCAGTGTCTAAGGTGTTGGCCAAGAAGAAACATGTGTTTTTCGCTGAGCTTGCGTACAGGTTCTTTTGGGCCTCAGTAAGCTATTCCGGATCCGACCAAAAAAGCTTCATAGCTAAATGGTCGGTACCCGGGCCTTGCAGAGAAGAGCAAGGTTTTGCCTGTAATGCTTCTCTTAGGAGAGCTGGACCCTGGGATCCAGAGCTCTGGTCATACCCACGACCAAGATGTTTTCTGTGCAGGGTGCTATACAGGTCCAGGGAAGTGGAATCCTTGGGAACCCGGTCCCTGAAGGTTTGATTACAATGCCTGCCGTGATAGGTGAAGTTTGGGCTTCTGTGGACCAAACAGAGTCCTGCGGCGAGGAAAAGGTAAGTGGGGGCCTTCGGGAACTTGGTTCTATTGAGGGACCCCCAAGCCTATTTTGTCTTTCTGCCTGTTACCTAAGGTATTCCCGCTAATATTCTGTGTATGCCTGTTACTACTGAGAAAATGTAAAAATTTTAATAGTAGGCAAGAAAAAAAAAAAAAAAATGTAAGACCGCGGTACCTGTGTTAGACACTAGAGGCCGCTATGGTTCTTTTTTCTTGTAATGTGGATTTTTTTCTTCCAGAATCAAATCCAGGCAGTTGGTATGTTCTCTCCTGGGAAGCTGTCTCCTCTGCCCTGTTGCTGCGCTCATCCATCCCCGGGCCCTGCGGCAAAGGGACCCTGGCTCCCATCTAGCTCCTTGTTGTTTTCAAAAAAGGCGCCGAAGGCGCACGTGCGCGTGCACGCGCCTCTATTCATAGAGGCGATCTGGAAAAAGGGGCGGAGCGGGTGGATGACGCTCAGGTGTGCGCCGCGGCGCTACTGCGCATGTGCGGGCGTCCAGCGTGTTTTAAAGCACATTATAGCTGGCTGTTGAAGTGCACAGACAGAGCTAGCAACAATATAAAGGCACACAGAGGCGGTTGATGCAGGCATCCCCTAGAAAGGCACTTTAGTAGACACCAACTGTGATATAGCAGCAATTGTGCTAGACTATTCTCAGTAAAAGTGGTGTATTACGGCTGGAATACCTCAGCTTTAGGCTTAGGAATATGCCGTCCAGAAGCTCCGGAACTGAATCTTCCAGGAAGCGAAGGGGGTCTCATCGGGCTCTGAGGATCTTGGGCATACTTCTGCTGCACCAGTCTCCCCTGAAGTTCAGAGGTAAGTGACCGTAGAGACCCCGCAGGGGTACTTGGTACTGTGGCTGTCCTCAGTTCACCTGCTCCTGTGTATGTAACAGAGGAGGTTTTTTCCTCAGCTCTGGGAGGATTAGAGAGAGATTGTCAACATTGATCGCTGCCTCCCTGTCAGGGAAAGCACGCCCGATCTCCGTCTCCTCCTTCAGAGTGCCTGTTAGCAGAGCAACAGTCCCATACAGGGATCGACCTGCCTGAAGGGGATCAGGATAAGGTTGATTCTGTTATAGAGGAGTCAACAGTGGGGGAACCTTTTCTCAGCATCTCAAGCTGAAAGATTATGGGTTCAGTCTCTGACTAACATGGTCCGATCAGCATTTAAAAATGCACCTTGCGGAACCATCAACCACTACTGTATCCTCGTTGGGGTCGCTAGAAGCCCCCAGACTGTCTGTTCTTTTCCACTTCACCCTTTACTGAAAGGGCTTATTTACCAGGATTGGGAACGTCCTGAGAAAATATTTATTCCCCCAAGAGATTTCCGGTGGTCTATCCCATGGAGGATAAGTTCATCAAAAAAAAAAATGGAAGGTCCCTACAGTGGACGCAGCCATCTCTTGTATGTATAAATCACTGACATGTCCAGTGGATAATGTCCAAATGTTCAAGAACCCAATAGATAAAAGATTGGAGTCCTTATGAAAATCTGCTTCTTTCTACAGCAAGCTTGGTGACACAACCAGCAGTAGCAGCTATTGGGGTCTGCTAAGCAGTGAAGGATCAGTTGAAACAGGTCTTGAGGGACTTGACAGATCAGCAGGCTTTGCCCTAGCTGATCTACCTAGAGCCTTAGGCTTTGCGGTTGACGCCATAAAGGATTCAGTCCATCACGCCTCCCGCCTTACGCTGTCTGTAGTACATATGCGTAGGCTTCTATGGCTCAAAAACTGGTCTGCTGAAGCTCCCTGTAAAGAATGGCTGGTTAGCGTCCCATTTCATGGTGAACGCTTATTCAGGGAAAACCTGGACAAATATATCCAGAAAATTTCCAGCGGTAAATACGCTCTTGCCGGTTAAAAACAGAGTTAGAGGTCCCTCTTTAAGAGGCCTGCTTCTCCAGTCCCTGAGGCATCGGCTGTGTAACAGTTCCGACGGCCTCCTCGGTCAATTCCCGGGGGTAAAAAACAGGGACAATAGCAGGGTAATGAGAAACCCTGGGTCAGGGGAGGTACAAAACCTCCCCCAAAGTTAAATTCATTGAAGGGTTGCCCCCACTCAGTCGGGTTGGGGGAGGACTCCAGTTGTTCGCAAGAGACCTGGCGGGACACGATCAAGACAGATAGGTGCTCTCCGCGGTATGTTTGGGATACAGTTTGGAGTTAAAAGACTCTCCTTCCCATTTTTGAGGTCAAACGTGCCAAGGGATCCCCGGAAGAGAGAGTGTCTCCTGTGGCACTAGAACAACTATTGCTCCAAGGAGTAATTATGGAGGTTCCCCTGGAAGAATGAGGGTTCGGGTTTTACTCAAACCTCTTTACAGTCCCGAAGCAAACGCGGACGGGAGGCCCATATTAATTCTAAAAGGGCTATACAAATTCCTGTATATCAGGACTTTCCGATGGAGTCGATCCGATCGGTGGCCACTGCCCTACAAGGGGAGGATTGGTTAGCCGCGATCGACATCAAAGATGCTTATTTGCACATTCCCATCTTTCCAGTCCACCAAAAATTTCTACGCTTTGCAGTAGAAGGGCGCCATTTTCAGTTCAGAGCCTTACCCTTCGGTTTGGCCACAGCACCACGAGTGTTTACAAAAATTCTGGCCCTTTATTGGCCAATCTAAGAACACAAGGTGTAATGATAATGGCATATCTAGATGACTTGTTGCTGATAGACCACTCAGTGAAAAAACTAGAAGTGGTTGTTCACGAGACAATCAAGTATCTGGAATATCACGGTTGGATTATCAACCGAGACAAGTCAGCCCTAAAACCAGTCAAAAGTCTGGAATACTTGGGGCTAAGGTTGGATTCAGGCCAGAGAAAAATATTCTTGCCTCGAGGAAAGGTGTTGTCTTTGAAAGATTTGATCCACTTAGTGGGTACAAAAAAGACAGCCGTCCATACGCCTGTGCATGAGGCTGCTGGGAAAAATGGTGGCATCATTCGAAGCAGTACCCTACGGTCAATTCCATTCAAGGAATTTGCAAGGGGCCATACTGTCAGCCTGGAACAAAAAAGTTCAGGCCCTAGACTTACAATGTCCTTGTCCCCTTCCGTTCGCAAGAGCCTCCGTTGGTGGTTGGTTCCCCAGAATCTGGAAAAAGGGAAATCCTTCAGTCCGATTTCTTGGAAGGTGGTCACTACAGATGCCAGCCTTATAGGCTGGGGAGCTGTACTGGAGCAATAGTCTCTCCAGGGCAGATGGTCGGATGCAGAAAAGGCCCTGCCCATCAATCTCTTAGAGATACGAGAGCCCGGTATGCCCTAGTAGCATGGACATCCAAACTCCAAGGGTCCCCTGTCAGAATTCAATCAGACAATGCCACAGCAGTGGCATATATCAATCATCAGGGGGGCACCAGGAGTCGTGCAGCCCAGAGGGAAGTAAATTACATCCTGAAATGGGCAGAAAGATGTGTCCCAGCCATATCTGCGGTATTCATTCCAGGAGTGGAGAATTGGAAGGCGGACTTTCTAAATCGCCAGCAATTATGCCCAGAGGAAGGGTCCCTTCACCCCGAGGTTCTGGACAATATGTCAGCGGTGGGGAACATCGGATGTAGATCTTCTAGCATCCAGATTCAACGCAAAGGTGGACAGGTTTGTTTCTCGGACAAGGGATCCCCTAGCTTGCGGCTCGGATGCCCTAGTGTTCCCTTGGGATCAGTTCAAGCTGATATATGCATTCACACCGCCACAATGGTTACCTCGATTACTCCGCAGAATCAGGGTAGAAAAGAAACCAGTGATTCTGGTGGCTCCAGCGTGGCCCGAAGAGCGTGGTACGCGGAGATTGTAAAATATCAGTGGGGAGTCCTTGGACTCTCCCACGTCGTTCGGACCTGCTTTCGCAAGGACCGATATACCACCCTTCCTTACCAGCCCTAGGTTTGACGGCCTGGCTATTGAAGCCCACATTCTAAAAAAGAGAGGGCTCTCTAATTCTGTGGTATCTACCATGATCAATGCCAGGAAGCCGGTATCCAGGCAGATCTACTATAGAATCTGGAAGGCGTACATCGCCTGGTGTGAGGCCAAGAAATGGCATCCACGTAAATACGTAATAGGTAGGATTCTGGACTTCCTACAATGGGCTGTAGATAGGAAGCTTGCCTTGAGTACTATCAAGGGTCAGATTTCGGCCTTGTCAATATTTTTTCAAAGGCCCTTGGCTTCGCATTCACTAGTCAAAGCCTTTATACAAGGAGTGATGCGTATTAGTCCTCCGGTTAATATTCCCATATGTCCATGGGATCTAAACTTGGTTCTGTCGGTTCTACAGAAACAACCATTTGAACCATTACATCATATTTCTTTGGTGCTTCTCACCAGGAAATTGATTTTTCTAGTAGCCATTTGTTCGGCTAAAAGAGTGTCGGAATTAGCAGCTATGTCCTGTAAGGAGCCATATCTGGTTATCCATAAGGATAGAGTAGTGTTACGTCCTCATCCAGCCTTTCTTCCTAAGGTGGTATCGAGGTTTCATTTGAACCAAGATGTGGTTCTTCCTTCTTTTTTCCCCAAACCTACTTCGGTAGAGGAAAAGTTATTGCATTCTTTGGATGTAGTAAGAGCAGTTAAAGCTTATCTAAAAGCCACTGCTCAGATTCGCAGAACGGATACTTTGTTTATTCTGCCGGAAGGCCCCAGAAAGGGTCAGGCAGCGTCAACATCTACTTTAGCCAAGTGGATTCGACAGGTCATAATACAAGCCTATGGCTTGAGAAGGAGACCGCCTCCGTTCAAAGTTAGAGCGCACTCCACGAGAGCAGTTGGGACTTCATGGGCAGTGCATCACCAGGCCTCCCTGGCTCAAATCTGTAAGGCCGCAACATGGTCTTCAGTTCACACGTTTACTAGGTTCTACAAGGTGGACGTTAGAAGTCAGGAGGATGTCGCCTTTGGGCGCAGTGTGTTGCAGGCCGCAAAAGATCCTCATGTCTGATAGCGCTCAGCTTATATATGGTGTATCCCCCCCCTCATTTGGCATTGCTTTAGGACATCCCATTAGTAATGACTATGTCGCTCTGTGTCCCGTGATGTACGAGAAAGAAAATAGGATTTTTATAACAGCTTACCTGTAAAATCCTTTTCTTGGAGTACATCACGGGACACAGAGCTCCCGCCCCTCTTTGGGGACACTTATTGCTTTGCTACAAAACTGAGGTGCTCCCGGATGGGAGGGGCTTATATAGGGGAGGGTACTTCCGGTTTTGGAAGTTGCCAGTGCCAGCACCTGACGGTATCTATATAACCCATTAGTAATGACTATGTCGCTCTGTGTCCCGTGATGTACTCCAAGAAAAGGATTTTACAGGTAAGCTGTTATAAAAATCCTATTATTGAAGCTTCATATGACAAGTGGTTAGCGCTGACATTTGCACGAAACGCGTCTACCTCTTTGTCCCCTGCTCCATCTGTCAACCACTTGTCATATGAAGCTTCAATAAAATGATTTTTGGAAGTGCAGCCGTCCAGAATTATTTCATGTCACACAGCATGCGAGCTGGGCTGGCACCTGACTTGTGTGTGTGTGTGTGTGTGTGTTGACCAGAGACTCACTCACCTGGAGCAGCTTTTCTTGTTTCACCATCAGGAGATGGTTTGGGGACCGTAAAAGAAGGGGATGATCAGAGAAGACAGGATCAAACAGCCTTTTTATACAATGCGCTGGATTAACCTCCTAGGTTCCACAATGAATAACAACAAGTATGCTTTAGGCTACTTTCACACTGGGGTGTGGGGGACGTTGGCAGTAAAGCGCCGCTAATTTTAGCGGCGCTTTACTAATGTTATAGCAGGGCTTTTCTGCCGCAAGCAGGGCGTTTTTAACCCCTGCTGAAAACTCGGCGCTGAAAAACGCCCCAGAAAGGGGTCTTGCTGCACACATAGACTGATTTTACTGTTGTGAGTTTAGTAACACTTTAAGAGGTGAACAGAAAGGGCAGAAGATTGGCGGCAGAGGAAAATTTGTACTAGAGGTGGAGATGGCAGCACAAAGGACTCATGGCATCAATATTAGAGAGGAACTCCCAGCCCCCGCCCCCCCCCCCCCCCCGGAAAAAAATACTGTAGATTCTGACTTTTAATAAACAGGCATTTACTATTCCATGGACCAGCACTGTCCTCCCCTGGGCTGGTTCTTCGCTGGGTTTCAGGTATCCCAGCATTGCTATCTTGTATGTAGGATGCCGGCTGTGACTTCCTTGTGCTCCACATCCAGCTTTCCACTGCGCATGCTAAAAGAAATTGCGTAAATTTTGGTTTTAATAATCATTAGGCTATTTTCACTGCAAAAACTATCCTTTTGCATTGTTTTGGGAAAAGAATGCTGCTTTGGGTTGTCGGGGATTTCATTAAACAAAGAACGAGCTACATGTGGAATCAGGTTCTCTGTTCCCAAGACCACAAGGCAATAAAAGATATCAGAGAAAATATGTAAACTATGTGTTCTTGTTGATGCAGGTGTTACCAGAATCTTACATTCTGCAGAGTACAATGTGTCATTGCCGCTCTTGGGATAAATACAATGGGGCATTTTGTCTTAAAGGCTTACACTGCGGTTATCTTTTCTGTAGGTTTTTCGTTAGTTTCAAAGTTTGGAATTTCTGCAGAATGCCACTAGAGGGTACTAGTTGTCTGCTGTATTGTAAAGGGGAGCAGTTTTCTTCTTTGTCATTAGAGATGGCTTGTTTGAGCAAGGGCATTGCTACATTCTGTAATATAAAAGTTATCTTGACGCAGTAAATATGTATTATTTTATATTATGTTCTATTATATTCACAAGTATGACATATTTGTTTACACTGTATTTCAGACTACAAACATTTTAATGTAAATCTTACTTTAGTGATTAAAGTTTACCTGCCCTGAGAGTAATACAAGGGCCCCCTCCTTCTGGAAATCCTTATTGACCCTTTTATGTTGCCATTCTGTAGTAGTGCAGATCTCACTCCTGACAGGCGTACTGGGAAATGATCTGTGTGTGCAGATGTAACATTCAGGCACAGAAAGGCCGGGAAATAGAATATATTCTAACACCCCCACCCCTGCTCTCCATCCTGTGTGTCTGTAGCAGCTGCTGAGAGGAGAGGAGGGAAGCCGGAAGTGTTGACGGTCAGGAGTGGTGGAAATTAGAGAGGTGGGGGTCATGAGTGCAGACCCTGTAGATCAGCCTTTCTCTACCCTTTTAACCCTGAGGAATCCTTGAAATATTTTTCAGGTTCCCAGGGAACCCTTGCTAAAGAATCAGAGTACATTAGCATATTCAATCGCTTGAAGAAAGTTTCAAATAAAATAATAATTACTGTGGCATACCTAGCGTATTTGACACTCAAGGCAGATCATTTTTTTTACTAACCTCCTACAAAATTATTTTCAGTAATAATCTTTACATAACTACAGAACAGAAATGCAGATAGTAAAAACTATGGTCTATTCTTGCATTCATGGTCAGTGTGGAAGTGAGTTCTTACATTGGTAGCTAGAAGAAAATTGCCTCCTTGCATTGGTGGTCAGTGTAGGTGGGAGATCAAACCCACCTTTGCGCATTACTCAAGGAACCCCCTGTTAACCTCAGGAGGAACCCTAGTCGAGAAACCTTGCTCTCCCCTGGTTGAGAGAAATTGCTTCCTTGCATTGGTGGTTAGTGGAAGAACCCTGGAACCCTAGTTGAGAAACACTGCTCTTCAATGGTTGAGGATAATTGTGTCCTTGCATTAGTGGTCAGAGTAGGTGGGAGATCAAATCCGCCTTTGCTCATTGCTCAAGGAAGCCCTGGCATCTATGGAGGAACCCTAGGGTTCCATGGAAGCCTGGTTGAGAAACACTGCTGTAGTTTCTCCTGTAGAGCACCCGGCAGGAGAGAAGAAGAGGGAAGCTGGCAGCGCTGCAGGGGGTAATGTGTCCAGATTTCAGGCGATCTAAATTCAAAGTGTAATGGAAAAAACCACTGCGCAAATCGGAATAAAAAACAAAATATACCACCAATTGATCAATGGTGGCCGCTGCTGCGACTGAAAAATGGATATGCACAAATAAACAGATTAGGAAAAATACCAATAGCGCTGCGTGGCAGTATCACACTAATAACAATAAGACATAACACCTTATATGAAAAATAAATAAAATGTGATACACCATAACAAAAATTAGATCCAATGAAAATAATGAACCACATGTGACATAAATACTGTGTGGCTAATAGCCATATCAAAATTCATGTTAATAATCAAATTAAACTCAGTATACATGCAGTTCATCTAATTATAGTCCATGAGAACTAAGAAATGACGTTTCTCATAATATAAAAGTTCCAAGATGTCGTTGGTTCAGGAATATTAAAACAGGGGAGTGAATATTGGTGACTCCACGCTTAAACACCCAAGAAAAAGTGAAGTGTGCATGTAGACAAAGATCCTCCACCTTCAATATCGAATCTGCTTACCAGCTAGTATGGATCTCTGGTGAGAGATCAAAAACACCTGTGGCTATTTCCCCCACCTAGGGTCTTTCTATAGACTATCTTCCTCCACACTACAGGCTTCTCAGTATGGTCCCCAGATAGATGATTCCATAAGAAACATAAAGGCCACCATAGTGAAGTACTTCAAAAACAGTTAAATCAAAAAAGATAAAATACACTTACAGAAATGTAGTGATAAGAAAGCGTGTGTAAAATCATTCATAAGCCGGCCGGCTTGAACTATCCGCCCGTCTTTCCGGGATAGCGTTGTTTATTCGTTGGTGACGTCAGCACGCCGCTACGCCCTAAATTCAAAACCCTACTGATGGCATGGATACTGAGAAGTGAACTGTGTGTGTTGGGGTGCAGATCTCTCCGTGACATGGATACGTTGACATGAGCTGTGTGTACTGGAGAGACTTTATTTTTATACTTGTTGGTGAATGGTTTGTTCTGCAGTGCAGAGTCAGCTGTTGACCTGAATACTGGGAAGTGAGCTGTGTGTGTTGGAGTGCAGATGTCACTGTGTTATGGATACTGGGAAGTGAGCTGTGTGTGTTGGGAGTGTAGATCTCACTGGTGACTTGGATATTTGGATGTGAATTGTGTGTATTGAAAATATTTTTTTTCTGATGATATACGTTGGAGTTCGTTGAGTTTGCAGAGGTGTGGACTGACATAATAGGTTGTTTTACTGAGATTGCCAGGTCATTTATAAAGCCCGGTATGCTTTGGAAGTTGAGTGTTATGGATGTGCTGTGTTTGCTACAGATTTGATGTTGTAAAATTTAATACCATATTGGCTTGTGATCTTAAAAAATAATAATTATCCAGGGTCAGCATGTACACCAAGAACAAAAATGCTGACAATCCTATAAATCCCAAGGTCAGTTATTTTTAGACATTTTGTTCTTGGTTATGTGTACACGTCTCATAGGAACAATACAATGAACAGTCACAGTTAGTACCAGGAAAAGGAAGACTAAAGAATATTTCTACTGCCTGTAGCAGACTGATATTATAATTCTCCCAGAATACTCTTCCCAGGCAAACCTTGAGAGACTCAGTCACTTGACTGGAGCGCCAGAACTTATTTTTTCCAAGAATAAAAGGGCAAAAACTGATACTATTGCAGTACATTGCCACATTTCATGCATTTATTCATGTAGTACAGTTACATAGTTTAATTTAAATTTGCGTTTAGTAATTTTCTTGCCTTTAGTAGAATGATGGAAGTTTGTAAGATTGCCAGCTTCCACCTAAACTGTCTAATGGTGTGATGAGTTGTAGCTTCTTTATAGGTCTTATAGCATGTGCAGTGTGACGCGGATGGGAAACCAGCTCTATATAACGTTTCAGAATATGAATGCGAGATCCCTTTTATTTGGAAACCCAGCTGTGTCTGCACATTTTTGCATAGCTTATTTTAAGCTTATCATTTGTTTTTCCTCAGAAACATGCAGCTGGGTATAAAGGTGTAGCTTGTCCTAGGAGACTTTAGCAGAAAATCTACTCACGTATTAAAATTTTATGTGTATATACCTGTTAAACTGCTTTTTTTTCTTCTTTGCTGCCGCATAGATGAACAATGTTTGTATGAAGGACTTCATACCTAAGTGTTATATCTAAAATGAAAAGCAGTTTAGCCATATTCTGTGTTTACCACTGCAATGTCTAATTTCTTTTTTTCTTTTTTAATCCCCAGGTGTCCACTGTACGCACGGCTTTAACCGGACAGGTTTCTTAATCTGTGCCTATTTAGTTGAGAAGATGGATTGGAGGTAACGTTCGTTATAGCACGCAGTATTAGCTCTTTGTCTCCTTACAAGCACTGATTGTCTGACCATGAAGGCTTTTACATGTTTGACTTTATTTTAGAATGGAAGCCTCTTAGATTTTAGAATCAAATTAAATCAGATATTTCAGTTATGAATAGTTAAGCCTAGGACACATGGGCCGAATGTCGGGCGGCATCGGCCGGTTTAATAAAAACGTCCGACGTTCGGTCCATGTGTACTGCAGCTGGTCCAACAGAAGCCGGCCATTCAGGCTTGGTGATGGGCTGCAAGGCCCGTGCACAGTCACATGGCTCCCCATATTCGGATGTGTCTGGCATTGACACCAGCCATGGATGAGCTGTGAGGAAACGGGTGAGTTAAGTATGGGGCGGGGTCAGGGTTTGCCCTTTCCAGAGATGTTATTACCTTGCCCTGCATGTGCAAGGTAGCAATGTCTCTTTAACCACTTAAGCCCGTACCATTTTGTTGCTAAAGGACCAGGCCCCTTTTTACGATTCGGCACTGCGTCGATTTAAACGGACAATTGCGCGGTCGTGCGACGTGGCTCCCAAACGAAATTGATGTCCTTTTTTCCCCACAAATAGAGCTTTCTTTTGGTGGTGTTTGATCACCTCTGCGGTTTTTATTTTTTGCGCTATAAACAAAAATAGAGTGACAATTTTGAAAAAAATGCTATATTTTTAACTTTTTGCTATAATAAATATCCCCAAAAAAATATACAAAAAACATTTTTTTTTCTCAGTTTAGGCCGATATATATTCTTCTACATATTTTTAGTAAAAAAAATCGCAATAAGCGTTTATTGATTGGTTTGCGCAAAAGTTATAGCGTCTACAAAATAGGGGATAGTTTTATGGCATTTTTATTAATATTTTTTTTTTTTTTTTTTTTTTACTAGTGTAGCGGGGTCTCTAAATTTAGGTGGGACACCCAGGTGTGTAAGTATGGGAATAGTGGACCACTTGTGTTTGTGGAGGATTGGATGGTGTAATAATCTCCTTGGCCTCTGGGTGGCGGGGTACCTGGAGGCTCAAGGTAGATTTGCCATTACAGTGCTACCCTTTTTGTCCCTTTCCGGAGATGGTACGGCGAGGGCGGGGAACCTGCCGTGGTGTCGATGGGAGGAGATAAAAGGGGGAGACGCCCTAACCACGAGGTCTTCAGGAGGATCTACTTCTCGCGCCCAGGCACCTTAGGCCTGGGTGCGGGCGGTTCTGGATTCCGGCCCAGGCGCCCTAGGCCTGACCGGAATGGAGTTGGAGTCCATCCCAGGCACCTTCAGCCTGGGGTGAGGTACTAAACTAGGAGGCCTGGGGTCCAGTGACTTCGACTAGATCCCGCGAGGGTGGAGACGTCCGAGGGTCCCTGAGGTGGATGGGGCCAATGTCTGAGGTGAGGAGGCCGTGGAGGTTACCCGTCCGGAGAGTCTGGAGCAGCATCAACCCAGTGACGGATGGGCCTCTGGTAACTCCCTTGGAGGGACATCTTCCCCTGATAGGGGCCGCAACGCAGCGAAGGTACTCCTATCTATGTTCTCTTAAGTCGCTGGTAGAGACTCTCAGATTCTAAGTCCATTCTAGCTAAATGCTATAGTAACCGCTGGCGAGATCGCAGTGGTTTAGCTAATAACCAGGATAGTGCCTCGACCTGCTCATTCCCCGTATCAAAATGTTATCAAGTCGCAACCAGATGGCTACTGAAGCACTGTTTATTGTGAGATGTACAATAAAGCAAGAGTTGGACTGTGATCGGTGTGTGGAACTCTGGTTAATGGGAGCAGAGGGAAGTGTTGACACAGCAGGACTGTATTCTAGACAAAAGCACATAGGCCCAAGGAAATATCTGGTGCTGGCCTTCACCTCACCCACAGTTATGGGGAGGACATGGGCCGTAGCGCATCTCACCCTGTCGTGTGACATACCCCTAGACAAAGGAGATGGGGTGAGGCCGCTACACTAGTAATGGCGGCGATCAGCGATTTTTATCATGACTGCGACATTATGGCGGACACATCGGACACTGTTGACACCATTTTTGGACCATCGTCATTTTTACAACTATCAGTGCTATAAAAATGCACTGATTACTGTGAAAATGACACTGGCAGTTTAGGGTTAATCTGTAGGGGGCGCTAAAGGGGTTAAGTGTGACCTAATGTGTGATTCTTACTGTAGGGGGACGTGGCTTGGCGTATGATATCGCTAATCATCGTTCCATATGGCAGGGAACAGACTATTAGTGACGGGCTCACTAGGGAGCACGGGGAGAGGTTTGTTTACACTTACCTCTCCCCATTCCTCAGCTCTGTGACCCGATCACGGGACACCGGCGGCAATCGGGTCCCACGGGCGCGGTCACAGACTACCCGACTGGGTCGCGAGCGCGCGACCCACGGCTGTGCATATTAAAGGGGACGTACCTGTACGCCAATATGCCCAGCCATGCCATTCTGCCGACGTACATCAGGGTGCGGCGGTCGGTAAGCCGTTAACCACTTCAATACAGGGCATTTTCACCCCCTTCCTGCCCAGACCAATTTTTAGTTTTCAGCGCTGTCACACTTTGAATGACAATTGCGCAGTCATGCAACACTGTACCCAAATGAAATCTTTGTGTTTTTTTTCCCCCACAAATAGAGCTTTCGTTTGGTGGTATTTGATCCCCTCTGCGGTTTCAATTTTTTGAGCTATAAACAAAAGAAGAGCGACAATTTAAAAAAAAATAACACTTTTTTTACTTGGGACCCGCGCCGCGCGCCGCCCCCTTGACGGCCGGGAAGCCCAGGACGTCATATGACGTCCTCCCGGAGGGAGAGAAGGTTCCTGCCGACATCATTTTACAATGGCTCGGTAAGGAACTGGTTAATGACCAATCAATGTGGGTGCATTTGCATAAGATCTTTTTTTAATTTTAATTTTTTTAAATTTGTTATTCTGTAACCTCGGTGTTGACCCTTGGTACACAAAGTTATTGCTGAATCAGCAGGCCCATTGCTAAATTATACAAATTGCTGTGGGTCATAAATGGTCATACTTAAAGTGATACTAAAGTGTTGTGTTTGTCATTTTAAACTACAAAAAAAAAAAAACGTTATACTTACCTGCTCTGTGCAGTAGTTTTGCACAGGGCAGCCCCGATCCTCCGTGCTCCTGTCCCCTCCCTCCTGTCGAGTGCCCCCCAGCAAGCAGGTTGCTTTGGGGGCACCCGAGCCGCTGCTCTGTGTGTCCCTAAACACAGGGAGCCGTGGTACGGCCCACACCCTCTCTCTCCTGATTGGCTCCCGCTGCTGTCAAAGTCAGTTAGCCAATGTCGCAGATGCTGTGTCTCAGCAACTCAGGAGGTTGAGGCACTCGTGCACATCGCTGGATAGAGATGGGGCTCAGGTAAGTATTAGCGAGGCTGAGGGGGGGCTGATTTTTTATCTTAATACATAGAATGTATTGGGATAAAAAAACCTTCTGCCTTTTACAATCACTGTAAGAAGATTTTTGTCCAACAAACCATGGCAATTGCTGCCAAGGTATAATTTATTTTTGAATAAAAGATAGTTCCTAGCAAAAAATTATGCAGTTCGAAAAGCCCAGAACAAGTTGTGCCTTAGGCTTTAAACGTTTTATCTTGGGAGCTAAACTCTGAAACATCTTTGTGCTTAGCTCAGGTTGTTTCTGGCTGGAGCTAAACCTGCTCTTTTGACCCTATTGCCACAGGATTCAAATTAATAATATCTGATTTGTCCTTGTGCATTGCTAGTTGTTTTCTAACCTGCCCAATCTAGTAACACCTTCAGGCAGTGGCAGGGTCAAGGGGCACCCCATAGATACCTCATCCGGTTATAAACTATCATCTTATGTGTAGTCTGGATTGAGGGTTACACTGGTATTCTGACGGAAAAAAACCCATTATGTATATATTTAATATATCTTTTCATGTGATAACACTAAAGAAATTACACTTTGCTACAATGTAAAGTAGTGAGTGTACAGCTTGTATAACAGTGTAATTTTGCTATCGCCTCAAAATAACTCAACACAGCCATTCATGTCTAAAACGCTGGCAACAAAAGTGAGTACACCCCTTAGTGAAAATGTCCAAATTGGGTCCAATTATCCATTTTCCCTCCCTGGTGTCATGTGAGTCGTTCGTGTTACAATGTCTCAGGTGTGAATAGGGAGCAGGTGTATTTGTTGTTATCGCTCTCACTCTCTCATACTGGTCACTGGAAGTTCAACATGGCACCTCATGGCAAAGAACTCTGAGGATCTAAAAAAAATTATTTCTCTACATAAAGATGGCCTAGGCTATAAGAAGATTGCCAAGACCCTGAAACTGAGCTGCAGCATGGTGGCCAAGACCAAGCCTCTTCTAAAGATAATGCACAAGAAAACCCACAAACAGTTTGCGGAAGACAAGTAGACTAATGACATGGATTACTGGAACCATGTCCTGTGGTCTGATGCGTCAAAGATAAAATAATTTGGTTCAGATGGTGTCAAGTGTGTCTTGCCTACAGTCAAGCATGGTGGTGGGGATTATCATGGTCTGAGGCTGCATGAGGGCTGCCGACACTGGGGAGCTACAGTTCATTTAGGGAACCATGAATGCCAACATGTACTGTAACGTACTGAAGCAGAGCATGACCCCTTCTTTTGGAGACTGGGCCGCAGGGCAGTATTCCAACACAACGACCCCAAACACACCTCCAAGAAGAACACTGCCTTGCTAAAGAAGCTGAGGGTAAAGGTGATGGGCTAACCAAGCATGTTTCCAGACCTAACCCCTATTGAGCATCTGTGGGGCATCCTCAAAACGAAAGGTGGAGGAGCGCAAGGTCGCTAACATTCACCAGCTCCGTGATATCGTCATGGAGGAGTGGAAGAGGACTCCAGTGGCAACTCGTAAAGCTCTGGTGACCTCCATGCCCAAGAGGGTTAAGGCAGTACTGAATAATAATGATGGCCGCACAAAATATTGACACTTTGGGCCCAATTTGGACATTTTCACTTAGGGGTGTACTCACTTTTGTTGCCGGCAGTTTAGACATTAAGGCCTCATGCCCACGGACGTTTTTACAGCCGCGTTTTTGAGCGCTTTTTACAGCTTAAAAACGCCTGTCCATGTTAGTCTATAGCTTCATGCCCACCTAGGTGTTTTTGAGCTGCAAATGGCATAGGCGTTTTTAAGCTGTAAAAAAAACCCAGGACCAGTGCATTCTGCGGCGCCGGCGTTAGGCATAAAAAACCGCGAAGCGTTAAACGCGCAGTAACGCGCGAAACTGCCGTGGCGGCGTTTTTATCTTGGCTAACTTAAAAAAAAAAAAAATTTTCCCCCAAAAAAATAGGGTCAAAAATTTATAGACTAACATGGACAGGCGTTTTTAAGCTGTAAAAAACGCTCAAAAACGTGGCTGTAAAAACGTCCGTGTGCATGAGGCCTAATGGCTGTTTTGAGTTATTTTGAAGGGACGCAAATTTACACTGTTATACAAGCTGTACACTCACTACTTTACATTGTAGAAAAGTGTAATTTCTTCAGTATTGTCACATGAAAAGATATAATAAAGGTGTCCTTTTATGAAACTGAGATCAGAGGCGATCCCGAGTCTCACCGCTGATCTCGGGTCATTAGCAGTGTATGAAACTGAGGTAATCAGCGGAGAACATGTTCTCCACTGATTATCTCAGCACAGTGAGAATCTGTAACTGACTGTCACAGAAACGGCCAGTGTATGAAGGTGCGATCTCGGCACCTCACTGGCGATCTTACAGAATTCTCACTTTCTGATTCACCATCTCAGAGGTTGAGAATCAGAGAGAGAAGCACGAACCTGGCTGAGTATTCTGGAGGAAGAAGGAAGTCTTTTGACTTCCTTCTTTCATCCACTAGCAGCCATACAGTCAGAGCACATCTTCCCCACCATTACACACCCCAAAACGAGCAGGTTAGCAATCTATACTATGTGTATAGATATATATATAGATTATATATATATATATATATATATATATATATATATATATTGTGTGTATAGATATAGATATATAATATATATATATATATATATATATATATATATATATCTATATTTTTTTTACATGTTCACGTCTCTGGCTGGGTTCACACTTGTGCGATGCGGAAACCAGCATGATCCCTGTGCGGTTTCCACATCGCACCTGCATTGACATCTGCGCACTGCTGCGGCTGTCAATGTAAAGTTAATGACACCCCCAGATCATTTCACAGATCGCAGTGTGAAATATGAAATGGTGCAGCAATCGGATCGCATGGGTGTGAACACCCATACGATCCGTTTCAGTGCGGGCCACATAAAGGGTCCTGTATCATTTTGGTGCAAATGCAATATGATTTAAATTAATATCGCACAAACATTGCATGTGATATGCACAGCAATGCGTCCCGCGGGAGTCAGAACCCGGAAGTGGTGCAAATACCTGTATTAGACAGGTATCTGCAAACCCTCCACCCTGAAAGGTGCCAAATGTGACACCGGAGGGGGGTGGGTTCCAAAAAGCAGAGGTTCACTTTTTGTGTGAACCTCTGCTTTAATGTCAAAACCGCTGGCAAAAAGTGAGTACACCCCTAAGTAAAAATGTCCAAATTGGGCACAATTAGGCATTTTCCCTCCCCGGTGTCATGTGACTTGTTAGTGTTACAAGGTCTCAGGTGTGAATGGGGATCAGGTGTGTTAAATTTGGTGTTATCGCTCTGTCTCTCATGCTAGGAGATATTTACTACAAACCGTTGCGCCGATGACGTCACACGCATGCGCACTAGCGGGCCGGCTTCATTGACTGTTTTCTGAATGGGTTCTTGCAGGCCCGAGCACGCATGCGTGTGACGTCATCGCTGCTCCGGCCAATCACAGCGCCGGAGCGGCGATACACTGACGGCAGTGACGGGACATCGAGGCAAGATGGGGGCGGAGGTGACCGAGGACCGCTGCGGGGGCTTCGATCTCAGGTAAGTCATTCATAATGAGCTAGTATGCTATGCATACTAGCTCATTATGCCTTTCTTTTGCAGGGTTTTAAAAAAAATGGCTTTACTTCCTCTTTAACTTTTCTTTATATATATATATATATATATATATATATATATATATATATATATATATATATATATATATATATATATATTCTACCTGCATTAAAATGCTATTATTAAAGTATTTTTTTATAATTTTTAATTTATTAGTAAAAAAAATTGTAAACCCTAAAAGTATATTTGTATACTTTATAAAAAAAAAATTATAATAATTATAAATGTATTTTTCATTTATATGAATGGTGCATTACATATGTGGATTCCATTCATTTACTATACACCATTCACATTTAAATAAGCACATGTATGATCTTTAAATATTGATAAAAAACAATGTTTTTTAATAATTAGGTTAATGTATATTGTGTAGGGGGAATGTAACTTAATTATTTTATTAATATGTCGTGTATAATGTGTCCTGGTTCGTGATCAACTTTTGTATTTTACATTTCCTCATACTGTAATCCCGCTACATCGCGCGAGATTACAGTGGGAGGAGCTATTCTCAGGAGTTCCCGGCGTTTGTAGCTCGCTTCTCAACTCAACATGACAAGCGAGCTACAGAGCTTCATACACAGGCACTCAGCTCTCCTCTGAGAATGCCTGAGAACTGAATAGCGGTATTTTACCGCAGTTTCATAAAAGGACACCAAAATATTTACAAAAATGTGAGAGGTGTACTCTTGTGAGATACTGTGTGTGTCACACGCACACACACACACAGTGAGGGGGAAAAAAACTATTTGCTGATTTCGTACGTTTTCCCACTGACAAAGAAATGATCAGTCTTTAATTTTAATGGTAGGTTTATTTTAACAGTGAGAGACAGAAAAACAACAAAAATATCTAGAAACGCATTTCAAAAAAGTTATACATTGATTTGCATTTTAATAAGTGAAATAAGTATTTGATCCCCTATCAATCAGCAAGATTTCTGGCTCCCAGGTGTCTTCTATACAGGTAACGAGCTGAGATTAGGAGCATTATTTTAAATTGAGTGCTCCTAATCTCAGCTTGTTACCTGTATAAAATAGACTTGTCCACAGAAGCAATCAATCAGATTCCAATCTCTCCACTATGGCCAAGACCAAAGAGCTGTCCAAGGATGTCAGGGACAAGATTGTAGACCTACACAAGGCTGGAATGAACTACAAAACCATTGCCAAGCAGCTTGGTGAGAGGGTGACAACAGTTGGTGTGATTATTCGCAAATGGAAGAAACCCATAATAATGTCAATTTCCCTCGGTCTGGGGCTCCATGCGAGATCTCACCTTGTGGAGTTTCAGTGATCATGAGAACGGTGAGAAATCAGCCCAGAACTACACGGGAGAATCTTGTCAATGATCTCACGGCAGCAGGGACCATGGTCACCAAGAAAACAATTGGTAACACACACTACGCCGTGAAGAACTGAAATCCTGCAGCGCCGGCAAGGTCCCCCTGCTTAAGAAAGCACATGTACAGGCCCGTCTGAAGTTTGCTAATGAACATCTGAATGCTTCAGAGGAGAACTGGGTGAAAGTGTTGTGGTCAGGTGAGACCAAAATGGAGCGCTTTGGCATCAACTCAACTCACCATGTTTGGAGGAGCAGGAATTCTGCCTATGACCCCAAGAACACCATCTCCACTGTCAAACATAGAGGAGGAAACATTATGCTTTAGGGGTGTTTTTCTGCTAAGAGAACAGCACAACTTCACCGCACCAAAGGAATGATGGACGGGGCCATGTACCGTCAAATCTTGGGTTAGAATCTCCTTCCCTTAGCCAGGGCATTGAAAATGGGTATTCCAGCATTACAATGACCCAAAACACACAGCCAAGGCAACAAAAGAGTGGCTCAAGAAGAAGCACATTAAGGTCCTGCAGTGGCCTTGTCAGTCTCCAGACCTTAATCCCATAGAAAATATGTGGAAGGAGCTGAAGGTTCGAGTTACCAAACGTCAGCCTCTAAATCCTAATGACTTGGAGAGGATCTGCAAAGAGGAATGGGACAAAATCCCTCCTGAGGTGTGTGAAAAGCTTGTGGCCAACTACAAGAAACGTCGGACCTCTGTGATTGCCAACAAGTGCCAAGTCATGTTTTGCGAAGGGGTCAAATACGTATTTCACTCATTAAAATGCTAATCCATTTATATCTTTTTTGAAATGTGTTTTTCTGCATATTTTTGTTGTTATTCTGTCTCACTGTAAAATAAACCTAGACTGATCATTTCTGTGTCTGTGGGCAAATGTATAAAATCAGCAGGGGATCAAATACTTTCTTTATATATAATAGGAGCGGAGAGCAGGTATTTTCCCTTCAGACCTGCTTATTAATTATAAAAAGAAAAAAGCTGCGCTATAAATGAAACTGTGACACTAGCAACCATATACAGCGGGGCAAAAAAGTATTTAGTCAGCCACCAATGGTGCAAGTTCTCCCACTTAAAAAGATGAGAGGCCTGTAATTGTCATCATAGGTGTACCTCAACTATGAGAGACAAAATGTGGAAACAAATCCAGACAATCACATTGTCTGATTTGGAAAGATTTTTTTTTGCAAATTATGGTGGAAAATAAGTATTTGGTCAATATCAAAATTTCATCTCAATACTTTGTTATATATCCTTTGTTGGCAATGACAGAGGTCAAACGTTTTCTGTAAGTCTTCACAAGGTTGTCATACACTGTTGCTGGTATGTTGGCCTATTCCTCCATGCAGATCTCCTCTAGAGCAGTGATGTTTTGGGGCTGTAGCTGGGCAACATGGACTTTCAACTCCCTCCAAAGGTTTTCTATGCGGTTGAGATCTGGAGACTGGCTAGGCCACTCCAGGACCTTGAAATGCTTCTTACGAAGCCACTCCTTCGTTGCCCGGGCGGTGTGTTTGGGATCATTGTCATGCTGAAAGACCCAGCCACGTTTCATCTTCAATGCCCTTGCTGATGGGAGGAGGTTTGCACTCAAAATCCCACGATACATGGCCCCATTCATTCTTTCATGTACACGGATCAGTCGTCCTGTTCCCTTTGCAGAGAAACCGCCCCAAAGCATGATATTGCCACCCCCATGCTTCACAGTAGGTATGGTGTTCTTTGGTTGCAACTCGGCATTCTCTCCCCTCCAAACATGACGAGTTGTGTTTCTACCAAACAGTTCTACTTTGGTTTCATATGACCTTCTACCAATACTCTTCTGGATCATCCAAATGCTCTCTAGCAAACCTCAGACGGGCCCGGACATGTACTGGCTTAAGCAGGGGGACACGTCTGGCACTGCAGGATCTGAGTCCCTGGCAGCGTAGTGTGTTACTGATGGTAGCCTTTTTTACGTTGGTCCCAGCTCTCTGCAGGTCATTCACTAGGTACCCCCTGTGGTTCTGGGATTTTTGCTCACCGTTCTTGTGATCATTTTGACCCCACGGTGTGAGATCTTGCGTGGAGCCCCAGATCGAGGGAGATTATCAGTGGTCTTGTATGTCTTCCATTTTCTAATTATTGCTCCCACAGTTGATTTCTTCACACCAAGCTGCTTGCCTATTGCAGATTCAGTCTTCCCAGCCTGGTGCAGGTCTACAATTTTTGTTTCTGGTGTCCTTTGACAGCTATTTGGTCTTCACCATAGTGGAGTTTGAAGTGTGACTGTTTGAGGTTGTGGACAGGTGTCTTTTTTTTATACTGATAACAAGTTCAAACAGGTGCCATTAATACAGGTAATGAGTGGAGGACAGAGGAGCCTCTTAAAGAAGAAGATACAGGTCTGTGAGAGCCAGAAATCTTGCTTGTTTGTAGGTGACCAAATACTTATTTTCCACCATAATTTGCAAAAAAAATTATTTCCAAATCAGACAATAAAATTGTCTGGATTTGTTTCCACATTTTGTTTCTGATAGTTGAGGTATACCTATGATGACAATTACAGGCCACTCTCATCCTTTTAAGTGGAAGAACTTGCACAATTGGTGGCTGACTAAATACCTTTTTGCCCCACTGTATATACTCGGCGTACCCTTAAACATGGGAAAATGAAAAAATATAATATATGAACAATGTTTGAATAAAGAAAATATCTGTTGATCAAAATGGTCTATATGACCTCAATCTTGTGACTGTGAAACCAAAAAAACGTACAGTGACTAACTCCAGGACCAATAAAGATCAAAGGAATAAAAAATGTGAATGGGATCTCAGTCCATGAATAAAGAAGTGAAAACAATCCTCAGTGTCGGCACTAAATAACAGTGTTAATAGATGGCAAAAAGTAAATGTCCATATATGTTAAACATCCACGGTGCAAAAATAAATCCACAGCATTTGGAAAGAAGTGATGACAGAAAAGTGCCTCCACCTGGGTGCACACTGCCACTTACCAAATAGATGTGATCTCTTACAGGAGATCGATACACGCGTATGGCTAATATCCCAGCCTGGGGTCTCTGTGTTATACAGCAAGCGCCTCAGCTTCCATTGGTATATGACTCATACAGCGTGACGCGTTCAGGGTATCACCACATAAGAACAAAATAAACTAACATAGCATAAAACCGTTTTAAAAGTTTATTAAGTGACTTGACAAATGAGCACTTACAGTTAAGAAATTTAAAATCAGCATATATAGAACAATTAAGTCGGCCGGCTCTTTGATTTAGCAGCCCGTATCTTCCGGGTCTAGCGCACAACGCGGTGACGTCAGAACGTCGTTCCTCCCAACGTTTCGTCACTAGAGGGACATGGTCACGTGATACGGGCGGCGTTCTGATTCACCGCTTCAGTACACACAATGAGTAACGCAGCCTCGTGAGTCCAGAGGATCCACTGGAAACGCCATCTTGACTGATAAAAAACAATGCTAAAATCCATATATAAAAATGCCTATAAGGGCAAAGATCATATATGAAGCAAAAAAAATTGGAAAATAACAGGCTTTAGCCATGGCACCCATAAAAGGTGGCATCTTGCGAAAAACATTACAGATGATGTAAAAACCTACTGGGGGTCATTCACTGGAGTCATCGCCAACTCAAGTGAAACATTAATTGCAAGGCACTATAAGCTGCCCAAAAAATAGGCATAAATAGCTGACTCGCACTGGGTCGCACGTGAATCCCAATGGGAATCGGCTATCAAAATATACACAAAATAATAAAAGATGTATAAAATTTGTAAAAAAAATATACACATACTTTGCACATACAGAAAAAAACTTTTATATCCAAAGCGGCATATATGGGCGCATAAATGCACACAAACATGCCAGTTTAGAAATCCTCTCCAATGAAAGAAAATAATAATGATACCCGGCCAATTAGGACTCACATCGAGTTTACATAGTATTAGCGTACCAAACAAACCGACCTAGATTGAAAAGAAGGAAGGAGTCTAGAAAGGGGGAGTGTTTCTCTAGATAAAGTGATAAGTATGGGTTTTAAATTTACACTAACAAATGTATGATGATGGAAAAATTGTCACAAGGAGTTATCAATAAAACAGTTGTCGACATCTATATTTAAACTGAAAGGTGTGTAGCATTTAAGCTTATGCACCCATGCCATCTCTAATTTGGAGATGCTCCTAACAAGGCAGCTAATAAAATTTGTATTGATTGGGTCCCTATTGTGCATTGCGAGGTAATGCTTTGGCACAGAATGTTTAGTGAAACCTCTCCTGATATTGATTATATGCTCATTCAAACGTACTTGCAGTGGGAGCTTGGTCCTGCCCACATATTGAAGTCCCCACGGACATTGGAGCATATAGACCTCTCCCACCGTGGAACATGTAATAAAAGGTTCAATGGTGTAATTCTTAGAGGTACAGCTAGAGCTAAAATTGGGGGTTCTTCTGGTCCTACAGCCGTTTAAAGAGCAAACTTGGCATTTCCTGCACTGGTAGTAACCAGTAAGACTTTGAAAGAACAGGTCTTATAGCTGGGGGGTTGAAAACGTTGGGGGCTCATTTCTTCTTCAGAGAGGGAGCCCCCCCCGAAAACCACCTGGGGTCTGTCAGGTAAAATGGTCTTTAGGATCTTATTATTCTTTAAAGTGGAGTTCCACCCAGAAAAAAAAATTGGCACAAAAAAAAAAAAAAAAAAAGTTTTTTTTATTTTTTTTATACTTACCCGAAATACACGTTGCTATGCTGAAGTCCGTAATCTGCCTCTTCCGTAACCGCGGTCTGTTTTCTTCCCCATCCTTTTCTAGTAAATGGGGCGCACTGCTTTCTGGGAACTGTGTGTAATCCCAGAGAGCAGCCGCCCATTCACAAGTCGGCGCGAGACTCGCGCATGCGCAGTAGGAATGGGCAGTGAAGCCATAAGGCTTCACTGCCTGTTTCCCTTAGTGTGAATGGCGGCGCGGGACCTGCACCGATCAAGGGATGGGCATCGGTGGGGGGGACAGGTCACCTGTCCTACTCTCCATCAGCGCCGGAGAGTAGGACAGGTAAGTGTCCTGATTAAAAGTCAAGTCAGCAGCTACAGTGTTGTTAGCTGCTGACTTTTAAAAAAAAAAAAAAAAAATTGCGGGTAGAGCTTCCCATTAAGATGTGCTAATGTTTATTCACAATATGTTTAATATTGGAATGCTGACAGGAATTATTGGTAATAAATGGGTTGCGAAACGTGTTACTTCCACCCTCATCATTTTTTTCCTTTAATAGATTGACTCTATCGACATTCTTTACATAGTCAAGCATGTTGGAAAGAGACTCTAGAAAGTAACCTTTATCCACAAATCTTTGTGTTAGGACCTGTGCCTGTTCTAGAAAAGTTGTCTGTTCAGTGCAATTGCGCTTCAATCTCAAGTACTGGCTTTTCGGCACTGATTTAAGCCAGGAGGCATGGGGACAACTATCACTCGGGATAAATGCATTCCTGGCGGATTTAAAAAAGGTTGATGTAATGAAACTATCAACACCGACAGAAATGGTCAAATCTAAAAAATGTATTTTTTCTTGACTAGCTTCATAGCTTAAATGGATCCTCCTATTGTTGGTATTAAGAGAATCCATAAACACTGAGAGGTCTCTCTCACTGCCATTCCATAGGAGGAGGATGTCGTCTATGTACCGGGCCCACAAGACCACCTGCGGCCTTGTTTGGGCACAGACGACATCCTCCTCCCACTTGGCCATGAAGAGGTTCGCTAAGCTGGGGGCATATTTAGCCCCCATAGCGACACCTCTATCTTGTCTAAAAAAAAAAAAATGGCCATCAAACCAAAAGAAGTTGTGGGTAGCCGCGTACTCCAACAACTCCATAATAAAATCAACCTGTTCTTTTGGTAAACTAGAATCTCTATCTAGGAAAAAAGACACTGCATCTAGACCTAACTGGTGAGGAATCACAGTATTCAATGAGGTGACGTCTGCAGTTACCATCCAAAGGTTTTCACACAGCTTGAGATTAGACGGAAGGTTGATAACACATGCCGAGTATCCTTCACATACGATGGCATCTTACGTACCAAAGGCTGCAAAAATAAGTCTATGTACTTGCCTGCCCGGGAGGTAATAGTCTATCCCACTGACTATGGGACGTCCCGGGGGGCAAGTAAGACTCTTATGCACCTATGCTTATTAGTCAGCTGGTCTGGAAATGTCAGTGGAGCTGTGTCTTTGGAGTGAGAGACCTCAGCACGACGTTGGGAGGAGAGATCCATTACTGGATTGTGGCCTGCTGGGGTGAGCTATACTGCATAAAAGACTGTAGCTCTGGCAAGAGTTGTGGACTGTGTATACCAGCCTGTTGGCTGCAGAGACTGAACTTTTTCTATACTGTGTGTGTACACACGGCACTGCACATCACATTACCATTTTTCTAGTTAAATCTATTTCCAAAGGTGCTACTATCATGAAATTTTCACCACATGCCAGTAACAACCCATGCAACCCATACATATAAAGAAGCTAAAACAAATAAGTTCAGAAATTAAGTTATGTGTAATAAAATGGAATGACACAGGGAAAAAGTACCGAACACACTAAGTGAAATTAATTTTAAGGCTAAGTCCACCCTAACATTTAAAATCGCTACATCTACAGACATCCATGATCTAATGCTAACCTATCTAGCCCTATAAAAAAGAAATCTGTATATATACCTTTTTTTGAAGCCGATCCGGTCTGGTCTCCAGCTAGCGGAATCTCTGTAGAGGACACAGCCAACAACGGCTGTGAAATGAATGGGGAGTGGCATCACCCATAGTTACTATGGGGCTTCCGTTGTCTGCTGTGTCCTCTGCACCCACCTACACAGTGAAGCCACAGCTGACAGCTCAGCATGGTATTGGGTCGGATCGGCTTCAAAAAAGGTATGTATACTGATTTCTTCTTTACAGGGTTAGTGTTAAGGCCCGTACACACGATCGGATTATCTGACAGGAATTGTGTGATGGCATGCTGTTGGAATATCCGACCGTTTGTATGCTCCATCGCACAATTGTCGGATTTTCCGCCAACAAATGTGGGATAGCATGCTTTAAAATTGTCCACCAACAAATGTGTTGTCGGATTTTCCGATCGTGTGTAGAAAACTCGAAAGTACAAACACGCATGCTCAGAAGCAATGCTCACCATAACACAACATTAGCAGAAGTTGCCCAAAGGGTGGCGCTAAAGAGCTGAAAAACCACGTAGTCCTACGCTTTGTCCGATGAAAATCTGATCGTGTGTACGAGGCTTTAGATCATCAATGTCGGTAGATGTAGAGATTTTAGTGTTGGGGTGCACTTATCTCCTAATACTTCATACAAAATCCTTTGTTGGTAATGACAGCTTCAAGGCACCTCCTGTATGGAGTAACTAGCCGCATGCATTGCTCAGGTGTGATTTTGGCCCTTCTTCACACAATCCTAAACTCTTGAAGGTTCCGTGGGCCTCTTCTGTAAACTCTGATCTTTAGTTCGTTCCATAGATTTTCTATTGGATTCAAGTCAGGTGATTGGCTGGGCCATTCTAGCAGCTTTGTTTTCTTTCTTTGAAAGCAGTTGAGTTTCCTTGGCTTTGTGATCATTGTCTTGCTGAAATGTCCACCCTCGTTTCATTGTCCTCATCCTAGTAGGTGGCTGCAGATTTTTTATCAAGAATGTCTTGGTACATCTTTCCATTTATCCTTCCTTCAAAGATATATTAAGTTTTCCAGTACCATATGCTGAAAAACAGTCCCAAACCATGATGTTCCCACCTCCAAACCTCACTGTATGTATGGTGTTTTTGGGGTGATGTGCAGTGCCATTTGACCTCCAAACATGGTGTGTATTATGGCATCCAAAGAGTAAAATTTTTGGTCTCATCTGACCAATCTATATTCTCCCAGTATTTCACAGGCTTGTCTGAATGTTGTGCAGCAAACTTTAAACAAGCTTCAACATGCTTTTTCTTCAGCAAAATGGAGTCTCTTGCCTGGTGAGCGTGCATACAGGCCATGGCGGATGAGTGCATTACTTATTGTTTTCTTTGAAACAATTGTACCTGCTTATTCCAGGTCTTTCTGAAGCTCTCCACAAGTGGCTTTTGGACAAATTTTCTGATTCTTTTCACTCATCTGTCAGAAAATCTTCAGAGGAGCATCTGGTCCAGACCGGTTTATGGTAAAATTGTTATTTCCACTTGTAGATTATGGTGCTCACTGGAACATTCAGAAGTTTAGAAATCCTTCTGTAACTAATGCCATCAGTATGTTTTGCAACAATAAGATTGCAAAGGTCTTGAGAGAGCTCTTTGCTTTTACCCATCATGAGACGTTTCTTGTGTAACGAGACACCCTTTTATAGGCCATCAGTTAAGACTGAACCAGTTGATATTAATTTGCACTGACAAGGGACAGGATTGCTTTCTAATTACTGATGGATTTCAGCTGGTGTCTTGGCTTTCCATGCCTTTTTTTTTTTGCACCCCTTTTTCTTCATGTTTTCAATACTTTTTCCCTGTGTCATTCAATATCATTACACATAAATTAAAGTGGATTTCCACCCAAAAATGGAACTTCCGCTTTTCGGAATCCTCACCCCCTCCTTGTGTCACATTTGGCACCTTTCAGGGGGGAGCAGATACCTGGTAATTTGCTCCAACTTCCGTGCATAGATGGCCGAGCCACCCGCGGCTATCTACGCCATGTCCGTCGCCTCCTCCGTCCCCCTTGCTGTCATCTGGGAGACACACAGGTCCCAGAAGACAGCAGGGACCAGTGGGATCGCGCATCGCGAGTCGCGCATCCGCAGTAGGGAACCAGGCTGTGAAGCCGCAAGGCTTCACTTCATGATTCCCTTACCGAAGATTGCCGTGCCTCCACTCGAGAGCAGAGTGACAGATTGGCTTCGGGTTTGGACATCGCGGGCGCCCTGGATAGGTACGTGTCCTTATTTTAAAAGTCAGCAGCTGCAGTATTTGTAGCTGCTGACTTTAAAAAAAAAATAATTAATTGGCGGAACTGCGCTTTAATTTCTGAACTTTTTTTTTTTTGTCTTTTATATGTATGGATTGGATTGCATGAGTTGTTATGTCAATAGCACCTTTGGAGATTTACCTAAAAAAAATGGTGATGTGTTCAGTACTTAGTGTGTGTGTGTGTGTGTGTGTGTGTGTGTACAGGGATTTTTTTTTCTCAGAGAATAGGTGCAGGAACCCACCCTCCCCAGTCAACTCCCCGCCCCCAATACTGCCATTCCTTGGGAAAGAGAAGTTAAGTGTTGTTTACCTTCTCCTTCCCTGTCCACAGCTCACCTCCCCATCCACAGGTCACTTTCTCTTCTCTCGTCCACAGCTTACCCCCCCCCCACCTCACACACAGGTTATCTTCTCTTCTCAGTTCACCCCCACAGCTCACCCTCCCCCCATCTCTACAGCTCACCGCCCTCCTCTCTCCACCCACAGGTTACCTTATTTTCTCTCATCCACAGTTCACCCCCCCCCCACAGCTTGGCCTCTCCACAGTTCACCTCCCCACAGCTCACCCTCTCCCTCTTCCTCTCCACAGATAACCTCCCCCCACAGCTCACCCTCTTCACAGCTCACCCTCTCCCCCTTCCTCTCCACAGATCCCCCCCCCCAGCTCATCCTCTCCCCCTTCACCCACAGGTTACCTTCTCTTCTCTCGTCCGCAGTTCAGCTCCCCCTCTCCACAGTTCACCCCCTCTCCACCCAGAGCCAGCTCACCCCCTCCGCCCCCACATTTCACAATTCACATTACCATGCGCAGTCCCCTCCCCCCCCATTCCACAATTCCCCTTTTAACCTCTGTCAACATGTCACCTCTGCACACCCCCCATCCACAATTTACACCCCCAGTCCACAATCACCTCTGCACTCCCATCCACAGCCTATCACCCCCTCCACCTTTCACTTCTGCGTCCCCATCTACAGCTCTTACCCTCTACAACCCCCCATCTTCCACCTCTGCACCCCAAGTCCCCCAGCACTCTTGACCCTGTACACATTTCCCCTGCTCACAACTCTCACTTTGCACAATCTAACCCCCCCCCCCCAGCTCTGACCTCTGCAGAACATCCACAATTTCAGTCTCTACTCTCTCTGCACAACCAGCCCCCCTTCCTCCCCCTTTCCCTCCACAGCCGTCTTACCGGCATTGGTATTAGAGCCATGCAGCAGACTTCCGTTCTGTCAAAATTTCAGGCTTCCCCCCCCCCTCAGCTTACTGTGCAGTCTCCTCCGTGCAGCTCCTCCTCCTTTCAGATCAGTGTAGCAGAGAACAGAGGAGGAGCTTCAGAGAGTTTCACTCGGCTCCGTGCTACACAGATACGACAGACAGCAGGCGGGGATAGCTGCCTCTGAAATCCCCCAATAATGCCGATTGTTGCGGGCACCGATCAGTCGGCTGTGGAGAGCATTCCCTGGATGCCTAGCATACAGAAGCTGGTGGAGGAAGTGAATGGTATAGAAAGTATTTAGAAAGTAATGCCGAGCTGTTGAAAATTGCCAAAAAGATCTTCTATGTCTATTTCTATTCCACAAATTGCACAAATTTGGGAAAAAGGGGGTTGATCGTAGGAAATATATAGAATATGTGCTAAAATATGTATCGTTGACGCATAAATAAGTGCATATGCAACAAAAACTAAAACAATATAGTGCAAAGGAAAACATATAATCTGTGACATAGGTCTTGAGCAATAAAATAGTGATAAAGTGCAAAATATTAAAATCCGTGTGACCATATAGTGCTGAGCAGTGTCTGTGCTGCAATACGGTGAATTCCAAAAGTCTGTTCGTGACTTAAATTTAAGATGTGCAATAGCTGAGTTCATGAATGACAGTCCTTAGTATGTGCAAACAAGTGCAAAATTGATTTACGACGGAAAAAGTCCAAACAGTCCCTTTAAAGAAAAGGTGACATTAAATTAAAGTGCTGGGTGATGTTTAGTTATGACTTCCACGCTGTGCTTCTATTAAAGGGTGGCCCCTTACCTCACTGCTGTGAGGTTACAGCATATAATAAAGCCCTCTGTTGTTCCTGCTATCCGGATGGTATCCTGGAACATGGGGGTGTGTATTGCCTGGTGGGGGTTAATCCTCTAGCCGTGGGGTCTCCCGGATGGTTTGCATATATGGGGGGTTAAAAATAGGAAGGCGAAGGAAGCCCAATATGGTGTAGTATTTTCGTATGAAATTTATTCCATTAAAAAATATATATAAAGTACCCACATTTGCTAAAATAGTTGGTGCATATAAAATACGAGCGCAGAGCTCGTCCGCGTCACCTCCGGTGCTTGCTACGTCCCTACGCGTATCGTCAACCACGTGACTTCATCAGGGGGATGAACAACAAGTTCAGGAGATGTTCTTATATTTACTATGGTAATCTGTATTGCGGCGGCCATTTGCCCCAAGTCCGATCGCCGGAAATGCTTTGGCGGCCATATTGCTGTGTATCTATGTACAGCTCTGTGCGCCGCCATTTTGTTGGTTTGGAAAAATAGAAAAAACAAATGATATGCATCCTGAGCGCGGATGTGAAAAATATAAATGAAGATAAAATAATTAAGACTAATTTTAATATGCTTGAAGCTGCTATTAGACAATCCCCATAAAAAATAAAAAAATGTAAAATATGGATTTAAAAGATTAAAATAAGTAGTACCGGAAATGACTCGGACGTAATATTTGTCAACAAATGACATGTGCAAATAGTGCAATGGGAAATACAGGCAGGTATGTACTAGAAGGAGGATATCTTGTAAGAAGGCTTTGTCTAAAAGGAAATTAGTATAGGAATGGATAAAAGAGGGGGGGGGAGTGGTAAAAGGGTGGTAAAAACTAGATATCAAAATGTAAAAGTCACTGAGAAAACAATTTAAATCAAATTCTACATTCAAACCACGAGGTCCACGAGGTATGAAAGTGTCCAATAGGAACATCCATTTGGATTCCTTTTGGCTTGGTGTTCTCACTTTGTGTCCTCCTCTCCAATGTCTTGTGTATGGTTGTAGTTCCCAGAATTTCAACTGGGTTGGATCTTTGTTATGGTGTAATAGGAAGTGTTTTGACACATTATGTTTATCAAATCCATTTATAATGTTTTGTACGTGCTCTTTAATTCTCATTCTAAGGAGTCTTTTTGTACGTCCCACGTACTGTAGTCCACAGCTGCATTCTAACATATATACAGCTCCCTCTGTAATGCAGCATATGAATTATTTTATGTCATATGTGTTGCCTGTGCTGTTTGAGGTGAACTTGAATTTCTTTTTGTTTGGTTTCTTGGACTTTGTGCAAGCATAGCAGCGCTTGCATGGGTAGAAGCCATTTCCTGTGAAGAAAGTGAGACCCTTAGTTGGGGGGTCCGGTACATTCTTCACTAGTTTATCTCGAAGTGTAAGGAGCTCTTCTGTATATAAAGTTCGGATGTGTCGGTAGTGTTTCTTGTAACTGGGTGTCTGATAGTAACACACTCCAGTGTCTCTTTGTTATTTGTTCTACTTTTTTGTGCTGTATGCTATAATCCAAGATAATGCGTACTTTATCTATAATTGGTTTTTGCTTGTCTTTATCCTTTGGTCATTTCGATTCATTCCTGTCACTTCTTTTATACTTTTTTCAATTATTTTGGGGCTATAGCCTTTTTTAATAAACCTCTTACCGATGTGTCTGGCTTGTGAGGTAAACATGTCTATATGAGTGCAATTGCGCCCAAGTCTCATTAATTGTCCTTTTGGTATGTTGCACAACCAGTTCTTATGGTGGCAACTTTCTATGGGTAGGTAGCTATTTCTGTCTATGTTTTTGAAATGGGTTTTTGGTTGTTATAGTCCTATTTTCTTGTAGTAATTCCAGGTCTAAAAATGTAACAGTTTTTTCACTAATCTCCCAGGTAAGTTTGATGTTCCGATCATTTTTATTGAGATTTTCCAAGAAGAGTACTAGTCCCAATTCCTCTCCTTTCCATAAGATGAAAATATCATCAATGTACCGTCTGAAGATGATTAGTTCACTTGGAATTTGTGAGAAGACAACTTCTTCCTCCCATTGGGCCATAAAGAGGCCTGCGACGCTCGGGGCAAATTTAGCTCCCATTGCAACTCCTGTGCGTTGGAAATAGTAATCTCGGTTGTGCCAAAAATAATTGTTCTTGAGACAAAAGTCTAATCCTTTCACTAGATATTTTCTTTGTACACATGGTAAGTTGGTGTGCTTTCTGAGTCCCCATTTTACAGCCTCACATGCTAGGTGGTGTGGGATGATTGTATAAAGGGAAGAGACATCGGCTGTGGCCATTATCCAAGGTGTATCTGTTGTTGGGATGTTCTCCAAAAGTTGTAACATCTGTTTAGTATCCTTTAGATAGGCACGTGTTCCTTGTACTGCCGGTTGTAGATAATGATCAATGTATTCACCCATTCGCGCTGTTAGAGAATCGATTCCATTCACTATTGGTCTAAGTGGTGGATTATTGCTATCTTTGTGTATTTTGGGCACACAGTAGATGACTGGAGTCCGACATGATTCTGAGATCAGGTATTTCGCTTCCTTTTTGTTCAGTACTTCTCTTTTCAAGCCCAGATGTACTATGTGCTCTAGAGCTTTTCTACACTTGAACATTGTATTCCTCAGTAGTTTGTAATAAGTATTTTCATCTTCAAGCAGTGTGTTCATGTTGTCTTGATATTGTTCCTTGGTGAAGACTACTATTCCTCCACCTTTGTCCGCAGGTCAGATGACTAGATCTTTTCTTTTTGTGAGTTTAATAATGCCACTTTTGATGTATTTGGGTTCTTCTTTCTTTTGTACTTTTAAGTCCATCAGGTCTTTTACGACTAGTTTTTTGAAAACCTCAATGTGTTTTTATTATTTTTTTATTGGAGGGTTGAATGTTGATTTGTTTCTCAAGTTACTGTGAATAATGTCCTCTTCTTGTGCTTTTGGTCTAGGTTTGGCTGTGGTACTTGATATTTCGTTTCCTGATATATTTCTGAATTCCTATACAAGTGTAAAACTTATCTAGATTTTTTTGTGGGGGCGTATTTTAGTCCTTTATCAAGGACTCCTACTTCTTCGTGTGTTAATGGTTTAAGGTTGAAAATGCCCTCTCTTTTTATTCCCCTTCTCTTTTTCTTTTGTTCTCTCTTGCCGGATCGGCATCCTCTCTTGTTTCTGGGCGTCTTCTCCCATTTCTTGTTCCCTCCAGATTCCTCGGTGGATAGTGATCCCGACCTTTCTCTAAAAAAGACCTTCTTTGATCTGTTGCTGAATGGTGTGCCTCTTGTCTGTATTCGTCATGATCGTTTCTTAATGGTGCGTAGTAGTTATATGTTGGTATTGGGCTACGTTCATGTTGTCGATATGGACCTTGGTTATAGGGGCCCCTTCTCTCGCTGTATCAATGTTCTTGGTACGGTATGGGGCTTCTTACTCTCTGTCTTTGCTGGTCATATGGTGGTCCTCTCTGATCATAGTAAACTTCTCTATTATTTCCCTGATCTTGCGGGTATCCTCTGTTGTCCCTTTGTTCATTTTGATTTTTGTGCCAATTGTTATGTCCATAATATGGTTTTTTATTTTTCCAATGTGGTTTCTTCCAACCATTTTGTGGTGTTCTATTGTTTGGAGGTCTTCCGTCTCCTTTGTATGGGGTATTATGTTGTTGGTTCCCATTTCCTGTGTTGTTTCTATGGCGTCTTGGTGTCTCAGTCCTGATTCTAGGGTCTTGATGGGGTCTAATAGGTGTATTTGGGTCTTGGTTTGGGTTTGTATGTTGTATACCTACTGTTTTCTCTGGTGTTGAGAATGTAGAAATGGGATCCGTTCGTCCCAATTGGCTTTGCCATTTGAAGGTTTGGTCATTTCTAAAATCATTCATATCTCTAGTATATTTTTTGCTTTTTCTCTGTTGTACCACCTTATCATTTTTGGTAAGGTGCCTGCCGGCTTCTGTTTTATGTGACATACTGCAGAGGAGAGGGCTGCCTGAGGTGGCGGAACTGCGTTCCGTTCCGGCAGAAAAAAAGCCCTGTGTGTGTGTATATATAATGTGTTGTGCACAGGAACACCACACTCGATGCCATTAGCAGGTGAAGTGAGAAAATATCAGGCTGTGACAAAAAAAAAATTAGCGTTAGGGTCCTTTCACACGGGGCGGATCCGTGCAGATCCGCCCCGTCAAGCTCCGCTTGCTCAGCGGGGATCGCTCCGTTGATCCCCGCTGAGCCGACGGATGAGTGGGCGGTCCCCGCACACTGTGCAGGGACCGCCCTGTCAGAGCGCCGCTCTCCCCTATGGGGAATCGGATGACGACGGACCGTAGAGTCCGTTGTCATCCGATCCGTTCCGCCAACGGAAGGAAAAATAGGGTTTTCCTCCGTCACACTTTGGCGGAGCGGAGCGGATGTCAGCGGACATGTCTCCGCTGACATCCGTGCCTCCATAGGGGTGCATGGAGGATCCGTTTCAGGTCCGCCTAAAAAACTGACAGGCGGACCTGAACGGACCTCCGTGTGAAAGGGGCTTTCACACGGAGGTCCGTTCAGGTCCGCCTGTCAGTTTTTTAGGCGGACCTGAAACGGATCCTCCATGCACCCCTATGGAAGCACGGATGTCAGCGGAGACATGTCCGCTGACATCCGCTCCGCTCCGCCAAAGTGTGACGGAGGAAAACCCTATTTTTCCTTCCGTCGGCGGAGCGGATCGGATGACAACGGACTCTACGGTCCGTCGTCATCCGATTCCCCATAGGGGAGAGCGGCGCTCTGACAGGGCGGTCCCTGCACAGTGTGCGGGGACCGCCCAGTCATCCGTCGGCTCAGCGGGGATCAACGGAGCGATCCCCGCTGAGCAAGCGGAGCTTCACGGGGTGGATCTGCACGGATCCGCCCCGTGTGAAAGGACCCTTAGGGATTCCAACTTTTTACACAAGTAGTTTATCAGTTGTTTTAGCCATTGGAGACGCACGTTTTCTGTGTTTATATTTCTTCTTATTAGCCCGATTTGCTGCATCTTTAGAATCACTCTCATATTTCTATACCTCAGGCTCTCCAGCTTGTTTCACCTATGTATATCTGTGTCTGGGAAAGCTCGTTATATGGAAGAAGTCTTGCTTTTCATGTAACCTCAGCCTACTGTTGAATGGTTTGTTAGTGGGAAAAGCTCATTTTTATGCAATAATTATACCCTCAGGTGAGCTGTGTGGTTGCTTTTTCAAGCTTCCATCATTTTTTCTTTTTTTTTCTTTAAGTACATGTGACTTTTCGCTGTGTGGTTAATTCTTGGCTCTGTTGTTGTAAAGCAGGGGTAGGCAACATGGGGCCTTCCAGTTGTTGCAGAACTACAAGTCCCATCATGCCTCTGGGAGTAATTGTAACTGCCAGCCTTGCAATGCCTCATGGGAAATATAGTTACTCTTTCGCCATGGACCGACACAGCTTCTCTATTGACAAAGTGGGTATTATCCGTTAATTAGGAGTGACTAGGCAGAAAAACTTGTAAAAAGTGTTGCATCACACCTTCTACAGTACCGCCCAGGGGGCGGACCCTCTGGGTATACCCTCTCAGTCTGCATCTTCGCAGATCAGTTTTTTTCTGTCTAGCAAGGAGTAGGACATGGCTCCCTTCGGGCCCATTGGTCCGGGGAAAAAAGATATATATATATATATATATATATATATATATATATATATATATATATATATATATATATATATATATTTATTTTAATTTTTTATTTTTTTGCTACATTTGTTGTTTCCTGCGATCTTCGATCAACTGCCGACTGGGTGACAGGCTGGATCCTCGATCCTTGTAGTCTCCCCAGTTTCGGCCATCGAGCGTGTGCCGACCCTAGCTACGCGCTGGGTTTTCCACGACATGCCCGTCGCTCCACGGGTGGCCGGTGAGCTTACGCTCCAGGGCCTGCATCGGACCGGTCAGCTTCGGCTGACCTTACGGCCGAGTCGCAGCAGCCTGGCCGGTGAGCTTACGCTCCAAGGCTTGCATCGGACCGCTCAGCTTCGGCTGACCTTACGGCCGAGTCGCAGCAGCCTGTCCGGTGAGCGTCATGCTCCAGGGCATACATATGATCGTCCCTTCTGGATCCAATCACAGCATGCCTGGCCAACAGTCACCTTCCGTGCGCGGACGATTATCTGTTTGGAATGTCTTCCAGCAGAATACATGCAGGATAGGTAAGTAAAACTCCCCTGCCTCGGCTGGGTGATTTAGCTGGACATTCCTGGAGAGATCAAGTAAGTGGTTGTGGCCCCTTTCTTCCCTCTCTCCCTGCCTTTCCCTCCTCCCTGGGCTTCTAGCTAAAGGTTATGTAATGGCTGCTTGACCTCTATCTTCTGTCGGCGGCCATTTTCTTAGAGCCCACATTATCTTCCATACAGACGTTTTTGGCAACCATTTTTCGAGAGCCTCCGGCCTCTAGGGTGCATTACACTGGCGCGAAAATTCACACAGGAAGTGCTGATAAAAGAAGCAGACTGACACAGCAGCAGAGGGACAGCATCACAGGCGCAGCATAGCAGTACCTATCCAGGGTGGTGAGTCCTCTGGGTGACCCGGCCTCTCTGCAGCACAGGAGGGTGGCCTATTGATATCTTGCCTGGAGCCCTGTGAGTGTCAGCGTGTGGTCAGCATGGCATCTGAGCCAGATGTCTTCTCCCCTGAAACACCAGATTTAGCAGCTGGTGCCCCTGAGGTGTCTATGAACGCTATGACTGCATTCCTAGAGGCGTTTGCTGCCAGGGTGGAAGCAGCACACGGGAATACAGGGGGTAGTAAACGCCCCATCCCCTGCAAGCTTCTGGGGATAATTCTGGTGCAGAACCAGGTCCAGCTACGGCTCGGGGCCCAGATTCTGACGCATCAGAGACTGCAGACCGTGACCGGACAGTGAGAATGACTCAAAGTCCAGGTCAGTACGCGAGACGGCTTTGGTATCTGACCTTATTACTGCAGTGCGGGATATGCTAAAATTGGAAAATACTGCAGAAGCAGCAGAGACTCCGGTCCACTTGGGTTTCATAGACCTGCCCGCACTGCTAAGGTGTTCCCTTGTGTGTCTTTTGATAAACTCTTATACAAGGAATGGGAGAACCCACTGAGGGTCTTTACAGCCCCAAAGAGGTTTGCGGTACGGTACCCCTTTTGAGGAGAGTTTTCTGAAGAAATGGACCTCTCCCCCCTATAGTGGACCCTCCGGTGTCCAGACTTGATAGAGCCACCACAATTCCTGTAGAAGGGGCTCCTGTTTTCAAGGACCCTGTGGATAAGAAGGCTGAAGCACTCGCTTGCTACCTATACTCAGTGGTAGGCTCGGCAGTACGCCCGGCATTGGCGGGGGCCCTAGTGTCTCACACACTTACTAAATGGGCAAGATTGCTACTCCAGGGGTTAAGGAGCGAGATGCTCCTCCTGATGAGATAACATTGGCCGACCTGTTGGTCCAGGGCCTTAGGTTTGTCTGCGAGTCAGACATGAATACTATTCCCCTGCTGTCTAAAACTTCGGTTTATGCAGTAGCAATACGCCGCCTGATCTGGCTAAAAGGCTGGTCTGCGGACCAGACTTCCAAGAAAGCCCTGTTGGATCTGCCTTTTAAGGGCGACAGACTTTTTGGGGCTTCTCTGGATGACATCATCAAGGATGCCACAGGAAGTAAAAGCACTTTGCTCCCCCAAATTAGCAAGGGTAAGGGGCCACGCCAAGGGCAAGGGCCCTCCTTTACTGCACACAAGTGTTTTTTTCGTCCCCCTAGGGCGACAGGGAAAAGAACCCTGGCCGATAAAGCGCCTGCCCAAGGACAAAAGCGTCCCTGGTCCCGCATACCCAATAAGCCTGCGGACAAATTTGCGTCCGCATGAAGGTCCACCCCCACCCAGCTCTCGGGTGGGGAGACGTCTTCGCAAATTCGCGACTCAGTGGACAGCACTAATCTCCGACAGGTGGGTTTGCGAAGTAATCTCCTCAGGCTACAAGATAGAGTTTCTCTCTTGTCCACCGGACAGATTCAACACCTCCAATCTCCAGCTACTACCGACCCGTCGGGAGGCCCTGTATGGGGCGGTCCAGGGTCTACTGGAACGCGGGGTAGTTATTCCAGTTCCAGAACTGGAACGGGGTTTTTACTCAAATCTGTTCATTGTACCGAAGAAGGAGGGGGTTCGTCCAAGCTTGGATCTCAGAGCCCTCAATTGCTTTGTGAAGGTACAAAGTTTTCGGATGGAGTCGGTTCGATCTGTAGTCACGGCTCTCCATCCGGGGGACTTTCTGGCCTCCTTGGACATCAAGGATGCATACCGGCATGTCCCCATATACTCCAGACACCAGAGGTTTCTGCGATTTGCTATCGGGAAGGACCACTACCAGTTTGTGGCCCTCCCGTTGGGCCTTGCCTCAGCACCCAGGACGTTCACCAAGGTGCTCGCTCCGATTCTGGCACTTCTAAGACAGCGGGGTATCGCTATCACAGGCTACTTATACGACCTTCTGCTGAAGGCCCCTTCAAGCTCAGAATTAGAGGTAAGCGTGTCCATTACCTGTCAGACTCTTCGAGACTGTGGTTGGATACTAAACACGCAAAAGTCAGTATTGGTGCCCACTCAACGCCTAGGGTACCTGGGGTTGATTCTGGATTCTTCAGAGGCAAAGGTATTCCTCCCTGTGGAGAAGTTGCAGACCCTCCGGGCTGCAGTACGGCAGCTGACTTCCAGGAATTGGTCGTCACTCCGTTTTTTGCATGCGAGTGTTGGGCCTCAGGGTAGCCTCCTTCGAGGCGGTTCCATATGCTCAATACCACACTCGAGTGTTACAGAAGGAAGTTCTGTCCAGATGGAACAGATGTCCATCATCTCTGGATTATCAAATCCGAGTGAGCCACATAGTCAGGAGATCCCTGGTATGGTGGCTGACAGCACCGGCTGTAATGGCCGGGAAGTCATTTCTTCCGGTTTACTGGATAGTGATCACGACAGACGCCAGCCTTACAGGTTGGGGGGGAGTCTGGGCTGCTCAGTCGGTGCAAGGTCGCTGGACCCCAGAGGAAGCCCTCCTGCCGATCAATGTCCTGGTAATCCGGGCGATCAGGCTGTGCCTCTTCAAATGGTCTCAGAGGCTGCAAGGGCGTCCAGTCAGGATCCAGTCAGACAACGCCACAGCAGTGGCATATGTCAATCATCAAGGAGGAACAAGAAGCTCAGCTGCAACATCGGAGATCGCTCGCATCCTGAAGTGGGCAGAGAGGAGCGTACCGGCACTGTCAGCCGTGTACATTCCGGGTGTGGAAAACTGGCAGGCGGACTACCTGAGCCGCCAGATGCTGGACCAGGGAGAAGGGTCCTTACACCCGGAGGTGTTCCAGCTCCTCTGCCAAAGATGGGGCACACCAGACGTAGATCTTCTGGCTTCCCGACTCAATCGGAAGGTATTGAGATTTGTGGCCCGGTCAAAAGACCCATGGGCAGACGCAACGGACGCGTTGGTAGCATCGTGGGGTCAGTATCGGCTAATCTATGCCTTCCCTCCCTTAAGGCTTCTTCCTCTTCTGCTCCGCAGAGTGGAGGCAGAGGGAATTCCAATGATCCTAATTGCTCCAGATTGGCCTCAGCGTCCTTGGTACGACGATCTAGTTTGTCTGGTAGCAGACGTCCCCTGGCGCCTACCACTACGGAAGGACCGGCTATCGCAAGGTCCCATATTCCATCCTGCTTTACAGTCATTGGCTTTAACGGCATGGCTGTTGAGAACCAGGTACTGAGAGACCGGGGCCTGTCAGACTCAGTAATCTCTACTATGAGAAGTGCTCGAAAACCGTCCTCTAGGAAGGTTTATCACCGCACTTGGAGGGCCTACATCTCCATGTGTGAGGAAATGAAATGGCATCCGCGTACCTATTTGGTTTCCAGAATCCTGCTGTTTTTACAGCATGGGGTGGACCAAGGGCTTGCCATAAGTACGATTTAAAGTGGAGCTCCACCCTAAATAGCAACTTTTGCTATTTGGAACCCTCCCCCCCTCCGGTGTCACAATTGACACCTTTCAGGGGGGAGGGGGGTGAAGATACCTGTCTAAGACAGGTATTTTCACCCACGTCCGGGAGTCCTGTCTCCGGGAATCTGCGGGAGTTACGTCACTTCCCGCAGACTTCCCTTGGTGTTCTGGGAGACACTCGGCTCCCAGAACACAGGAGCACCAATCAGAACGGCGCAGCGCGACTCGCACATGCGCCGTAGGGAACCGGGCATGAAGCCGCAGGGCTTCACTTCCTGGTTCCCTCAGCGAGGATGGCGGAGGGAGCAGCAGAGCGACGAGCGGTCGCTCGTCCTCTGCTGCGGACGTCGCTGGACTCCAGGACAGGTAAGTGTCCAAATATTAAAAGCCAGCAGCTGCTGTAGCTGTAGCTGCTGGCTTTAAAAAAAAAATTTCCGGTGGAGCAACCCCTTTAAGGGACAGATATCTGCCCTGGCTGTCTTTTTTCAGCGACCCCTGGCGACTCACTCTCTCGTGAGTACATTTGTGCAGGGGGTCCGACATGTGGCCCCTCCGGTCTGTCCCCCGTTACCTCCGTGGGACTTGAACCTGGTCCTCTCGGTGCTTCAGAAGGCACCGTTTGAGAATATTAGAGATATTCCCCTGTTGACACTTTCTCAGAAAGTGGTCTTTTTGGTGGCTGTTACGTCAGTTAGACGAGTCTCTGAGCTGGCAGCCTTGTCCTGCAAGGCTCCCTATTTGATTTTCCACAAGGATAAGGTGGTGCTGCGGCCGCAGCCTTCCTTTCTTCCGAAAGTCGTTTCGGCTTTTCATCTCAACGAAGACATTGTACTTCCATCCTTGTGTCCTCACCCGTCAAATCCTAAGGAGTTGGCGTTGCATTCCTTGGACGTTGTCCGAGCTTTGAGAGTATACCTATCTGCTACTTCCCTGTTCCGGAAGTCAGACTCACTGTTTGTTTCGGTGGCTGGTCCCAAGAAGGGCCAAGCAGTCTCATCGGCCACCATCTCTAGGTGGATCCGACAGATAGTAATCCAGGCTTACGCCTTAAAGGGTCAGGCGCCCCCCTTTCCTGTCACGGCGCATTCGACCAGGGCAATAGGTGCCTCTTGGGCTTTCCGACATCAAGCGTCCGTTTCCCAATTATGTAAAGCGGCGACTTGGTCGTCCGCTCACACTTTCACAAAATTCTACAAAATTGATGTAGGTGCATCTTCGGATGCCTCTTTTGGCCGCAAGGTTTTTTTTTTTGTTAAATCGTTTTTATTGAGATAAAAAGGGTTTTACACAATACAAAGAGAGGGTACAAAGGGCAAGTAAACAGATGTGTAGTCATAACATCACAGAGTCAAGGACCCAGACAGATATGTATCGGAGACACAGTCTGTAGGATATCAATTACAAAGTAAATTCTGGGTGTACATGGGAAATCATAAACGAAGCTTACTTGTAGGGAAGAGGGGAGGAGAGAAAGAGCGAGGAAGGGAAGGAAGAGAGGAGAGGAAAGAAGAGAAATGGGGTGGGGAGGGGAAACGGGTGTCATCCTGCGATTTTAGAACTGAGGAGGAAGGATGAAGGACAAGAGGTGTTACAGAAAACAAAACCGATATGAACCATTTAACTGTCAACTTTATCATTATTGAACCACGTCTTCCAAATTATCCAATTGTTATCAAACTTTTGTCTATTACCTCTGCTACCAGCCAGTAGGGATTCATAGACATAGTGGGTCTGCGTGATCGTAAGAGCTTCTGATGCATTCGGTGCCTTGTCTGCTTTCCACTGTTTAGTGATCAAGGATCTGGCTGCTAGCAAAATATGTGTTACAAGTGTTCTAAATTCAGGTGGATACAGGTCAATACCAATATGTAACACAGCTAGGCTAGGTTTGGGGCGAGTAAGGATTCCAGTAATCTCTGAAAGATAGCGGAATATGGAATTCCAGAAGCTAGTTAAGTGTTTGCACGACCAGAACATGTGCATCAGGTTGCCAACCATTCCACAGTTCCTCCAGCACAACGGGGAACCCAATGGGCTGAATTTGGAAACCCTGTAGGGGGTAAGATACCACCGAAGAGCTATCTTTTGAGACAGCTCCCAGTGGTTTACACAGCTAGAGGCTCTATATATGGCTTTTGATGCTTGTGTCCATTGTATGTCCGAAACTTTGATGCCCAGGTCCGATTCCCATTTTTTGAAGGGTTGAGATTTAACAAAATGCATTTTGTCTTGGAAGGTATTATAGAAGAGGGCAATACCCCTGGGGGGGGGGGGGGGGTGTGTTGTAGAATTCCCAAATTTCTTTAGGAAGAGCTATCTGATGTGACTCGCGGGAACCAAGGAAGTGGGCTATTTGAGTATATTTATACTGGTCGGCAGGTGTAAGTTTAAATTTATCCCTTAAAGCATTAAATGAAAGGAGGGTATCCTGTCGAAACAGGTCAGCTATAATAGTTATCCCCTTGGACTCCCAGTCAATGAGAGAGATGGTAGGGATGATATGGGAGAGGATTGTTATGGGAATAGGAACGTTCACTAGTTTGGAGGGTGGGAAAGGAATTTTTCGGAGGGCTCTCCAAGCCTCCAAGGAGGCCTGTATGGGAAGAGGTAAACCCCGCATGGAAAGGGGATTCCATACATCAACTAGTAATAGGTTTCGGAGATTTTTAATTGGGCTTAAGGTTTGTTCAATGTCATACCATATTGGTTTAGCTGCTGGGTGAAACCAACCCTTGAGTTGCGCTAAGATGGCTGCTCGGAAGTAGTCCTGAATATCTACTAAACCCATGCCTCCAGCCGTTCTATGTTTAACCAATAGTGTTTTGGAACATCTAGGTCTTTTAGTGCCCCAGACAAAGCTAGAGAGCAAGGAGTTCAAATTTTTGAGGTATGGTCTGGACAGAGGAATGGGAAGCATCCTAAAAATATAAAGGATTTGCGGGAGTATCAACATTTTAAATGCAGCTAGTCTACCTGACCAAGTCATTTCAATATTGGATAGTCTTTTGAATTCTTTAGAGATTTTGTCAATTAGTAGGACATAATTGGCCTCTGCTAATTGGCGTGGGTCTGTTGTTAGTTTAATTCCTAGGTAAGTGATATCGGAGTTACTCCAGGAGTAAGGGAAGGTTTCCTGGAGCTGGTTTTTCAAAAGGGGAGGAATTCCAATATCCAGAACAATCGATTTGGTGAAGTTCACCTTGTAGAAAGAGATTTCGCTGAAAGCTGTAAGAGTGTCGTGAGCATGTTGTAAAGAGGTGGAGGGGGAGGTCAAGAATAGGATAATGTCATCAGCAAACAAATTTATATCATGATGTTCACCATTAATGGTGAATCCCTTGATATCAACATTCGATCTGATCCTCTCCGCGAGGGGCTCAATGAGGAGATTGAATATTGAGGGAGAGAGGGGACATCCCTGTCTAGTACCGTTGGAGATATGGAAGGTGTTGGACAGCAGGTTGGATGTATAGACTTGTGCGCATGGAGAGGAGTAAAGAGCTAGTATGGCATCGAGGATGGGTCCCACAAAGCCAAATTTTTGTAAGGTGTGTCTCATATAACCCCAGTGGATCCTGTCGAACGCCTTCTCCGCATCCAAGGAGAGGAGGAGAGAAGGCGTCCGACACGTCCTGGCGCACTGGAGAAGTCCGATGACTCTCCTAGTGGCGTCTGAGGCCTGTCTACCCTGGGTGAAGCCTGATTGGTCTGGGGCGATGAGGGATGGAAGAACGGGCAGCAATCTATGTGCTAGAATTTTTGCATATAATTTAACGTCTGTGTTGAGTAGGGAAATTGGTCGAAAGTTCGCCAGGGTAGTGGGTTCCTTTCCAGGGTTAGGAATAGTGACTACATATGCCTTAAGCATTTCTGACTGGAATGAGGCAGAGGACATTGCATTGGAAAAGACCGAGCGTAAGGAGGTGATCAAATTTCCCTGAAACGTTTTATAGTAATCATTTGGAAGACCATCAGGGCCCGGTGATTTTCCCAGCGGGAGTGAGTTGATTCCCAGTCTGATCTCAGTCTCCGTAAAGGGTGCGTTCAAGGCTAGGAGTTGAGGTTGTGTGAGGGATGGTAGGTTGATTTTAGCCAGGAAAGCCTGGATGTTTTCATCAGTAGGTTGGGGAGTGTTGGGGTCATCTTTAAGGTTATACAGAGAGGAGTAGTATTCAGCAAATAAGTTGGCTATCTCTTTAGGGTTAATTATCTTATGTTTATTCTGTGGGTGGAGGAGATATTGGATTTTAGACTTAGTTCTAGCCGTTTTAAGTCTCTGGGCCAGGATTTTCCCTGCTCTGTTACCAGAGGAGTAATAGGTTAGTTTCAGGTTTCGAATGTGTTTATCATATTGTTCAATGAGGAGGAGCCTGAGATCAGAGCGGAGTTGGGAGATCTGTTGGCCTATGTGAGTATCCGACATGGATTGGTTTTGGAACTCCAATGTCTTAATATCATTAAGGAGGCGGTCAAGTTTTTGTGTCCTCTGCCTCTTCTCTCTAGCACATATCTGGCGGATTATACCACGTATATAAGCCTTATGGGCACACCACAATGTGGCAGGATCCTCTACTGAACCTGTGTTTTCAGCAAAAAATTTACTTAAGCAATCAGTCACTTTAGTAGCATGAGAAGGCATCTGAAAGATTCGAGCATTGGCTCTCCATATGTATGCAGGGCTGGGAGTATGCCCCTCCACCACCGTGATTGAGACAGGAGCGTGGTCTGACCACGTGATATCATGTATGGTGGAGGAGGACACCACCTGCAGTAACATTTTATCCACAAGGATCAAGTCAATTCTGGAGTAGGAATTATGTCTAGCAGAGTGGAAGGAGTAGTCTCGTTCATTAGCATGCTGACATCTCCACACATCATAGACGTCCTCTGAGTTAAGCAGAGTCTGAATTTGAGGAGGAGGACGCTTTGCTGTGGAGGAGGAGTCTATCCTGTAGTCCACAGTTATATTGTGATCTCCGCAAATTATCAAGGAGCCTCTTTTCAGATTGTTAATTTTGCCATATAGTTTCTTCAGAAAACGGCATTGATGCGAGTTTGCATATAGATTGGCAATGGTGAAAGGTTTGTTATTGAGCTCTATTAAAATGAGAAATCTACCCTGCGGGTCCACATGCGTGGCAATAAGGTTGAAGGCAACAGACTCCCTGATAGCAATCAAAACTCCTTTTTGCTTAGATGGGGTGAGGCCACAAAAATGTGCGGAAAGTTCATGTGTACAAAAGTAGGGGATTTATTTGCTTGAAAATGCGTCTCTTGGATGCAGAGAACATCAGCCTGGAGCTTGAGAGCTTCTCTCCAGGCCGAGGCTCTCTTAGCAGGGTGGTTGAGACCATTTACATTCATAGAGACTACCTTAAGTGTCATGTGTCCATAGAAAGTGATGATGCAGGTGATACCTCATCCATGATGAACGAGAGAGTATGCAGTAGGTAGTCGGTCTCTGGACATTTCCTCTTCGGCAGTGCTGGTATGAATCAGGTGCAGGATGGAGCAACGATGGGACGACAAAAAAAGAAATAAAAAAACGACAGGAAAGAAAAGATCATAGTTAGTGAGGTAAAAATGTGCTCAAACAGGAGCTTGGGGGCAGCAGTATTGCCCATAAAACATAGGAGGGGAAACAGTTAGGTAATGAACCGAACTGTCCAGGGCAGTTCGGGAACCTTGGTTGCCAATTCACGATTCGGATTCCGGTCACCATCTTAGGAGTGTTGTTTTTTGGTGCTTTTCCTACTGGGCACTGTTTGCCATTCATATTGGTTGTTGAGTTTTACCGGTGGAGAGGGATTTGCAGGTGAATGGTCAGGGATGATGTCTAGCGATCGCAGCAAAGCAAGTCGCTCATCTAACTCCATGATTACAGTGGTTTTGTCACCATGAGTGACCGTAAGCTTGACTGGATATCCCCAGCGGTAGGGGACATTATGGTTGCGGAGAGCTTTAGTCACAGGAAGCAAGGATTTGCGCTTTTGCATTGTGAACTGAGACAGATCCGCATAAAGTTGAATATGGGCGAACTGTTCAGGGGGTTGCTGTGTCTTGCGAAATGCGGTCATGAGCTGCTCTTTCACTTGGTAAAAATGTATGTGCATTAGTACATCTCGTGGTATGTTCCCAGGTAGGTGGGATGGCTTAGGCAATCTGTGAATGCGATCTATCTGTAGCTCAGAGGTAGGGACCGTCGGGAGGTATTGTTTCAGCAAATCACGGGCATATTGCTGGGGCTGTGTGGGGAGCACAGTCTCCGGTATCCCTCTGATTTTGATGTTATTTCTCCTTGATCTGTCCTCAAGGTCAGCGACTTTTGCCCTGAGCCAAGACAGCTCTTCAGAGTGATCAGAGTGGGCATCTATAAGGGAGTTGTGGGAGGCCGCAAACTCCCCCATTTCTTTTTCGTACATCACGGGACACAGAGCGACTTAGTCATTACTAATGGGTTATATAGATACCTTCAGGTGCTGGCACTGGCAACTTCCAAAACCGGAAGTACCCTCCCCTATATAAGCCCCTCCCATCCGGGAGCACCCCAGTTTTTTGCCAGTGTCTAAGGTGTTGGCCAAAGAGTAACATGTGTTTTCACTGGGCTTGCGTACAGGTTCTTTTACGGGCCTTAGTAAGCTGTTCCGGATCCGACCAAAAAAGCTTCATAGCTAAACGGTCGGTACCCGGGCCTTGCAACAGAAGAGCAAGGTTTTGCCTGTAATGCCTCTTAGGAGGGCTGGACCCTGGGATCCAGAGCTCTGGTCATACCCACGACCAAGATGTTGTCTGTGCAGGGTGCTATACAGGTCCAGGGGAGTGGAATCCTTGGGAACCAGGTCCCTGAAGGTTTAATTACGATGCCTGCCGTGATAGGTGAAGTTTGGGCTTCTGTGGACCAAACAAAGTCCTGCGGCGGGGAACAGGTAAGTGGGGGCCCCCAGGAACTTGGTTCTATTGGGGGACCCCAAGCCTAATTTGTCTTTCTGTCTGTTACCTAACGGTATTCCCGCTAATATCTGTGTATGCCTGTAACTACTGGAAAATGTAAAATTTTAATAGTAGTCAAGAAAAAAAAAAAAAAGAGGACCGTGGTACCTGTGTTAAACCACTAGAGGCCGCTGTGGTCCATTTTTCTTGTCATGTGGATCTTTGGTTTTTTCAAGTCAAAAGATCCAGGCAGTTGGTAAGTTTCTCTGTGGGAATCCACTTCCTCTGCCCTGTTGCTGCGCTCATCCACCGCACAGGCCCTCCGGCAAAAAGGGCCCTGGCTCCTAGTCCCTGCTTGGTTTCAAAAAAGGCGCCAATGGTGCACGGGCGCGGGCGCGTGCACGCGCCTCCTATGAAAGGAAAGCGGCGGGGCGGGTGGATGACGCTCGATGCGCGCCGCGGCACTTCTGCGCATGTGCAGGCGTCCCAGCATGGATAAAGGACACAGTACAAATGTCAGCTGGATGCAAGCAGAGCTAGCAACAAAACGGTGGCACACAGAGGCGGTTGATGCAGGCATCCCCATGGAAAGACACTTTAGTGGACACCAGCTGGTATATAGCAGCAACTGTGTTAGACTATTACCAGCAAAATTGGTGTATGACGACGGGAATACCTCAGCTTTGTGCTTATAGGATATGTCGTCCAGACGCTCTGGAAATAAGTCTTCCAAGAAGCGAAAGGGGTCTCCATCGGGCTCTGAGGATTTTGGGCATGCTTGTACTGCGCCAATCTCCCCTGAAATTTCAGAGGTCAGTAGCCGTAGGAACCCCGCAGGAGTACCTGGTACTGCGGCTGTCCCCAGTCCACCTGCTCCTGTATATATAACAGAGGAGGTTTTTTCCTCAACTCTGGGAGGATTGGAAGAGAGATTAACAGCATTGATCGCTGCTTCCCTGTCACAGGGAAAGCGCGTCCGATCTCCGTCTCCTCCTTCAGAGTGCCTGTTAGTGGAGGAACAGTCCCACACAGAGATCGACCTACCTGAAGGGGATCAGGATGAGGTTGATTCGGTTATAGAGGAATCAACAGTGGAAGAACCTTTCTCAGCATCTCAGGCTGAAAGATTATGGGTTCGGTCTCTGACTAACATGGTCCGAGCAGCATTTAAAATGCCTCTGGCGGAACCATCAACCACTACTGTTTCCTCGCTGGGGTCGCTGAAAGCTCCCCAGACTGTCTGTTCCTTCCCAATCCACCCTTTATTGGAAGGGCTTATTTACCAGGATTGGGAGCATCCTGATAAAATATTTACTCCCCCCAAGAGATTTCCAGTGATCTATCCCATGGAGGAGAAGTTCATAAAAAAAATAGAGGGTCCCTACAGTGGACACAGCCATCTCTTGTGTAAATAAATCACTGACATGTCCAGTAGATAATGTTCCAATGTTCAAAGACCCAATAGATAAAAAATTGGAGTCTTTACTAAAATCTGCTTTCTCTACAGCAAGCATGGTGACACAACCTGCAGTAGCAGCGATTGGAGTCTGCCAAGCAGTGAAAGATCAGTTGAAACAAGTCTTAAGGGACTTACCAGATCAGCAGGCTCTTGCCCTAGCTGACCTACCTAGAGCCTTGTGTTGCGGTGGACGCCATAAAGGATACAATCCAACAGGCCTCCCGCTTTACGCTGTCTGTAGTACATATGCGTAGGCTTCTATGGCTCAAAAACTGGTCTGCTGAAGCTCCCTGTAAGAAATTGCTGATTAGCTTCCCATTTCATGGAGAACGCTTATCTGGAGAAGATCTGGACAAATATATCCAGAAAACTTCTGCCGGTAAAAGTACACTCTTGCCAGGTAAGAACAAGGGTAGAAGTCCTTCTTTTAAGAGGCCTACTTCTCCAGTCCCTGGCACATCGGCTGTGAAACAGTTCCGACGGCCTCCACGGTCAAATCCAGGGGGCAGAAATCAGGGACAATCACAGGGTAACAAGAAACCCTGGGTCAAGAGAGGTACAAAACCTCCCCCCAAGTCATGAAGGGTTGCCCCCACTCAATCGGGTGAGGGGAAGACTTCAGTTGTTCACAGAGACCTGGCGGGACACCATCAGAGATGGGTGATCTCCGCAGTAAGTCTGGGATACAGGCTGGAGTTAAAAGACATTCCTCCTGCCCATTTTATGAGGTCAAACGTGCCAAGCGATCCCCAGAAGAGAGGATCCCTCCTTCTGGCACTAGAACAACTATTGCTCCAAGGGTAATCATGAAGGTTCCCTTGGAAGAAAGCGGGTTCGGGTTTTACTCGAACCTTGTCACAGTCCCCAAACCAAATGGGGACGTGAGGCCCATATTAAATATAAAAGGGCTAAACAAGTTCCTACATATCAGGACTTTTTCGGATGGAGTCGATCCGATCGGTGGCCACCGCCCTACAAGGGCAGGAATGGTTAGCCTCGATCGACATAAGGGATGCTTATTTGCATATTCCCATCTGTCCGGCCGACCAGAAATTTCTACGCTTTGCAGTAGAAGGGCGCCATTTTCAGTTCAGAGCCTTACCTTTCGGTCTGGCCACAGCACCACGAGTGTTCACAAAAATTCTGGCCCTACGATTGGCCAAACTAGGAACACAAGGTGTAACGATAATGGCATATCTAGACGACTTGTTGCTGATAGACCACTCAGTGAAAAAAACTAGAAGTGGTCGTTCACAAGACAATCAAGTATCTGGAATCTCACGGTTGCATTATCAACCGAGACAAGTCAGCCCTAAAACCAGTCAAAAGTCTGGAATACTTGGGGGCTAAGACTGGATTCAAATCAGAGAAAGATTTTCTTACCTCCAGAGAAGGTGTCGTCTTTGAAAGATTTGACCCACTTAGTGGGTACAAAAAAGAAAACCATCCATACGCCTGTGCATGAGGCTGCTGGGAAAAATGGTGGCTTCATTCGAAGCAGTACCCTACGGTCAATTCCATTCAAGGAACTTGCAGAGGGCCATACTGTCAGCCTGGAACAAAAAAGTTCAGGCTTTAGACTTACCAATGTCCCTGTCCCCTTCCGTTCGCAAGAGCCTCCATTGGTGGTTGGTGCCCCAGAATCTGGAAAAAGGGAAACCCTTCAGTCCGGTTTCTTGGAAGGTGGACACTACAGATGCCAGCCTCATAGGCCGGGGGGCAGTACTGGAGCAATGGTCTCTCCAGGGCAAGTGGTCAGAAGCAGAGAAGGCCCTGCCCATCAATCTCTTAAGAGATACGAGCAGCCCGGTATGCCCTAGTAGCATGGACATCCAAACTCCAAGGGTCCCCTGTCAGAATTCAATCGGACAATGCCACAGCAGTGGCATATATCAAAGTCGTGCAGCCCAGAGGGAAGCGAATTGCATCCTGGAATGGGCAGAAAGATATGTCCCAGCCATATCCGCGGTTTTTCATCCCAGGAGTGGAAAATTGGAGAGCGGACTTTTTAAGTCGCCAGCAATTATGCCCGGGGGAATGGTCTCTTCACCCCGAGGTTTTCCAGGCAATATGCCAGCGGTGGGAAACACCGGATGTAGATCTGCTAGCATCCAGATTCAACGCAAAGGTGGACAGATTTGTGTCTCGCACAAGGGATCCCCTAGCTTGCGGCTCGGATGCCCTAGTGTTCCCTTGGGATCAGTTCAAACTGATATATGCATTCCCATCGCCACAATTGTTACCCGCGTTTAATCCACAGAATCCGGGTAGAAAAGAAACCGGTGGTTCTGGTGGCTCCAGCGTGGCCCCGAAGGGCATGGTACGCGGAGATTGTAAAAATGTCAGTGGGGAGTCCTTGGACCCTCCCACATCGTCCGGACCTGCTTTCGCAAGGACCGATATACACCCTTCCTTACCAGCCCTAGGTTTGACGGCCTGGCTATTGAAGCCCACATTCTAAAAAAGAGTGGGCTCTCTAATCCTGTGGTATCTACCATGATCAATGCCAGGAAGCCGGTATCCAGGCAGATCTATTATAGGATCTGGAAGGCGTACATCACGTGGTGTGAGGCCAAGAAATGGCATCCACGTAAGTACGTAATAGGTAGGATTCTGGACTTCCTACAGTGGGCTGTACATAGGAAGCTTGCCTTGAGTACTATCAAGGGTCAGACGGCCTTGTCAATATTTTTTCAAAGGCCCTTGGCTTTGCATTCATTAGTCAAAGCTTTCATACAAGGAGTGATGCGTATTAGCCCTCCGGTTAGTATTCCCATATGTCCATGGGACTTAAACCTGGTTCTGTCGGTTCTACAGAAACAACCATTTGAACCATTGCGGCACATTTCCTTGGTTCTGCTCACCAGGAAATAGATTTTCTTAGTAGCCATTTGTTCGGCTAAAAGAGTATCGGAATTAGCCGCCTTGTCCTGTAAGGAGCCATATCTGGTTGTCCATAAGGACAGAGTAGTATTACGTCCTCATCCAGCCTTTCTTCCTAAGGTGGTATCGAGGTTTCATTTGAACCAAGATGTGGTTCTTCCTTCCTTTTTCCCCAAACCTAGCTCGGTAGAGGAAAAGTTATTGCATTCTTTTGATGTAGTAAGAGCAGTTAAAGCTTATCTTAAAGCCACTGCTCAGATTCGTAGAACGGATACTTTGTTTGTTCTGCCGGAAGGCCCCAGAAAGGGTCAGGCAGCATCAAAAATCTACTTTAGCCAAGTGGATTCGACAGGTCATAATACGAGCCTATGGCTTGAAAAGGAGACCGCCTCCGTTCAAAGTTAAGGCGCACTCCACAAGAGCAGTTGGAACTTCATGGGCAGTGCATCACCAAGCCTCCCTGGCTCAAGTCTGTAAGGCCACAACATGGTCCTTAGTACACACGTTTACTAGATTCTACCAGGTAGACGTTAGAAGTCAGGAGGATGTCGCCTTTGGGCGCAGTGTGTTGCAGGCCGCAAAAGAGCCTCATGCCTGATGGCGCCCAGCTTATGTATAGTGTATCCCTCCCCTCATTTGGCATTGCTTTGGGACGTCCCATTAGTAATGACTAAGTCGCTCTGTGTCCCGTGATGTACGAAAAAGAAAAAGGGATTTTTATAACAGCTTACTTGTAAAATCCTTTTCTTGGAGTACATCACGGGACACAGAGCTCCCACCCCTCTTTTTTTGGGACACTTATTGCTTTGCTACAAAACTGAGGTGCTCCCGGATGGGAGGGGCTTATATAGGGGAGGGTACTTCCGGTTTTGGAAGTTGCCAGTGCCAGCACCTGAAGGTATCTATATAACCCATTAGTAATGACTAAGTCGCTCTGTGTCCCATGATGTACTCCAAGAAAAGGATTTTACAGGTAAGCTGTTATAAAAATCCCTTTTTTATTTTCAACATGTGCCACTCTGTCCCCCAAGTCATTCACTTCAGCTTTAAAGTTTCTCATGCAATGCATCAAATCAGCATGCATGGAGCTGCGGAGGGAGACAAGCATGTCTTTGAGGGTAGTGTCAGAGACTGCTGCGCCTGTAGTGGGGAATGCTGTGAAAGGATCCACGAGCTCCCTCGTGTCCTCCAAGCCAACATGGCCTGTGCTCACCTTGGCGAAGTCGTCTTCCAGGCGGGGCTTTGACTTCGCTGGACTGCGGGACAGTGGTGTAGATGCCTCCGGAGAGCTCTGTGTAAGTGTGGGCTGCAGGGCTGGGCTGGACGCAGCAGAGTGTGAGCCACGGGATGAGGAAGGGGACGCGTCCTCCGTGCCGGCGCCATTTTGGGCCTTGTTCCGGCCTGTCGGCAGATAGAATTCCTCCAATTTCCTCGGCTTGGCCGCTTCTTTTCTTTTGCGGGTCATCCCTGGGATAACGTGGGAGTAGTAAGGCTCGTTTGGCGTGCTGTCTGGTGGATGGTTACCCGGCAGTTGTTATCGGTTCCCTTGCCTGGAGCGGAGCTGTGCGATCACGCGTCCATACAGTTGCGCGGTAGCCACTCCCCCCCTTGGCCGCAAGGTTTTGCAAGCGGCTGTTTAGAGTTGCAACTCCTCCGTTGGAGGAGTGCTGTTTTGTGTTTGGGGTGAAGTTTATTGTTATGCTGTTGCCACCCCTCGTTTTTTCTCTGACACTGCTTTGGGACGTCCCACTTTGTCAATAGAGAAGCTGTGTCGGTCCATGGACGAAAGAGTAAATAGGATTTTTTACTCACCGTAAAATCCTTTTCTCTGAGTCCATGGACCGACACAGCACCCACCCCTCCTTTTAAGTTTGTCCTGCTTTTTGACGAACTGATCTGCGAAGATGCAGACTGAGAGGGTATACCCAGAGGGTCCGCCCCCTGGGCGGTACTGTAGAAGGTGTGATGCAACACTTTTTACAAGTTTTTCTGCCTAGTCACTCCTAATTAACGGATAATACCCACTTTGTCAATAGAGAAGCTGTGTCGGTCCATGGACTCAGAGAAAAGGATTTTACGGTGAGTAAAAAATCCTATTTTTACAACAGCGGGAGGGCCCCAGGTGGCCTACCCCTGTTGTAAAGTAAAAAATTGACCTTTAAGATTTGTTTTTGTTTCCCTTTTAAAGCCTGAGCTGGTTTGTGACGGTCAGGCTATTTGTAAATTTGTGTGAGTAATATAGATGGATATCATTAACCAGATGGCAAGCTGCATGTTTAATAATCAAACTCCACTCAACCAGTAAGGCAGGCTCCAGCCACTGATACAAAAGGGGACATTAAGTAAAATACAGTATTCAAATTTGTATTTAATACATTGATCAGGAAAATCCTTCATATAACACAGTGAACAATACATCGTACCGACCGTTTTTAGGTTTTCCCGCCCTTTCTCAAGTTCGTATATATAAAACCCTGAAAAAATGGATTCCTCCATCCACACAAACAAGGTCCTGCTGGGACATAGCCATAGTAGGACTCTTTTCTTTGGAGATTTGCTGCAGCCGCTGATCAACAAAAGTTTTCCAATACTCCTATTTAACAGAAGTTCATTTGACTTCCATCAGTCAGGCATTTCCACGCGTAGATCAAAATTTGACCAGTCACTGCTGAATTGGCCTAATTTTGATCCATGTGGTAAAGTTGTTGTAAAGGCTGTAGGTTTTTTACCTTTATAAATTCTATGCATGAAGGTGAAAAAATCTTTTGTATGCCTCTCCCCCCCCCCCCCCCCCTAATACTCACCTGATGAGCCCCTGTCGATCAAGTGATGCATGGGAGCCTTGGCTGTCCTTTTGGTCTTTCTCTTTTCATCGTCTGAGGCACAGCAGCAGTAGCCATTAAATCCCATTGCTGTCAATCTTAGCCAGTGAGCTAATGAGGAGAGAGTGGAGGTGGAACCGAGCCACGGCTCTGCGTCTTATGGATGCATAGAGCATGTCTCAGAAGTAAGCAGGCACAAGTGCCCCCATAACTAGCAGCTTTCTTTTGGGGGCACTGGTCAAGGGGGAGGAGCCAGGAGAGCCGACGGGACCCACGAAGTGGCGTATTGGGGCTGCTCTGTGCAAGTCAAGTTCCTTCACTCCAAACTCGCTCATCCATGTTTTTATGGACCTTGCTTTGTGCACTGGTCCAAATCATTTGGTGGAGGGGGGATTATGGTGTGGGGTTGTTTTTCAGGGGCTGGAGCTTGGCCACTTAGTTCCAGTGAAGAGAACTCTTAAGGCGTCAGCATACCAAGACATTTTGGACAACTTTGTGGGAACAATTTGAGGATGACCCCTTCCTGTTCCAACATGACTGCTCACCAGTGCACAAACAAGGTCCATAAAGACGTGGGTGAGCAAGTTTAGGGTGGAGGAATTTGATTGGCCTGAAGAGCCCTGACTTCAACCTGATAAAACACCTCGGGATGAATAAGAGCGGAGACTGTGAGCCAGGCCTTCTTGTCCACATCAGTGCCTGACCTCATAAATGGGCTTCTGGAAGAATGGTCAAATATTCCCATAGACACACCCCTAAACCTTGTGGACAGCCTTCCCAGAAGAGTTGAAGCTGGTATAGCTGCAAAAGGTGGGCCAACTCAATATTGAGCCCTATGACTAAGACTGGGATGCCATTAACTGTTAAAGACCGCCCAACGTACATTTACTGCGTCAGGGTGGCCCGTAAGCGCAAAATTACATACCTGTACGTAATTATTTTTTTGCTGGCTCCGGTGGGCAGGCGCGCGTGCTGCTGGAGCCCTGCTCCTGCTTTGATTGGACACTGGGAGCCAATCAGTGTGTCCGGCAGATGCGATGTCTGCTGGCCACCCACGATTGTTCTGAGGAGAGGCAGAACGGCAATAAACAAAGGAGATCGCCGTTCTGCCAGAGAAGAAAACGGCGATCTTATGTTTCTGCGCAATTGCCAGTTAAAGTAACGCAGTGTCGTATAGCAAAAAATGGCCTGGTCATGAAGGGGGGGGGGAACCTTCCGGAGCTCAAGTGGTTAAAGTTCGTGTGTGTAAGTAAAGGCAATATGTCCCAATAATTTTGTTAATATAGTGTATCTCAACATCTACAGAATATCCAAAATCTGCTGAGCAGAATGACATAACACACACACACACACACACACACACACACACACACACACACACACACACACACACACACACACACACACACACACACACACACACACACACACACACACACACACACACACACACACACACACACACACTGACAGAAGGCAGAGAAAGTCACCAGGTTGCATCCAGGCTGGAAGGTATATATGTCCTAGATTTAGGCTTTATGCCGATTTATACCACTAGGGGGAGTGCTGGGAGTCTTGCAGGGGAAGAATTAATGAGCCCAGCTGAATCAAGTGGCTCATTGAGGCCTCTACAAGAACTCCCAGCATGCTAAGGGAGATGCTCCAACCTGGAACCAGATCTGTGTGGATAGTCTGGGGAGTGTAATCTCTGTGCGGTGAGCCAAAGCCTGTGTGGTTATTGTAAGAACTTCAAAAAGCAGGGAGCTAGGGACTGGGACAGCACAAGGCTGTACCCAGTTGTTAGTTAGGGACACCAATGTGTGTAGTGAGCGGTCAAGTTGACCAGGATTTCTTTTCATGTTTCTTTTTGTTTTGCTGTTTTTTCCCTTGTAAATAGTTTGAATAAATCGCACCTTTCGTTTTTGCAACTACAAACTCTGTCTGCTGTGCCTGTTTTGTGTGGTGAACCCATCCAGGGGGTCACACACACCCGCTGCCGAGTTAACCCCCTCACTATGTGTGTGTATATATATATATATATATATATATATATATATATATATAATTTTTTATTTTTTTATTTTGGTATGCTACATTGCCTGCTGTCCATCTTGCCACTGCATACCAGTTCTAAAGGGCTGTAGATATGGATTGTTAATGTGGAACTAAGCCCATCGATGTAGCTGTTTTGTTAAAGACTTCCATAGCATGCCATATATACCTGCACTTGTGCTCTCAATCGAATTGTTAAGCCATCAAAAGGCTGGTGTCATAACTGATCACATGTGCAGCACCATGGCATCTACAGATCAAACAGAAGCTAAAATGGAAGCCTCCTTGGCTGTAAAGGATAGGAGCGTTTGGTTCCACTTTAAGTTGTAGTCAGAAACAGTTATTGCACTCATAACTTTTTTGGCCTAGCATATGATGCTTGGGGAAACGAGAGGGCATTATGTGTGGCATTCCCTGTCAAAGCCTCCATTTATCCTGTCTTTTTTAAATTGTTCTGTTTACTTCATTTAATCAGTTCAGACTCTGGGTTTATTTTAGAACCTTTAAGCGCCATGAATGTTCCCATCCAATATTCTTTCCCCAGCTTTTTAATTTGATTACATATAATCTGGCAGTTAAACTGAAGCCACAAATCAAAAGGAGACATTAGCTGCATTTAAGGCAGTTAAGCTGAAGAAAAAATGTATTTATATGATAGATGGAAAATGAGTTTTCTTGGATGTGCTGTGAATGATAATGATGTTTTCCTGTTTCTCAGACCAGCATCCGTTTTGTCGTGTTTCCCCCCCCCCCCCCCCCTCCCCGTCTGCCTAAAATGCTCCAGATAGAGGTTTTGCAGTGCATAGTTAATGTTACACAGACACACTGGATAATCATCTTTATGTGTATTCATACCATACAGCACCCCCAACCAGTTATCTTTTAGATTATGGAACAGTTATGTTGGATTTTCCTGACTGATTGTTGCTTTTTCTGAGAATGTGGATGTGATTGCATTAACATGCATGCTTAGTCGCTATGCATCTATCTAAAAAAAAATAAAGGAAATGGTTTTCAGTGTCATGGTCTTGCATACATATCTAGTCATTATCATTTGTCTATGGTCAGCTCTATATTAATAAAAAAGTGGTATAGATGTTGTATGTTTGATATTGTCAGAGAAATATAATTTAATCTATTGGCTTTATTTCACTCAAAAACTGTTAAATTGTTTTTCCTTTTTTTTTTTTTTTTTGGAAGTGACAGGGATTTAGTATTTTACACAAAACTGAAACAATTTTAAGCAGATGTTTTGCCCACAGAATATACTTGAGAAATATAGAGGTCCTTGCAACCCCTATTTAACAGTTTACTGATTGGCAGAAATGTAAATTTTTTACTGTACCTGGGTAGGACAATAAAGTGTGAACTTTAGTGAAGCTCTTGTTGTACCTGCTTTCTACACGGAAGCAGTGGACTCTCAGCAGAGGTCTGACACTACTGCGTCAGAGCTAAGAGTTCTCCAATTCGTTTTTTTGATGGCAAAGCTATAGGTCCGGCTTGGCAGGAGGCATGTCCTATGTCTGCAGAGAGACAGTTGCTTCAACACAAAGAGTAAGGGTCTGTGTGATGAGCGAATTTGACTGTTTCTATGTATATAAAAAAAATAGAGAAACAATGTTTTGTATTTTGTTCTTTTAATTAACATCCACACTCACTTATAACATTATTAAAGGATAAGTCCACCTTAACACTACAATCTCTACATCTACAGCCATCCACAATATAACACTAACCTATCTAACCCTGTAAAGAAGAAATCAGTATACATACCTTTTTTGAAGCCGATCCCACCCTGAGCTGTCGGCTGTGGCTTCGCTGTGGAGGCAGGTGCAGAGGAAACGTCCGACAACGAAAGCCCCATAGTAAGTCTATGGGTGACGTTGCCACCCATTCATTTCACAGCCTTTGTCGGCCGTGTCCTCTGCAGAGCTTCCGCCACCGGAGATCGGAGCAGCTTCTGAGAAGGTATGTACAGTGGAACCTTGGATTACGAGCATAATCCGTTCCAGGAGAATGCTTGTAATCCAAAGTACTCGCATATGAAAGCGAGTTTCCCCATTGAAGTCAATGAAAACGAAAATAATTTGTTCCTCATTGCCTTGAATGGCATGCAATACCACATGCGGCCAGAGGCGGGGGCGCCGGAGAGCCTCGGAACTGGCCGGAAAGGCCCAAGGACAGTTTGGCTGACCTCGGAAAGACTCCGTTCACAATGTTTGCAGAGGTCAGCCGACCTATCCCCGGGCCTTTCCGTGCACTTCCGAACGGCGTTGATTGGCTACCAAAAGCGGTACTGCACACCGCTTTGGCCTGAATACTGCTCGTTTTGCAAAACAACACTCAAACCGAGTTAGGCAAACCGAGTTAGGATTTTTAGAAATACAGTGCTCGTAATGCGAAACGCTCGTTAACCGCGTTACTCGCAATCCGAGGTTCCACTGTATAGTGATTTCTTCTTTACAGAGCTGTATGGGTTAGTGTTAGATCGTGGATGTCTATAGATGTAGAGATTTTAGTGTTCGGGTGGACTTCTCCTTTAAACCAATTCCTTTTACAAGTATATCCAAGATATACTCCCTTTTTATATCCAGATGTACTCCCGGTAAATGTGAATATTACACATGGCTACTAATATAATTATGTTTTTAAGTATAACAACTTGTCTTGTCACCATGGAGACGTTTTAAACTGAAATCTTTCTTTAGGCAGTCTCTAGGTGTGCACAATAGGCAGGCGGAACAATCTTCTAAATTTCTGTTTCGGAAGAAAGCATGCAATGGAGGAGAGTGGTTAACTTAATAAAGTGGATGAGAGTATGTATGTATAGGGGTGTATGTGTTTTGTGTGTATTTATATTATATAGTGACAGTGCTAGGTCCTGCCAATGTGTGTGTGTGTATAGGCAAAAGACATGCAGGGTCTCAAGGACACAGCGTGAGGGGCTCTGGAGTGTTGTGTCTGAGCAGAGAAGACTGTATTTTCAGTTTTCTCCAGGTTCTGTAATCCCAGATCATGTTCTGGACCTTGGAGGAAATTTGGGTGGGAAGAAGTCTCCAATTCTGTGTCCTTGTCTTACTGGAGACCTGCAGGTTGTGAGAGTGTACAGGTGGGCATGCTCATTTATAAGCGAGCCCTGGCCACTCGGGCTCCCATCAGGAGACGTGTGTGTGTGTGTGTGTGTTCCATCCAGAGGACAGGCATACCTTCATTAGGAGAGGTGCTCTACTCAGCAGACAGCACTCCATGTTTGAGTAGAGATTCTTTACCCGCAGGACTTGGAGAGTCTGGATAGCTAAGCGAGTCTGGAGGACTAAGAGAGATGAGGCGACTAGGCGAGTCTAAGGGACTCAGAGTCTGTAATTCTTGGAGTGAAAGAGCCTGGGATGCCAGGAGATCCTAGTGAGATCCTAGTGAGAGTCCAGGGAGTGTACCTATAGGCTGGGTGAGATCGTTTGAGAGACCAGTGAAATGAGCAGTGACACTGCTTAAGAGGGAACCAGGTGGTTGGCATTTTTTTTGCTGGTTTTAGTCTGTAATTTTTTATTTTTTTTATTTACTTATTTGCTTTTAAAGGCCTTTTTCTTTTTCAAAATGGCCTATTAATTTGAGCGTGCATGTGTTGCAGTGGTTGGCTTCAGTTAAGTTTGCACTAAATCTTGGACTTGTGCTTTTCTTTCCAGCATTGAAGCAGCAGTAGCCACATTTGCACAGGCCAGGCCTCCAGGAATTTACAAAGCAGACTATCTCAAAGAACTATTCCAGCGTTATGGGGATGTTGAAGATGCTCCTCCTCCTCCTGAACTCCCGGACTGGTGTTTTGAAGAAGATGATGATGTGGATGATGAGGGTAATGGCATACTTCAGGAAGCAGAGCCAGGATCTTCAGGAGCAGCAACCATGATCAAAAGGAAAAAGGAGCGATTAAGACTGGTAAAGCTTGTTTACAATGTGGATGTAACTTATATCTGTGAGACAATGATTTGCCGTTTTTAAAATGGTGAAAAGCTGAAACAAAAACACAATTGATATACTGTACATATGCGAGAGCTGTTTTACCTGCCAAAGGATTACTATATCTTTTCATCTTGTTCTGAGATTTACAATGTTCTTCCACACAGCACAGCCTTGCCTGGCAGGGTAGGAGACTTGATTTTTCTGCTGCAGTTAAGTAACCCTTACAGGTCTTGTATCTTCCAGACTTTGACTTAAAAAACAAAGGATAAGTTCACTTTTTTCCCCCCAATTTCCAGCTCCCTTATGTACCAATATAGCATTAATGTACTGTTTTTTTTTGCAAAAATATCAAAGCTTTCCATTAAATCTACAGACACTTCACTTATCCTCATCCATGTTTCCAAACATATCCATTGGTTTTGCCTTACTTCCCGGTCAGACTATAGGTCATGACACAGGAAGCAGTTGACCAGCTGACCTAATCGACACACACCCTGCATCATCCACCCTCCTACCTACCTACCCACCCATTCCCAGCTGCACATTTTTTAAATGAAATACAATCAATCAGTGATTGCACTTACTTCACTGTCCTCATGGATGTTTGTACAATCGGTGTATATAGTGTATGGCCATCTTTATACACCTAAAATTACTAGTTGCGCTTTCAGTGCCATTAATGGCACACCAAACACAGAAGCAAACACTAATTTTTCCATGTGGAAAAAACAAGTGGCAAGTGCTGCAAAATGCACAGTAAAACACACAGCTCACAAAATGCCAAAATGTCTCGTAAGCCACATGATGCGTGTCAAAGGAAAAATGAGCCACAAAATGTATGCGCCCACTATGCTAGATGTGAATGGGACCTGAAAGTAAAATTGGTGCATTAACATAAGAACAATGAGGCTCCATTCACATCTGTGCATTTCAGAAATGCGCTGCACCAATAATCACATTTAAAAATGCACCAAGCTCCGCTATATATATAAAAAAAAGTCCTGAAGACACTCAGTTCCCGCTATACGAAGATGTGAATGGGGCTTGACAGCTGAGTGTTTCTGTCCACTCCCTCCTATGTACAGTGGTAGCCATACACTATGCAATCTGATTGTATATTGTGTATTTAGTGAGAAGGGTGATCACTGATAGCATTTCATAAAAAAAAAACGTGCAGCTGGGAATGGGTGGCTGGATGATGCAGGGTGTGTGCTAATGAGGTCAGCTGTTCAACTCCTTCCTGTGTCATGACCTAAAGTCTAAACATTAAATAAGGCAAAACTAATGGATAATTTGGAAACCTTGAAAGGACAAGTGAAGTAAGTGTCTGTAGATTTAATGGAAAGCTTTGATAATTAAAAAAAAAAAGTACATTAATGCTATATTGGTACATAGGGGAGCTGGAATAATAATAAAACAAAGTGAACTTCTCCTTTAAAACGGTCAGGAAGAAACAAAAACAAAATAAGGAGGTCCCCCTGCAGGTTTAAGCAATAATGTGCTAGTATGCACGTCATACTAGCACACTATGTCAGAGTAAACTATAGAAAGGATCCCTCTAGCGACGTGCTGTCACTGCTGACGGGGATTCCATCTTCACCTGGCCTGCCTTCTGGGTTTGCGGGCTCCGGTGGTTTGAATGGCCTAGCCACAATGACGTCACTCCAGCACATGTTGGAGTTATGGCCATGGCATAGCTCTCTCAATGGATGGCATGGCGTTTACTGAGAGTGCAGTGCGCATTCGCCGTTGATGTTACTAGCTGCTACTAAAACGGTGCACGTTCAGTAGATATAAACGATACATACAGGTAAGCCTTATTATAGGCTTACCTGTAGGTATAAATTAAAGTGGAGTTGTCTACCGCTTTAATAACACTAGGCAGACCTTGAACCTAGTAGTGGTTTAGGTGTAACTACAAAGCAGTATGGAGATGACTCTACCCGTGCTTAAAAATGTTTTTTTTGCGTGGATTTCCCATTAAAGTGATAGTAAAGATTCCTTTTTCTTTTTCGTACATCACGGGACACAGAGCGACTTAGTCATTACTAATGGGTTATATAGATTACCTTCAGGTGCTGGCACTGGCCACTTCCAAACCGGAAGTACCCTCCCCTATATAAGCCCCTCCCATCCGGGAGCACCTCAGTTTTTTGCCAGTGTCTAAGGTGTTGGCCAAAGAGTAACATGTGTTTTCACTGGGCTTGCGTACAGATTCTTTTGGGCCTTAGTAAGCTGTTCCGGATCCCACCAAAAAAAGCTTCATAGCTAAACGGTCGGTACCCGGGCCTTGCAGCAGAAGAGCAAGGTTTTGCCTGTAATGCCTCTCTTAGGAGGGCTGGACCCTGGGATCCAGAGCTCTGGTCATACCCACGACCAAGATGTTGTCTGTGCAGGGTGCTATACAGGTCCAGGGGAGTGGAATCCTTGGGAACCCGGTCCCTGAAGGTTTAATTACAATGCCTGCCATGATAGGTGAAGTTTGGGCTTCTGTGGACCAAACAAAGTCCTGCGGCGGGGATCAGGTAAGTGGGGGCCCCCAGGAACTTGGTTCTATTGGGGGACCCCCAAGCCTAATTTGTCTTTCTGTCTGTTACCTAACGGTATTCCCGCTAATATCTGTGTATGCCTGTAACTACTGAAAATGTAAAATTTTAATAGTAGTCAAGAAAAAAAAAAAAAAAAAAGGGGACCGCGGTACCTGTGTTAAACCACTAGAGGCCGCTGTAGTCCATTTTTCTTGTCATGTGGATCTTTGGTTTCCTCAAGTCAAAAGATCCAGGCAGTTGGTAAGTTTCTCTGTGGGAATCCACTTCCTCTGCCCTGTTGCTGCGCTCATCCACCGCACAGGCCCTCCGGCAAAAAGGGCCCTGGCTCCTAGTCCCTGTTTGATTTAGAAAAGGGCACCAATGGCGCACGGGCGCGTGCACGCGTCTCCTATGAAAAAAAAAGAGGGGCGGGGCAGGTGGATGACGCTCGATGCGCGCCACGGCGCTTCTGCGCATGTGCAGGCGTCCCAGCTTGTATAAAGACACAGTACAAGTGTCAGCTGGATGCAAACAGAGCTAGCAACAAACAGTGGCACACAGAGGCGGTTGATGCAGGCATCCCCATAGAAAGGCACTTTAGTGGACACCAGCTGGTATATAGCAGCAACTGTGTTAGACTATTACCAGCAAAATTGGTGTATGACGACGGGAATACCTCAGCTTTGTGCTTAAAGGATATGTCGTCCAGACGCTCCGGAAATAGGTCTTCCAGGAAGCCAAAGGGGTCTCCATCGGGCTCTGAGGATATTGGGCATGCTTGTACTGCACCAATCTCCCCTGAGAATTCAGAGGTCAGTAGCCGTAGAAACCCCGCAGGAGTGCCTGGTGCTGCGGCTGTCCCCAGTCCACCTGCTCCTGTATATATAACAGAGGAGGTTTTATCCTCAACTCTGGGAGGATTGGAAGAGAGATTAACAGCATTGATCGCTGCTTCCCTGTCACAGGGAAAGCGCGTCCGATCTCCGTCTCCTCCTTCAGAGTGCCTGTTAGTGGAGGAACAGCCCCACACAGGGATCGACCTACCTGAAGGGGATCAGGATGAGGTTGATTCAGTTATGGAGGAATCAACAGTGGAAGAACCTTTCTCAGCATCTCAGGCTGAAAGATTATGGGTTCAGTCTCTGACTAACATGGTCCGATCAGCATTTAAAATGCCTCTGGCGGAACCACCATCCACTACGGTTTCCTCGCTGGGGTCGCTAAAAGCTCCCCAGGCTGTCTGTTCCTTCCCAATCCACCCTTTATTAGAAGGGCTTATTTACCAGGATTGGGAGCATCCTGATAAAATATTTGCTCCCCCCAAGAGATTTCCGGTGATCTATCCCATGGAGGATAAGTTCATAAAAAAATGGAGGGTCCCTACAGTGGACGCAGCCATCTCTTCTGTGAACAAATCACTGACATGTCCAGTAGATAATGTTCCAATGTTCAAAGACCCAATAGATAAAAAATTGGAGTCTTTACTAAAATCTGCTTTCTCTACAGCAAGCATGGTGACACAACCTGCGGTAGCAGCGATTGGAGTTTGCCAAGCAGTGAAAGATCAGTTGAAACAAGTCTTAAGGGACTTACCAGATCAGCAGGCTCTTGCCCTAGCTGACCTGCCTAGAGCCTTGTGTTTTGCGGTGGACGCCATAAAGGATACAATCCAACAGGCCTCCCGCTTTACGCTGTCTATAGTACATATGCGTAGGCTTCTGTGGCTCAAAAACTGGTCTGCTGAAGCTCCCTGTAAAAAACTGCTGGTTAGCTTCCCATTTCATGGAGAACGCTTATTTGGAGAAGATCTGGACAAATATATCCAGAAAATTTCTGCCGGTAAAAGTTCACTCTTACCGGTTAAGAACAAGGGTAGAAGTCCTTCTTTTAAGAGGCCTACTTCTCCAGTCCCGCGCACATCGGCTGTGAAGCAGTTCCGACGGCCTCCGCGGTCAAATTCAGGGGGCAGAAATCAGGGACAATCACAGGGTAACAAGAAGCCCTGGATCAAGAGAGGTACAAAACCTCCCCCCAAGTCATGAAGCGTTGCCCCCACTCAATCGGGTGGGGGGAAGGCTTCAGTTGTTCACAGAGACCTGGCGGGACACCATCAGAGACAGATGGGTGCTCTCCGCAGTAAGTCTGGGATACCAGCTGGAGTTAAAAGGCACTCCTCCTGCCCAATTTATGAGGTCAAACGTGCCAAGAGATCCCCAGAAGAGAGGATCCCTCCTTCTGGCACTAGAACAACTATTGCTCCAATGTGTAATCATGAAGGTTCCCCTGGAAGAAAGCGGATTCGGGTTTTACTCGAACCTTTTCACAGTCCCCAAACCAAATGGGGACGTGAGGCCCATATTAAATCTAAAAGGGCTAAACAAGTTCCTAAATATCAGGACTTTTCGGATGGAGTCGATCCGATCGGTGGCCACCGCCCTACAAGGGCAGGAATGGTTAGCCTCGATCGACATAAGGGATGCTTATCTGCATATTCCCATCTTTCCGGCCCACCAGAAATTTCTACGCTTTGCAGTAGAAGGGCGCCATTTTCAGTTCAGAGCCTTACCTTTCGGTCTGGCCACAGCACCACGAGTGTTCACAAAAATTCTGGCCCCATTATTGGCCAATCTAAGAACACAAGGTGTAACGATAATGGCATATCTAGACGACCTGCTACTAATAGACCACTCAGTGGAAAAGCTGGAAGTAGCTATTCACAAGACAATCAAGTATCTGGAATATCACGGTTGGATTATCAACCGGGACAAGTCAGCTCTAAGACCAGTCAAAAGTCTGGAATACTTAGGGCTAAGGCTGGATTCAAATCAGAGAAAGATTTCCTTACCTCCAGAGAAGGTGTCGTCTTTAAAAGATTTGACCCACTTAGTGGGTACAAAAAGAAAACCATCCATACGCCTCTGCATGAGGCTGCTGGGAAAAATGGTGGCTTCATTCGAAGCGGTACCCTACGGTCAATTCCATTCAAGGAATTTGCAAAGGGCCATACTGTCAGCCTGGAACAAAAAAGTTCAGGCTTTAGACTTACCAATGTCCCTGTCCCCTTCCGTTCGCAAGAGCCTCCATTGGTGGTTGGTGCCCCAGAATCTGGAAAAAGGGAAACCCTTCAGTCCGGTTTTTTGGAAGGTAGTCACTACAGATGCCAGCCTCATAGGCTGGGGGGCAGTACTGGAGCAATGGTCTCTCCAGGGCAAGTGGTCAGAAGCAGAAAAGGCCCTGCCCATCAATCTCTTAGAGATACGAGCAGCCCAGTATGCCCTAGTAGCATGGACATCCAAACTCCAAGGGTCCCCTGTCAGAATTCAATCAGACAATGCCACAGCAGTGGCATATATCAATCACCAGGGTGGCACCAGGAGTCGTGCAGCCCAGAGGGAAGCAAATTGCATCCTGGAGTGGGCAGAAAAATATGTCCCAGCCATATCCGCGGTTTTCATCCCAGGAGTGGAAAATTGGAGAGCGGACTTTTTAAGTCGCCAACAATTATGCCCGGGGGAATGGTCTCTTCACCCCGAGGTTTTCCAGGCAATATGCCAGCGGTGGGGAACACCGGATGTAGATCTGCTAGCATCCAGATTCAACGCAAAGGTGGACAGATTTGTGTCTCGCACAAGGGATCCCCTAGCTTGCGGCTCGGATGCCCTAGTGTTCCCTTGGGATCAGTTCAAGCTGATATATGCATTCCCACCGCCACAATTGTTACCGCGATTACTCCGCAGAATCAGGGTAGAAAAGAAACCAGTGATTCTGGTGGCTCCAGCGTGGCCCCGAAGGGCATGGTACACGGAGATTGTAAAAATGTCAGTGAGGAGTCCTTGGACCCTCCCACATCGTCCGGACCTGCTGTCGCAGGGACCGATATACCACCCTTCCTTACCAGCCCTAGGTTTGACGGCCTGGCTATTGAAGCCCACATTCTGAAAAAGAGAGGGCTCTCTAATTCTGTGGTATCTACCATGATCAATGCCAGGAAGCCGGTATCCAGGCAGATCTATTATAGGATCTGGAAAGCGTACATTACGTGGGGTGAGGCCAAGAAATGGCATCCACGTAAGTACGTGATAGGGAGGATTTTGGACTTCCTACAGTGGGCTGTAGATAGGAAGCTGGCCTTGAGTACTATCAAGGGTCAGATTTCGGCCTTGTCAATATTTTTTCAAAGGCCCTTGGCTTCGCATTCACTAGTCAAAGCTTTCATACAAGGAGTGATGCGTATTAGCCCTCCGGTTAGTATTCCCATATGTCCTTGGGACTTAAACCTGGTTCTGTCGGTTCTACAGAAACAACCGTTTGAACCATTGCAACACATTTCCTTGGTTCTTCTCACCAGGAAATTGATTTTCTTAGTAGCCGTTTGTTCGGCTAAAAGAGTATCGGAATTAGCCGCCTTGTCCTGTAAGGAGCCATATCTGGTTGTCCATAAGGACAGAGTAGTATTACGTCCTCATCCAGCCTTTCTTCCCAAGGTGGTATCGAGGTTTCATTTGAACCAAGATGTGGTTCTTCCTTCTTTTTTCCCCAAACCTAGCTCGGTAGAGGAAAAGTTATTACATTCTTTGGATGTAGTAAGAGCAGTTAAAGCTTATCTAAAAGCCACTGCTCAGATTCGCAGAACGGATACTTTGTTTATGCTGCCGGAAGGCCCTAGAAAGGGTCAGGCAGCATCAAAATCTACTTTAGCCAAGTGGATTCGACAGGTCATAATACAAGCCTATGGCTTGAGAAAGAGACCGCCTCCGTTCAAAGTTAGGGCGCACTCCACAAGAGCAGTTGGAACTTCATGGGCAGTGCATCACCAGGCCTCCCTGGCTCAAGTATGTAAGGCCGCAACATGGTCTTCGGTACACACGTTTACTAGATTCTATCAGGTAGACGTTAGAAGTCAGGAGGATGTCGCCTTTGGGCGCAGTGTGTTGCAGGCCGCAAAAGATCCTCATGCCTGATGGCGCCCAGCTTATGTATCCCTCCCCTCATTTGGCATTGCTTTGGGACGTCCCATTAGTAATGACTAAGTCGCTCTGTGTCCCGTGATGTACGAAAAAGAAAAAGGGATTTTTATAACAGCTTACCTGTAAAATCCTTTTCTTGGAGTACATCACGGGACACAGAGCTCCCACCCCTCTTTTTGGGACACTTATTGCATTGCTACAAAACTGAGGTGCTCCCGGATGGGAGGGGCTTATATAGGGGAGGGTACTTCCGGTTTGGAAGTGGCCAGTGCCAGCACCTGAAGGTAATCTATATAACCCATTAGTAATGACTAAGTCGCTCTGTGTCCCGTGATGTACTCCAAGAAAAGGATTTTACAGGTAAGCTGTTATAAAAATCCCTTTTTTTTAAATTAAAATAATAAACATGTTATTCTTACTACTCTGTGCAATGGTTTTGCACAGAGCAGCCCTGATTCCCCTCCTCTGGAGTACCCGCCGGCTAGTGGCTAGTCTTTGGCTAATGCCCCCATAGAAAGCTGCTTCCTATTGGCGCATTCGCGTGGGCTTTGATTGACAGCAGTGGAAGCCAATGGCTCCTGCTGCTAACAATCTGCCCGGAGAGGAGGAAGAGATTTAGGAGAGCTCTGGCTCTCATGCAACACACTGGATTGTGAATGGGCTCTATACCTTAATGCATTAAGGTTAGAACCACTTTAAATTAGGATGGTTATTTTCTGAAAAGTACATAATGCACTGGAGCCTATATATTATGTAGCAGAGCAGATCTGTTGCCAACTGTGTCACTTGAACAAAGCACATAAACTCTGTTTGATAGTGTTGGCTTTTTTTCTCTAAAAAATGAAGTATATCATTTTCCAGAATAGAGTGTAGATTTGGGAATTCGATAGCTGCCCGAGTTCACATCACAGCAGGTGTTTCAGCCTGGGCATAGGAGAGTACTGGAACACAGCTTTTTTTTTTGTTTTGTTTTTTGTTCTCGTTCCCTGCCTGAACTTCCCATAGGGACTTGATGAGCAAGTGGATCTTTGGCTGGAGTTCTTTCCCTGTGTGTTGGCCAACAAATAAATCTATATCATTCTTAAAATAACAGTCTCTATGCTGGTGAGCAAAGGTTCACACAGATATAGCCATGGGGTAGAATATAATAAAAGTAAAACTGTACCTCTCACAGTTTTCCCTAACTTATGAAGAAGAAAAAAATTGAATTGTTACGTTTTTAAAGACAAAATGATTTAAACAAATTGCCTAGTTGTGTCTCTGCAAACTCATTGAGAAGCATGTACAAGCCAAGGGAGTGAAAATAAATATGCACTTATAAAGAGTTTTTATAAATTATACAATAGATAAAATTCTGAAAACTTAGCATCCATAGTATAAAATATTATTATTTAAATAATAAATACTGCTATATGCAAATTTCACTAATGTCTAAAATAATGCATTGAGGCCCCCAGGAGTACCAACGTAGTCTATTTAAATTGTGGAACTATAGAAGTTGCATAACTAAACATAGCTATTCCCTGATATTGCTTCAAGGCATTAAGAGCACTATCACACTATGCAGCCCCGAGCGTCGGCGGTAAAACGCCGCTATTTTTAGCGGCGCTTTACCGTCGGAGTTGCGGCACATATCGGCTGCTAGCAGGGCACTTTTAACTCCCGCTAGCGGCCGAAAAAGGGTTTAAACCGCTCGCAATGCGCCGCTACAGGGCCGCTGCCCATTGATTTCAATAGGCAGGAGCGGTGAGTTTACCGCTCCTAATGCGCTCCAAAGAAGCTGCTGGCAGGACTTTTTCTGAAGCCCTGCCAGCGCACTGCTCCAGTGTGAAAGCCCTCAGGCTTTCACACTGGAGTGAATGGAGCAGCTGTTTTAGGCCGGTTTGCAAGCGCTATTTTTAACGCTATAGCGCCTGCAAAACGCCCCCAGTGTTAAAGGGGTCTTAAGGAATATTTATAGACTAAAATCCCTTCAAGAATAACAGTTGAAATAATAAATGTATTTTTTCAAACATCAGAACGTACAGGCTCCATTGTCCTTGGCAACCAATTAACCAGCAAGTACAATCTCATTAAGTCTTATGCTAAGCAGATTTAAGTATCTCAAGGAAAGTATACAAAGATTTGTTGGTGGGATCTGTTTGCAGTGTGAAATAATGAGATATCCCAACTAGGGCTGGGCGATTTTACCCCAAAAAAAATCTGCGATTTTTTTTTTAATAAAAAACTCGATATTCGATTTTTTTTTAATTATATTAATTGAAGTGCATCAACAAACAAAATTGCAAAGGCAAACCCTTTCTCTAACTGCAAAGTCAGTGTGCAACAAAGATTGTTAAACATCCAAATTATTAATACTGTATTTGGATTTAGCTAATAAAACAACAAAAAATCTTGAGGTTACTCTTAGTTGAATTGAACTGTGCCCGTGCCTCACTGTGCCCGTGCCTCACTGTGCCCATGCTTCAATCACTGTGCCCGTACCTGATGCAGATTTTCATGGGATACGGATTTTACTGCTACACCAGCGGCCATTCCAGTTTTCAAAAGCCGCTGCCGCCTCCTCCTCGTCTGTGGTAGGCGGAACACTCAATTTCCCAGCATTCAGTGTTCCGCCTATCATGGACATCCGCTCATCCTCATAACACAGACGAGGATGAGAGGATGTCCGTGATAGGCTAAACACTGCCTGCTGTGAAATTGAGTGTTCCGCCTATCAGACGACGAGGACTCGGGAGGCGCGGCTTTTGAACACTGCAATGGCCGCCGTCTGTCTGCATGACACGCTAATCAGGTAGGCAGATGGCGAGTTGCGGTTAGTTAGTGTTACATTACATCTACTCGCTGCGGCGAGTAGATGTAATTGGGGTAACGCCGCCCAGTGCCATTCCGGATACGCCCCCTGCAGCCCTGCTACGGAAACTTTCAAGGAAAAAATAATAATAATTAAAATAAATAAAAACATTTTATTTTTTTTATTTTTTTTTAAATCTAAAAAAATCAATTTTCTTCAAATCTGAATCGATTTGAACTCAAAACTCGATTCAAGATTAAAATCGTTTTTTTTCCCATCCCTAATCCCAACAGATACATATGTAAATATCCAACTAAATGTAGACATCCAGGTGCGTATGCAACTTAAAGTGGTATTAAACCCGAAAAGCAAAAAATTATTTTTTATTTTGTTCATTGACAGACACAGCAGGAGAGGACTAGGCAGAACATGTAAAAACAGCAAAACTGCACAGTACCGCCCAGGGGGCGGTCCTACTGGCTATAACCCCTCACACTGCATCCAGCAGCTTCATTTATTTTTCCTGCCTAGTATAGGAGAAGGACCTGGCTCCCGGGTGGGACAATTGGTCCTGGAGATTTTTTTTCCTATTTTACATTTTTTCCTGTTCCTGTGATCTACTATCAACAGCCGGGCGACGGGCTGGATAATATAGATCCTGGTAGTCTCCCCAGCCCGGCCATCGAGCGTGAGCAGGCCTTAGCTACGCGCTGGGCCGACCACAACATGCCCTGTCAGATCCAGGGGTGGCCAGTGAGCTATATGCTCAGGGGCACACATATGACCGGGCTACTGCTGTCCGTGTCAGTGTGCCGTGGCCGACAGCCACCCCGTACCGCTCGGGGGATAGGTCTGTCCGTGGAATGCGTCCAGCAATCCCCACAGGACGGGTAAGTATGTTCCACCTGTCCCGGCAGAATGGAGCAGCTGGGCATTCCTTGGGAGGTTGACTAGGGGGTCCCTCACTCTCCCTTTCTCCCCCACTTGTCCCTTTCCCTCCTCCCCAAACTGGGCTGCTGTTTGACTGGTTGGGGGTCCCCGGGGGGACTCCAAGTCCTGGTGGGGGGCTGGTGGTCCTTCCCTGTTGGCATGACATTGTGGGGTGTTCTGGTGTACTCCTTGTGTGAAGGCCGCCGCGCGGCGTGCTCGCGGCCATTTTGTTGTGGTCTGTCAGGAAAGGCCGGTGGCCATTTTCCCAGAGCCTGCGGGCGTTGCTGAGGCGGCCGGCGGCCATTTTCTTGTGGTTTTCATTTTGTTTTACCTCTAGCGCTGGGACTGTTAGTCTGGAATGGCGCAAATTCACAGAACACCTCGTGACTGACTCAGGGGAGGACAGCAGCACAGCGCGGTACCTGGGTCAGGGTTGTGAGTCCTGCAGGGGGCCCCTCAGTCTGTGGCAGCTAGGAGGGTGGACTTTTTGTGTGACTTGCCTTCGGTCCCTAACAGGTGTCAGGCAAGTGTGGGTCAGCATGGCGTCAGAAGCTGGCACTTCTATCCCAGACATCCTTGTGGCAACCAGTTCCCCTGCACCTGCAGTGCCTATTGACGCTTTGTCGGCAGTCCTGGAGTCTTTCGTTGCCAGGGTGGAAGCGGCGTGTGGGCGCAAGAGGGTAAAAAACGCCCCCTCCCCCCACCGTCTTCTGATTCAGACTCGGGCCTTGCTGTGGGAGACGTCCCCTGTTCTGACGTCTCAGAGGATGCAGACCAGGACCATTCGGACAGTGCGGATGACTCCGTGTCCGGGTCAGCGCAGGAAAAGGCGCTTGTATGAGCATTTATCACAGCGGTGCGAGATACCCTAAAGATGGAGGATATGGCGGGGACATCAACAGAGGTGTCTGTCCCTTTTGGGTCCCACAAGCTGGCCCGCACGGCTAAGGTTTTTCCCTACCTAACTTACTTTGATACGTTTTTTTTACAAAGAATGGGAACAGCCGCAGTGGGCCTTTTCGGTCCCTAAACCCATGGCGGTACGGCACCACTTTGAGGAGAGTTTCCTGAAGAAATGGACATCTCCCCCGATTGTAGACCCCCGGTCTCCAGGTTAAATAAGGTAACCACGATTCCGGTGGAGGGGACCCCGGCTTTTAAGGACTCCGCCGATTGGAGGGCCGAGGCAGTCGCCTGTTTCATGTTCGCGGTGGTGGGATCAGCATTGCGGCCAGTATTGGCCACGGCCCTGGTGTCAGACGCTTACTGAATGGGCAAAACTGTTGCACCGAGAGTTGGTAAAGCAACAGGCTTCCCGGTCTGCATGGAACTGGCAGGCCAGTTGGTGCATGGCCCCAAGTGTGTCTGCGATGCGGCCTTGGATACGGCCCCCTTGCTTTCCAGAGCCTCATTATCTGCTGTAGTGCTACGTCGCCTGATTTGGTTAACATGCTGGTCTGCGGACCAGGCATCTAAGAAGGCTCTGGCGTATTTGCCCTTCCAGGGTGAGATGCTTTTTGGAGCCTCCCTGGATGACCCAATCCAAAAAGGGTAAGGAGCCTCGCCATAGGCCAGGACCTTCTTTTTCCTCTCAGAAGCGTTTTTTTCGTCCGCCCGGGGCGGCAGGTAGGCGTTCCCAGACCGACAAGGTGTCCACTGAGGGACAAAAGTGTCCCTGGTTTCGCAAGCCAGTCAAGCCTGCAAACAAACCTATGACAGCATGAAGGTTTGCCCCCACCCGACTCTCGGGTGGGGGGTCGCCTTCGGGAGTTTACAGCTCGATGGACCTTCCTGCTTTCTGACCAGTGGGTCTGCGATGTGGTTTCGTCAGGATACAAGATAGTTTCTTTCTTGTCCGCCCAACGGGTTTTTTTTCCGGCCCGTTGGAAAGCCTTGTTGGGGATTGTGCAGGACCTGCTGCTGCGCGGGGTGATAGTGCCAGTACCATCGCAGGAAAGGTTTCAGGGATTCTACTCCAATTTGTTTGTAGTCCCAAAGAAGGAAGGGGTCTGTCCGATTCTGGACCTCAAGGCCCTCAACAGATTTGTGAAGGTGAAAAGATTCAGGATGGAATCAGTTCGCTCTGTGGTCGCTGCACTCCATCTGGGGGATTGTCTGGCGTCCTTGGATATCAAGGACGCATACTTGCATGTCCCCATATGCGTCAAGCATCAGAGGTTTCTGCGGTTTGCGGTCGGGGGCGAGCACTGCCAATTTGTAGCTCTCCCCTTCGGCCTGGCGTCGGCACCAAGGGTTTTCACCAAGGTGCTGGCCCCGATTCTGGCCTTGCTGAGACTGCGAGGAATCACAATCGTGGGCTACCTGGATGGCCTCCTGAGAGCAGCTTCTGCCTCAGAATTAGAGGAGGATGTGGCAATAGCCAGTCAGACTCTTCGGGAGTTTGGTTGGGTTCTGAACCTCCAGAAGTCTGTGTTGGTTCTGACTCAATGCCTGAAGTGAGAAAATTTCCTGGACTGCTGCACTCTGTTCAAACGTTTATTATGGAAAAAAAAGTAAAAATCCAAAAATATTCAAGAACCATCCAAAGCAATCAAAACATGAATAAGTGGACATGCAGGGAACAAGGCTAACGCATTTAACATCAAGACATGATGCTTACTCATATGAGTAAGCATCATGTCTTGATGTGAAACGCGTTAGCCTTGTTCCCTGCATGTCCACTTCTTCATGTTTTGATTGCTTTGGATGGTTCTTAAATATTTTTGGATTTTTACTTTTTTTTCATAATAAACGTTTGAACAGAGTGCGGCAGTCAAGGAAATTTTCTTTCTCCATGGATCAGAGCAGAGCCAGCACCTGTGAGTGAAGCAGGGCGGGAGCAATCAGAGGGATTTGGAACCTTCAGAGTGGTACACCTTCTCTCATCAATGCCTGAAGTACTTGAGCTTGATTCTGGACTCCTCCAGTAGCGAGAGTTTTTCTTCCTTCGGACAAGCTGCAGACTCTTCAGGCTGCGGTGAAGCTCTTGCCGTCCTGCAAGTGGTCGTCGCTGCGCTTCTGCATGCGAGTCCTGGGCCTCATGGTAGCCACTTTCGAGGCGCTACCGTATGCTCAATTCCACACTCGAGTCTTGCAAAAGGAGATCCTGTCAAAATGGGACAAATCTCCGTTGTCTCTGGATTGTCAAATTCGGGTGAGCCAGCTTGTCAGGGATTCCCTGATCTGGTGGCGGAGGTCTCCGGCTCTTCGGTCCAGAAAGTCGTTCCTTCCTTTTCATTGGACGGTAGTCACGACGGACGCCAACCTGACCGGTTGTGGGGGGAGTTTGGAGCGTACAGTCGGCACAGGGTCGCTGGACGCAGGAAGAATCCCGCCTGCCGATCAATGTGCTGGAACTTCGGGCGATCAGGCGGTGCCTCTCCACATGGTCACAGAGGCTGCCGGGCCGCCCAGTCAGGATCCAGTCGGACAACGCCACGGCGGTGGCGTATGTCAACCATTAAGGAGGAACACGGAGTTCGGCTGCAGCATTGGAGGTCGCTCACATCCTTTGCCTGAGGTGGGGCACGCCAGATGTGGATCTCCTGGCTTCTCGACTCAATCGGAAGGTACTGAGGTTTGTGGCCAGGTCCAAAGATCCCTGGGCGGATGCGTTGGTAGCTCCTTGGGGGCATTATCGGCTGATTTATGCCTCCCCCCCCCCCCGATAAAACTCCTTCCTCGTCTGCTTCGCAGAGTGGAGACTGAGGAGATTCCGGTGATTCTAATTCCTCCAGATTGGCCTCGGCGTCCCTGGTACGCCGACACAGTGCGAATGGTGGCGGATGTTCCTTGGTGACTACCGATGCGAGAGGACCTTCTGTCGCAAGGCCCTATACTTTATCCTACTTTACAGTCGCTGGCTTTAACTGTGTGGCTGTTGAAAGTCAGGTGCTAAGGGACCGAGGTCTGTCTGACTCGGTAATCACCACTATGATGAGGGCGCGGAAGTCATCTTCTCTGAAGATTTATCATCGCACATGGAAGGCCTACATCTCTGTGTGAGGAGATGGGGTGGCGTCCACGTACATATTCAGTTTCCAGGATTCTTCTGTTTTTGCAGCGGGGAGTGGATCAGAAACTTGCCTTAACCACCATTAAGGGGCAGATATCAGACTTGGCTGTCTTCTTTCAGCGACCCTTGGCAGCTCATTCCTTGGTGAGTGCGTTTGTGCAAGGGGTTCGACATGTGGCCCCTCCGGTTTGGCCACCGCTGCCTCCATGGGATTTGAATCTGGTGCTCTCGGTACTTCAGAAACCGCCGTTTGAAAACATTAGGGAGATCCCCTTATTGACACTCTCTCAGAAGGTAGCCTTTCTGGGGGCTATTACATCTGCCAGGAGAGTTTCTGAGTTGGCGGCCCTGTCTTGCAAGTCTCCCTACTTGATCCTCCACAAGGATATGGTGGTGCTACGCCCGTAGCCTTAATTTCTTCCTAAGGTTGTTTCGGCATTTCATCTAAAAAGGTACATTGTGCTTCCGTCCTTGTGTCCTCGGCCATCTCATCCCAAGGAGGTTGCTTTGCATTCCTTGGACGTGGTCCGGGCTCTGCGGGTGTATCTGTCTGCTACGGCTCCGTTTCGGAGGTCAGACTCACTCTTTGTGTCAGTAACTGGTCCGAAGAAAGGCCTGGCGGTCTCGTCGGCCACCATTTCTCAGTGGATTAGACAGATCGTGATCCATGATTATGCCTTAAAAGGGCAAGCGCCTCCCTTTCCTGTCAAGGCACATTTGACCAGGGCAATTGGTGCCTACTGGGTTTCCGACATCAAGCGTCCATTTCCCAGGTGTGTAAGGCGGCGACCTGGTCGTCCGTTCACACTTTCACAAAATTTTACAAGGTTGATGTGAGTGCATCTGTGGATGCTTCCTTCGGCCGCAAAGTTTTGCAGGCGGCTGTTTAAGGCTGCAACTTCTCCGTTGAGCTCTGGTTGTTATGGGTGGAGTTTTTTGCTTGCTGTTCCCACCCCTCGTTTTTTGACACTGCTTGGGGACATCCCTAAGGTCAAGATTAAGTTGCTGTGTCCGTCAATGAACGAAAGAGAAAATAGGATTTTTGTACTCACCATAAAATCCTTGTCTCTGAAGTTCATTGACGGACACAGCACCCACCCCTCCTTTTTCTGTATGTACTGCTTTTTGACGAACGGAGCTGCTGGATGCAGTGTGAGGGGTTATAGCCAGTAGGACCGCCCCCTGGGTGGTACTGTGCAGTTTTGCTGTTTTTACATGTTGTGCGTAGTCCTCTCCTGAAGGTGACAATATAACCCTAAGGTCCAGATTAAGTTGCTGTGTCCGTCAATGAACTTCAGAGAAATGGATTTTACGGTGAGTACGAAAATCCTATTTTATTGCAGCTTAGCAATTCTTTTGTGGTTGCTGCATTTGTTTTTTTTTTGTTTTTTATTCATTTTTTTTTTATTTTAAAGTTCTCTCTCCCTCTCTCCCTTTATTTTCACCTAGAGATTCGACCAGTAAGCCTTTTTTTTTTTTCACTTTTGATGAACCTAAGCTGTCCATCAAAAGTGGCCTCCCCTCCCCTTCTACCACCTGTAAAAGTGATCCAGCAGCTCTATAGTGGCTTGGATCACTTTTACGTTGTGCAGAATTGCCAGCTGTTAAACGGTGTCAGGATCATGGTTTTAGCTGCAACCATGATCAATACGAGGCTGAATATGTACATACGGCAGTATTAAGGTGGTCAAAGAGGAGTTCAGCATTAATTTGTTAGTCAAGCCCATATAAATCTGCTAAGTGCTGTTGTCCAAAGGTGTCTCCATTGTCCTAAAACTGGGTATATGTGTACTAACAGTCTTTTGGGTACGTGTGTGCCACTATCTGTTCAACAGAAGACTGTCCTGCTGGGAAAACTAGCTGATGGCTGCAACACTGATCTGTGTATTCTTACAGGGGGTTGTAAGAATACAAAAAAACACGAGTATCTCGCAACAAAGGATATGTTGTATTAATCTATGATGGCTGGACATTGTATTTTCCCCATTGTAGTACAGGTGTTAATAATAGTCAGAATGTTCTGTTCCATAATCAGAGGAATCGAAACACCCATCTATTTGCTGTATAAATGGTATGCATGTACAGTTCAGCTACCAGCCAGGATTTGATATAAATGGCTGGCCATTGTTGTGTGGCACTGTATAAATGGAATACATTTGCAGTTTCATTTGATGGCATCCGGCATACACAGACCGAGTACCAATTAAATGGTCTCACCCAGTACAGTAAAGGTAGCTGAGCAGTCCCATCTGTTTGCCTCTAAAGGTTCGCAGATAATGTGATGGGATAAAAATTGCCAGGATGTAAGGGTGACAGATAGTTGGGGGATGTAGTATGTGCACCGTGTGCCTAACATGCTTTGCTTGTGGAGTGACTTTCTCAGAGTGTGTTAAATACTATTTTGAAAAGTCTGTGAATATTTTCATTTATCCAGGTCATTGTATAGCTTGTAGTAGTTAGTCAATATTTAACTGGACTTGTTCTGCAATGTTAAAGCATTTTTTAACCCAAAACAAACAAACAGATCCTGTTAAAAGCATGTCTTAAAGCATGTTATACAGCACAGTGCTGTGTCATTTGGCCCCCTGTAATACCTGTCTGATCCTGCCTGGCTATACCCTCCCCCTGTACACTGACTCTATATATCAGGGCTGCGGAGCCCTGACACTGGTCGGCATACGTGCTTCCGTCAGCCGCAGCCTGTCCTCTCCCCCCACCACTCTGAGTGTCTGCTTGTACAGCGCCCCCCCCCCCCCGCGCTCCTGCTGCTTTTATTTTTATTCTAAAATGCTCCCATCCCCTCTGTATTATAACAATAAGTTCTTCTGTGTCTGTGTTCTATAATAAATATGCTAATATGCTTATCTGTAACAATATCAGCACACACACACACACACACACACTCCATTCACATCACGCCTGAGATCTGCTGATGACCTGGCTTTGACAGCCACAGTATACTTGTACTTTGCACGTGTGGATGGGCAGATATGTTTGTATGGGTTGGGCGCTGCTTCTCAAAATTCATCACTAAACGACTTTGACCATGTTTCATGTTAACACACTAAATATGGGTATAGTATGATACATGATCAGAAAGGTGGACTTCTTATATCGGTGGAATCCATAATATCCTAGAAAAAATGCCTGTTCCCCTGAAATGAAAGGGTAGCTGTGCAACTACATTACTATGATTTTTAACCAAACAGCAGCAGTTATGTGCGTTCACTGAAATGGGTTGTCCACGCATGCTGCAGTGCCCTGGGATTTGTTGTTAAATGCATCACAGTGCTTGCTTTTTAGTTTCTCACAGTTGTATAGAATTGTTATGCGCTGCAGCACATTGATTTAGTTAAAACGCGTCAGTATGTTGCACTTCATGAAAATTCAACACATTCTACCATTTTGTTAGAACACACTAGCTCTGCATTGAGAGTGTGTTGGACAATGTTGATTTAAACAACTGGTGTGACTAGGCCTTTGTGCATTGCTGCAGGCAAAAAAAAAAGGAATGCCTGGTTTCAGAAGGTCAGCTGTTTGGATTATGTGCTGCTTGTGAAATGTTCTACATTCATTATTTTAGACTTGCTAAAGTTTTCAAACTAAAATACATCTTCCTCTGAATGTATACACAATAAGGCCTCATGCCCACTGGCGTTTTTACAGCTGCGTTTTTTGCAGCTTAAAAACGCCTGTCCATGTTATTGTAAATATTTTTTTTATTTTTTTTTGAAAAAAAAAAACAAAAAAAAAAAAAAACGGAGCTAAAAACGTGACCGCGCGTTAGTGCGCGGTTTTGCGCGTTAGTGCGCGTTTTTGCGCGTTTTTTGACGCTCGCGGTTTTTTCTGCCTAATTCTGACGCTGAGGAACGCACTGGTCCTGGGTTTTTTTTACAGCTTAAAAATGTCTATGCTATTTGCAGCTTAAAAAGGTCTAGGTGGGCATGAAGCTATAGACTAACATGGACAGGCGTTTTTAAGCTGTAAAAAACGCTCAAAAACGCGGCTGTAAAAACGTCCGTGGGCATGAGGCCTAATAGTTATTTTGTACAGCTTGTATGGTAGTTCTCAGATCTTATTCTGTTACTATGTATGAATGCATTTCTTCTGCATGAATGCATTTCTCATTGTCTGTTTTTATGCCACATTTATAGCATAGTGTTTGTTCTGTCTTCCTTATTAAAACATGTTGTGGGTGGTTATCGAGGATAGAAAACTTGTACTTTACTCTTTGATGTGTGTTGTTTTTTTTAAAAAAAAATTTGCATTTCAAATGTAATTTTATAGATAATTTGAGTCCAGGACATGGTATGGGTTCAGAAAAAAAAATGATGGCATTATTTCAGATTTTAAGCCTAGCCCTCTTAATATCAATATTTGCTCAGCCCCCTGATGTCGGTGAAAGTCAATACCAATTCTCCTCTCTTGGGAAGCATATAGCACTGAAACTCGCAGAGAGAGAGTGTCTTATTTAATTAATGAGTTTGGCCTATCAAATGGGTATGGATGTAATGTGGCAGCCTTTCACCAACTGTTGAAGTGTTGGTTTGTATAGATTGTTCTCTTTTTGTAGTAGGGTAACACAAGTAAAACACAGGCGCCTTCTAAGTGCAGTTGCATAAAGAGGGTTTATTACAAGACAATCAGAACTACTCACAAGTGTAGTATGTATTTTAGGCATGTACAGTAGCTCTAGCACTGTGGGAAGGTCCTTAGTGGCACAATCCAGGAGGGTCCACTGATGGATGAAAGTCATCTGTCTGGTGGTTAGGATGGGTCAGAGCTGGTGGGTTCCGGCACTTCCTGGTCGGTGAAACGCAGTAGGTAGAGCAGGGATGAGAGGTACTGTATATGTCTGAATACATACTACACTTGTGAGTAGTTCTGATTTCTCTTTTCGTTCATGGACGGACACAACTCCTTAAATCTTGACAGAGTGGGTTATGTTCCTGTTCATAGGAGAGGACTAGGCAGAACATGTTGGTTATCTTAAAACATGTAACTTTAACGGAGTTGAACAGCCCCGCCCAGGGTTCGGTTCCTCTGTACATAACCCTCCTACCTGCAGTCAGCAGCCTCCGTTTTTTTTTCTGCCTAGCAGAGAAGGACGTGGCTCCCTTCGGGCCCAGAGTCCTGAAGAAATTTTTATTTTTTGTGATATCTTCTATCAACTGCCGGCTGGGCGACAAGCTGGATATTATAGATCCTTGTAATCTTCCCAGTTCCGGCCATCGAGCGTGCCAGTCCTTAGCTTCGCGCTGGTTCTGCCACGACGTACCCCATGGCTCCAGGGGTGGCTGGTGAGCACATGCTCCGGGGTCCACATATAACTGGGCTGCTAGTTGTCTCACTCACATTGGACCGGGCCGACAGCTACTCCGTACCATTGGTTGTGGGTCTGTTAGGGACGCACCAGCATGTCCTAGCAAGGACGGGTAAGTACGGTTCCTTCTGTCTCGGCAGGATGGAACAGCTGGGCATTCCCAGGATTAAGGGGTTCTCCTGTCCTCCCTTTCCCTGCTCTCTGTCGCCCTTTCCCCTCCTGCCCTAGGGCCCGCTGCGACCGGGGTGTACCTGTGGGGGGCCCTGACTCCCTGTGGGGCGCCGGGGTCCGCTTTCTGTGAGAGAGGGGTCTGTCTCCTGGGTAGTCTCTGCAGGTCTTCTCGTCCACATCCCGGGGCTCGGGCGCCATTTTTTGCGCCGCTGTCACCATTTTTAGTGTGTGTGTGTTTTTTTTAATATATTACCATTTCCATTGGCGGCCATTTTGTCGTGGCCTCGCTGTGGCGCTGGTCGGTATTGCGGGTGGCCATTTTCTTGTGGTCCGCGCCCTTTTTATCTGAGGCGTCTGGCGGCCATTTTGGAGTGGGTTTGGCCTCTAGCACTAGCTTTCTGAACGGCGCAGTCCATTCTCCTCAGTTTTTTCATCACACACGCGCTGTGTATACAAGGCGGGCAGCGGTGCTGAGCGGTCTCTTCCTGGGTGGTGATTCCCCTGGGTTACCCCCCCGGTCAGTGCAGCATGGAGGGTGGACGCTTATGTGTTTTTCACTTGGTCCCTGCGGGCTGTCAGTGGGTGTTTATGGAGTCAGTATGTGACCTTTCTTCCCCTACATTGCCAGAGGCAGCTAATGGTGCCCCTGCATCTGCGGTTTCCATGGATACGTTGTGGACAGTCCTGGAATCATTTGTTGCCAGGGTAGAGATGGCATGCGGGCGTAAGGGGGGTAATAAAGCGCCCCCTCCCCCCGCCATCTTCTGGGGAATGTTAGTCAGGGCACTTATGAGTGCACTTCTGATGCTGTGCGGGACACTCTCCAGCTGGTAGATGCAGCTGGGACTTCCGCAGAGGACTCTGTCTCCTTTGGGTCACACAAATCTGACCACTTTGTGACAGGTTTCCTTATGTTACTTTCTTTGATAAGTTCATAAATAAGGAATGGGAACAGCCGCAGAGGTCCTTTGTGGTCCCCCAGCGCATGGCGGTTCGTTATCCTCCAGGACCCTACTGATAGAAGGTCCGAAGCAGTGTCTGGCTCCAGTTTCAGGTCAGTGTTGCGACCTATATTGGCTGTGACTTTGGTGCCTCAGACATTCACTGAATGGAGGGCAGCACAGTGATGTAGTGGTTATCTCCCTCACCTGACAGCAAGGGGGTTACTGGTTCGACCCGGACCCCGTCACCATCTGCTTGGAGTTTGCACGTTTTCCCTGTGTCCGCGTGGGTTTCCTCCGGGTACTCCGGTTTCCTCCCACACTCCGAAGACATGCGCGCCTTCGGCGCCACAGTAAAAACATATACACTAATACATACTCAGTGTGTGTATGTAAATGATTTCCAGAACCTCTGTATCTGCGGTGGTACTGTGCAGCCTGATTGGCTGGAATGCTGGTCCGCTGACCAAGCATCCAAGTGAGCCCTGGCAGATTGCCTTTAAGAGTTTTTTTGGTACCTCGCTAGACGACATTATTAAGAATGTCACTGGAGGTAAGAGCACACTTCTCCTGCAGTCCTCTGAGGGGAAGGAGCCGCGCCGTTGGCCAGGGCCCTCCTCCTAAGGTTATGGGTTCGCGTCCCACCAGAGTCGCCACTCTGACCAGTGGGTCTGCGAGGTGGTCACTTAGGGGTACAAGATAGAGTTTCTTCTTGTCCACCAAACAGATCTTTCCCTCAAATCTTCCTCTCCGTCCCGGCTCGTCGGTCTGCTTTGATAGGAGCAGTACAAGACTTGCTGTGGTGCAGTACTTGTGCCCCTGGTGGAATGGTTTCAGGGATTCTATTTGAATCTGTTGGTAGTCCGTTCAATCTTGGACCTCAGGGCCCTCAATACCTTGTAAGGGTGCTGTGTTCAGGATGAAATCCATTCGTTCGGTGGTTGCTGCGCTCCATCCGGGGGAATTCTGACGTCCCTGGACACCAAGGACGCATACTTGCATGTCCCCATCTGCAACAGCCATCAGAGGTTTCTGCGCTTTGCGATTTGACATGACGTCAGCACCAAGAGTTGTTTTTTTAACAAGGTGCTCGCCCCGATCTGGCTTTGCTGAGACAGCGAGGCATTGCTTTCGTGGGCTACTTGGACGTTCTTCTGAGAGCTGCTTCTGGCTCAGAATTAGAAGAGGACATGTCTATAGCCAGTCAGACCCTCAGGGACATTGGGTAGGTACTGAACATACAGAAGTCGGTGTTGGTACCGACTCAGTGTCTGGAGTACCTAGGCTTGATCCTGGACTCTTCGGAGGTGAAGGTCTTCCTTCCTTTGAAGCAGTTGCAGACGCTCCAGTCGGCGGTGAAATTGTTAGCATCCCGCAAATGGTCGTCTCTCCGTTTTTTACATGCAAGTTCTGGGACTCATGGTGGCCTCCTTCGAGGCAGTTCCGTATACCCAATTCCACACTCGAGTATTGCAGGAGGAGATCCTGTCCACTTGGAACAGATCTCAATTGTTTCTAGATTCAGGTAAGTCACCTGGATTCAGGTAAGTCACCTGGTCAAGGCTTCCCTGAGAGGGCGACTGAGATTCCCGGCTCTTCAGTCCGGGAGGTCGTTCCTTCCTTTCCATGGGACTGTGATCACGATGGACGCCAGCCTCACGGTTTGGAGGGGAGTCTGGGGGGTCCAGTCGGCCCAGGGATGCTGGACTCTGGACGGATCTCGCCTGCCGATCAATGTCCTCAACCTTCGAGTGATCAGACTGTGCCTCTCCAAGTGGTCGCAGAGACTTCAGGGGCGTCTGATCAGGTTCCAGTTGGATGACGCCACAGCGGGGGCTTCTGTCAACCATCAGGGAGGAACAAGGAGCTCGGCCGCAGCGTCGGAAGTCGCTCACATCCTAAGTTAGAGCCAGCACGCTCCTGACGGCCCATCGGCAGTTTACATCCGGGCGTAGAAAACTGGCAGGCGGACTATCTGAGTCGCCAGATGCTGGACCAAAGGGAATGGTCGTTACACCCGGAGTTCAATTACTTTGTCAGAATTGGCGCACACCAGTTGTGGATCTCCTGGCCTCTCGACTCAATCGCAGGTGTCGAGGTTTGTGGACTGGTCCCTGGGCAGACGCGTCGGTGGCTCCATGGGGAATTTATGCCTTTCCCCCAATGAAATTGCTTCCTCGCCTGCTCCGCAGAGTGGAGGCCGAGGGGATTCTGGTGATTCTATTCGCCCCAGATTGGTCCCGGTGTCCCTGGTACGCCGGCCTCGTAAGACTGGTAGCTGACACTCCCTGGCGGTTGACAATGCAGGAGGACCTTCTGTCTCAAGGTCCCATGCTTCAGCCTGTTTTACAGTCGCTGGCTTTAACGGCATGGCTATTGAAAGCCAGGTACTAAGGGACCGTGGTCTGTCAAATTCGGTAATCTCCTTCATGTTGAGGGCCCGGAAATCTTCTTCCCGGACGATCTACTATTGCACTTGGAAGGCCTACATCTCTGTGTGAAGAGATGGCCTGGCGCCCACGGACATATTCGGTTTCTCGGATCCTGCTGTTATTACAGTGCAAAGTGGATCTGAAACTTGCCTTAAGCACTGTTAAGGGGCAGATTTCAGCCTTGGCTGTCTTCTTCCAACGGCCCCTGGTGGCTCACTCACTGGTAAGAACGTTTGTGCAGGGGGTCGACACATGGTTCCCCCCCGATTGGACCACCGCTTCCTCTGTGGACTTGACTCTAGTGCTCTCGGTACTTCAGGAACCTCCCTTTGAGAACATCAGGAAGATTCCACTCTTAACGCTTTCTCAGAAAGTTGCCTTTCTAGTTGCCATTACATTGGTCAGAAGGGTTTCTGAATTGGCGGCCTTGTCTTGCAAGTCCCCTTACTTGGTCCTCCATAAGGATAAAGCGGTGCTACGCCCGCAACCTTCATTCCTTCCTAAGGTAGTTTTGGCTTTTCACCTAAATGAGGACATTGTGCTTCCATCCTTGTGTCCTCGGCCGTCGCATCACAGGAGGCTGCGTTGCATACCTTGGACGTGGTACGTGCCCTACGGGTGTACCTGTCTGCTACTGCTCCGTTCCGGAGTTCTCACTCGCTGTTCCTGTCGGTGTCTGGTCCACAGAAGGGCCTGTCGGTCTCGTCGGCCACAATTTCTAGGTGGATCAGGCAGACCGTCATCCAGGCCGATGCCCTTAAGGGGCAGGCGCCTCCCTTTCCTGTCACGGCGCATACGACCAGGGCAATTGGTGCCTCCTGGGCTTTCCGACATCTAGCATCTGTCTTCAAGGTGTGTAAGACGGCGACCTGGTCGTCTGTTCACACTTTCTCAAAGTTTTACAAGTATAAAGTAGGGGGGAAGGAAGTTGGACTTTAAATGAAGCATGTCATTGTAAAATAAAACTAGGAAGGGAGTATTGATTGAAGATTTATATTTAATTAAATGCCATATACCCCTAGGGGTTGTCCATAATATGAAAGCGCAAACATTCATTTGTATACCATAATAAAATATAGGCAATCATACATGATTTACAGGATAATCATGGTATTAAATGTTATGCTAATAATCAAAGGACATAATTGAAACAATTAATATATACATATATACAAAGGTTACAAGATCAGGACACAAAGCAAATACATATGATAGAAAATTCATGCTTAAAAAGACGAAAGCTGCGCTTAACATCATAGGTTGACAACCAAATACAGAAAAACTGGGCTGGACATCATGCAAACACCTTTTACTTAGCAGTCCCTCACCTTGACGTTTCCATTCTTTTTCTTTTAGAATTGGTTGCACACATATCCTTTGCTGCATTAAATGTCCTGGCTGCCATGCCTTCCCCTAGCCTTGTGCTTAATTGGTCCATGGGCAAATGGATTATACCCTGCCTCAACCCCGGGTGAGATGGCGTATCTGGATCAATTTTCAATCTGCTGCCGGACCTGGACTTCGCTCACGGGCTGCTTTTTGAGTATTTCCATCATATGGCCCCCACTGTTAATCCCCCATTTTAATTTCAATCTTCATTACCACTAATTACCTATTTATTTTCCTAATTTTTAGAGTTTATATAATTATACATCATACCCCTGATGATTGGTAGAAGCCAAGAAACGCGTCGGGTTTTCAACTCATGATGTCCAGCCGAGTTTTTCTGTATTTATTTGGTTGTCAACCTATGATGTTCAGCTCAGCTTTCGTCTTTTTAATCAGGAATTTTCCATCATATTTATTTGCTTTGTGTCCTGATCTTGTAACCTTTGTGTATATATGTGTATATTAATTGTTTCAATTATATCCTTTGATTATTAGCATAACATTTAATACCATGATTATCCTGTAAATCATGTATGATTGCCTATATTTTATTATGGTATACAAATGAATGTTTGCGCTTTTTCATATTATGGACAACCCCTAGGGGTATATGGCATTTTAATTTAAATTGAAATCTTCAATCAATACTCCCTTCCTAGTTTTATTTTACAACAACAGGCTTCATTTAAAGTCCCACTTCCTTCCCCCCTACTTTATACATTTATACAGGGATGGAAGCATGCCCTTGTTTCCCTTGAGTGCGTCGGGTCATTTTCTATTTCAAAGTTTTACAAGGTTCATGTGAGTGCATCTTCGGATGCTTCCTTTGGCCGCATTGTTTTGCAGGCGGCTGTTTGAGGTTGCAACTCCTCCGTTGAGGAGCTCTGCTTGTTTGAGGTGAAGTTAAGTCTTCTTTTGATTGCTGTTCCCACCCCTCGTTTTTTCTGACACTGCTTGGGGACTTCCCACTCTGTCAAGATTTAAAGCGGAGGTTCCGCGGTATATCCTTTTTTTTTTTTACATTGCATTGGTTGAGTATTACTTTCGCATGTATTTACTCACGTCTCAGATGTTTCCCAGTCTCCCCAGTCAGAATCAGTTCTAAATTAGAACTTATAAAAATCCCCTTTGTAAGTTGCCATTTTGCTTGTGGGCATTGTGAAGCCCACAAGCAAATACTTCCGGGAAGCGTGAATGCTTTTCTCCCACTGCACTGTTGCCATCACAACGGACACATACTGTGAAGTTGTTGAGGGGGGGGGGTGCGGGGGGAGCCGCCGCGGGATGTGCTTTTTCTTTTCACATTCTACAGTTCATCGCGGGGGGGGGGGGATGGGGGGCGCCGCTGCGAGATGTGTTTTCTTTTCACATTCCACAGTGAAATCAGCGCTCCTGTCTCCTATACTCTGGCTCCTGTCCTGTATGCTAACATCAGCTGCAGCTCAGAACGAGCGCTCTGAAGCTGTCAAGCTGATGAAGCTGATGACGAGGTGGTGAATTGTCTCCTGGGAAAGCATGACACTGCACTCCCAGGAGGCATTGGGGCGCTGGGGAAAGTAAAGGAACGCCCACTCCCGCGGGAGGGATGCCAGGAAGTGTCCCTATTTAATACGAAATTCAAGGTAAATAAAAAAACAAAGAAGATAATTATTTGCCAAATGTTGTTATAAATGTTATACTGATTGGGATGAGCAAATGTTTAGATTTAGGGTGAACCTCCGCTTTAAGGAGCTGTGTCTGTCCATGGACGAAAAGAGAAAATAGGATTTTTTTTTGTACTCACCGTAAAATCCTTTTCTCTGTCGTCCATGGACGGACACAGCACCCACCCCTCCTTCTTCTTTTTTTTCTTTTTTTTTTGTACTTCTTCTTTTCTATGAACTGAGGCTGCTGACTGCAGGTAGGAGGGTTATGTACGGAGGGACCTCGACCTGGGCGGGGCTGTTCAACTCTGTTAAAGTTACATGTTTTAATAGAACGAACATGTTCTGCCTAGTCATCTCCTATGAAAAGGAACATGACCCACTCTGTCAAGATTTAAGGAGCTGTGTCCATCCATGGACGACAGAGAAGGATTTTACGGGGAGTACAAAAAAATCCTATTTTTATTGCAATAAACCCTCTTTATACAGCTGCACTTGGAAGGCGCCTGTGCTTTTTCTAGTGTTCCCTTCAGAGTTCTTGCTTCTTCATGGAGCTGCCTCAGTGAACTGTACCTAGATTATTTTATGAAATTCAAAAGCACTGATCAAAAGCACTGCACGCTACACTAAAATAAATTAAATACATTAACAAATTCAAAAGCAAAAAAAAAAATTTCGTTGATGACAGGCGCTGTATTTAATTTATTTTATTGTAGCGTGCAGTGCTTTTGATCAGTGCTTTTAAATTTCATAGGTGACAAGCGTGCAGGAGCAGTGCAGCGGCGAGTGGTGTTAAAGTATTTAATATAGTCAGGGGATTAGTGGTGGTACTGTATTTAATGTATTCAGAGGATTAGTGTGTTAAAGTGCTTTCTATGTATTGTTTTGAATTTCGTAAGCGACAGGAGCAGTGCAGCGGTGAGTTGTAGATCTGTGGGTGGTGCATGATGACATAGGGAGGACTGAGAGAATCGTGATCTTTAATTTAAGAAAAAGAATCGTGATTCTCATGTTTCCAAGAATTGTGCAGCTCTAATATATATATATTTATTATAATTATTATTTTTTTTGCTAGTCATACTTACCTCGGTGGATGCCGCATCAGACCGATGCTGCATCTGTCCCCTGGTGTCTCTGCACTGAGAACCGAGCTACTAAACATCGCCAATGGTTTGGTTCTCACTCCTCCACGAGAGGAGAGATGCTGACTGTCAGCATTGCTTCTGCGCTACTTCTCCACGCTCATTGGGGCGCTGAGGTGTGGAGGGGCGGGGTGCGGGCGGCTCGCTGAGACTGCCATCAATCAAGGAAGCTGGCGGATCCAGAATTGGAAGTCTGGATGATGCGCTGCCTCGACTGACAGACCACTCTCCGCTGAAAACGGGCCACAGGAGTGCAAAATTAATTGCACTTCCGTGACCCATTGAAAAAGCCCAGCCTAAAAAGCTCAGGCTGGACTTCTCCTTTTAAGCATTAGTGGATTATGCTGGAAAAGCAAATTAGATCCATGGAGGCCTCACATTGCAACTTACAGGATTTCAAGGATCTGTTGCTGAAAGCTTGGTGCCAGATACCACAGCATACCTTTTCGAGATCTTGTGTCCTTGCCTTGATGGATCAGGGTTGTTAGCGGCAAAAGAAGGACCTTTTTTAAAGTTGTGGCTGATCGGTATTTAACTGAAACTAATATTTGTTGTTGACTGGTTTCCATTCATAACATCAATACTTGATGATTCATAAATGAGTCTTGGCGTTTTCCAGTAGTAGGTAGGTACTGTCTTTGAAATCACTTTTCTCTAATCACTATATAGATGAGCAGTTTTTTGTTGCCTGTAGAAACGAACCTGCTTTAATTGTTTTACCTGCAGTCGTATGGTAATGGAAATCTGTTTACTATGTATTTCAAGCCCTGTGTCTCGTATGCCATGCATTTCAAAATTAATGTAAGTATTAGCTGTACATTTAGCCTGTGCAGGGAAACCTTCTGTAGAGTTTTAATAGCTGTCAACATGAGTTTAATGTTATCTTGGGGACATTGCCTGTGGGGTTATCATCATACTGCATCGCTCTCTCCATTCTTTAAATGTCACTTTAGGTTTGCATTGCATAAATCAAGACCTTATACTTGAATCCAGCAAAGAATGCTAAATGTTAATTGTGCGCTTCAATCAGTTCAAAATGGACCCTCTAGTAATGGCATGTTTGCTTCGCTTCAATTTTTTTCCCCCGTGGGACTGTGTCCTCAAGGTGTCACTAAAACAGATGTTTACTCGACATGGCATGGCTTATCCACTGGGATCCTCTGATGCTTGCACTGAGACTGCAGTAAATCTGTAGCTTTACTTTCATAGCTACAGCAGACCATCTGTATTCATATTCCCAAGCACTGTGGGTTAACTCTATAGCTGCCTGAAAATGTTAAAATAAAAAAAATGGCAATGTAACATTTTATCATATTCTCCGAATACACTATTATTTTCTATAATGTATAGAACCAATAGCAGGCTTGTCAACCGTTACCTGATGGATGAAATTTTTTTTATTTATTTTTTTCCAAAACTTTCCTTTGTGATTGTGAGCATATTTTCACACTGAGGCGCTTTGTAGGCGCTATAACACTATAAAAATAGCGCCTACAAAGCTCCCTGAAAGAGCCGCTGCTGTCTCTCCAAATTGAAAGCCCCGAGGGTTTTCACACTGGAGTTATGCGCTAGCAGGATGGTAAAAAAAGTCCTGCTAGCAGCATCCTCCACCGCTCCTGCCCATTGAAATGAATGGGCACCGCGGCTATACCGCCGGCAAAGCGCTGCTGGTTTTAACCCTTTCTCGGCCGCTAGTGGGGGGTAAAAGCGCCCCGCTAGCGGCCAAATAGCGCAGCGAAAATGACGGTAAAGCGTTTTACCACCGACGCACCCACCGCCCCAGTGTGAAAGGGGCCTTAAAAGCACTGCTGGCCAGTTGCATTTAGACTCCTTTCACACTGAGGTGCTTAAAAACTGCCTATAAAACGGAGCAGAGCTTTTCAGGGGCTTTTGAGGAGTTAGCTGTGCGCTTTTTTGAAGGTCGCGTGACTTAAAAACTGCTGCGATGAACCATTTTGAGGTGGTTTTGAAACGCTTTTCAGGCACTTGCCATTCATTTTAATGTAGAGGGGCGCATTTGAGTTGGTGGTGTCAGCAGGACCAGAGAGTAGATGAAAATCAGAAGTTGGGACTTAAAGTGGTTGTAAACGATCACCTTGTAAAGCAGCCCACTCAGTTTGAAATATAAATGAAAGGCAAACATTGTGTACAGATTAGGTAAAAAACAAATATCTTTTTTTTCACTTTTTATTTTATTTTTATAAGTGGTCACATTTCCTCTGTTCTTAGCTACATAAGAGCTGGGGGGAGGAGGAGAAGCAGCAGAACACTGAGCTTCCCAGTGAAAGGCTGTGCAGGGGGTGGGGGTAGGAGGGGTGTCGGGACAGGTCTGATCATTGGAGGAGAGTACACGGAGTTCCCAGCACAGCTAGAGAAATGACCATGGTGTGCTCTCCTGCATAGTGTGGTCCATTTTTAATAGGAAAGCAGAGGGACTGACAGGAACACCAGGGATTTCACACAAAGGAAGCAATACAAAGAGAACAGGATACTTTTTCATACAAGTTCATGGGACAGCAGTCACATCAGGAATGTGAAATTTTGTGGGAACAAACGCTTTAACTTTTTTAGGCAGCTCCCTGGCAATTGGGGTATCCCACAGGGTCACTGGAGTGGTCTATGGGATGTTAGAAGGGTGAGAGCATGGAATCAAAAAGCCAACACTTCTTGTGATTTTTAAACTCCCCCTTCATTAGGCATAAAAGACAAGATGGCATAAAATATTATAAGATAAATATCTAAAATATCTAAAACCACAAATTCTGATTAATACCAAAAAAAACCTCAGTATGTGTACTATACAGTACAGTAGGGTGATTGTGGATCGTGTACAATAATATTCTTCTTGTCTTATTAAATCTTTGTCGTTCTCCTTCTTTTACCGTATATGCTCGAGTATAAGCCGACCCGAATATAAGCTGAGGCACCTAATTTTACCACAAAAAACTGGGAAAACGTATTGACTTGAGTATAAGCCTAGGGTGTCCATCTGCATGCCTCACTGTGCCTCACTGTGTCCATGTCCATGCCTCACTGTGCCCATGCCTCACTGTGCCCATGCCTCACTGTGCCCATGACTAGACTGACGTTTACCATGGGAGTCAATGGAAGGGGTGCCCGGCTTTGAAAAATCGGTGCTCCCCGGCCGTAGGTCCCCCAGACAACAAACTTTGCACACTTGTAGATGAGAAATAGGGGTACATGTGTACCGGGTCCCCAAAGTCACTGGAGAAATAACCGTTTAACATGGGAGTCTATGGAAGGTGTGCCCGGCTTTGAAAAAAGGGTGCTCCCCGGCCGTAGGCCCCCCCGGACAACAAACTTTGTACACTTATAGAGGAAGAGTGTGGCCACATGTGTGCCAAATTTGGGGTCCAGGGGACCTACGGTCGGCCGGTACCGGGTCCCCAAAGTCCGGGAGATCAGGGGCAAAAAGGTGACTTGAGTATAAGCCGAGGGGGAATTTTCAGCACAAAAAAATGTGCTGAAAAACTCGGCTTATACTCGAGTATATACAGTAATATGCTAAACACTTTATTTAACAAAAGTTTAGGTTATTGTGTTCATCTGAATCATCATCATTCTGATGTTTAGACATTTGCACAGAGAAGGCTGGTAAATACGTGTTTTTTGGGGATTAAAGAGCATACACTTTTTTTTTTATGTGGATGTTGTCCTTTAATTATTCTGGCACTTCCTATTGGTCAGTATTCTGGCTGGCACTGGGATTTATTTGTGCACGAGTCTTAGCTGTGACCTCCTTATCCACCTTGGTATATGCCATTTATTGGTTAATAAATGAAATAAACTGAGTTATATGTACTTACCTATAATCCTTTAAACGCCGGCTTAAATTTCAGATCAGGCTGACTACAGGATTGCATCCTTAAATGTCAAGGAAGTGACGAATCAAGAATAACCGAATCAAAATTCTATCTAAAATTCCACCTTTTTTCATCTTATTCAGCTTATTGCTAAGTGCCTTCATGACATCCTACAAAATGACATTTTTATATTATTGAGCATAATGCAATGCCATTTCAATGTGTCATGTACACATGTAATATTTATTTTAATCTAGGAAATCTTTCACTGACATGCATGCATCTATTATGAAACAAATATGTGTGCTGCTCTTGCTGATTAAATGTCATTGGCTTTGATGTTTTCTGAGTCACAGACAAGGATCAAGTATGCAGATTAGAATGTTCTGCATTCACTTTGGCTTCCCCTGCTGCATGCTTCTTACAAGTTGGAGATGCAACAATTGCTAAAGCCAGTGCGTCTGAATGATAGACAGAAATCTAGCATTTTCAGAAGCAGACCAGCACTATTAGCCCACATGCTTGGTTTCCACTAAAAAAAGAATGTTTTATTTAATGTCGAAAGGGGGAACCTGATGCTGGCAACAACTCGCCAGCAATGGGAATGTTTTACAAGACAGGTAATTACTCAGCTGCTTCTGCTGTTTTACCTCTTTGTTGGCTGGATGAGTCATCGCCCTCCTCCTCCATGTCCACTAACACGCTAAACACAATGGGGGCAGGATATTACATGTAGATTGATGGAGGCTTCACCTCCCTGTTCTAAGACACGGGGCTGGAGGGGCATGACACAGCTTGTGACTGGCAGAAATCCACCCACACCATGTTATTGGCAAAAGATAAATAAAGATTTGATTTTAAATATCTATTTATATGACCATTTAAAACAGTTTATTGATATTGTACAATAATTTGATAATATAATAAATGAATATTATTTATTTTTATAATGCATTCCAAAGGCTGTTGATTTTTTATTTTGAACGTGTGACCAGCAGTAGAGGACTAGAAGCTCCTCCTGCTTATGTTTCCCTGCAAAAATAGTAAATTATATGCTGCGCTTTAGAATATTACACAATAAATGCGTGCTGAAGATTAAAACAAACACATGTAGTGTTAATGTGACGTAAGTGACATATGTGACATAGATGTGATATGACCAAAATAAAAACAATAAATATGTCAATTAAAACATTAATAATAAAGTGCTCATATGCATCCAAGTGCTTTGTAACACAGATAAAAGTGTCCAGTGGTATATAGGGAACAACACTAGTCCCACTTTAAATCGCAAAAAGTGCTATTGTGCAAAAACAAGTCTTTTTATAAAATAATGCTGTGACGTCCTGTTGAAAAAAGTGCATATGTGTGGTATCCAGTAATAGCACTGCTGACATGCTTATAAATCCATGTGTCTGAAAATGATTGACAGGTGTTCCATATCATGCATTGGCGCTCTTATTCCAGTGACCCCCTAGGTATTAAAAGCTCACCTTGGAGCGTGTGACTTGGCAATTATGCTCAGTTAATGCACGCTTGTGAACCACCCCTGGGTTCTATAATGGTAAAAGGATCCTGGGCTTCCCACGCAGTATCTCGGAAATAATGGGGAATAAAAAGCCTTGATAGTGTGATACCGCTTTATTTTTTTTATTAAACAAATAAGAACAACCCCCCAATGGGGTACTCACATGTACCAGGTGCGTCAGTGCACCACTCTGTGCATGGCATGAAATATTACAGCGGCTGGTTTTGGAATGGTGTATGCGGCGTCCTAGGCAGATAGACGGTTGCCTGTTGTACCGTCCTGGCCCCTCCCCTACACATGTTTGATACAGGCTAATCGCATCTTCATCAGGAGGAATTCTCAATGTTTCCCTTTTATTTTTTATTTTATTAAAATAATTACAGTGCCATCATCCACATACAGAAAAAAGGGATAATGTAAATAATGTGTTTAATATCACTTTAAAGCTGTAAGCAATAAATACACGATTATATATAAACTGTTTTTACTTGCTAAGGCCCCTTTCACACTTTGTACGACTTGTCCCACGATTTGTGATGGCAAAGTAGCATGACAAGTCGTTTCCCATGATTTCCAATGACAACCATTCATATTAGTACGACTTCAAGTCGTTCTGACTTCAAAGTAGTCCCTGCACTACTTTGGTCCAATTTTGATGCCACTTACACAGGCATTCCCTGAAATCGGGGTAAAATCATGCGACTTTCAAGTCGCAGTAGTGTGAAAGGGGCCTAAAGCATTTGTAATTATTTGCGGCCATTCTTATGTCAACAACATTCCTATCAGAGGGCACAACCAGAGCCTCGGCCACCACTGCAGCAGCATAGCTTGGTCAGGAACATGGTATCAACACATGGCCCCAGATTGCTGAATAGACAATGAAACCTCCATTTATGCAGGCAATAGTAGGAAAGATGGGGCTCACTTGCTGTTAAATCTATTTTTTTAAATTCGCAATGGCTCTTGCTTTACTGTTATCATACATCAAATTGTTGTACTATTTTTAACTACTATTATGAATTTTATTGCTTTTGTAAAACATAAACCTATATTATAGAATGTGTGGTTTTGGATATGGAATGACTCATTCGTCGTCTTTGTTTCCCATTGTAATAGGATTTCTCTATATCGGCTCCTACTGTGTTGATGTAGTTTTGAATTATTACTGCCTATATAGCAGTACAGGGTGTTTGTGGAATCATCTCTCAGCACTACTATGGATCTAATTTTGTGTGCGTGTATGTTTGCTTGCAAGGGATATATTTTAGTAATGGCTGTGATTCTATGCCCAGAGCCAAAGGGATAATCTAAGCAAGTGGTCCTCCAAAGTGTTCTGTTTCAAGGACCACTGTAAGTTACCAATGTGGTGGGCCACCCAGAGTTAAATTGGGAACAACATTTCTTTTAAACATGATTAAAAAAAAAAGATTTGCTCACAAGATTGAGGTACCTTTTTGGCAACTTTCTTGTGCTCAAGATATCTGGAATGCCACGTTGCATCTCTTGCTTAGCTGGTGGTCCATGTATACAGCTACTTGCATCCCCCAGAGAGAACAGTTTTTCCTCTATAAAATATGTTTTTACATGTTGCATGCAGTAATGCTAACATGAGAGCTCTTGGCCTACAACCCCCAAAATCTTAGCCTTTGCCTCAACATTTTGCTACCAAAAAGTTTTTTTTAATGCATTATTGATTTGAGTTTCAACTTAGAGCTTTGAGTCAAATTCTTCTTTTCCACTATGTTCGTGTTTTTCCCCCCACCGCCAGTACTGAAAAGTTCATTTTCTATGCATGTGCCTGTATGACTGACTGTCATTATATTGCAAGCTAAAGTTTTATTGGTGGCTTTTTATACATTTTATAAACTAGGGGTCAAGTTGCCAGGCAGTGTCATTATGTGGGATGGAGAAGAGTAATTTGTGATTGGTTAAAGATTCATATTCTGAAAGAGGCAGGTATCCAGTAGCATGGAGTAGTGATGGGAGACCTGTGTCTGAATTAAAGAGGAATAAACTTCATGCATGCATAAAACTTATACATTCTGATTACTTTTAATAATGTCTGTGCTTTTTACAATCTGTCAGTACAGGTTGCTCAAATGAACTGTATGTTGTGAATTTATTAGTAATGGTCTCAAGGCATGTTTAGAAATAACCCTCCTTTTTTTTTTTTTTTTTTTTTTTTTTTTAAGGGAGCCATATTTTTAGAAGGCATTACAGTAAGACATGTTGCTCAGATAACGACTCAACCAAAACTTGGAGAAGTCCAGTGGAAATGTCAACAGTTCTCCTCTTGGGAAGGGTATGCAAAGCTTTCTTTCTTTAAAAGAGAAGTATAGTTTTTTTTTTTTGTAATCCTACCTACCTAGGTGGATGCAGCATCGCTACCCTGCCGGCTCTAAGACTGAGAACTGACCAATCAAAACACCGCTGATCGCTCAGTTCCTCAGTGCTCCATGACTCAGTGCAGGTGATGGTTAGTCACTGGCTCTCTGTCTGCTCTGCTCCCCCGCTCTCACTGGTGCCCTGAGCTGTGGAAGGGCGGGAGTGGCTGACTCGGGCTCTCAGTGGATCGCTGTGAGACTGAGCCTGGTGCTGGTCCAGGCTTGTGGGTGGATCCCGACCATATGGTCGCGATCCTTCTCCAGCCTGGAACGGCTCTGTGATGTCAGCCGACAGCGGGCTTCAACCTGTTGTCGGCTGAAAAAGGCTCACAGGAGTGCAGAATGGGCTGAACTCTTGTGATCCACAGGAGAAGTACTGCCAAAAAGCTTTGACTGTACTTCTCCTTTCAGTCGATGGGCTGTTTAATTAAAGAACAAAATCTTTAAAATACCATACACATGGATTTTAAAATGCTCTTTCCTTTTTTAGAAGAGTAGGTGTACACTAGCAGTCTTAGGCCCCCAAAGCCCTACATGCATGCAGTATAGCTGCACCCAGTGCATCATTTGCAGTACATTTCAGGTGAGCCTGCCATAGCTCAATTAGCAAGACTGTATATGTCCAGTCCCCATTAATTTTCATTAAGACAGTATTGATTTTGTGCATAGTATGTCAATATAATTTAAATTCTTAGCAAAATCAAAATTATGTTCTGCATATCAATATACATTATATATACAAAGTTTGCGTTTTATAATGTTCTTAAACCCAAATAATAAAAAAACGAATATCACATAGTCACACTTACAAGTTATAAGAGAGAAAAGAGGTCCTATGTACCGCACATATTTGAAAGACCCTGTGAATATGGGAAATGACAGCCTGAGCACTAGCTCCAGCCAAGCCATGCCCCCCGGCATGTTTCAACCCTATCCTCGGAGCTTAATCATGGGGATAGATACTCCACGATGAGGGGGAATATACGTACATGCAATTTTATATTCCCCCTATTCATGGAGTGTATATCCCCATGATTAAGCTCTGGGGTGGAGTGCAACACATTGGGGGGACATGTCTTGGCTGAAGCTCGGGCTGAGGCTGTAATTTCACATATCCACAGGGTCTTGAAGTGATGTGCGGTGCATAGGACCTTTTTTGTCTCTTGTATCATTGGAGCTGATATGGACTCTGTCCTTGCCAGCACTCCCAGCGGTGTACTACAGTAGAGGACCCGGCTGCAACTTTGAGCACCCCCCCCACTATTTGTGGTCTGGTCAACCTTACAAATTGTTTAGCACAGTGTCTTTTTTTGTGTGAATTCTATTGCTTGCAGCCACACAGCCTGCGCATGTTTGTTTACATGCATTTTTGCAGGCCCTCTGCAGCTGTAATATTAGGGATGGGAGACCAGCAGTAATGTAAACAACCCCAGTTTTTACACTAGAATTATGACCATTTTTTTAAATAAACTTTTTTACACATATTGTAAAATATTTTAATGGTCTGATATAATTTACCGACATGATTGCTCATCATACATTAGCATTATGCATGCAGTGCATTGTGGGACATGTATTCCCATAGGTCATGGGGGGAAGGATTGTGTGCATGCTCCCTCACTGGAAGTATGGGGGATGCACTGCACCACAAGACGGAGTGCTGGAATTTTCAGAACGATAAATTCAAAAAAAAATGTAAACAAATGTGTAATACAACTTAAAGTGCATTACCATTTAAAGTGATTGTTATTTTTTTAGAAAAAAAAAAAAACAAGACTTTACACTACTATACTTACCTGCTCTGTTGCAGTGGATTTGCATAGAGCAGCCCGGATCCTCCTCTTATCGGGTCCCTCGTCTGTGCTCCTGGCCCATCCCTCCTGTTGAGTGCCCCCATAGTAAGCAGCTTGCTATGGGGGCACCCAAAGCCGAGTTACAGCTTCCTGTGTCCATTCAGACACGGAGACCCGGCCCCGCCCCCTCTCTCTCCTGATTGACTAACTGACTTTGACAGCAGTGGGAGCCAGTGACGCCATTGCTGTGTCTCAGCCAATCAGGAGGGAGAGTCCCAGACAGCCGAGACACTCATGGACATCGCTGGAGAGAGTTGGGGATCCGGTAAGTATTGGGGGGGGTGGGGGCTGTTGCACACAGAAGGCCTTTTATCTTAATGCATAGAATGCATTAAGATAAAAAACCTTCTGACTTTACAACCCCTTTATGCCCTAAAATATCACACTTTTATCAGTGCTGAAATTGGGGTCGGAGTCTAATGCTGGAAGGAACTGTCGTCCTGTGAGGTGTACACTTGAGCTTGGCTGTTTTGCTACAAGTTGTCTACAGAGAATCTCTGTAGAAATGTGTCTTACTCAGATAATTTCCACGAAAAAACATGCACAGCTTTACACCAGATGAGTGCTGCAGATTCACTGTAGTAAACCTTAAGGCTGGGTTCACACCATTGCGAATTTGATGCGGGATCCCTGCATTCAATTCGCAATAGCGGGAGATTTTGACAGTCTCTCTATGGAGCCGGTTCGCATATCTCTGCAGCAGGGCTGGTGCGTTTTTTTGCATCTTTTGGTCTGTTTCAGGTCCGAATTCAGCCCAAAATTCGGGCTGAAATCTGACCTGAAATGGTGAACCAGCACGCACCGGACTCCTGCTGTGAGCCGCATGCGGCTAATATGTGAACTGAGCCTTAAAGCAGCAGATAGGGGAGGGCCACCCTGGGGTCTGATGTATGTTGCGCATATGCAGACACTGCTATTCTACATTTTGACTGCTTTTATTCCTTGGAAATGCAAGGTAAACACATGGTAAACACAGAATATTCCTCAAACAGCAGTTAGTTTTCCCTAAAAGCATTAAAAATATATATATATTTAATTTTTTAATGGATGTTTAGAAGTGTGACGCCTATGTACACAACCACCCATTACACTTTGCTAAAAGTTGATTTTGGGAGAAGAAACACCTGTAGCTGGATTTCTCTTCCAATTCATATACAATTTGAATCTCCAAAGCCTAGGTAAATAAATTACAACCTGTTGACAAAGAATAAAGTTTCCAAAATGTCTAAAAAGAAATGTTAAATAGACAATATTTTACGTCTTTGTTCCCCCAAAGTAGAAAATCCATATTTGCATACATATTACTTTGCATGTCCATTTACGCGTGCAAAGCTTCAAAATAATCCCTAAATGTTTGCACACGGCATGCAAATGATTTACCCTGAAGTCTTCCATTATTAACGGATATGATGTGTGGCATTCCTTATCAGCATTCTCCGTGCAGATTAGACACTTTACACATGGATTCATTTGCCATGTAATGTATTATGCTTATAGCAATCACTTTTTATAAGATGGAAATGTCATTCATACAAGCACAATTAAATTTTTCCTCCCTACTTTGTTATTAAAAAAAATAAAAGTAAAACAAATGTCTTCCAGATCTGGGTTCCCTGGAGCACAGCCTGTATCCATGGACAGAACGAACCTGAAATTTCTCGAGCAGAAGTCGTATAAAGTGAGCTGGAAAGCAGATGGTACCCGGTAAGCGGAGCTGCTACATGAAATATCTAAAGCCGTAAACATATCTCTGTATGGTGATAACCATTTCTAACAATGAGGTTTGCATTTTCAGAGATCTTTTTTTTTTTTTTTGTGCGACTGTCCTGTGTATAGGACCAAGAGGCACAATTTTTGTATATCAGCAGCAGATGCAATTTTGTTATATGTTTAGTACAGTGCCTACAGTGAAAAATATTCACTCCTTTTGGAAGCTATTCTGTATTATTGTCATAGAATATAAAAAAACATTTTTCCCTTTAAACCTGGAGAGCAAAGGATGTAAGTTTTATATATTTTTCATGTATTTTGCATCTACCATAAGTGTCAGAAGTCGATTTTATCCCAATTTATGGTTAGGCCTGGGAATCTACCAATGTTTTGCACTGTGGTCATAACATATTTTAGGGAGGTAGTAGAACCTCCAAGAAACAGAAGGGTAAAGTTGCATATAGAGTTATTTAGTCCTCCCCATCGTGTTTAACATATCCGTAATGTGAGAATTGCAAGGGGTTCAGTCGCTAGTGTAAATAATAAAGATGAAAACGGACAGCCTTGCCTAATGCCTTTGCCCAGTGGGAAAGGTTGAGAAAGGGAATTATTTATGAGTAATCTAGCCCTGGGGTAAGTGTATATAAGCTCTATCCATTGAATAACTATGAGGGTTAGACACATTGGGGGTTATTTATGAAAGGCAAACCCATTTTGCACTACAAGTGCAAAATGCTCTTGACATTGCACTGAAAATGCACTTGGAAGTGCAGTCGCTGTAAATCTGAGGGGTAGATCTGAAATGAGGGGAAACTCTGCTGATTTTATCATCCAATCATGTGCAAGCTAAAATGCTGTTTTTTATTTTCCTTGCATGACCCCCTCGGATCTCCAAGTGCACTTTCAGTGCAATTTCAAGTGCAATTTGCACTTGTAGTTTGCACTTGTAGTGCAAAGTGGATTTGCCTTTCGTTAATAACCCCCAGTGTGTAACACCTCACACAGGAAGGTTGATTTACTAAAGGCAAATATACTGTGCACCGCAAGTGCATTTTCTCTAGATTTGAGGGGAAGCTCTGAAATGAGGAGAAGCTCTACTTGCTGCTTTCTATCATCAAATCAGGTACAAGCAAAAATGTTTTTTTTTTTTCTTGCAGTGAAGCTTTACCTCATTTACTAAGCTCTAGAGCAGTGGTTCTCAACCTGGGGTCGGGACCCCCTCGGGGGTCGAATGATGATTTGCTAGGGGTCACCGAATCCTGGGCTGTTCCTGAAGCCCGCACCACTCTCCCAGCCTTTTTGGCAGCTGCCCAGCAGGACTGTCCCCGGAGCCTGTGGAGACCCAGCTCGGCTGTTCCTGGAGCCCGCGGCCGCCCACTCAGCCTCTTCGCAGCTGCCCATTCAGTTCACGGCATGGTTGGGGGGCAGAGACTGGAGGTCAGCTGACTGGTGAGGAATGTGAAGTGGGAGGGGCTGGAGGAGACCCTATCTGATTTTGGCATAGGTGTCACTGCTGCGAGACACCACGAAGTCAGAGACACAGTGAGTAACACTACCTGTGATTATAGTTGCCATTAAAAGTCCCCACTACAGTTCTCAGATCAGCAGATGACCTTGATCAAGAGCACCCAAGTTGGCTGATCAGAACTCTCCCCAGCATTGCCACTCATCCCAACTCACTGCCAGCACTGCCACTCATCCTATCCCCCCCCACCCCCCCACCAAGGAGTAAGAGAGGGAATAAAAATAGAGAATACACGGAAGGGAGAGGAAAAGAGGGGGAGGAACAAAGGAAAAGGGAGAGAAAGACTAAGAGAAAGAACATGAAACACGGCTAGAGAGAGTGATGGGGGGGAAAAAAACAAGAAATTAGGATAGAGATAAAAGCGAAAGAAAGGAGAACAAAGAGAAAGAGTGGCACATCCTAAAATGTACCATAAGGGGTTTTAATACTGTACGAGTGGAATGGACTCCGGGAGTGATAAATGTCCATGGGTTAGGCGCACAAATTACTTGCCTTGGGTGCTGACAACCTACGCTATGAAAATATTTTTATTGAAGGGGTCCCAACGCTGGAAGGTTGAGAACCACTGCTCTAGAGCAAGTGCACTTGCAGTGCACAGTATATTTGCCTTTAGTTAATCAACCCCATAGTTTTATTTGACGCTGTCAAACGCTTTGGCAGCATAAAAGAAAAGTAACGCTGTATTTCCAGTATTTCATTGGGTACTTTGTTTATTAAGAAATGCCCTCCGTATACTGATCCCAGTCAAAGTATGAGGGATAAACCCTGATTGGTTATTGGTAACCATTTCAGGTATATCTTTAGATAAAAGCACCAGAGACATGGCAAGTATTTTGAGGTCTGTAGTTACAGTATATGTGAACCCTCACCTTGTAAAGCAACCCATTCAGTTTAAAATAGTAATGAAAAGGAAAACTTTTGTGTATACGTATACAAGTCATTATAAATACCCCCCCCCCTTTTTTTATAAGTGGTCACATACTTTCTGTTCTCAGCTGCATTAAGGAGCTGAGAGAGCTAGGGGAGGAGAAATGGCAGCACAGTGGTCATCCCAGTGAATGACTGTGCTTGGGGCATACCAGCTCAAATCTAATCATTGGAGGAGAGTTACCAGCACAGCCATAAAACTGACCATGCTGTGCTCTCATGCCTACTGTGGTCAAATTTTAATAGGAAGGCAGAGGGACTGATAGGAACACCAGGGATTTCACACAAAGGAAGCAATACAAAGAGAACAGGATGCTTTTTCATACAAGTGCCTTGACAAAGTATTCATACCCCTTAAAATTTTCCACATTTTGTTATGGTACAACCAAAAACGTAAATGTATTTTTTTTTTACTAAATTTATTACAAATATTTGAAAAGTGTGGCGTGCATCTGTATTCAGTCTCCCTGAGTCAATACTTTCTAGAACCACCTTTCGCTGCAATTACAGCTACAAGTCTTTTTGGGGATGTCTCTACCAGCTTTGCACATCTAGAGAGTGACATCTTTGCCCATTCTTCTTTGCAAAATAGCTCAAGCTCTGTCAGATTGGATGGAGAGCGTCTGTGAACAGCAAATTTCAAGTCTTGCCACAGATTCTTAATTTGGATTTAGGTCTGGACTTTGACTGGGCCATTCTAACACATGAATATGCTTTGATCTAAACCATTCCATTGTAGCTCTGGCTGTATGTTTAGGGTTGTTGTCCTGCTGGAAGGTGAACCTCTGTCCCAGTCTCAAGTCTTTAGCAGACTCAAACAGGTTTTCTTCTAGGATTACCCTGTATTTGGCTCCATGCATCTTCTCATCAACTCTGACCAGCTTCCCTGTCCCTGCTGAAGAAAAGCATCCCACAACATGATGCTTCCACCACCGTGTTTCACATTGGTGGTGGTGTGTTCAGGGTGATGTGCAATGTTAGTTTCTCTTGTCATCCATGGACTGACACAGCGTGTCTTATACACCTTTACACGTGGGTTATGTCCCTGCTTGCAGGAGAAGACCTAGGCAGAATGTGAGATGTTATACATACATTCTAAACAGCCAGAGCTGAACAGCCCCGCCCAGGGGGGCGGTCCCTCCGGCATAACCCTCCCACTGCAGTCAGCAGACCTCAGTTTTTTTCTGCCTAGCAGAAGGAGAAGACGTGGCTCTCTCAGGAGCCAGTCTCCTGACCTATTTTTTATTCCTTTTGGAATTTTTTCCTATTTTTTTCTTTTGAGATCTTCTATCAACTGTCGGCTGGGCAACAGGTTGGGTACAAGATATCCTCGTAGTCTTCCCTGTCCGACCATCGAGCGTGCTGATCCTTGCCTTGGGTGCGTGAGACTCAGTTCACGACATGCCCCACGACTCCAGGGGTGGCCGGTGGGCTTCCAGCTCCGCGGTCCTCTCAAGATAGAACAGTCCGGCTGTATCTTTTGCGGTGGACCGGGCCGACAGCTACTCAGTACCGCACTGTGATAGTTCTGTCAGAAACACACCAGTGGGTCCCTCAGGGGACGGGTAAGTAGTCTCTCCTGGCTGCAGGTGAGTACATGCTGTGTGTTTCTTGTGTGGGGGATTTCCCTGTCTCCCCCTGTGTTTTTTAATGTCACTCTCTGTGCACTTCGCTGGCGCTGTACTGTGTGGGGTGCCTGGGGGCCATACTGTCCTGGGGGGGGGGGGCTCATGCTGCTCTGCATTTCGCTGGGGCTGTTTATTTGAGAGTGAGGGACCTGGGCGCCGTTCGGCGCCATGTTTGGTGACTGTGCTGTTTTTTACATTGGCGGCCATCTTGCCGTGGTCCGCCAGAGCACATTGCGGCGGCCATTTTCTTGTAGCCGCACCTTCTTCTAGCTCTAGTTTGGCCTCTAGCGCCACTCAGGAACGGCGCGAATCTCCTCACAGTCTCTCTCCTCTCAGCTCACTCACGCTGAGCAGCGCGGCGCGGAGAGACAGGGCAGCGGAACCGAGCGGTCCTGGTCAGGTTGGTGGGTCCCCTGGGCATTCCCCTACTTCAGTCAGCACAGCCTGTGGGTGGTCTCAGAGGGGGACATTATGGAGTCAGAGTCACCAGCTTCCCCTAACATGCCAGAGGCAGCAGCCAGTGCTCCAGCACCTGCGGTCCCTATGGACCAGTTGTCGGCAGTCCTGAAATCATTTCTGACCAGGATGGAAGCTGTGTGTGAGCACAAGGGAGCAAAAAAGCGCCCTCTCCCCACTTTATCTCCACAAGGGGAGTGCTCTGATTTAGATATGGGCCTAGCTATTGCTGCTCAGGACCCTAGCTCTGAATAATAGGATTTTTATAACAGCTTACCTGTAAAATCCTTTTCTTGGAGTACATCACGGGACACAGAGCGACATAGTCATTACTAATGGGTTATATAGTTACCGTCAGGTGCTGGCACTGGCAACTTCCAAAACCGGAAGTACCCTCCCCTATATAAGCCCCTCCCATCCGGGAGCACCTCAGTTTTGTAGCAAAGCAATAAGTGTCCCCAAAGAGGGGCGGGAGCTCTGTGTCCCGTGATGTACTCCAAGAAAAGGATTTTACAGGTAAGCTGTTATAAAAATCCTATTTTCTTTCTCGTACATCACGGGACACAGAGCGACATAGTCATTACTAATGGGATGTCCTAAAGCAATGCCAAATGAGGGGGGGGGATACACCATATATAAGCTGAGCGCTATCAGACATGAGGATCTTTTGCGGCCTGCAACACACTGCGCCCAAAGGCGACATCCTCCTGACTTCTAACGTCCACCTGGTAGAACCTAGTAAACGTGTGTACTGAAGACCATGTTGCGGCCTTACAGACCTGAGCCAGGGAGGCCTGGTGATGCACTGCCCATGAAGTTCCAACTGCTCTCGTGGAGTGCGCCCTAACTTTGAACGGAGGCGGTCTACTTCTCAAGCTATAGGCTTGTATTATGACCTGTCGAATCCACTTGGCTAAAGTAGATTTTGACGCTGCCTGACCCTTTCTGGGGCCTTCCGGCAGAATAAACAAAGTATCCGTTCTGCGAATCTGAGCAGTGGCTTTTAGATAAGCTTTAACTGCTCTTACTACATCCAAAGAATGCAATAACTTTTCCTCTACCGAAGTAGGCTTGGGGAAAAAAGAAGGAAGAACCACATCTTGGTTCAAATGAAAACTCGATACCACCTTAGGAAGAAAGGCTGGATGAGGACGTAACACTACTCTGTCCTTATGGATAACCAGATATGGCTCCTTACAGGACATAGCTGCTAATTCCGATACTCTTTTAGCCGAACAAATGGCTACTAGAAAAATCAATTTCCTGGTGAGAAGCACTAAGGAAATATGCTGTAATGGTTCAAATGGTTGTTTCTGTAGAACCGACAGAACCAAGTTTAGATCCCATGGACATATGGGAATATTAACCGGAGGACTAATACGCATCACTCCTTGTATAAAGGCTTTGACTAGTGAATGCGAAGCCAAGGGCCTTTGAAAAAATATTGACAAGGCCGAAATCTGACCTTTGATAGTACTCAAGGCAAGCTTCCTATCTACAGCCCATTGTAGGAAGTCCAGAATTCTACCTATTACGTATTTACGTGGATGCCATTTCTTGGCTTCACACCAGGCGATGTACGCCTTCCAGATTCTATAGTAGATCTGCTTGGATACCGGTTTCCTGGCATTGATCATGGTAGACACCACAGCATTAGAGAGCCCTCTCTTTTTTAGAATGTGGGCTTCAATAGCCAGGCCGTCAAACCTAGGGCTGGTAAGGAAGGGTGGTATATCGGTCCCTGCGAAAGCAGGTCCGGACGATGTGGGAGGGTCCAAGGACTCCCCACAGACATTTTTACGATCTCCGCGTACCATGCTCTTCGGGGCCACGCTGGAGCCACCAGAATCACTGGTTTCTTTTCTACCCTGATTCTGCGGAGTAATCGAGGTAACAATTGTGGCGGTGGGAATGCATATATCAGCTTGAACTGATCCCAAGGGAACACTAGGGCATCCGAGCCGCACGCTAGGGGATCCCTTGACCAAGAGACAAACCTGTCCACTTTCGTGTTGAACCTGGATGCTAGCAGATCTACATCCGGTGTTCCCCACCGCTGACATATTGTCCGGAAAACCTCGGGATGAAGGGACCATTCCCCTGGGCATAATTGTTGGCGACTTAGAAAGTCCGCCTTCCAATTCTCCACCCCTGGAATGAATACCGCAGATATGGCTGGGACATATCTTTCTGCCCATCTCAGGATGTAATTTACTTCCCTTTGGGCTGCACGACTCCTGGTGCCCCCCTGACGATTGATATATGCCACTGCTGTGGCATTGTCTGACTGAACTCTGACAGGGGACCCTTGGAGTTTGGATGTCCATGCTACTAGGGCATACCGGGCTGCTCGTATCTCTAAGAGATTGATGGGCAGGGCCTTTTCCGCATCCGACCATCTGCCCTGGAGAGACCATTGCTCCAGTACTGCTCCCCAGCCTATAAGGCTGGCATCTGTAGTGACCACCTTCCAGGAAATCGGACTGAAGGATTTCCCTCTTTCCAGATTCTGGGGAACCAACCACCAGCGGAGGCTCCTGCGAACGGAAGGGGACAAGGACATTGGTAAGTCCAGAGCCTGAACTTTCTTGTTCCAGGCTGACAGTATGGCCCTTTGCAACTTCCTTGAATGGAATTGACCGTAGGGTACTGCTTCGAATGATGCCACCATTTTTCCCAGTAGCCTCATGCACAGGCGTATGGATGGCTGTCTTTTTGAACCCACTAAGTGGATCAAATCTCTCAAAGACGACCCCTTTTCTTGAGGCAAGAAAATCTTTCTCTGGTCTGAATCCAGCCTTAGCCCCAAGTATTCCAGACTTTTGACTGGTTTTAGGGCTGACTTGTCTCGGTTGATAATCCAACCGTGATATTCCAGATACTTGATTGTCTCGTGAACAACCACTTCTAGTTTTTCCACTGAGTGGTCTATCAGCAACAAGTCGTCTAGATATGCCATTATCGTTACACCTCGTGTTCTTAGATTGGCCAATAATGGGGCCAGAATTTTTGTGAACACTCTTGGTGCTGTGGCCAGACCGAAGGGTAAGGCTCTGAACTGAAAATGGCGCCCTTCTATCGCAAAGCGTAGAAATTTTTGGTGGGCTGGAAAGATGGGGATGTGCAAATACGCATCTTTGATGTCGATCGAGGCTAACCATTCCTCCCCTTGTAGGGCAGTGGCTACCGATCGGATCGACTCCATCCGGAAAGTCCTGATATGCAGGAATTTGTTTAGCCCTTTTAGATTTAATATGGGCCTCACGTCCCCGTTTGGCTTCGGAACTGTAAAGAGGTTTGAGTAAAACCCGAACCCCCATTCTTCCAGGGGGACCTCTATAATTACTGCTTGAAGCAATAATTGTTCCAGTGCCAACAGGAGGGATCCTCTCTTCTGGGGATCCCTTGGCACGTTCGACCTTATAAAGCGGGAAGGAGGGGAGTTTTTTAACTCCAATTTGTATCCCAGATTTACTGCGGAGAGCACCCATCTGTCTCGGATCGTGTCCCGCCAGGTTTCTGTGAACAACTGAAGTCTTCCCCCCACCCGATTGGGTGGGGGCAACCCTTCATGCATTTGACTTTGGGGGAGGTTTTGTACCTCTCCTGCTCCAGGGCTTCTTGTTACCCTGCAACTGTCCCTGATTTTTACCTCCGGGATTTGACCGGGGAGGCCGTCGGAACTGTTTCACAGCCGATGTCCTAGGGACTGGAGAAGCCGGCCTCTTAAAAGAGGGACCTCTAACTCTATTTTTGACCGGCAAGAGTGTACTTTTACCGCTGGAAATTCTCTGGATATACTTGTCCAGGTCTTCCCCGAATAAACGCTCCCCATGAAATGGGAAGCTGACCAGCAATTTTTTACAGGGAGCTTCAGCAGACCAGTTTTTGAGCCATAGAAGCCTGCGCATATGTACTACAGACAGCGTAAGGCGGGAGGCCTGATGGATTGAATCCTTTATAGCGTCCACCGCAAAGCATAAGGCTCTAGGTAGATCAGCTAGAGCAAGAGCCTGCTGATCTGGCACGTCCCTTAAGACCTGTTTCAACTGATCCTTCACTGCTTGGCAGACCCCTATAGCTGCCACTGCTGGTTGTGTCACCAATCCTGCTGTAGAAAAAGCAGATTTCAATAAGGACTCCAATTTTTTATCTATTGGGTCCTTGAACATTTGGACATTTTCCACCGGACATGTCAGTGATTTATTCACACAAGAGATGGCTGCGTCCACTGTAGGGACCTTCCATTTTCTGACGAACTTATCCTCCATAGGATAGACCACCGGAAATCTCTTGGGGGGAGTAAATATTTTGTCAGGATGCTCCCAATCCTGGTAAATGAGCCCCTCCAATAAAGGATGGATCGGGAAAGAACAAACAGTCTGGGGAGCTTTTAGCGACCCCAACGAGGAGACAGAAGAGGAGGATGGCTCCGCAAGCGGCATTTTAAATGCTGATCGGACCATATTAGTCAGGGACTGCACCCATAACCTCTCAGCATGTGATGCTGAGAACGGCTCCTCCACTGTTGATTCCTCTACAACCGAATCAACCTCATCCTGATCCCCCTCAGGTAGGTCGACCTCTGTATGGGACTGTTGCTCTGTTAACAGGCACTCTGAGGGAGGAGACGGAGATCGAGCGCTTTTCTCCTGTGACAGGGAAGCAGCAATTAGTGCTGACAATCTCTCTTCCAGCCCTCCCAGAGCTGAGGAAAAAACCTCCTCTGTTACATACACAGGAGCAGGTGAACTGGGGACAGCCACAGTACCAGGTACTCCTGGGGGTGCCCTACGGTCACTAACCTCTGATTCTTCAGGGGAGACTGGTGCAGCCAAAGCATGCCCAAGATCCTCAGAGCCCGATGGAGACCCCCTATTCCTCCTGGAATTTCTAGTCCCGGAGTTTTTAGACGGCATATTCCTAAGCCACAAAGCTGAGGTATTCCAGCCGAAAATACACCAGTTACTGATAATAGTCTAGCATAAATGCTGCTATAATAAACAGTTGGTGTCTACTAATGTGCCTTTCTAGGGGATGCCTGTATCAACCGCTTGCTGTATGCCTTTAAATGTTGTCAGCTCTGTCTCTGTACTTGATAGCCAGCTTACTGCAATAATGTGGCTTTTTAAAACCTGCTGGGACGCCCGCACATGCGCAGAAGCGCTGCGGCGCGCACAGAGCGTCATCCCCCAGGCCCCGCCCCTTTTTCCGGCCACCTCTATATATAGAGGCGCGTGCACGCGCACGCGCGCGGCCACGTGCGCCTCGGCGCTAATTTTCAAACATGGAAACCAGGGACAGGAGCCAGGGCCCCCTTTGCCGCAGGCCGGGGGATAGACGAACACTGCAACATGGCAGAGGAAACAGTTTCCTGTAGGAGAACTCACCAGCTGCCTGGACTTTGCTCTCTGAGAAGAAACTAGTCCATATGACAAGAAAAACATTCCACAGCGGCCTCTAGTGGACAAACACAGGTACCGCAGTTTAATATACTAAACATATATAAGAAAACCTTTTTTTTTTTTTTTTTTTTCTTGACCACCATTAAAAATTATTACATTTTTTTAGTAGTTACAGGCATGCACAGATATTAGCGGGAATACCGTTAGGTAACAGACAGAAAGACAAATTAGGCTTGAGGGTCCCCCAATAGAACCAAGTTCCTGGGGGCCCCCACTTACCTGTTCCCCGCCGCAGGACTTTGTTTGGTCCACAAAAGCCCAAACTTCACCTATCACGGCAGGCATTGTAATCAAACCTTCAGGGACCGGGTTCCCAAGGATTCCACTCCCCTGGACCTGTATAGCACCCTGCACAGAAAACATCTTGGTCGTGGGTATGACCAGAGCTCTGGATCCCAGGGTCCAGCTCTCCTAAGAGAAGCATTACAGGCAGAACCTTGCTCTTCTCTGCAAGGCCCGGGTACCGACCGTTTAGCTATGAAGCTTTTTTGGTCGGATCCGGAATAGCTTACTGAGGCCCAAAAGAACCTGTACGCAAGCTCAGTGAAAAACACATGTTTCTTCTTGGCCAACACCTTAGACACTGGCAAAAAACTGAGGTGCTCCCGGATGGGAGGGGCTTATATAGGGGAGGGTACTTCCGGTTTTGGAAGTTGCCAGTGCCAGCACCTGACGGTAACTATATAACCCATTAGTAATGACTGTCGCTCTGTGTCCCGTGATGTACGAGAAAGAAATTTGGATGGTTTTGAACAGGACATTCCTTGTGAGGAAGACTCCAGTTCTGAGTAAGTAAATGACAGGGCGCTTGTTAGTGAACTCATTGATGCTGTGAGGGACACTCTCAAGCTAAATGCTGCGACTGCAGAACCTCAGGCGGATACAGTCTCCTTTGGTTCTTTTAAGACCAAGCCTTCTAAAAAGGTTTTTCCATATGTACCTTTCTTTGACCAGCTCATTGACCAGGTCTGGGAAAAGCCGCAGAAGACTTTCATGGTCCCGCGGCGTTTGTCTATTATATACCCCTTTGAAGACGCCCTGCTTAAAAAGTGGGCTTCTCCCCCGGTGGTCGACCCTCCAGTCGCCCGTTTAAACAAGGCCACCACTCTTCCGATGGAGGGGACTCCTGCGTTTAAGGACCCCACTGACAGGAGGTCAGAAGTGGTGAGTAGAGCCATGTTCGCCTTGTTGGGATCCGCCCTACGGCCAGTAGTAGCGGCGACCCTTGTGTCTCAGACACTCACGGAATGGGCAAAAATTTTGCGCCAAACTGTGCAGGAGTATAACCTTCCTCCAGACACTATTGCTCTGGCCCACCAGATGGTGCAGGGTCTGATATATGTGTGCGACGCCACGTTGGACGCGGCCCCTTTAATATCCAGGGCCTCTGTCTCGGCGGTGGTATTGCGTCGTCTCATCTGGTTGAAATGCTGGTCTGCTGACCTAGCCTCTAAGAAGCTCCTGACGGATCTACCTTTTAAGGGTGGTAGACTTTTTGGTGCTGCTCTGGATGACATCATCAAGGATGTCACGGGAGGTAAAAGCACTCTCCTTCCTCAAACTATCAAGGGTAAGGAGGCCCGACGTAAACCGGGTCCTTCCTTTCCAGCAAAAAAGGTTTTTTTTCGTCCGTCAGAGTCCACGGGTAAGCCATCCCAGACTGACAACAGTGCGGCTGGCGGGCACAAGCGCCCCTGGGTGCGTAAGCCGAACAAGCCGGCTCCCAAGCCCGCCTCCGCGTGACGTCTTGCCCCCGCCCGTCTCTGGGGTGGGGGGACGACTTCGCAGGTTCACGGATCGGTGGACCTCCCGGATCTCCGACCGGTGGGTGTGCGAGGTGGTCACCTCAGGATACAGAATAAAGTTCCGCTCCTGGCCCCCAGACAGATTCTTTCCCTCAAATCTCCCTCTCCTTCCTGCCCGTCGGGCAGCCCTCTTGGGGGCTGTACAGGATTTGATCGGGTCCGGAGTAATTGTGCCGGTTCCGTCCTAGGAGTGGTTTCAGGGGTTCTACTCGAATCTGTTTGTTGTTCCAAAAAAGGACGGGGTTCGGCCAATCCTGGACCTCAAGGCCCTGAATGCCTTCGTGAAGGTGCAAAAATTGCGCATGGAATCCATTCGCACGGTGATCGCTACACTCCATCAAGGGGATTTTCTGGCATCCTTGGACATCAAGGACGCCTACTTGCATGTTCCGATCTGCGCAAGCCACCAGAAGTTTCTGCGCTTTGCGGTCGGCGAAGTCCACTATCAATTTGTGGCTCTTCCTTTCGGCCTAGCCTCGGCACCGAGGGTGTTCACCTAGGTGCTTGCTCCGGCCCTAGCTTTGCTGAGACAGCGAGGCATTGCTATCGTAGGCTATCTGGACGATTTTCTTCTAAGAGCAGACAGTGGCTCAGAATTGGAAGAAAGTGTGACTATCGTCAGTCAGACCCTCAGGGAGTTTGGGTGGCTCCTGAACGTTCAGAAGTCGGTTCTAGTCCCGACTCAGCGTCTGGAGTATCTAGGTCTGATTCTGGACTCCTTGGAGGCAAGAGTCTTCCTACCTCCAGACAAACTACTGACACTTCAGTCTGCAGTACGGGTGCTGACGTCCCGAAAATGGTCGTCAATCCGCTTTTGCATGAGAGTCCTGGGACTCATGGTGGCCTCCTTCGAGGCCGTTCCTTATGCCCAAGCGCACACCAGGGCTTTACAGAAAGAGATCTTGTCCACTTGGGAAAAATCCCTGTTGTCCTTGGATCTTCAGATCCAGGTGAGTCACCTGGTCAGGGCGTCCCTGACGTGGTGGTTGAGGTCCCCGGCTCTTCGGTCCGGGAAGTCGTTCCTCCCCATCCAATGGACGGTGATCACGACGGACGCCAGCCTGACGGGCTGGGGGGAGTCTGGGGAGTCCTGTCGGCCCAAGGGCTTTGGACTCTGGACGAAGCCCTCTTACCGTCAATGTGCTGGAGATACGGGCAATCAGACTGTGCCTCTCCTCATGGTCGGAGAAACTACAGGGTCACTCCATCAGGATCCAATCGAACAACGCCACAGCAGTGGCGTATGTCAACCATCAAGGGGGGACTCGGAGCTCAGTTGCGGCTTCCGAGGTCGCCCGCATCCTGAGGTGGGCCGAAAGAAGCGTGTCGGCCGTCTACATTCCGGGCGTAGACAATTGGCAGGCGGACTATCCAAGTCGCCAGACGCTGGACCAGGGAGAGTGGTCCTTGCACCCGGAGGTCTTTCAACTCCTTTGCAGATGGTGGGGCACGCTGGATGTGGACCTGATGGCCTCTCGACTCAATCGCAAGGTGTCGAGGTTTGTGGCCAGATCCAGGGATCCCTGGGCGGATGCCTCGGATGCGTTGGTGGCCCCATGGGGTCAGTATCACCTGATATACGTTTATCCTCCGCTGCAGTTGCTGCCTCACCTGCTCCGCAGGGTAGCGACCGAGGGAATTCCGTTGATCCTCGTTGCTCCGGATTGGCCTCGGCGTCACTGGTACGCCGATCTGGTACGTCTCGTCGCAGACGTTCCCTGGCGGTTACCAATACGGGGGGACCTTCTGTCTCAAGGTCCTATATTTCATACTGCTTTACAGTCTCTGGCTTTATCGGCATGGTTATTGAAAGCCAGGTGCTGAGAGACCGAGGTCTCTCGGATTCGGTCATTTCGACCATGTTAAGGGCACGGAAGTCTTCCTCCAGAAAGATCTATCACCGTACTTGGAGAGCTTACATCGCCATGTGCGAAGAGCTGGACTGGCGCCCACGAACGTATTCCGTTCCCAGAATCCTGCATTTTCTGCAGCGTGGCGTGACCCAAAAGCTTGCTTTGAGTACCATTAAGGGTCAGATTTCGGCCTTGGCCATCTTCTTTCAGCGACCGCTGGCGGGTCATCCCTTGGTTAGCACCTTTGTGCAGGGGGTTCGCCATGTGCTCCCCCCTGTCAAGCCTCCTCTCCCCCCGTGGGATCTGAATTTGGTGCTCTCGGTTCTCCAGGAACCTCCCTTTGAAAATATTAGAGATATTCCCCTCTTGACTTTGTCTCAGAAGGTAGCCTTCTTGGTGGCCATTACTTCCATTAGACGAGTGTCTGAGTTGGCGGCCTTGTCCTGCAAGTCGCCCTTTTTGGTCATCCATAAGGATAAGGCGGTGTTACGTCCGCGACCTTCTTTTCTGCCAAAGGTGGTCTCGGCCTTCCACTTAAATGAGGACATTGTCCTCCCGTCCTTGTGTCCTCACCCATCGCATCCCAGAGAGTTTGCGCTTCACACTTTGGATGTGGTACGAGCCTTGCGGGTGTACCTGTCTGCTACTGCCTCTATTCGGAAGTCTGACTCACTATTTGTGGCCGTCTCTGGTCCAAAACAGGGCCAAGCGGTTTCGTCTGCCACCATTTCTAGGGGGATCAGACAAACTCATTCAAGCTTATGCTCTCAAGGGGCGGGCGCCTCCCTTTCCGGTTATGGCACATTCCACCAGGGCAATTGGTGCTTCCTGGGCTTTCCGACATCAAGCGTCGGTTGCACAAGTGTGCAAGGCGGCGACCTGGTCGTCTGTTCATACCTTTTCTAAGTTTTATAAGGTTGATGTGGCTGCATCTTCGGATGCTTCCTTCGGCCGCAAGGTGTTGCATGCCGCTGTTTGATGTTGCAACTCCTCCGTTGAGGAGCTCTGCCTTGTTTGGAGTGAAGTTTTTGGTTTTCTATTTATACTGCTCCCATCCCTCTTGACACTGCTTTGGGACATCCCACGTGTAAAGGTGTATAAGACACGCTGTGTCAGTCCATGGATGACAAGAGAAAGTAGGATTTTTGTACTCACCGTAAAATCCGTTTCTCTGACATCCATGGACTGACACAGCACCCACCCTTCTTTTCGAGTTTGTACTGCTTTGTTACGAACTGAGGTCTGCTGACTGCAGTGGGAGGGTTATGCCGGAGGGACCGCCCCCCTGGGCGGGGCTGTTCAGCTCTGGCTGTTTAGAATGTATGTATAACATCTCACATTCTGCCTAGGTCTTCTGCAAGCAGGGACATAACCCACGTGTAAAGGTGTATAAGACACGCTGTGTCAGTCCATGGATGCCAGAGAAACGGATTTTACGGTGAGTACAAAAATCCTATTTTTCCGCCACACATAGTGATTTGCTTTTAAGCCAAAAAGTTAAATTTTGATCTCATCTGACCAAAGCACCTTCTTCCACATTTTTGCTGTGTCCCCCACATGGCTTCTCGCAAACTACAAATGGGACTTCTTATGTATTTCTTCTTGCCACTCTTCCATAAAGGCCAGACTTGTGGAGTGCACAACTTATAGTTGTCCTGTGGACAGATTCTCCCACCTGAGCTGTGGATCTCTGCAGCTCCTCCAGAGTTACCATGGGACTCTTGTGTTTTCTCTCCCATACCTTGTTGACGTCACACGCCAGCTGGCTTCCTCGGAGCACGGAGCTCTGCCACCTTTTCCCGCACACTGAGATCGCTGTTAGGTCTCCTTCCATCAGACACCGTGACCTCTCTGTTCAGTGACTTCCATCCGATCTGTCCGCCAGGAACCACCAAACGCCATACTCAGGAGGCTCCACCCTCTTCACTCCCTGGGCGCTTGTCATCCATTACTTACATGTAAGTGTGGAAATGACATGTTGCTGTAGCTATTAAATATTTGCACTAAGAGGCTTTCTCTTTGTTGTTTTTTGTCTTCTTACTAGAGCTGGCTTCGCTCTACAGGAAAGCATGCCCTCAGTGCTCATAAATGTCACTTCTCAGATGTGTCATCAACATCGTTACAAAAGATTGCCTGTTTCATGGACTCTTCCAATACCAATTAATTTTTATCCATGGACTAGCATATTTATTTTGTCATTAATTTTGTAATTTTTTATGCATTAATGTTTATTCAGCCCTGATTCCTTGAATTGTAATTTCCTGAGCGCTGACTTAATTTGTACATATACCATGGGCCTCTTGACTGCTTCTCTGATTAATGCTCTCCTTGCCCGGCCTGTCAGTTTAGGTGGACAGCCAGGTTTTGGTAGGTTTGCAGCTGTGCCATACTCTTTCCATTTTCGGATGATGGATTGAACAGTGCTCCATGAGATGTTCAAAGCTTAGAATATTTTTTTTATAACCTAACCCCTGCTTTAAACTTCTCCACAACTTTATCCCTGACCTGTCTGTGTGTTCCTTGGCCTTCATGATGCTGTTTGTTCACTAAGGTTCTCTAACAAACCTCTGAGGGCTTCACAGAACAGCTGTATTTATGCTTAGATTAACCACTTAACGACCGCTCACTGTATATATACGTCGGCAGAATGGCACCGACAGGCACAATCACGTAGAGTGTACGTGATTGCCTTTGTATAGTTGGGGGGTCCAATCGGACCCCCCTCCTATACAGTGAGCGGTGGCTAAGTGTCCGGGAGCGTTCCGGGATGAGGGGGCAGCCATTCGTTTCCGGCCACCCCCTTGCGATCGCTCCCGGCGAATGGAAATGCCCCCTCTGTCTGTGTCAGGCAGAGGAAGCAGGAGGAAGTGATGTCATCTCTGGTGCGGCGCTCACATATACCGAGCGCCGTACAAGAGAAGACATCAGGTCAGTGCACACAACACTACACTGACACCAGGACACATAGGGACATAAATCGACCCCCCAGACACCCCCAGATCACCCCCCAGCCCCCAGTCACAGTGTCACTGATTGCAGTGACCATTTATTTACTGATCACTGCAATCAGTGACGTTTGTGACTGTAAAAGTGTCAGTACATTCAGTTTTAGGTCCAGTGCAGCCCCCTAACCCCCCCTAATAAAGGTTTAACCCCCTGATCACCCCCCAGATAACCCTTTCACCCCCTATCACCACTGTCGCTAAGCGATCATTTTTTTGATCGCTGTCTTAGCGTCAGTGATGCCGATCGGCAGCCAGTAATTTTTTTTAGGTTCGCCGCATGTTTTTATAGCGTCAGGTACCCCAATATATTATATAATAAAGGTTTAACCCCCTTGATCGCCCCCCAGGTAACCCTTTCACCTCCTATCACCACTGTCGCTAAGCGATCGTTTTTCTAAACGCTGTCTTAGTGTCGGTGATGCAGATCGGTAGCCGGTAATTTTTTTTAGGTTCGCCGCAGGTTTTTATAGCGTCAGGTACCCCAATATATTATCTAATAAAGGTTTAACCCCCTTGATCGCCCCCCAGGTAACCCTTTCACCCCCTATCACCACTGTCGCTAAGCGATCGTTTTTTTAAACGCTGTCTTAGTGTCGGTGATGCAGATCGGTAGCCAGTAATGTTTTTCTAGGTTCGCCGCAGGTTTTTATAGCGTCAGGTACCCCCATATATTATCTAATAAAGGTTTTAACCCCCTGATTGACCCTAGTTAACCCTTTCACCAGTGATCACTATATAAGTGTTACGGGTGACGCTGGTTAGTTAGTTTTCTTTTTATAGTGTCAGGGCACCCGCCGTATATAACCCAATAAAGGTTTAACCCCCTGATCGCCCGGCGGGTGCTATCAATTAGGTTTTAGCGTCAGAGAGGGTCTGCGTCACACCCCAGGCAGCGTCAGGTTAGTGCCAGTAACGCTAACACCCACGCGTGAAGCATACACCCCCCTTAGTGGTATAGTATCTGAACAGATCAATATCTGATCAGATCTATACTAGCGTCCCCAGCAGTTTAGGGTTCCCAAAAATGCAGTGTTAGCGGGATCAGCCCAGATACCTGCTGGCACCTGCGTTTTGCCCCTCCGTCCAGCCCAGGCCACCCAAGTGCAGTATCGATCGATCACTGTCACTTACAAAACAAAAACACACATAACTGCAGCGTTCGCAGAGACAGGCCTGATCCCTGCGACTCCAGTGCTGTAGGAGGGGATTTCACCACCACAAAAAACATATATGCCGAAGCATTGGGGAAGCAGGGGCGGAGGAGTGATTTTGCTCCTAATGCCGCGTACATACGGTTGAAATTCCGACGGAGGCTTGCCCGTGGAAAAGTCCGACCATGTGTGTGCGGCATAACTTTTTTGCGGGAGGATGCCCCCATGCTTCGGCATATATAAATGGTGCATGTATGCCCATCATTGGAAGTGGGTGGATGAAGGGCGGTATTCTAATGGTGGGCATACCCACCGATCAATCTCTTTTTTCGTTCAGCCAACTGGCTGCATGAGAAAGATTACAATACATGTCCAACAAGGACCAGCAACGTACTGGTATGTTGCTGGGCTTTGAAGGTTTATACCAGGGCTTGACAAATTTGCTTGGAATCTAGGAGCCAGCTAAAAAAGTTAGGAGCCAGGAACGCGCCCTGTCCCGCCGAGCTTGCGCGCAGAAGCGAACGCATACGTGAGTAGCGCCCGCATATGAAAGCGGTGTTCAAACCACACGTGAAGTATCGCCGCGATCGGTAGAGCGAGAGCAATAATTCTAGCCCTAGACCTCCTCTGTAACTCAAAACATGCAACCTGTAGAATTTTTTAAACGTCGCCTATGGAGATTTTAAAGGGTAAAAGTTAGTCGCCATTCCACGAGCGGACGCAATTTTTAAGCGTGACATGTTGGGTATTAATTTACTCGGCGTAACATTATCTTTCACAGTATAAAAAAAACTGGGCTAACTTTACTGTTGTCTTATTTTTTTTATTAAAAAAAAAAGTGTATTTTTTCCCAAAAAAGTGCGCTTGTAAGACCGCTGCGCAAATACGGTGTGACAAAGTATTGCAACGACCGCCATTTTATTCTCTAGGGTGTTAGAATAAAAAATATATATAATGTTTGGGGGTTCTAATTAGAGGGAAGGAGATGGCACGGAAAACAGACAGGGAAACTCCATTAGCATTGCTGGTTGCAATACCAACGGGCCACCTCAAGATGGCGCTAGACCACAGAAGGAAGTATAGGCCTGCAGAAGGCCGCAAAGCGGCGGCCTCAATTACTGACAGGCGGGGCCCGACGCGATCCCGCGGCGCGGAGGGGGGGCACGAAGACACAGGATACCCCAGCTGTGCCCCCACGCGCCAGGTCGCTAATTCTAGTCGCAATGGCGACCTGGCGCCCGGGGTTTGTCGAGGCCTGGTTTATACCAGAATGATGCCTGCGGGTTTAGGTATCATCTTGGTATCATTCTTTTCAGCCTGCGGCCGGCTTTCATGTAAAAGCAATTCTAGCTGCTAATTAGCCTCTGGACTGCTTTTACAAGCAGTGGGAGGGAATGTCCCCCCCCCCCCGGATATAAAAAGCGCCATTGGGAAATTGGGAAAGCATTTTATCACACCGATCTTGGTGTGGTCAGATTCTTTGAGGGCAGAGGAAAAATCTAGGGTTTTTTCAAAAAAAGAGTACCTGTCACTACCTATTGCTAGCATAGGGGATATTTACATTCCCTGAGATAACAATAAAAATGATTAAAAAAAAAAATACTTGGAAGGAACAATTTAAAAATAAAATAAAAAAAGCAAAATTAATAAAAAAAAAAAAAAAAAAAAAAAGCACCCTGTCCTGCCCTGCTCTTGCCCAATGGCGAACGCAATCGTCGGTCTGGCGTCATATGTAAACAGCAATTGCACCATGCATGTGAGGTATCACCGCGAAGGTCAGATCGAGGGCAGTCATTTTAGCAGTAGACCTCCTCTGTAAATCTACTGGGGTAACCTGTAAAGGCTTTTAAAGGCTTTTAAAAATGTATGTAGTTTGTCGCCAATGCGCGTTTGTGCGAAATTTTAAAGCATGTCGTGTTTGGTATCTATGTACTCGGCCTAAGATCATCTTTTTTTTATTTCATCAAACATTTGGGCAATATAGTGTGTTTTAGTGCATTCAAATTAAAAACAGTGTATTTTTTAACCCAAAAAATGCGTTTGAAAAATCGCTGCGCAAATACTGTGTAGAAAAAAAAAATGCAACACCCACCATTTTAATCTGTAGGGCCTTTGCTTTAAAAATATATATAATGTTTGGGGGTTCAACATAATTTTCTTGCAAAAAAAAATGTTTTCATGTAAACAAAAAGTGTCAAAAAGGGCTTTGTCTTCAAGTGGTTAGAAGAGTGGATGTAAGCTTCCTAATGTTGTGTATAAAATGCCAGAACAGTTCAAAACCCCCCCAAATGACCCCATTTTGGAAAGTAGACACCCCAAGCTATATACTGAGAGGCATGTCGAGTCCATGGAATATTTTATATGTTGACACAAGTTGCGGAAACACGACAATTAGTTTTTTTTTTTTTTTTGCACAAAGTTGTCACTAAATGATATATTGCTCAAACATGCCATGGGTATATGTGGAATTACACCCCAAAATACATTCTGCTGCTTCTCCTGAGTATGGGGATACCACATGTGTGAGACTTTTTGGGAGCCTAGCCGCGTACGGGGCCCCAAAAACCAAGCACCGCCTTCAGGCTTTCTAAGGGTGTAAATTTTTGATTTCACTTCTCACTGCCTATCACAGTTTCGGAGGCCATGGAATGCCCAGATGGCACAAACCCCCCCAAATGACCCCATTTTGGAAAGTGGACACCCCAAGCTATTTGCTGAGAGGTATTGTGAGTATTTTGCAGATCTCGCTTTTTGTCACAAAGTTTTGAAAATTGAAAAAAAAAAAATATATATATATATATATATTTTCTTTCTTCATTTTCAAAAACAAATGAGAGCTGTAAAATACTCGCCATGCCTCTCAGCAAATAGCTTGGGGGTGTCTATATTCCAAAATGGGGTCATTTGGGGGGGTTTTGTGCTATTTTGGCATTTTATGGCCTTCGAAACTGTGATAGGTAGTGAGGAGTGAAATCAAAAATTTGTGCCTAGAAATCCTGAAGGCGGTGCTTGGTTTTCGGGGTCCCGTACGCGGCTAGGCTCCTAAAAAGTCCCACACGTGGTATCCCCGTACTCAGGAGAAGTACTCAGGAGAAGCAGAAAAATTTATTTTGGGGTGTAATTCCACATATAACCATGGCATGTGTGAGCAATATATCATTTAGTGACAACTTTTTGTAATTTTTATTTTTTATTTTTTTCATTATTCAATCACTTGGGACAAAAAAAAAATATATTCAATGGGCTCAACAGGCCTCTCAGCAATTTCCTTGGGGTGTCTACTTTCTAAAATGGGGTCATTTGGGGGGGTTTTGTGCTATTTTGGCATTTTATGGCCTTCGAAACTGTGATAGGTAGTGAGGAGTGAAATCAAAAATTTGCGCCCTTAGAAATCCTGAAGACGGTGCTTGGTTTCCGGGGTCCCGTACGCGGCTAGGCTCCCAAAAAGTCCCACACATGTGGTATCCCCGTACTCAGGAGAAGCAGCTAAATGTATTTTGGGGTGCAATTCCACATATAACCATGGCATGTGTGAGCAATATATCATTTAGTGACAACTTTTTGTAATTTTTTTTTTTTTTTGTCATTATTCAATCACTTAAGACAAAAAAAATAAAAAATCAATGGGCTCAACATGCCTCTCAGCAATTTCCTTGGGGTGTCTGCTTTCCAAAATGGGGTCATTTGGGGGGGTTTTGTACTGCCCTGTCATTTTAGCACCTCAAGAAATGAGATAGGCAGTCATAAATTTAAAGCTGTGTAAATTTCAGAAAATGTACCCTAGTTTGTAAACTCTATAACTTTTGCGCAAACCAATAAATATACACTTATTGACATTTTTTTTTACTAAAAACATGTGGCTGAATACATTTTGGCCTAAATGTATGACTAAAATTGAGTTTATTCGATTTTTCTTATAACAAAAAGTAGAAAATATCTTTTTTTTTCAAAATTTTCCGTCTTTTTCCGTTTATATCGCAAAAAATAAAAATCGCAGAGGCAATCAAATACCATTAAAAGAAAGCTCTATTTGTGGGAAGAAAAGGACGCAAATTTAGTTTGGGTACAACATTGCATGTCCGCACAATTTACAGTTAAAGCAGCGCAGTGCAAAATTCTGAATTCACCTCTGGTCCTTTAGCTACCAAATGGTCCGGGGCTTAAGTGGTTAAGTTAAACACAGGTGGAATCTATTTACTAATTGGGTGACTTTTGAAGGCAATTGGTTCCACTAGATTTTAGTTGGGCATATTAGAGTAAAGGGGGCTGAATACAAATGCACGCCACACTTTCAAATATATATTTGTAAAAAAAATTGGAAACCATTTATAACTTTTTTTCCCCAATTATGTGCCACTTTGAGTGGGTCTATCGCATAAAATCCCAATAAAATACATTTACGTTTTTGGTTGCAACATGAAAAAATTGAAAAATTCAAGGGGTATGAATTCTTTTTCAAGACACTGTATATGGTACACCAGGCACATATCAGGAATAGGAAATGTTGGGGTAACAATCTTTAATAAGATGGGTTGATAAGAGTTCGATTTGGAGAGGTCCTTTAATTTAATTCACTTTGCAGAGATCGGTTTTCACTTTGACATGGAAGAGTCTATTACCGTTGATCAATGTAAAAAAAGCAAAATGAAAACAAAACATGAATAATTTTTATTAGCCTTATGCTTTGTTATGGAAAGCCTCCTCACCCAGCACTGCAGATGTGTAGGTTACAGGTCTTGTACATGGTATTTCAATTAACATGGGGTAATGTGTTGATTTACAATTGTTGTCCTTTCTCGACTATAAGCTTGTGTAGATTATCAGATAATGTCATTAAATCAAAAAGCGAAGCTTTGTTTCCACACAAATGACCTGTACACAATTTGACTGTGCCCTTTAAGTGGCCTTAATATGTTCATGCCCTGTAATGAATGAGGTGTGGGTTCTCTGAATAACAATTGTTACAATATGTTTTGGAAAATGATGCGTTCAAAGCCGTTGGCTCTTCTGCTAATCAACGTGTTAGTGTCTTGCCTTCGTCTTGTCATTACGTCTCTCATTAACCACGCGCGTAGCAGATGTTTGTTCTAATGAGTGGAGCTGAATGTTCAGACATGATTAACACATATATAGCAACAAGGCAACAGTCTGGAAAAAAAATGAACCTTTCACTAATAGAAGTATTAATAATTGCTAATCTGCACACTATTGGAAAAATATGTACTCATAAGATGTGCCTGAAACTGGAAGACATTAGGCCTAAAATGATATAAATGAAAGTTGAGCTTATATGAATGAGGTAGATTGAGGTAAATGATTAAAATAAATCTATATAAATAGCCGTGAAGTCCCCTGTTAAATTACAGGCATGCAGCCAAATATCTTTACTTTTGCAAACATAACTCTCCTACTTTGAGAATTGTACAATTTTAGTTTTAAATCGCAATGAATTTGTGCTTCTAAAAGCATATTCAAAATGAGAAAGTTGGCTTTTTTTATTTTTTAAAACTTTAATGGGAGTAGTTGGCTGTCAAAATAACACTTTTTTGTTGCTGCTGATTGGCCAGAAGGACAATTGTCCACTGTGAATATGTACCTAGATTTAAACCCTAACCAAATGACATTTTAGTTTGTGTATCCTTAATGCATTCTATGGTTCTTTAGGTAAAAAAACTTTGTGTCACAGTCTCTCCCCCTCATCCCCCTTATACTTACCTGAACCCCATCACAATCCAGTGCTGTGCATGAGACCTGCGGCTTTCCTAGCTTTGTCCCATTGGTGCTCCTCCTGTCAATCAACTCCAGTGACGAGGGAGCGGGGGGCAGGGCCGAGTCCCGCTGTGTCAATAGGGCTTGGGAGTAAGCCCGCACGAGTGCCTCCATGGGAATCAATTTCTTATTGGGGGCACCAGCAAGAGAGGATGAGCCAGGAGCGCCATTGGGGGCACGAGAAGAGAATGATCGCTCTGTGCAACCACTTTTAACATTTTGGATTTTTTTTTCCTCCTATGGTTGCAATCTCAGTGCTGCTGCTTTTCTGCAACCGCTTCTTGTCTACATGCATACTTTCCAGGGATGTCTGCTTGACATTTTTCAGGGTGGGCTTACTGATGGTCAAAAAATGTGCCTGCGTATGTGTCATGGAATGCCACTTGTATATTTGATCAGAAGGCTGTGTGAAAAAGAAAATCAATTGGCAGATAGGGAGAAAGCTTTATCACACTTTGACCAGAAGAGTCTGCCCTAGGACCTTTATGGCAGAGATTATTTAAATGAAGATTTAAAGATATTGAAAGTGACATTTGAAATCACATTAAAGAGGATCTTCAACCTGTTTAAAAAACAAAAATGATTTTTTAATAAATGGACAATTAGCTGTCCAGGGGTCCAGCACTGTGCTCACCTAAACCACTTTTTCCTCATTGTTCTGTTCCCCCGGCTCCAGCATGTTTACTGTGGACAGCCGGTTGTGATTCCTTGTGGCTTCAGATCCGGCTGCCCACTGCGCATGTGCGAGCCGCTCTGTGCTTTGTGAATGGTATTTCAGCCTTCGCGGCAAGGGGGGTGGGGGGTGGGTGGAGAACTTCTGATGATCGCTGCGGTAATACTTGTCAAAACCAAAGTTCCAAAAATAGAAGAGGAGGTGGGGGGTGGTTAGAGCATAACGTGTTAATGCGCATATGAGATTTTAGTATATGGGTTTACATATACTGTAAGAAATTAATATATTGTTCTTAATCCCAAATTTGTGGTTTTCTCCAGACAAACTGGACTGTAGTAGTGGCTTTATAGATAATGGATAACACAGTGGTGCTGATACAAACAGGAGTTCTAACCCTTCCCTTTCAATGCAATACAAATGTTTTGGCTAGTGCTGCCCTTTAATATCACCGTTCGTGTTGATTGTAAACTATGAGGCAGCATCCTTACCCCTTTGTTCTTAAAATTTAAATATCTTCATATTATATAATTTCTATAATTTCCACTTTATGACTGCGTAACATATATATATGTGGCATCCAGGAAGTGGGGTTTAATGTTAAGGTTCATGGTTGTTTTCTCCTGTTTGTGCTGGAAACGCGTTCAATCGTGTTCCAGCACTGAGTCTGAGATGTCGGCCCGGATCTTATACTACTAACATTAGGCAACCGGATCCCGATCACAGGATCAATGTGATAGCCTGTGCTCAGCTATCACAGTGATCATTCACTCTGTAACCCTTCCCTATGTTTCTCCTATGAGAAACATTTACCACTAAATTAAAGCCCAATCTGCCCTGAAACAAAAACAAGGTATGATCCACCCTGGTACATTAAATAGTTGTGTACAGTTTTTCTAACACGTGTCAAAGTTGCAAAATTGGATTTGGCTGTTGAGATTGTTTTGACCTTGATGGTGAAGGTAGTAAATATTGTGGATCTGTGGATGTTCTAGTTATTCTCGCATAGTAAATGTTCTGCAGATTCTTTTCATTGTATGCTTTAAGAGTTGTGGAGGTGCTTTTGTATATCGAAAAAAAATTCTGCTAGCATAGAGTTTAGTTCCCTTTTCTAAGTGGTGATTTGCAAACTTTTTATCTTTTTGCTTTTGAAAAAGCAAACTTTCTGTTTAGCATGATTGTTGCATTCTAAGACAATGCTACACCAGAATAGGATCACGCTGTGTTCCATTTCAGAAAGTAAGATGATGGATTTTCAGAGGCTGATTTCGGAGCACATCAGCACAATGAATACCATTCCCTGACCTGTTGGTTTCTTCAGACGATGCTTTTAAGATGTACGAACTCTTGAGCCAAACCTTGATTATATATTACTGCATAAATCGCTTTAGCTTGTGGGAATACGTTGGGGAAAATGTTCAAGTTTGGTCAATTCTTCAGTAATGTAGCATTACTACTGAGTCTTTATTAATTTTAATATTTAGGATATATTTTGGCATAGACAATTATTTGAAGAATCGCTAATGATGTTAATGAAATATTCATTTGAAATTGATCTCTGTCAGGTTTTTGTTGACGTCTGATACCTTGTTTGGTGGATTCCCCTCACCATTCTTTTGGCAATGGTAGTGTTGTCATTTGCACAGGAAGTGAGAGAAATTCTCTATTGGCAAATAAAGCTAATGAAGTTTGTAGCATTCTCCTACTCTTCTAAAAAGAGTGTTTAAAAAGAGTGTTTTTATTGCTACATGTGTCGTCCTGGGAGTTCTTCCTTCACTTTGTATCTTGGGTGATACAATGTCGCTAGTATTGAAAGCAAGGGGAATCTACTTACCTGTGCCCCTGAGACCAGTTTCAGAACGTCAAACTCCTCTGACTGTAACATTAGAAAAAAAAACATTTAGGCTGGACATGTTTTTGAAAAACAGCTCAAGACCTTATATAAAACTAATCAGAAATTCTGTCCAAGAAACAGTGCATCTACAATTTGATATTTTGTTTTATTCCATTATTTTTGCCTAAATTTTTAGCGCTGTTTTTATTAAGGTGGGTGGCACCTGGGCACATTGGGAAATTTCTGTCTTCCACAATTAGACTGTGTTTGTCATTTTTGACCATAAAGTAACCATTCTTGTATTCAAGCCAGGATGTAACACAGCCAGGCTCTGTTTCTTACATGTATACCTATTCTAAATGCTTGAGATTCAGCGGTGTGTACCTTTAAAGGAAACCTGTTGGGACAGAAATATGGGAACTGTAATTGCCAGCTTGATTTTTACAGGTACAAGCTCCAGGACTGTGAAATTTTATCAATGCTACATAACTTAAAAGATCATAGAAAATGCAGGAGGCATTCATCTCCCGCTCAGAACCCACCCTGCAGTAGTGGGCACTGAGACACCTTTCCGCTTAATTTACTGTAGACCCCTCTGGATTTAGTTTTTATAATTTTAATTTTTTTAATAACACATTATTACATATTATTTAATGGTTTTAGATATATTCATATTCTCATTGATGTATGAGATTGATTTTAATCACATCTAAAATCCAATATGTAAGTAGGTGGTATTCCTTGATTGTCCCACAACACATTTATTTACACAGTCAGCCCGCTGTAGTTTGTAGGTGTTTGGGACTTTTTCAATATCACCCACAACATATATAATAAAGTCCCCCTCTTAACATGCCAACTACAGGCTAACATCAATTGGGCTTAAGCTTGAAAAATTCAGGAATTTTTAGTCTGAGAGAAGATACGTTCCCCACAATTGAGATCCCGCAGTGTTTACTATCCTCAGAAATATGGCGGCGCCCATACATATCTAATAGGTTACAAGAAAATGACAGAACAACCACTTCCGGTTTTGATCAATATAAACAACACCTCAACAACCAATCAGGTACCCCTGATGAAGTCACGAGGTACGTGACGTAACAACATAGGGAAGGCGAGGTCACTCTGAACCGGAAGTACCCAGAGGACTAGTAAGACGGCGCTGTAAACGCCGCAACTTGTTTTGCATGTTTTTATTCATATTAATGTAAGGGCATTTAAGTTTTTAAATAAATCTAGTTTTACTCAATACCCACTACACTATTAGAGGCATCTTTCTCTCTCCCTCCACCCCCGGGCTGGCCGCATCTCTGGAGATATTCCCCCTAGGTAGAGACATCCATGCGAGGATTGGAAACATAGGAGGACAATAGTCGGGATACCGAGCAGGGAGAATCCAACAGAGGAAGGAGGAGATTACAGTTGATGCTTACTTTACTCCATATAGAGGTGAGAGTTTTGGGAGACAGGTTGGGATACCATATGAACACCGGGTATTACATATGATACAGCTACTCTGTTCTGAACCAACCTGATACAGATTCCATTGTTTATTACCATGTTCTTGCACTTACCATCAGTATCGAAGAGACTTTGATGTTGAATTACCTTGAATTCATCAGGACTCACATATATTCTTTGGCAATATCAGCACTCTTAGCACTTTACTATATAAGTTTTATACCATCTCTAATTAGGATTTGGACTTTCTTTATCGTACACCACGGGACACAGAGCTAGTCATTACATAATGGGTTAAGGGTCACCAGCGGTGATTGGACACTGGCACAACCAATGGAAGACAGTTCCCCTCCATATAACCCCTCCCATCAGGGAAGTACCTCAGTTTTTTCGCCAGTGTCGAAAGGTGTTGGACGCGTTAGGAGGTGCTAAAGGAAAGCTCTACCAAAGAGACCCTCTGGGGGTAAAAGAGCTATGCTTTCGGATCCATCCAAGACGCCTACAAATGAGCTGAATCTGGATGGGATCCGGGCCTCATCCATGAGGCGTCGCCTGTAATGTCTCTCTTCGGAGGACTGGGCTCTAAGATCCAGCACTTTCGCTATTTCGCTATAAAGTCCTGGTAAGAGTCTTGTACAAGGCCCAGGGGAGAGGTATCCTTTAAATAGGAACCCATATCCCTGAAGGTTGGCACACATAGCCCACCGTGAAGGGTGAAGTTTGGTATCTGTCTGAAATCTTTCAGCAGAAAAACCTGCGGCGTGGATAAGGTGAGATTAGAAGGTCCATAACTAGGTTGGGACCTTTTTCAAAAAATGGATGTCTTCTTTTTTTCCACCACTGGGGGGAGTAAAGAGCTGAATATACTCACCTCACTCTGTTCAGTGTCGGCTTCGGCGAAGTACACTGCTCGTCACCTCCGCTGCTGAGCTTGCTGGGGCACCCCGATCCTCCTTTCGGTGGCCGACCAGACACCTGCAGATGCAGGTAAGTGGGAACAAGGGCTGATGAGAGTCCTCTCTCACTATGGCCACTGCCATAGCGCTAAGGGCCGCGCGCAGCGCGCGCGGGAGCGCGCTTTATCGGAGGGGGGGGCGAAGGCGTGCGCGGGCACGTGGCGCGCGCAGGCACAGAAACTGCGCCAAATTTAAAAGACTGTCAGTGTGAGAAGCACTGCAGCAGCAAGCAAGCTCGTTAGTTCTCTTGTTCCTGGCAGAGAAACACAGCAGCTATACAGGGACGTAAGACTCCATGTGGTTGGATTGGGTACTTCCTAGAAGACATCCATGTTATGCATAGTTATGTGTTAAAAGTTGCATACTTAATGTATTTGCTAAACTGAACACGGTAGTATATGCATTTAGGTACCTTGTATTTTGTCTAAACAGTAAGCCTTCCAGGGGAAGTAATACGGACAAAAAGAGATGATAAAGCACCACCGCCTGAGAGGAGGCTCTAGCTGTGCTGACTCGGTACCTTCCTCTCCTGTGTTGCCAAATGCACCTGTACAGGATGAGCCATTACCTCTGTCAGGTATGGCGGCTTCCCCAGTGAAGCCTGGGCCTGTATATGTCACTGAGGACACTTTATCAGCTGCCCTAAATAATCTGGAGGAAAAAATTGCTACCTTAATCGCTAAGTCCTCTAAAAAGGACAATAAGCGAAGCAGGTCTCTTCCAGTATTGGACCTCCCTTCAGAAGTACCTGAGGGAGGAGGATGAGGAGGAGGAGGCTACATCAGCAGAGGATGAGGAGCCAGATTTTAAGGTCACAGGTACAATGCTATAGCAGTGCATTTAAGTTAACCTCTGCGGAGGTAACGGAATTACCTGTCTCCTCCCTAGGGTCATTAAGATCCCTGCAAGGTGCATGCTCCTTCCCGGTTCATCAGTTACTAGAGGATCTAATATACGCAAACTGGCAACATCCAGATAAGCGTTTCTCACCTCCAAAAAGGTTTAACATTCTTTATCCTATGGGGGAAAATTTTTTAAAGAAATGGAGCCTGCCTGCGGTAGTTGCGGCTATTTCTTGTGTAAATAAAAACCTGACATGTCCGGTGGATAATGTACAAGGGTTTAAAAGATCCTTCTGAGAGGAAGTTGAAATCCTCCTTCCTTTTGGCCGGCTCAATTACCCAACCTGCAGTAGCAGCAGTCGGTATGTGTCAGGTCATCAGCCAACAGGTAAAGCAGGGGCTGAAGGAACTGCCTTCAGAGCAGGCTAGAAATTGGGAAAATTTGCCTAAAGCCTTATGCTTCACAGTGGATGCCATGAGAGATTCTATCATACAGGCATCACGCCTTACACTCCAGCTGGTACAGATGCGCAGAGTACTTTGGCTTAAGCATTGGTCAGCGGAAACCCCATGCAAAAAGCTGTTGGCAAGTTCCCGTACCATGGCGAACGCCTATTTGGGGAAGATTTAGAAAAATATATACAGAAGATATCAAGTGGTAAAACGACTTTTACCTGAGAGAAAGAAAAACAAGAGATCTTGTTTTAAACGCTCTCTCTCCCCAGCTCCCGGGAAATCTGACTCCAACCAGTGGCGGCGGCCTGTTTTAGCCGCCCACAAAAGCCAAGGGGCAAGCTCAGAAGAACAAGAAGCCGTGGGGTGCAAGAGCTAATAAGCAAGCCCCCAAAGCCTCTCAGTGAAGGGGCGCCCCCGCTCGGCCGAGTGGGAGGAAGGCTTTATCACTTCTGAGCGACTTGGGGGTCAGAAATCCAGGACAATTGGGTAGTATCCACAATATCCTCAGGGTACAAACTGGAATTTCGAGAGATCCCACCTTCTCAATTCCGAGGTTCAAGACTCTCCAAGGATCCACAAAAAAGAGAATCCTTCTTCAAAGGTTTGAATCACTTAATGGCTCAAGGGGTAGTTACAGACGTACCCCAAAAAGAGCGAGGTGCAGGTTTTTACTCAAACCTCTTTGTGATTCCAAAGCCAAATGGAGATGTCAGACCCATCCTGGATCTAAAATCCCTAAATCGGTTCCTGAACGATCGCCATTTTCGAATGGAAACGATCCGATCCGTGGCCGCCACTTTAAAGGGCGGAAAATTCATGGCGCCCATAGATATCAAGGACGCACATTTACACATACCCATCCTCCCCGCTCACCAAAGATTCCTAAGGTTTGCGGTAGAAGATCGCCACTTTCAATTTGTGGCTCTGCCGTTTGGTGTAGCCACCGCGCCCATAGTATTCACAAAGGTGCTAGCTCCTCTGTTAGCAAACCTAAGAACACGGGGCATTGCGGTAACAGCCTATCTGGACGATCTACTAGTAATAGATCAGTCAAAGGAGGGATTGGGTCACGCTGTACACACTACAGTAGGATACCTGGAGCATTTAGGATGGATTATAAATTTACAAAAATCCTCTCTCCAGGCCCAAAGAAGGATAGTGTACCTGGGCATGATCATAGATACAGCCCAAAACGGGGTATACCTGCCAGAACCGAAGATACAGTCTCTGAAAGACCTGATCCACAAGGTCAAAGCAAACAAGAGGCCGTCTATTCGCCTTTGCATGAGACTATTGGGAAAGATGGTAGCCTCCTTCGAGGCGGTCCCTTACGCCCAGTTTCATTCGAGACTACTTCAAGGCAATATTTTAGCTTCCTGGAACAGGAAGAGCCAAGCTCTGGATATACCCATGCGCCTGTCCTCACAAGTACGCCACAGCTTCGATTGGTGGCTAGAAGCCAGGAATTTACGGAAGGGAAAGTCCTTCCTCCCAGTGGCCTGGAAGGTGGTATCTAGGGATGCCAGCCTATCGGGCTGGGGTGCAGTATTCGAGGAGGCTTCTACCCAGGGAACCTGGGCCAAGACTCAGGGGATCCTGCCCATCAATGTGCTAGAGATCCGGGCGGTATATCTAGCCCTCAAAACCTGGACATACAGGTTACAGGGCTACCCAGTTCGGGTTCAATCCGACAATGCTACTGCAGTAGCTTACATCAATCACCAAGGAGGCACCCGCAGTCGGGCAGCCCAAAGAGAGGTGAACCGGATCCTGGCATGGGCAGAAGAGCATGTACCTTGCCTTTCTGCAATCTTCATTCCAGGGATAGAAAATTGGCAAGCAGACTACCTGAGTCGTCAGCAGCTGCTACCAGGAGAGTGGTCTCTTCACCCCGAGATCTTTCAGGCCATATGTCTGAGATGGGGAAACCCAGATGTAGACCTGCTATCTGCCAGGTTCAACAAGAAATTGGACAACTTTGTGTCCAGAACGAGAGATCCTCTAGCCTACGGGACAGACGCTCTAATAATACAGACGCTCTAATAACTCCATGGAATCAGTTCTCACTGATCTATGCATTCCCTCCGATCCCTCTTCTACAAAGACTGCTTCGCAGGATCAAGGAGGAGGGAATACCAGTAATCCTAGTGGCCCCAAACTGGCCCAGGAGGCCTTGGTACGCCGAGATTGTAAAAATGGCGATAGGAAGGCCCTGGAAGTTTCCACTTCGACACGACCTGCTGTCACAGGGTCCAGTATTCCACCCTTCCTTACAAAGGCTAAAGTTGACGGCCTGGCTGCTGAGACCCACATTTTGAAAAAGAGAGGGGTCTCTGGTCCGGCTCTTTCTACGCTCATTAATGCTAGAAAGCCAGCCTCCAGACTCATCTATCAGAGAGTCTGGAGAGCATACGTTTCCTGGTGTGAATCCAGATGTTGGAATCCTCAGAAATATGAAATAAGTAGGATTCTTGCTTTTTGCCAGTTAGGAGTGGATATGAATTTAGCCCTTAGCACCATCAAAGGGCAAATATCGGCTCTATCAGTCTTCTTTCAGAGACCATTGGCATCTCACTCCCTAGTTCAGACATTCATTAAGGGGGTACTGAGGATAAATCCTCCAGTTAGGACTCCCTTGTGTCCATGGGATTTGAATTTGGTATTGTCAGTGTTGCAAAAGCAACCTTTTGAACCTATTCGCCATATTCCTTTAATTATATTGAGTAGGAAGTTGGCCTTTCTGATTGCTATAGCTTCTGCTAGGAGAGTATCAGAGCTAGCAGCTCTTTCTTGTAAAGAGCCTTATCTAATTTGTCACAAGGACAAAATCGTACTACGACCCCATCCGGCTTTTCTACCTAAGGTGGTGTCGGCTTTTCACTTGAATCAAGACATTGTTCTGCCTTCCTTTTTTCCAAACCCGCGGACGGCGGGGGAAAAATTATTACACTCTCTCTAGATCTAGTGAGAGCGGTAAGGGTGTATCTGCAAGCAACCGCTCAGATACGTAAAACAGATGTTTTGTTTATTTTACCAGATGGGCCCAAGAAGGGCCAAGCGGTATCAAAATCCACCATTTCCAGGTGGATTAGACAAGTAATTGTTCAAGCTTATGGTTTAAAGAACAGGACTCCTCCTTTTCCTGTTAAGGCGCACTCTACCAGGGCGATAAGTGCTTCATGGGCAGTGCACCACCAGGCTTCGATGGCTCAGATCTGTAAAGCTGCAACTTGGTCTTCAGTCCATACATTTTCCAAATTCTATCAAATAGATGTGAAAGGACATGAGGATTCTGCCTTTGGGCGAAGTGTGCTGCAGGCAGCAGTATAGGGCTTCTGGTCCGCAAGCGGCCTGTTTTGATCTGTGTCTCCCCCCTTCATATGAGCATTGCTCTGGGACGTCCCATTATGTAATGACTAGCTCTGTGTCCCGTGGTGTACGATAAAGAAAATAGGATTTTTATAACAGCTTACCTGTAAAATCCTTTTCTTGGAGTACACCACGGGACACAGAGGTCCCCCCCTTCTTATGGGAACCTTACTGCTTTGCTACAAAACTGAGGTACTTCCCTGATGGGAGGGGTTATATGGAGGGGAACTGTCTTCCATTGGTTGTGCCAGTGTCCAATCACCGCTGGTGACCCTTAACCCATTATGTAATGACTAGCTCTGTGTCCCGTGGTGTACTCCAAGAAAAGGATTTTACAGGTAAGCTGTTATAAAAATCCTATTTTTTTCATTTGCACTATTGCTGATTTTGCACTATTGATCTTTACCTTTGATGTTGCACTTTATATTTATTTTGATTAATATTTATCATCGTCTAGATCATTGCCACTATTTACAGTATGTACTATATATCACTGATATTGAGGAATTGTTGCACTTTAGTGATTGGAATTTATTTATTTTGGCCTTTAGCACGAAAATATTTTTATTTATTTCCTCTGGATTTAGTGCTGTACAATTTCTGTCCTGAGTACAGAGATATAGTTGCTACTTCCTTCAAAATTCTTGCTCTCCATCCTGAAAGGCGTAGTATTGTCCTGCACTTTGCCCATTGAGCCAAACCCATATAGGCGGCCTTCTTTTCCTCCTAGTGCACCAGCAGTATCGGCACCGGGTGTGGCATTGTAAATAAGATGCGCTGAAGCGTGACAATTCGAGGAATTTGGTATTCTTGAGGAACTATGACGAACACTACACAGATGGGGAAAGCATTGACAGGGGAGTGGTGTCTAGCTAAATAAGTACCTTGAGCTTTATGTCCAAGGTTTGTTTTTAGACATTGGCCTTTTTTTCTTATTTCTTCCTGTGTTCTCTGAAGATGACAAGACATCTATGCTGAATAAATAAACTACAAAGTCTGTATACTGTAGCGTATGCTGTAAGAAGTTAGCTGACTTGCATCTGAAGCTACTGTGGCCTTTTATTGCACTCCTATTTCTGAAAGAGACACTGGCTATGGATAATCTTGCATGCTCTGCAAAAGAGGTTTAAACTGATTTGGACCCTAATTATGCATTCCAGTAATTCGTTTTAAATATTGGTTTCTGTTTTTGTGATTTGCAGTATTTTTTGATACACAACTAGCTACTGCTTGTTATAAGTAGTAGAGAAGGGGGCTGGAGATAATCTCCCACAATACAAAGAGAAAAATAGAGAAGCACTATAATGGATATGAAAGACCATGGAAATTCTCAACCCATCATAGGAGGATGAAATGCTGAGAAAAATCTTACAGCAACCCCCAATGTTGACCTTCAGGCACCCACCCAACCTCAGACTTAAATTAAGCAGAAGACTTCATTGTTGCAAGGTTTTGTTCCCATCCCTGTAATTTAAATGGACACAATTACGACAAAAGAATGAAACTACACAGACGCATAAGGAAGATGGTTACGGCACACCTGTGTGACATCATTTCTCACAACCTGATCACGGTATGTAAGACATCGTTTTGGTTCCTAAAGAAAATTTTAGGGAAAACCTTGAAGCTTCAAATGATAATCCTGTTTGGCACAAGAGATAGCAAACTGAGGAAGTTGGCTTTCCAAATCACTATCAGTTTTATGACCATTCTAGCCTCTGACTTTTCCCCTTCCATCCATTTCACAGCCCCCTTCTCTACTCATTACCTGAAAAACATTCTTACTTTTATTAACGTGTATGTGTGGGTTTTTCCAGAGTTTGCTGTCTTTGCAGATTTCTTCTTTAGGCAGGCCATAGATTATGCAATTTTCTTTCCTTCCACCACAGATGGAAGGAAAGAAAATGGCTTGAATTCCCCCATCAACACCGTTTTTTGATAGGGAAATCTCTCCCGCTTGTCGGGGACTTGAACCGGACAGCTGGATAACCTTTGGTGTCCCAGGAGCACAAACTTGACACACACACACAAGATGAGATCATTATATGCTCATTTAATGAGGGGAATAACCCTTTGTTTTATACAAAGTAAAAGAAGGTTGGATTACAATACATTTAGGGTTCAGTTACAGAGAAAAAATAACAATTCTAAAAAAAGGTGTTTACCTTCATATGACTTGTGGTCTCATAATATTTTCGGCAAAAAGTACGGGTCAGGCCGTCCTCAGCCATGCTAATCTTTTCGCCTAAACATTTCTAGCAAGTAAACACATTCCAAGTCAAACTCGGGTAATAGGAATAACATGGAAATATACAGAATAGAGACAGCATAGAAACATCATTAACCCTTCACCGCTCTTGTGCTTTGCCATCGGGGAGCCCTCCCTGTCGGCAGAAAACATTGGTGTTACTGGTTATAGCTGGCGGCACTAATTGTTCGGGTAAAACACATCAGGTTGGTTGTACACAAGTCCATCAATAGAATGACATTGTATACAACCAGGGTGCCCATACATAGATTGAAGTTTGGGCGATCCCAGCTGGACCGCCCGAATTTCAATCCATGTATGGCCTACTTACCATTTACTAAACCTTTGTGTATCAGTACTGCTTGGGCCTTAGAGGAAGGGGCCAGACCCCTGAAAGCTCGTCTTGGAAAAATTAGACTATTGGTGGACCTAAAAAGTATCTCTGAAAATACTTTAGTTGGCGCGCGCCCACTGTCAAATGACGGCGGGGCGGTGCGGCTCTCGTTCTGGGACGCCATCATATGACGGCGTCCCAGAATGGCTGCTCTTGCGCGCCTGCAGCATGGCGATCACAGCTGCGCCGTGTTGCTAAGACACGGCGCGACCCTGAGCTCTATAAAGAGCCACCTCCGCGGCTCTTTAACCATGTGATCGACTGTGTCTATTTACAGCCGGATACATGTAAACATGGAGATGCCGGTAATCGGCTCTCCTCACCTCAGACTGACAGAGCGTGTGGAGAGGAGAGCCAATCAGCGGCATCTCCTCACGGGGGGACATCTAGGAATGTAATCAGGGCACTGATCATCAGTGCCCTGATTACTGTATTACAATGTAGTGTCACCAATCGGTGCCCACCAGTGGCAGAAATCAGTGCCACCATAAGTGCCTATTAGCGATGCCAGTCAGTGCTGGCTGTCAGTGCCGCCTATCAGTGCTGCCCATCACTGCTGTCCATCAATGCCCATCAGTGTCGCCTATCCATACCGCCTATTAGTGCCCACCAGTGCCGCATATTAGTGCCCATAAGTGCGACATATTAGTTCCTTCTAATCAGTGCCCATAAGTGCCGCTCATCAGTGCAGATAAGTGCCACCTCATCAATGCCCACCAGTTCAGCCTATCAGTGTCGCCTCATCAGCGCACATCAGTGAAGGTGAAAAATTACTTGGTTACAAAATTTACTGACAGAAACTAAGTAGAAAACATTTTCTTTTCCAAATTTTTGGTCGTCATTTTTTTTTTATAAAAAACCCAGCAGTGATTAAATACCACCAAAAAAAAGCTCTATTTGTGTGAAGAAAATTATAAAAAAAAAATGGGTTCAGTGTTGCATGACTGCGCAATTGTCATTCAAAGTACGACAGCGCTGAAAGCTGAAAAATGGCTTGGGCAGGAAGGGGGTGTAGGTGCCCTGTAAGTGGTTAAGCATTTTTAAACCTAAAAACAAAAATTTACAGTATTTCAGTATACCGGTCCTTAGAGGTGGTGACTGCATTCAATTTCTTTTTTCAGTTTTTTTTTTGCCTGGTAATCCTGCCATTACCACACTAACTGTTCTAGTGTAACCACTGTACACTGTACACTGTACACCACTGAGTGGCATCGTCGTCCTAGGACAGGGAGTGTTAGGCTGTTCCAACAGCGTGGTATGTTCCTAACACCTTCCTCTCTACTTAACAGGGGGGGGGGGGTGATTTGTAATCCACAGAGATATCAGGGAACAATGATAACTAATAACACTACAGAGGCAAAGAACACAAAGTTACCAGTTCAAAGATTTCTGACTGAATTTACAGCAAATTTTGCATTCGTTGAACAGATATAATAAAACGCTTGTAATGGTATATGTAAAGTACTAAAGGAAAGAGAAGGGAAATGTATTGTTTACCCTCGCTGTGGCGATCCAAGTGCTCTAAATTGGGCTACAATCACCTTAAAGGATAAGTTCACCTTTCTGAAAACAATCACTAATCACCAATATTGTGGGAGTTAACAAAACTGCCATTGCACCAGTGGTGATTTTTTTTCCAATTATTAGTTGCCACTGACACCAATGATGACTCCCAGCTTTCTCTTTCTGTGGTACATTGCAAAACATGCAGCAGAAAATGTTCAAGCATTTTAAGATGCATTACAGCCTATTTATTTTGGCGCAATAAACGTCAATTGGAAAAACTTGCTGCTATTCTGCAGTACCCTGGAGGTGTCGGGGACTGCACTTGAGACTCTAATTTTCAAGTTGATTATCATTGTTCTGTAGTATTTCCCTTTCACTTCTCCCCTGGCTGCTATACAGTGAAGGAAAAAAAAAGCATTTGCAGATTTTGTACGTTTACCCACTAACAGAGAAATGGTCTAGAATTTTAATGGTAGGTTTATTTTAACAGTGAGAGACAGAATAACAACATCAATTTCCAGAAAAACACATTTCAAAAAAGTTATGAATTGATTTGTAAGATTTCTGGCTCCCAGGTGTCTTCTATACAGGTAACAAGCTGAGATTATGAGCACTTTCGTTAAGGCCCCTTTCACACTGGGGCGTTAGGTGCGGTGGCGGTATAGCGCCGCTATTTTTAGCCGCTAGCGGTGCGATTTTAACCCCCGCTAGCGGCCGAAAAAGGGTTAATACCGCCCGCAATGCGCCTCTGCAGAGGCACATTGCGGGCGGTATTACCGCTGTTTCCCATTGCTTTCAATGGGAAGGAGCGGTGTAGGAGCGGTAAACACACCGCTCCTCTCACCGCTCCAAAGATGCTGCTTGCAGGACTTTTGGAGCAGTCCCGCCAGTGCATCCCCTCAGGCTTTCACATTGAGAGTGCAGGGCAGGAGTTTTTCAAGCGGTATTTAGGCGCTATTTTTAGCGCTAAAATGCCTGAATAACTCTTCAGTGTGAAAGGGGTCTTGGGGAGTGCTCCTAATCTCAGTTTGTTACCTGTATAAAATGCACCTGTCCACAGAGGCAATTAATAAGATTCCAATCTTTCCACCATGGCCAAGACCAAAGAGCTATCCAAGGATGTCAGGGACAAGATTGTAGACCTACACAAGGCTGGAATGGGCTACAAGACCATCACCAAGCAGCTTGGTGAGAAGGTGACAACAGTTGGTGCGATTATTCACAAATGGAAGAAACACAAAATAACCGTTTCCCTCGTTCTGGGGCTCCATGCAAGATCTCACCTCGTGGAGTTTCAATGATCATGTGAATGGTTAGGAATCAGCCCAGAACTACACGGGAGAATTTTGTCAATGATCTCAAGGCAGCTGGGACCATAGTCACCAAGAAAACAATTGGTAACACACTATGCCGTGAAGTACTAAAATGACACAAAACACACAGCCAAGGCAACAAAGGAGTGGCTCAAGAAGAGGCACATTAAAGCAGTTGTATACCCGCACATGTGTTTAAAAAACAAACAAAAAAAAACACACTGTACGGCAAAGGCATAATGAGCTAGTATGCATTGCATACTAGCTCATTATGAAATGCTTACATTAGAACGAGGTCCCCGTATCGCAGCCCGGCCCATGCCGAGGGAGCTGACAATTTTGCCCTCTGCGTTTCTTCCGGGTTCGCGACTCTGGCTCCGTGAGTGGCCGGAGCCGCGATGATGTCACTCCCGCACATGTGTGCGGGAGTCTTCTTCCCGGCAAGGTCCGGCAGCGTCTGCCGGACCTTCAGTCGGGCATTCACAGCGCATGTGCCACTGACATCAGCGGCTGCATGCAAAGTTAATATCTCCTAAACCATACAGGTTTAGGAGATATTCATTTTTCCTACAGGAAAGATGTTTTGCCTGCACAAAGTCCAAAAAACTGCTGAAAAAACATTTAAGTTCACTTCCACTACCACTGGTAACACATATGAAGTGAAGGACTTTATCTGTTGCAATACAGAGAGAGCTGTATATGCCCTGGAGTGCAGCTGTGGTTTACAGAACATTGGACGCACAAAGAGACCACTAAAAGTACAAATCAAAGAACATATACAAAACATCATTAAGGTTTTCGACAAACGGTGTCTCTAAACATTTTGCAATACACCACAAAAAAGATCCAACACATTTGAGATTCTGGGGCATTGAACCCTATAAGAGACACTGGAGAGGGGGACATAAAGTTAGAACCCAGAGCCAACTTGAGTCCAAATAGATATTTGTTTTAGACATGTTCACGCCCCGTGGCCTTAACATAGAATTTGATCTTAATTGTTTTATCAGTGACTTTTAAAGATCCCTTGCCTCCTTTTATAGATACACTTCCTTTGTTCTATCAGCGACTTTTAAGATCCTGCCTCCTTTTATATATTTATTGTATTGGTGTTCACCAGTCCTCTACTTTCATCTTATTTGACCCTCCTCCTAACAGCACAATATACATATTTTTATACTGCAATGTATTTCAGAATATCTATGGTTACTGATTTTATTAGCAATTGATTTTATGCCGCCTTCTGCTAAAACATCACTTCCAGAGTCCTAATTTAAACACCCGTTTTTATTTACTCTGACCATGGCTACCCCTATTTTTATCTTGTTCATCTTGGTTTTTTATCTTCTTTTAAATGCTAGTTTTTACCCGTTTTTTTTTATCCAATTTTTTCTCCCATTTTAATAAAATTTATGTTGCCCCATGATATAAGTTACTCTGTGCGCCTCAGGTCACAAATCTATTTATATACCTGTAAACAATTCACAACAGGAAGCCATCAGTGCCTGTATGTCCATATATAACCACAACAAAATGGCCGCGGTTGTAGACCATTGGAATAATCACATAGAAAATGCTATTCTAACTATAGGCGGGCTACAAGAAAATGGCCGGCCGGCGTTTTTCCTATTCATTATATAAAGACACTTCCGACGTCCAGAATGTATCTCCGATGAAGTTGCGTGACAGTGGCGATACGCGTCAGACACTAGGACACCGGAAGTGATGTTTACACAGCGCAAGCTCGCTGCTCATTTGATACACACTACATTACCGTTTTAAATGTGAGTACCCTGTTTGTTATATGTTTGAATAAACCGCTGAGTGTTTGAAACATATTACACTAGAGAGCCTCCTCTGTTTTCTCTACTCTGCCTGGTGACACACTTTTGGAGCTGTCTTACCGATCACCCAGCCTGGAAGGAAGCCTTAACCCCCTAGATGCCACACTACTGGAAGGACGGATAGGAGTTATCCCCTCTACCCCCGAGTGATTCCATTGGTTTTATTGAATGCTGCTTACCTTGCAGCTGTAAGGTAATTTGCTAGCACACCTTCGGGTGTCACCATACACCAAAGATTCACCATCAAGTCACCTTGCCACCTGCTGATGTCACCCAGCACTTTACTTGCAATTTCTTTTGATTAAATTGCGTCACCTCTTGGACTGAGTCACAGTTGCACCATTTGCACTTTGTAACAATTGGACAATCTTGTGGTTCCATCCACCATTCATACGATGTGATTTTACTCACATTATACAGTCACCTATTTGTATTTATTTGTACTCCTATTCAGTTCACTGTTTTATTCATCGCATTATTGTTGTATATCAGTGACCGTATATACGCGAGTATAAGCCGACCCGAATATAAGCCGAGGCACCTAATTTTACCACAAAAACTGGGAAAACTTATTGACTCGAGTATAAGCCTAGGGTGTGCCTCACTTTGCCTCACTGTGTCCATGCCTCACTGTGTCCATGACTAGACTGACGTTTAACATGGGAGTCTATGGAAGGGGTGCCTGGCTTTGAAAAATCGGTGCTCCCCGACCGTAGGTCCCCTGGACAAGACACTTTTAAAACTTGTAGAGGAAGAGTGAGGCTACATGTGTGCCAAGTTTGGGGTCCAGAGGACCTACGAACGGCCGGTACCGGGTCCCCAAAAATCACCAGAGAAATGACCGTTTAACATGGGAGTCTATGGAAGGGGTGCCCGGTTTTGAAAAATCGGTGCTCCCCGGCAGTAGGTCCAAGAAACTTTGCACACTTGTAGAAGCAGAGTGGGGCTATATGTGTGCCAAGTTTGGGGTCCAGGGGACCTACGGACGGCCTGTACCGGCTCCCTAAATTCCGGGAGATCAGGCACAAAAAGGTGACTTGAGTATAAGCCGAGGGGGGCATTTTCAGCACAAAAAATTGTGCTTAAAAATTTTGCTTATACTCGAGTATGTACGGTATGTTCAGTTATTCAGTTTGATTGGAGCATAACACCATCCTGCGATTTCCTCTGCATATATTATATTCACGTTGTGATTTTATTTATGCACTTGAGTCACCTTATCTGCACTGTTTGCACATTTATTCAGTTCACCTTTGGATGCACCTTTACTGTATCTTGGTATTTATAGCGATTTTTCTTTCAGTCAGTCTATTTGCACATTCATTTATCAATTATACTATTTTGGTTATTTATACACTTTACCATTTACACCATTATTATAGGCTTACCTGTAGGTAAAAATTTAAAATAAGGGTATACAACCGCTTTAAGGTCCTGGTCTCCAGACCTTAATCCCATAGAAAATGTGGAGGGAGCTGAAGGTTCGAGTTACCATACGTCGGCTCGAAACTTTAATGACTTGGAGAGGATCTGCAAAGAGGAGTGGGACAAAATCCCTCCTGAGATGTGTGCAAATCTGAAGGCCATCTACAAGAAACGTCTGACCTGTGATTGCCAACTAGGGTTTTGCAACCAAGTACTAAGGCAAGGGGTCAAATACTTAAGCGGAGGTCCACCGAAAATACAAAATTTTACATTGACAGTCTCCTTATAAAATCTTAAACATTTGAAGAAAAAACATAATTTTTTTTACTTCCCAAAATGCCCTGTCCTAATCTGCCACTTACTATTCTGCAGAGCTCCTAGTTCTCTTCCTCCCTCGCCTGTGCTCCTGGGGAATGGGGCCCGCTGTCCTCTGGGATGTGTGTGTGTGTCCCAGAAGATAGCTGGCCAGTCACAAATCAGGACGTCACTGGATGCAAAGCGCCTTGAGGCGATTTAGTTAGCATATGTAGCGCTATACAAGTTATTCACTCACAAAGCACCGCAGGAAACGGACAGTGAAGCCGCAAGGCTCCACTGCCGGTTTCCCTTAGAATGGCGGCGCCGGCACCCGATCCGTTTGACAATTCGGCCTCGGGGGGGGGGGGGGGGGGGGGGCGACATTGCGGGCTCCCTGGACAGGTAAGTGTCCTTATTAAAAATCAGCAGCTACAGTGTTTGTAGCTGCTGGCTTTTAAAGAAAAAAAATTGCGGGTGGAACACCACTTTTATTTCACTCATTAAAATGCAAATCAATTTATAACTTTTTTTAAGTGCGCTTTTCTGGATATTTTTGTTATGCCTCTCACTCTTAAAATAAACCTACCATTAAAATTATAGACTGATCATTTCTTTGTCTTTTTTCCCCTCACTGTATAATAGGTTATGTAGGAAGGTGAAGAAAAAGGGGCTGTGCTAGAAAATGTACTCTTCTGAAAAAGTTCAGAGGGCACATTGTAATTTAAAGAAATTTTTTTTTGTGGAAAGGTAAAACGCTACAATAATTTAAAGACTTGATTTTCTGTTCTTTTACCCACAATTCTTTTTTTTTTTTTAAGTTGTAACAGGGTCTCTTTAAACATGTGATTACCGACATGTCCAGTGTTGGATACGTTTTATTGATGGGTATAATAATAATAGGTCTAATTTAATACTAGGAAGCTTTCCTTGAAACAAATCTCTTGTAATTGCAGTGGCAATATAGGGATTTTGTAAATGTTCTGCTATAAATACTAAAGATTGGAATTTCATATCATACGGAGCTCTTTTGATGTGTCATCATAGAGCACAATAAATTCCAGCATTGTCGTTTTTGAATGCTTTCTTCTTTGTTTATGCATACATTTACACTTTAAAGGCACTTTACATAGAGCTAAGCTGTAAATTTCAGAGCTTCCAGAGGGCACCCCATTAAATGTAAAACCTAACAAAGGTCAGTTTAAAGCTTTATGCTTGGAATTCTAATTATCTGAATATAAATGTGTCAAAGGCTCAACTGCTTTTCTTCCAAAGCAATGAAAATTAAATTGTCTGATAAGTGACAGTGTGGAAAGTACCCTGCTGTCTTAGCCCGAAGCAGTCACCGATACTACGGACAGACCTGACAGTCTTATATGCGGAGAATGGTGACTCACGGAAACAAGCCTAGAGAAAAGCATCAGTTATTTATATGGAAAATTTACATTTCAGGTTTAAATATTTTTGTTTCTCAGCCTGTGAAATGTCATATCTTTGTGAGTATGTATGCATACACAGGTATAAAAATTTGTGATCCCAATATTCTGCACAAAGCGTTCTACAGAATTGTCTGCCCAAGGTTTCATGGTAAAAAAGTGCTGCCCGGCATTTTCTTTTAGTGGTCTTCTAGGATAGTCCAATGTATAATTTCGGTCTCTGACCCCTTGGTGTACTCTGCGTAGTTCCTCTTCATTCCTCCTGACTAGGGTTGTCCCGATGCCGATACTAGTATCGGTATCGATACCAAGCATTTGCCTGAGTACTTGTACTCGGGCAAATGCTCCCGATGCTTCACCCGATACTTGTGATCAGTGCGGTGGGGGAAGTTACCAGCACCGATCACCGCTGTATAAATTTAAAAGTAGTTTCTCCGCTTCTCTCTCTCCCCCCCCCCCCTTGCGCAGCTTTCAGCTGCTTTAAAATCAGCGGTGATCGGTGCTTGTAGCTCCCCCACACACGATCACAGCTGATTGTCCCCGTATACTCCTCCAGCCCCCTCCGTTTTGCTGCTGTCTCCATGCCGCTGTCTCCCTCCGTGCTGCCGCCCCCCTCCGTGCCGCTGTCCCAATCCGTATCCCCCTCCGTGCTGCCATCCCCCTCTGTTCTCCTCCTCCACCCCCTCAATCTGTCAGGATGGAGAGCGGAGGTAGGAGCCGGTAAATCCGGCTCCTTACTTGTCGGAATGTACAGAGTCAGTGATCACTGACTCTGTCCATTCACATAACTGAAACATCGTAAACTGTGTTTACAATGTTTCCGTTTATGAAAGAAGAGAAGCCCCTGTCTTCTCTCCATTCATTTTCAGCGCAGCTGAGGCTGCTGAGAAAGGGACTGGGGAATCTGTGTCCCTAGCCTAATCCCTTTCCCTGTCTCAAAGGGGAGATGTCAGAGGTCTGTTAAGACCCCTGATATCCCACCAAAGCCCCCCAACAGGGCTGATAAAAAAGAATAAAATAAAAATAAAATAAAAATTAATTGTAAAAAATAATAAAAAATAGAAGAAAACACACACTGACACTGTCCACATCCCCCCCCCCCCCATTAAAAAAAGAAAGCATTGTAAAAAATAAATAATAAATAGTAATCGGTATCGGCGAGTACTTGAAAAAAAGTATCGGTACTTGTACTCGGTCTTAAAAAGGTGGTATCGGGACAACCCTACTCCTGACATGTCAGATCCCTGGGCTGTGATCAAAGTGATATATGATAACTCTGTTGTGATGAAGCTGGAGCCATAAGTAGAGGCTGACAATGTATGTATGCAATGGTGTCATTATTGAGCACTTAAAGCGTTTGTTACCCCAACACTTCATATTCCTGATATGTGCCTGCTGTAACATGTACTTGTATGAGAAAGCATCCTGTTCTCTTGTATTGCTTTCTTTATGTGAAGTTCCTGCCAGTCCCTCTGTTTTCCTATTAGGAACTGACCACACTAAGCAGTAGAGCACAGCGTGGTCAGTTTAGCTATTCTGGGAACTCTGTGTGCTTTCTAATGATCAGACTTGTCTTGAAATGCCCCCCCCTCCCCCCTGCACAGCCATTCACTGGGAAGCTCAGTGTGCTGCTGCTTCTCTTCCCCCGCCCCCCCTCCCCCAGCTCTTATGCAGCTGAGAACAGAGGGAATGCAATCATTTACCGTATATCCTCGAGTATAAGCCGAGTTTTTCAGCACATTTTTTTGTGCTGAAAATGCCTCCCTTGGCCTCATACTCGAGTCACCATTTTGCGCCTGATCTCCCGGACTTTGGGGACCCGGCACCGGCTGGCCGTAGGTCCCCTGGTCCCCACACTTGGCACACATATATACCCACTCTTCCTCTACAAGTGTGCAGAGTTTGTTTTCCGGGGGACCTACGGCCGGGGAGCACCGATTTTTCAAAGCCGGGCTCTCCTTCCATGGACTCCTATGTTAAACAGTAATTTCTCCGGTAATTTGGGGACCTGGTACCGGCCGGCCGTGGACCCGAAACTTTGCACACATGTAGCCCCAGTTATCTTCTACAAGTCTGCAAAGTTTGCTGTCTGGGGGACCTACGGCCAAGGAGCACCGATTTTTCAAAGCCGGGCACTCCTTCCATATACTCCCACGTTAAACGTAAGGTGAGACACAGTGAAGCATGCAGATGGATACCCTAGGCTTATACTCGAGTCAATACGTTTTTCCAGTTTTTGTGGTAAAATTTGGTGCCTCGGCTTATATTCGGGTCGGCTTATACTCGAGTATATACGGTATATAAAAAAAGAACATTTACAATGTTTTTTTTTCCCATATCTATACACAAATGTTTTGCCTTTCATTTCTATTTTAAACTGAATGTTTTTTTTTTTGTTTTGTTTTTTTTACAAAGTGATCGTTTACAATCACTTTAAATTAAATCATAATACTCTGGCTTGTGCATTTTATCATCATTTTTGATCTAACTGGTCAAATTTTACAATCTGTCATGGCCACCTAAAACTACTCCAAGTGTGTGTACAGTCCTTTCCCAATCAGGTGGAGTTGCATCCATGTTTTAAAGTGTTACTAAACCCAGGATTCACCATATTTGGTCTCCCACAGTACACAGAACGTGGAAATGCAAAAATTTTAGTAATTATAAACTGCTAAATACCTTTTTCTCATCAGCAGTACAGTGGATATAAAATGTCTACACACCCCTGTTAAAATGTCAAATTACTGTGACGTAAAATAACGAGACAAAGATAAATAATTTCAGAACTTTTTCCACCTTTAGTGTGATCTATACACTGTACAACTCAGTTGAAAAACAATTTGAAATCTTTTAGGATGGGAATTCAAAATAAAATGTAGTTGCATAAGTGTGCACACCCCCTTATAACGGTATGTAGCTGTGTTCAAAACTGACCACTTCCTGACCACCCACCGTCGTTGTACGTCAGTAATTTGATGTTGGATACCAGGGTTATAGCAGCAGATAGAGCTGTTTTGCATGTTTTGAGTTACAGAAGAGGTGTCTAGGGCTAGAATTATTGCTCTAGCGATCGCGGCGATACCTCACATGTGTGGTTTGAACACCGTTTTCATATGCGGATGCTACTCACGTAAGTGTTCGCTTCTGCAGGCGAGCAAGGCGGGACGGGGCGCGTTAATTTTTTTTTTTTCTTATTTAACATTTTAATTTTCTATTTTTACACTTTTCTTTAAAACTACTTCCCTACCGCCGGCCGTCATATGACGTCCTGGACTTTCGAAGGGGATATCTGAATGATGCCTGCAGCTACAGGCATCATTCAGATATCATTCTTTGCAGCCGGCGATTCTGTGCACGGTAAGAATGCTCATAGCGACAGTTCCGCCGCTTGATCGTTCTTAGAGGCGACGGGAGGGGACGTCCCCCGCCGCTATCCGGTGCTTCTCCGGGCTCTCCCGTGCCATCGGGGGCCCGGAGGAACGAATCGGTTGGCGCCGGATGACGACGATAGAGATTTCTCTGACCGTCGGAGGCCCGGGCGCGACGTTATGACGTCACGCCGGGGATCCCGAATGTAAACAAAGCCGCAATAGCGGCTGTCAGCATGAGATTGGTGAATTTTTTTTCTCGATCTCATGCTTTCCAGCCTGGAGGACAGATGTGGGGTCTTATTGCGCTGTGTGTGGGGGGGGGGGGGAATTCTCCACGGAGACCACTTTAATCTGAAAACGGACTTCTCACTGAAGAAGAGGATAACCGGGGTTATGGTAGCTAGCTGCTGCCATAACGATATCCCTCTTCAAAGTGCCGACGTACATCGGTGGGAGCCGGTCAGGAAGTGGTTAAGGACGAAATCTATTTTTTTTACACTTGATGTTTACAAGTTAAAATCTGTTTTTTTTCCCCAAAAAAATTACTTGGAACCCCCGAACATTTTGTTTGTTTGTGTGTGTGTGTGTGTGTGAATATATTATAGTATATATTTTTTTTTCAGACACCCTAGAGAATAAAATGGCGGTCGTTTCTATATACAGTATTTGCGCAGCGGCTTTACAAACAAAATTTTTGGGAAAAAAATACACTTTTTTTAAATAAAAAAATAAATTAAAATTGGCAAAAAAAAATTATATTGTGAAAGAAAATGTTACGCAGAGTAAATTGATACTTAACATATCATGCTTCAAAATTGCGCCCGCTCGTGGAATGGCGACAAACTTTGACACTTAAAAATCGCCATAGGTCACATTTAAAAATGTCTACAGGTTACCAGTTTTGAGTTAGAGGCCTTTTGCTAGAATTATTGCTCTCGTCGAACGATTGCGGCGATGCCTCACATGTGTGGTTTGAACACCGTTTACATATGTGGGCGCGACTTACGTTTGCGTTCACTTCTGTGCGCGAGCACGGAAGGATGGCGCTTTAAATTTTTTTTCTTATTTTATTTTACTTTTAATTTTTTACACAGTCTCTTAAAAAAAAAAAAAAAAATTGGATCACTTTTCTTTTTATTACATGAAATGTAAACATCCCTTGTAATAGAAAAAAAGGCATGACAGGATTTTATTGTGAGATCTGGGGTCAAAAAGACCTCAGATCTCACATTTACACTTTATTTTTTTATTACTTTAAGCCTGGGTTCACACTAGTGCGATCTCAGAGATCGCATGTGATTTGCACCCGCACCACAGGTGCCGATCATATGCGTTCTCTGAGCAAAACATATTCCGCCATATAGTTGTATGGCGGAATTTGCATTGGATTCGCACAGAAAATAGTGCAGGGACTTGTTTTTCCCTGCACTAGAATTGGAACGCATGGGTGTTCTCTCACCTATGCAATCTGATTCCTGTGCGAGTTTGCAGTGCGATCTGTGAACTAAACTGGGGTCATTAAATTTGTTAATGACACCTGCAGCGGTTCGCAGTAGGCAGTGTAAACTGCCTGCGGGAGAGGAGCGATGCGGGAACCAGCGCTGGTTCCCGCATCATACTAGTAGTGTGAACTCAGGGTTATTGCAGAAAAATTAAATATCCCTTGTGACAGGCACTCTTTATGGAGACATCTGTCTCCTCTGCCCTTTACAAGCACCTGATCACATCAAGATTGATGTGTTCAGATGCCTTCCATATTTAGAAATGGCACTGTTTACATCCGTGAAACCTGGAGTGACAAATTTGCTCACCGCTCCAGGTTTCCTATACCATAGAGCGCATCGGAGACCTTTCAGTGCTCCACCAGCTCTATGGTAAGCCAGCTGAACACTCGGGTCTCCAGGTGGGAAAGCTGCTTAAGGCAGTGGGAGGGGGAATGTGTCCCCCCTGCTGCTTGTGAAAGCAATCCCGCTGCTAATTAGCCGCTAGGATTGCTTTTACAAGAGCCTACCGCCAGCTAAAAAAAAAAACTATGCAGCTATAGGCATCATCCTGGCATAATCACTTAAAGCCAAATTATGTACATGTACGTGATTTGGCATGAAGTGGTTAAGGTCCAAATTAAATTTAAGCAGTGCAATAATTACTTTATTCCTCGGTCTTGATTCCAAACACTCTTTCCTAAGCCATCCTACAGTGTAATGGACCCAAGTCAGTTACCCTTAGGATTCAAGATAATTACCTGCTCTGGGATCTGCTCATTCAGTCCCTGGGCACTGGTCCCCTCGCCACTCCAGTGAGTTCTCCTGCCTCTGGAGCCTATGAGAGAAGGCCCAGCCATTGGAAGTGTCGCCTCTACCATTAGGAGGTATCCACATCATTACAGGCCAGTAGAAAGTAGGATTATCATGTGACTATGGCTTCAGGTGAATAAAATGGGCATTCAATTTGTTTTATTTTGTTTTCATTCCAGCCGGTAGTGACAGGAGGCTTGGAGGGATTGCTAATATCTTAGCGTTGGGCTTTAATTAGAAAAATGTGCGAACCCTAGGTGAAATTTATCGAACATTGCATGAAAACATTTATAAATAGACCCCTAAGAGTCAGATGACACTTGGTGACATTGCTGTTCTCCAAACACTATATTTAGAAAGGTTTTCCAGTCTAAGTAGAAAGCAAATTCCTGTTTGTAGCAACATTGCCTGTCTCAACCCTGGCAAAACAAAGCAAGCTGACCATGGGCTGACAGTTGTCTCCCTGTAAATGCTATATTTAACCACTTGCTTACTGGGTGCTTAAACCCCCTTCCTGCCCAGACCAATTTTCAGCTTTCAGTGCTCTCACTCTTTGAATGACAATTGTGCGGTCATACAACACTGTACCCAAATTACATTTTTATCATTTTTTTCCCCACAAATAGAACTTTTCTTTTGGTGGTATTTAATCACTGCTGGGGTTTTTATTTTTTGTTAAAAAAAAACTAAAGACCGAAAATGAAAAAAAAAAAAAACGGTTTTATATTTTGTTATAAAATTGTGCAAATGGGTAATTTTTCACCTTCATTGATCTACACTGGTGGGCATTGGTAGGTGGCACTGGCAGGCACAGATGAGAGGTGGCTGTGGCTCTTCCTCTTTGGGACCAATGTCCCTTTCACAGAAGCCGGTGAACGGCTTTTTTTTTTCTGCTCAGCGTGGGGGGGGGGGGGGGAGGAGGAGGTTTACAGATCTTCCATTTAGATCACGTGATCAGCTGTCATTGGTGGACAGCTGATCATTTAATAAGGATCCGTGATCGGCCCCTTACTCTGATATGTGATCAGTCGAGTCTCATTGACGCAGTAATCACAGGGCGTGCAGGCAGCTCATGCATAGGAGGATGTCATATGATGGCGTCCCGGCATTGTAGGGCTGCGCTGTAGCCATCGTTCAGCTATAGCGCGGACGCGAGGAGGTTCATATATAAACTGCTGGTTTTGTCTTTGCGTATGCTGTTCATTTCCTATTATAATTCATATAGCATTGCTTTTAGCCTTTTATTCCTCAAACCTAACTAAAAATTGACCGTAGCAAAATTAGGGGGCATACGCCAAATAGATCTTCCTCATCTTGTGATGAGCTAACAGAGGCTACAGTCCTATATGTTGGCCACACCCACTGCGGTTCACCCTTACTGGGCTTGTATACTAATAATCAGGGTGAAACGCATCAGGAAAGGGGTCTGTGTTCTATCAAGTGGCTGGGCCTGACATCACATGCTTATGTATTCAGAGCTGTGTTGTCAGGTCAAATAGGGGAAGGTAGGAGGATGCAATATTTCTGAAAAAATAAACAATAACTTTTTTGTACTCTGAGCATATTTAGAGGAATAACACTTGGGCCCCTTTCACACTGGGGCGGGAGGTGCGGTGGCAGTTAAGCGCAGCTATTTTTAGTGGCACTTTACCGTCGGATTTGCGGCGGTATAAGGTCGCTAGTGGTGCGGTTTTACCCCCGCTAGCGGCCGAAAAAGGGTTACCACTGGCAATGTGCCGCCGGCGGTATAGCCGTGGTGTCCCATTGCTTTCAATGGGCAGGAGCGGTGAAGGAGCGGTAAACACGCCGCTCCTTCACGATCAAAAGATGCGGATAGCAGGACTTTTGGAGCGGTCCTGCTAGCGCACCGCTCCAGTGTGAAAGCCCTCAGGCTTTCACACTGGAGAAACAGCAGCCGCGGTTTCAGGTCGGTTTGCAGTTGCTATTTTTAGCATTATAGCGCCTGCAAACTGACTCAGTGTGAAAGGGGTCTTAGACATGTGCATGTATTGCAGAGTAATTATGTGCATTGTAATAATATTTTACTTTGACTTGACATATGCTTTAAGATTAGCTGTGTGAAAATCTTTATAAAACCTACAACAAAGGTTCTGTTGCATTTTTTCCCCTCTCCTGAAGAGCTGTCACTTCATACAGGACTTTCCATCTTTGTTAGTCTGATTGCTTGTCTTTATGGACAGCTGTTTACTAGCTGGAGACATTTTGACACACTTATGATACACTCTGTAGTTTGCATTGATGAGACTACAGCTCACCCATTGATTTGACCTTTCGTAATGCGCTTGATGTTGACACTTTTTTGCTGTCATAGCAACACGGCCTGTCTGCGTGATACAATTCTGCTGCAAGACTAAATCTTTCACTGGGTTCTGCTTCTGTCCCTCATGGAGTCACGTCTCCTAAGGGCAGTTTCTTTGATTGTTCTCTAAGCTGCATCTATTCTTGCATAACTTTATTACAGTGAGTGCACATATCCCCATCATTTTATTTCTTCTAGACAAACAGCTGACATGTAATTCTCATTTTAAATTGGTCTCTGAAAGTCATTATGTGTAAATATTTTCCGTACATTGATCTGCAGGGTACACTTCGTGAACTGAAAGGTGTCTCATGAGGACACAAGCCTGTCATCTGAAGGAGAGTAAACATAGTCGAAGTCTTGTCTTCTCCAACTGCTTGTAATACTAAACACATGCTATGAAAGGAAATAATAATATATATATACAATGTGTTTTATAAATCTGTAATTTAATATATTTTTCATTTGCCGTTTACCCTACTCATGACCATGAACTCTCTGCAGGACTACGCATAAAGAATCTACCAGCTCCTGATAGTATGCAACAGGGTAATAAGTGAGTGTTTTGGCATTGTAATGGGTAGTCAGGTAGAGTGTTGGGTGTCCCGGAAGCCACTCATCAAGTTAAGGCCTGCTGTGTGATGGTCTCAGCCTGTACCCCCACCAGTTCATGCCCCCAACACATTTCACTACGCCTACCGGAGCGTACTTATGAGTACGCTCCAGTGGGCGGAGTGAAACACTATCACACGGCAGACCTTGACTTGATGTGTGGTTTCCGGGACACCTAGTCACTCTCTACCATTGCATGGAGCATAGACGAGCCCCCTTCCCCGCCAGCACTCTCGGCGGTGGGCACAGGACTTCATTCCAATACAGCCTAAACAGCTCACACACACATCTTAGTTCACAATGGGCAGTCAGGGATACACTTAAAGTGGATGTAAACCCTCACATATACCCAGTGAAGTGAATAACCTCTGATGATACACAGAGATGTAACAATTGCTCCACGTTTTACTTGTTTATCTGCATTCTTCTCTTTTTTACATCCCTTCAGAAATTCTGGATTTAACCCCTTAACGACCGCTCACTGTATATATACGTCGGCACAATGGCACCGACAGGCACAATCACGTAGAGTGTACGTGATTGCCTTTGTACAGTTGGGGGGTCCAATCGGACCCCCCTTCTGTACAGTGAGCGGTCGGAATTCGTTGGGGAGCGATCCGACATGGGGGGACGGCCGTTCGATTCCGGCCACCCCCCGCGATCGCTCCTGGCGAATGGAAATGCCCCCTCTGTCTGTGTAATGTTTACACAGACAGAAGAAGCAGGAGGAAGTGATGTCATCTCCTGTGCGGCGCTCACATATACCGAGCGCCGTACAAGAGAAGATACACAGGTTAGTGCACAAACACTACACTAACACCAGCACACATAGGCACATAAATCGCCCCCCCAGATCACCCCCCAGCCCCCAGTCACAGTGTCACTGATTGCAGTGACCATTTATTTAGTGATCACTGCAATCAGTGACATTTGTGACTAAATGTGTCACTACATTTCGTTTTAGGTTCAGTGTAGCCCCCTAACCCCCCCTAATAAAGGTTTAACCCCTTGATCACCCCCCAGATAACCCTTTCACCCCCTAGCACCGCCGTCGCTAAGCGATCATTTTTCTGATCGCTGTCTTAGCGTCGGTGATGCAGATCGGTACCCAGTAATTTTTTTTAGGTTCGCCGCAGGTTTTTATAGCGTCAGGTACCCCCATAAATGATCTAATAAAGGTTTAACCCCCTTGATCGCCCCCCAGGTAACCCTTTCACCCCCTATCACCACTGTCGCTAAGCGATCATTTTTCTGATCGCTGTCTTAGCGTCGGTGATGCAGATCAGTAGCCAGTAATTTTTTTTAGGTTCGCCGCAGGTTTTTATAGCGTCAGGTACCCCCATATATTATCTAATAAAGGTTTTAACCCCCTAATTGCCCCTAGTTAACCCTTTCACCAGTGATCATCATATAAGTGTTACGGGTGCCGCTGGTTAGTTAGTTTGCTTTTTATAGTGTCAGGGCACCCGCCGTATATAACCCAATAAATGTTTAACCCCCTGATCGCCCAGCGGGTGATATCAATTAGGTTTTAGCGTCAGAGAGGGTCTGCGTCACACCCCAGGCAGCGTCAGGTTAGTGCCAGTAACGCTAACACCCACGCGTGAAGCATACACCTCCCTTAGTGGTATAGTATCTGAACAGATCAATATCTGATCAGATCTATACTAGCGTCCCCAGCAGTTTAGGGTTCCCAAAAACGCACTGTTAGTGGGATCAGCCCAGATACCTGCTAGCACCTGCGTTTTGCCCCTCCGTCCAGCCCAGGCCACCCAAGTGCAGTATCGATCGATCGATCACTGTCACTTACAAAACACAACACACATAACTGCAGCGTTCGCAGAGACAGGCCTGATCCCTGCGACTCCAGTGCTGTAGGAGGTGATTTCACCACCACAGTTAAAAAAAAAAAAAAAAAGCATATATGCCGAAGCATTGGGGCAGCAGGAGCAGAGGAGCGATTTTGCTCCTAATGCCACGTACATACGGTCGAAATTCCGACGGAGGCTTGCCCGTGGAAAAGTCCGACCATGTGTACGCGGCATAACTTTTTTGCGGGAGGATGCCCCCATGCTTCGGCATATATAAATGGTGCATGTATGCCCATCATTAGAAGTGGGTGGATGAAGGGCGGTATTCTAATGGTGGGCATACCCACCGATCAATCTCTTTTTTCGTTCAGCCACCTGGCTGCATGAAAAAAAAAGATTACAATACATGTCCAACAAGGACCAGCAACGTACTGGTATGTTGCTGGACTTTGAATGGTTATACCAGATTGATGCCTGCGGGTTTAGGTATCATCTTGGTATCATTCTTTTCAGCCAGCGGCCGGCTTTCATGTAAAAGCAATCCTAGTGGCTAATTAGCCTATGGACTGCTTTTACAAGCAGTGGGAGGGAATGTCCCCCCCCCGGATATAAAAAGCGCCATTGGGAAATTGGGAAAGCATTTTATCACACCGATCTTGGTGTGGTCAGATGCTTTGAGGGCAGAGGAAAGATCTAGGGTCTAGACCCCAGTTTTTTCAAAAAAAAGAGTACCTGTCACTACCTATTGCTATCATAGGGGATATTTACATTCCCTGAGATAACAATAAAAATGATAAAAAAAAAAAAAATATGGAAGGAACAATTTAAAAATAAAATAAAAAAGCAAAATTAATAATAATAAAAAAAAAAGCACCCCTGTCCTGCCCTGCTCTTGCCCAATGGCGAACGCAAGCGTCGGTCTGGCGTCATATGTAAACAGCAATTGCACCATGCATGTGAGGTATCAACGCGAAGGTCAGATCGAGGGCAGTAATTTTAGCAGTAGAACTCCTCTGTAAATCTAACGGGGTAACCTGTAAAGGCATTTAAAGGCTTTTAAAAATGTATGTAGTTTGTCGCCAATGCGCGTTTGTGAAAAATTTTAAAGCATGTCGTGTTTGATATCTATGTACTCGGCCTAAGATCATCTTTTTTATTTCATCAAACATTTGGGCAATATAGTGTGTTTTAGTGCATTAAAATTAAAGTGTATTTTTTCCCCAAAAAATTTGTTTGAAAAATCGCTGCGCAAATACTGTGTAGAAAAAAAAATGCAACACCCACCATTTTATTCTGTAAGGCCTTTGCTTTAAAAATATATATCATGTTTGGGGGTTCAACATAATTTTCCTGCAAAAAAAAATATGTTTTCATGTAAACAAAAAGTGTCAAAAAGGGCTTTGTCTTCAAGTGGTTAGAAGAGTGGATGTAAGCTTCCTAATGTTGTGTATAAAATGCCAGAACAGTTCAAAACCCCCCCAAATGACCCCATTTTGGAAAGTAGACACCCCAAGCTATATACTGAGAGGCATGTCGAGTCCATGGAATATTTTATATGTTGACACAAGTTGCGGAAAAAAGTTTTTTTTTTTTTTTGCACAAAGTTGTCACTAAATGATATATTGCTCAAACATGCCATGGGCATATGTGGAATTACACCCCAAAATACATTCTGTTGCTTCTCCTGAGTACGGGGATACCACATGTGTGAGACTTTTTGGGAGCCTAGCCGCGTACGGGACCCCAAAAACCAATCACCGCCTTCAGGCTTTCTAAGGGTGTAAATTTTTGATTTCACTTCTCACTGCCTATCAGTTTCGGAGGCCATGGAATGCCCAGATGGCACAAAACCCCCCCAAATGACCCCATTTTGGAAAGTAGACACCCCAAGCTATTTTCTGAGAGGTATTGTGAGTATTTTGCAGATCTCGCTTTTTGTCACAAAGTTTTGAAAATTGAAAAAAAAAAAAAGAAAAAAAAAAATTTCTTTCTTCATTTTCAAAAACAAATGAGAGCTGTAAAATACTCACCATTCGGGGTCCCGTACGCGGCTAGGCTCCTAAAAAGTCCCACACATGTGGTATCCCCGTACTCAGGAGAAGCAGCAAAATTTATTTTGGGGTGTAATTTCACTTATAACCATGGCATGTGTGAGCAATATATCCTTTAGTGACAACTTTTTGTAATTTTTTTTTTTTTGTCATTATTCAATCACTTGGGACAAAAAATAAAATAATTAATGGGCTCAACAGGCCTCTCAGCAATTTCCTTGGGGTGTCTACTTTCTAAAATGGGGTCATTTGGGGGGGTTTTGTGCTATTTTGGCATTTTATGGCCTTCAAAACTGTGATAGGTAGTGAGGAGTGAAATCAAAAATTTGCGCCCTTAGAAATCCTGAAGGCGGTGCTTGGTTTCCGGGGTCCCGTACGTGGCTAGGCTCCTAAAAAGTCCCACACATGTAGTATCTCTGTACTCAGGAGAAGCAGCAGAATGTATTTTGGGGTGCAATTCCACATATAACCATGGCATGTGAGAGCAATATATCATTTAGTGACAACTTTTTGTAATTTTTTTTTTTTTTTGTCATTATTCAATCACTTGGGACAAAAAAAAAAAAATTCAATGGGCTCAACAGGCCTCTCAGCAATTTCCTTGGGGTGTCTACTTTCTAAAATGGGGTCATTTGGGGGGGGTTTGTACTGCCCTGCCATTTTAGCACCTCAAGAAATGAGATAGGCAGTCATAAATTTAAAGCTGTGTAAATTCCAGAAAATGTACCCTAGTTTGTAAACGCTATAACTTTTGCGCAAACCAATAAATATACGCTTATTGACATTTTTTTTACTAAAGACATGTGGCTGAATACATTTTGGCCTAAATGTATGACTAAAATGGAGTTTATTCGATTTTTCTTATAACAAAAAGTAGAAAATATCATTTTTTCTTTTTCGTACATCACGGGACACAGAGCGACTTAGTCATTACTAATGGGTTATATAGTTTACCTTCAGGTGCTGGCACTGGCAACTTCCAAACCGGAAGTACCCTCCCCTACATAAGCCCCTCCCATCCGGGAGCACCTCAGTTTTTTGCCAGTGTCTAAGGTGTTGGCCAAAGAGTAACATGTGTTTTCCTGGGCTTGCGTACAGGTTCTTTTACGGGCCCTAGTAAGCTGTTCCGGATCCCACCAAAAAAGCTTCATAGCTAAACGGTCGGTACCCGGGCCTTGCAACAGAAGAGCAAGGTTTTGCCTGTAATGCCTCTCTTAGGAGGGCTGGACCCTGGGATCCAGAGCTCTGGTCATACCCACGACCAAGATGTTTTCTGTGCAGGGTGCTATACAGGTCCAGGGGAGTGGAATCCTTGGGAACCCGGTCCCTGAAGGTTTAATTGCAATGCCTGCTGTGATAGGTGAAGTTTGGGCTTCTGTTGACCAAACAGAGTCCTGCGGCGGGGAACAGGTAAGTGGGGGCCCCCAGGAACTTGGTTCTATTGGGGGACCCCCAAGCCTAATTTGTCTTTCTGTCTGTTACCGAACGGTATTCCCGCTAATATCTGTGTATGCCTATAACTACTGGAAAATGTAAAATTTTAATAGTAGTCAAGAAAAAAAAAAAAAAAAAGAGGACCGCGGTACCTGTGTTAAACCACTAGAGGCCGCTGTGGTCCATTTTTCTTGTCATGTGGATCTTTGGTTTTCTCAAGTCAAAAGATCCAGGCAGTTGGTAAGTTTCTCTGTGGGAATCCAGTTCCTCTGCCCTGTTGCTGCGCTCATCCACCGCACAGGCCCTCCGGCAAAAAGGGCCCTGGCTCCTAGTCCCTGCTTGGTTTCAAAAAAGGGCGCCACGGGCGCGCGCGCGGGCGCTTGCACGCGCCCCCTATGAAAAAAAAGGGGCGGGTGGATGACGCTCGATGCGCGCCGCGGCGCTTCTGCGCATGTGCAGGTGTCCCAGCATGTATAAAAGACACAGTACAAGTGTCAGCTGGATGCAAACAGAGCTAGCAACAAAACGGTGGCACACAGGCGGTTGATGCAGGCATCCCCATAGAAAGGCACTTTAGTGGACACCAGCTGGTATATAGCAGCAACTGTGTTAGACTATTACCAGCAAAATTGGTGTATGACGACGGGAATACCTCAGCTTTGTGCTTAAAGGATATGTCGTCCAGACGCTCCGGAAATAAGTCTTCCAGGAAGCCAAAGGGGTCTCCATCGGGCTCTGAGGATATTGGGCATGCTTGTACTGCACCAATCTCCCCTGAAAATTCAGAGGTCAGTAGCCGTAGGAACCCCACAGGAGTGCCTGGTGCTGCGGCTGTCCCCAGTCCACCTGCTCCTGTAAATATAACAGAGGAGGTTTTATCCTCAACTCTGGGAGGATTGGAAGAGAGATTAACAGCATTGATCGCTGCTTCCCTGTCACAGGGAAAGCGCGTCTGATCTCCGTCTCCTCCTTCAGAGTGCCTGTTAGTGGAGGAACAGCCCCACACAGAGATCGACCTACCTGAAGGGGATCAGGATGAGGTTGATTCAGTTATAGAGGAATCAACAGTGGAAGAACCTTTCTCAGCATCTCAGGCTGAAAGATTATGGGTTCAGTCTCTGACTAACATGGTCCGATCAGCATTTAAAATGCCTCTGGCGGAACCATCAACCACTACGGTTTCCTCGCTGGGGTCGCTGAAAGCTCCCCAGGCTGTCTGTTCCTTCCCAATCCACCCTTTATTGGAAGGGCTTATTTACCAGGATTGGGAGCATCCTGATAAAATATTTACTCCCCCCAAGAGATTTCCAGTGATCTATCCCATGGAGGATAAGTTCATAAAAAAATGGAGGGTCCCTACAGTGGACACAGCCATCTCTTGTGTAAATAAATCACTGACATGTCCAGTAGATAATGTTCCAATGTTCAAAGACCCAATAGATAAAAAATTGGAGTCTTTACTAAAATCTGCTTTCTCTACAGCAAGCATGGTGACACAACCTGCAGTAGCAGCGATTGGAGTCTGCCAAGCAATGAAAGATCAGTTGAAACAAGTCTTAAGGGACTTACCAGATCAGCAGGCTCTTGCCCTAGCTGACCTACCTAGAGCCTTGTGTTGCGGTGGACGCCATAAAGGATACAATCCAACAGGCATCCCGCTTTACGCTGTCTGTAGACATATGCGTAGGCTTCTATGGCTCAAAAACTGGTCTGCTGAAGCTCCCTGTAAGAAATTGCTGATTAGCTTCCCATTTCATGGAGAACGCTTATCTGGAGATGATCTGGACAAATATATCCAGAAAACTTCTGCCGGTAAAAGTACACTCTTGCCGGTTAAGAACAAGGGTAGAAGTCCTTCTTTTAAGAGGCCTACTTCTCCAGTCCCTGGCACATCGGCTGTGAAACAGTTCCGACGGCCTCCGCGGTCAAATCCAGGGGGCAGAAATCAGGGACAATCACAGGGGAACAAGAAACCCTGGGTCAAGAGAGGTACAAAACCTCCCCCCAAGTCATGAAGGGTTGCCCCCACTCAATCGGGTGAGGGGAAGACTTCAGTTGTTCACAGAGACCTGACGGGACACCATCAGAGACAGATGGGTGATCTCCGCAGTAAGTCTGGGATACAGGCTGGAGTTAAAAGGCACTCCTCCTGCCCATTTTATAAGGTCAAACGTGCCAAGCGATCCCCAGAAGAGTGGATCCCTCCTTCTGGCACTAGAACAACTATTGCTCCAAGGGTAATCATGAAGGTTCCCTTGAAAGAAAGCGGGTTCGGGTTTTACTCGAACCTTGTCACAGTCCCCAAACCAAATGGGGACGTGAGGCCCATATTAAATATAAAAGGGCTAAACAAGTTCCTACATATCAGGACTTTTTCGGATGGAGTCGATCCGATCGGTGGCCACCGCCCTACAAGGGCAGGAATGGTTAGCCTCGATCGACATAAGGGATGCTTATTTGCATATTCCCATCTGTCCGGCCCACCAGAAATTTCTACGCTTTGCAGTAGAAGGGCGCCATTTTCAGTTCAGAGCCTTACCTTTCGGTCTGGCCACAGCACCACGAGTGTTCACAAAAATTCTGGCCCTACGATTGGCCAAACTAGGAACACAAGGTGTAACGATAATGGCATATCTAGACGACTTGTTGCTGATAGACCACTCAGTGAAAAAAACTAGAAGTGGTCGTTCACAAGATAATCAAGTATCTGGAATCTCACGGTTGCATTATCAACCGAGACAAGTCAGCCCTAAAACCAGTCAAAAGTCTGGAATACTTGGGGGCTAAGACTGGATTCAAATCAGAGAAAGATTTTCTTACCTCCAGAGAAGGTGTCGTCTTTGAAAGATTTGACCCACTTAGTGGGTACAAAAAAGAAAACCATCCATACGCCTGTGTATGAGGCTGATGGGAAAAATGGTGGCTTCATTCGAAGCAGTACCCTACGGTCAATTCCATTCAAGGAACTTGCAGAGGGCCATACTGTCAGCCTGGAACAAAAAAGTTCAGGCTTTAGACTTACCAATGTCCCTGTCCCCTTCCGTTCGCAAGAGCCTCCATTGGTGGTTGGTGCCCCAGAATCTGGAAAAAGGGAAACCCTTCAGTCCGGTTTCTTGGAAGGTGGTCACTACAGATGCCAGCCTCATAGCCTGGGGGGCAGTACTGGAGCAATGGTCTCTCTAGGGCAAGTGGTCAGAAGCAGAGAAGGCCCTGCCCACCAATCTCTTAGAGATACGAGCAGCCCGGTATGCCCTAGTAGCATGGACATCCAAACTCCAAGGGTCACCTGTCAGAATTCAATCAGACAAGGCCACAGCAGTGGCATATATCAATCACCAGGGTGGCACCAGGAGTCGTGCAGCCCAGAGGGAAGCGAATTGCATCCTGGAATGGGCAGAAAGATATGTCACAGCCATATCCGCGGTTTTCATCCCAGGAGTGGAAAATTGGAGAGCGGACTTTTTAAGTCGCCAGCAATTATGCCCGGGGGAATGGTCTCTTCACCCCGAGGTTTTCCAGGCAATATGCCAGCGGTGGGGAACACCGGATGTAGATCTGCTAGCATCCAGATTCAACGCAAAGGTGGACAGATTTGTGTCTCGCACAAAGGATCCCCTAGCTTGCGGTTCGGATGCCCTAGTGTTCCCTTGGGATCAGTTCAAGCTGATATATGCATTCCCACCGCGATTAATCCGCAGAATCAGGGTAGAAAAGAAACCAGTGATTCTGGTGGCTCCAGCGTGGCCCCGAAGGGCATGGTACGCGGAGATTGTAAAAATGTCAGTGGGAAGTCCTTGGACCCTCCCACATCGTCCGGACCTGCTTTCGCAAGGACCGATATACTACCCTTCCTTACCAGCCCTAGGTTTGACGGCCTGGCTATTGAAGCCCTCATTCTAAAAAAGAGAGGGCTCTCTAATCCTGTGGTATCTACCATGATCAATGCCAGGAAGCCGGTATCCAGGCAGATCTATTATAGGATCTAGAAGGCGTACATCACGTGGTGTGAGGCCAAGAAATGGCATCCACGTAAGTACGTAATAGGTAGGATTCTGGACTTCCTACAGTGGGCTGTACATAGGAAGCTTGCCTTGAGTACTATCAAGGGTCAGACGGCCTTGTCAATATTTTTTCAAAGGCCCTTGGCTTTGCATTCATTAGTCAAAGCTTTCATACAAGGAGTGATGCGTATTAACCCTCCGGTTAGTATTCCCATATGTCCATGGGACTTAAACCTGGTTCTGTCGGTTCTACAGAAACAACCATTTGAACCATTGCGGCACATTTCCTTGGTTCTTTTCACCAGGAAATTGATTTTCTTAGTAGCCATTTGTTCGGCTAAAAGAGTATCGGAATTAGCCGCCTTGTCCTGTAAGGAGCCATATCTGGTTGTCCATGGGGACAGAGTGGTATTGCGTCCTCATCCAGCCTTCTTCCTAAGGTGGTATCAAGGTTCCATTTGAACCAATATGTGGTTCTTCCTTCCTTTTTCCCCAAACCTAGTTCGGTAGAGGAAAAGTTATTGCATTCTTTGGATGTAGTAAGAGCAGTTAAAGCTTATCTTAAAGCCACTGCTCAGATTCGTAGAACGGATACTTTGTTTGTTCTGCCGGAAGGCCCCAGAAAGGGTCAGGCAGCATCAAAAATCTACTTTAGCCAAGTGGATTCGACAGGTCATAATACAAGCCTATGGCTTGAAAAGGAGACCGCCTCCGTTCAAAGTTAGGGCGCACTCCACAAGAGCAGTTGGAACTTCATGGGCAGTGCATCACCAAGCCTCCTTGGCTCAAGTCTGTAAGGCCGCAACATGGTCTTCAGTACACACGTTTACTAGATTCTACCAGGTAGAAGTCAGGAGGATGTCGCCTTTGGGCGCAGTGTGTTGCAGGCCGCAAAAGAGCCTCATGCCTGATGGCACCCAGCTTATGTATAGTGTATCCCTCCCCTCATTTGGCATTGCTTTGGGACGTCCCATTAGTAATGACTAAGTCGCTCTGTGTCCCGTGATGTACGAAAAAGAAAAAGGGATTTTTATAACAGCTTACCTGTAAAATCCTTTTCTTGGAGTACATCACGGGACACAGAGCTCCCACCCCTCTTTTTGGGACACTTATTGCTTTGCTACAAAACTGAGGTGCTCCCGGATGGGAGGGGCTTATATAGGGGAGGGTACTTCCGGTTTGGAAGTTGCCAGTGCCAGCACCTGAAGGTAAACTATATAACCCATTAGTAATGACTAAGTCGCTCTGTGTCCTGTGATGTACTCCAAGAAACGGATTTTACAGGTAAGCTGTTATAAAAATCCCTTTTTTTCAAAATGTTCGGTTTTCCGTTTATATCCCAAAAAATAAAAATCGCAGAGGCAATCAAATACCATTAAAAGAAAGCTCTATTTGTGGGAAGAAAAGGACGCAAATTTCGTTTGGGTACAACATTGCATGTCCGCACAATTTACAGTTAAAGCAGCGCAGTACAAAATTCTGAATTCACCTCTGGTCCTTTAGCTACCAAATGGTCCGGGGCTTAAGTGGTTAAAGTGTATGTAAAAACTCCATATACCCAGTGAAGTGAACAGCCTTAGATGATACACAGAGATGAAACAAATCTCCCTACATACGTGTAGCGGACCCCAAAACTGGGGTCGCTATGCCTAAATTTAGGGGTTGGCCTGAGCAAATAGTTAGGCTCAGGCTGTTGAAATTCTTTCAATAGGCCTCTGCTCTGTTGTAATGTTGTCTGGCAGTACAGTTCCCTGCGACCTGTAGGTGGCGCTGTCGCCCAGGTCTCGGGTCGAACCACAGGTGGCATTACGGCGCTATTGGGTGTCCTCTCTTGGCAGCCGTGCAGTGGGCTTGGTCTACCTGCTGTGCATGCTGGGAGAGGGTACATAAGGGGCAGACGCCATTATTCGGGGAGCAGTTCACGCCCTTTTGCCCTTCAGGCCGGGTGTGTGTGTGTATGTGTTCAGTCCTGGGCACCTTTAGCCCGAGACTGCATCGTTCCAGGAAGGCCCAGCACCTGTAGCTGAGACCTACGCCAAATAGCGGAGTCCCAGGGTACACGTGGGAGGGTGACCTGCTCTTAAAGAGAGGAAACCAGGGGAGGACCTATACGGAGATCAGTGAAGGAAGTCGCTGTCTCGGGAGAGGCCTGGTTACCTGAAAGAGCGAAGGATTCCATGATCCGCCAAAAGCCTTGTAACGTGCCCCATTGGCACCTAAGGTCTTAAGTGTTACAAGTGCTGGGAAGTTCGGGACTTTGAGGCTAACGTCCTGATCGTATCCTTAGGAAGAGAACTTAAAAGTAAATGTTCGTGCTCCACACCGGCTGCTAGGACCGTGAGAGGGGACTATCCGGGTGAGCAAAACCCCACTCAGGCTTGAGTGGCGACGAGGGTAATTAATTGCCGCGTGCCTGAACCTGCCTCCCTGTTCAACTTTCTCTATAAATCTTTCCTGTCAAGTTGTGAGCAAGCAAAATAAACTTTTATTGGGTTTAATACTGTTTGAACAATGGCCTTTTTCAAAGAGAGAGAGAATAGACTTTTCCCTACACTCTAGGGACGAGAACCAACGGAAAGAGGTAACTCGCTGCAGAACCCAAAACTATTAACACCGCTCACCCTCTACAAGATGGAGGATACTGGGCATGTGGCATGGTGTGTCCTACTCTGCAAGTGGAGGTAAGCAGGAGAGAGGGATTTGTGTGCTACATACATTTTACATGTATAGCTGCTTTATATATTGTTTAGAAATTTCAAATTGTGTTAGGCGATTTTCTCTTCTGGGTCAGCACTGCAGTGAAGCCTGGGCATACAGCCAAAACAGCTGATTGGAGGAAATGCACCCCCCCTTCCCCCCACACTCCACATAGAGACTTTCAGAGCTGTTCCTTGAATAGTTCAGCAGTTAATCTATAGCATCCTCCCCAACACAAAACTCAGGCTGCTTTTATCTCAGTTGACGGAGAACTTGTCAGAAGTAAAAAGGCTGATAACAGAAGAACGGGGCAGGACAAACCTACGGAACATAGTGCTTTGAAGAGAGATGAGAAAACACTACAATTTCATGAATCAGGTTTACATCCATTTTAAATAATATCCTTCTTCATCTGTCAGGAGCACAGCAGGAGGGGGTGGGAAACTTTGGAGATGGACAAGTAAACACTACAGATATATATGCTTTGTTTAGATTTCATGACAGGTTTGCAACCACTTTAACCACTTCCTACCGGGTCATAGACATATGACGCCGGCAGGAACCCTCCCTCCCTCCGGGCGGACGTCATATGACGTCCTTTTTTCCCGGCCGTCTATGGGGCGCGCGCGCGCGCACCCGCGGCAACGCTCGTGACCCGGTGAGTGTGCCCGGCGGTCGCGATGTCCGCTGGGCACCCGCGATTGCCCACGATCACGGCAGAAGTGTGGATCTGTGTGTGTAAACACACAGATCCACCTCCTGTCAGAGGTGAGGAGACCGATGTGTGTTCCCAGTACAGAGGAACACAGATCGGTCTCCTCCCCTTGTGAGTCCCCTCCCCCTACAGTTACAATCACTCAATAGGGAACATATTAACCCCTTGATCGCCCCCTAGTGTTAACCCTTTCCCTGCCAGTCACATTTACACAGTAATTAGTGCAGTTTTATAGCACTAATCGCTGTATAAATGTGAATGGTCCCAAAAACGCGCCAATAGTGTCCGATGTGTCTGCCGCAATGTCACGGTCACAATAAAAATCGCAGATCGCCGCTATTACTAGTAAAAAAAAAAAAAAAAAAAAAAATGCCATAAATCTATCCCCTATTATGTAGACGCTATAACTTTTGCGCAAACCAATCAATATACGCTTATTGCAAAAAAAAATTACCAAAAATATGTAGAATACGTATCGGTCTAAACTTCGAAAAAAAATTGTTTTAAAAAAAAAAAATTGTGATATTTATTAAATCAAAAAGTAAAAAATATTGCATTTTTTTCAAATATGTCGCTCTTCTTTTGTTTATAGCACAAAAAATAAAAACCGCAGAGGTGATCAAATACCACCAAAAGAAAGCTCTATTTGTGGGGGAAAAAGGACGTCAATTTTGGTTAGGTTCAACGTCGCACGACCGCGCAATTGTCAGTTAAAGCGACGCAGTGCTGCATCGCAAAAAGTGCTCTGGTCAGGAAGGGGGTAAATTCTTCCAGGGCTGAAGTGGTTAACTTAACTACAGACAAACTTTCTTTCTGTTTTTGTATAGAGGGGGATCTTTAGATGTATTGTTTTAAATGGTGTCTGTGTACCTGTTGGGAAAATTATTAACATTCCTTCCAATTCTACGGATCGGGTGTAACAAGGACAGAATGTGATGGGATGTCTCTCTGCTGCAAGGACAGGAAGTGAGGATGTTTCTCTGCTGCAAGGACAGGAAGTGAGGGTGTCTCTCTGTGGCAAGGACAGGAAGGGAGGGTGTCTCTCTGTTTCAAGGACAGGAAGGGAGGATGGCTCTCTGTTTCAAGGACAGGAAGGGAGGATGTCTCTCTGTTTCAAGGACAGGAAGGGAGGATGTCTCTCTGTTTCAAGGACAGGAAGGGAGGATGTCTCTCTGTTGCAAGGACAGGAAGGGAGGATGTCTCTCTGTTGCAAGGACAGGAAGGGAGGATGTCTCTCTGTTGCAAGGACAGGAAGGGAGGATGTCTCTCTGTTGCAAGGACAAGAATTGAGGGGGGGTGTCACTTCTATAAATATAGGGATGGAACAAAACCCCATTTGCTGTTTTGTTTGTGTCTTTCACACCTGGCAACACTAACACCCTTTTTTTTTCTTGCCCTGGTTTCAAGATGATGAGAGTACAGACAAAATATAGAGATGAACGATGTTCTGGCTCTAATGTCGTGTACACACGACCGTTTTTAATGACGAGAAAAATGCAATTTTTTAAAATGGTCATTAAAAACGATCGTGTGTGTGGGCTTCAGAGCATTTTTCACGACGTGAAAAATGGCCATGAAAAAATTGGAACATGCTCTAATTTTTCTCGTTGTTTTTCACCTCGTCGTTTTTCTCATCATGAAAAACGGGCGTGTGTGGGCTTTAATGGTGTGAAAAAAATGCGCATGCTCAGAATCAAGTATGAGACGGGAGCGCTCGTTCTGGTAAAACTAGCATTCGTAATGGAGATAGCACATTTGTCACGCTGTAACGGACCGAAAAGCACGAGGCTGAAAAGCGCGAATCGTCTCTCAGCAAACTTTACTAACATGAAGGGTGGCGCCATCCGAATGGTACTTCCCCTTTATAGTGCCGTCGTACGTGTTGTATGTCACCGCGCTTTACTCAAGCATTTTTTTCACGATAGTGTGTAGGCAAGGCAGGCTTGAGAAGAATCACGTCGAGAAAAATGCAGTTTTATTCAATGACATTAAAAACGGTCGTGTGTACGCGGTATTAGCCTTTCCTTCAGAAACGGAAAAAATGGTTGGATTTGGGTTTGATTAATTTCCAAGAATCTTTCTCACATACCAGCTTTCTCAGTGAAGACAACAGTATCAAGCAGTCTAGTTATGTGACAGTACCCAGTTATTGACATTTGAGACCTCTCTTAAAGTGGAACTTTAGTCAGAAAATTAAGTCTTGCTAGATCACTTCAAGCTGGCTCCTATTGCAAGTATAGCTGTGTAAAACATTAAAAATAAGTGGCCTATACTGTTTAAAATCCAGTAATACACTGTCTCACTCTGTTCTGCAAAATGGCAGCCTCTGGCTAGAAAAAACGCGAGCTGGATGCAATTTTACAGCACACACAAATTTTGTAGCATAAATATTAATGTGGAATGTATGTTCCTTGCTAAATCATTTTTTTTTCTTATCAAGATGTTATGGATAAAGTTCCACTTTAAGCATGTCAAGAGTCCTTCCAAAGTTTTAGAGGTGAACACTTTTTTCTCAAGGAAGCTAGTCTAGCTGGTTTTGCCAGTGGCTTACAAAACAAGTGTACTTTAAGCCCCCCAGATAGCTTTTCCTAATATATGATTTTTAAATATGATTTTGTTTCATATTAAATTTTTAACTATATGTTGCATCATTATTCATTTAGTGATTTGCTTCTCCCTTTTAAAAAAAAAAGCCCTTTAATAGCCTTGGTTGTCTTGTGGGGCTTCCAGCTCTAGATGTTGCAGTGTCTCCTTCTCTGCACTCACTGTGTACAGGGAAATGAATACACCTATAAAGGATTTTATTTATGTGTGCACCATTGAGTAATTTACGCCTGCTGGTGACAGTATGTCAACAACAGTAAGTGATATCAACAATAGGAAAACAGGAAGCTATAGCACAATTATTTAGTAGATCACAAGGAGTTATAACCTCTGTTTTTATTGCGTTCTGTGTCCCAGTAACCATTGTATCCATTATTTCTTATCCTGGTGCTACTTGAACAAGAAGTGTTTGAAAATAACTCTAACAAGAATGCAGACACTATAAAAAGTTCTGACTTGTACCCACTCTTTACTGTAAAAAGAACACAACACGTCTTGAATGATTGTATCATGTGAAATGTGTGCAGCTTATGGATATTCAGTGTTGTTTTTTTTTTTATTTTTACAAAGGACGTTTGAGTGGAATCGAACCAGAATGGTGGCAGGGCTTAACGTAACATTTCCAAAATGTAATACAATCAGTTCAGTTAAGATAAAGTGCAAAGATCTCTTTACCCCTATTCCCTGACATAAACTAGCCCACCCCCCACTACCTTACTTTGGTGGCTGCTGCCTCTGGTGTTTGTGTCCATACTATGTCTGAAATCTTGAGCGCGTTGGCTGTATTTGTGCAATAGCTCATTACAGACTTGGACTATGGGATTGTGTTCCCTGGAAATAAAAATAAAAAAACAGGTTGCTGCCACCCCTGGGGAGGGGAGACTGGACTATTTTAAATGAATATTAAATATGAACTGTACAGAGCTTGGGTAAGGATCAGATTGTACAAGCAGCTGTGAACGATCATGAGATCACGAGTCTCCCTGCATCTTTTGGTCTGTACAAAATTTAAAGTGGTTCTAAGGCTGGGCCTATTTTTACCTTAAAGGATCACTAAACAAAATATTTTTTTTTTTAAATAACAAACATGTTATACTTACACCTCCGCTGTTCAGCTCGTTTTGCACAGAGTGGTCCTGATCCTGGTCTTCTGGGGTCCCTCGGTGGCTGTCTCGGCTCCTCCCCGCAATCACTCACCACCTATATGCGAGCTCTCTCGCATGGTGGTGAGTGATTGCGGGCGCACTCCTGTGATACAGCCAGCGGCTATTGCCGCTCACTGTATCACTCTGCCCCGTCCCCTGGCGCGCCGTGGCAGTAGGATGTGATTGACAGCAGCGCGAGCCAATGGCTGTGCTGCTTTCAATCCATCCAGTGTAGCCAATCAACGGCCAGGCTGAGCGGCGAAGAGGATGTCGGGGCGAGCGCGGGACTTTCGAGGGGTCAGGTAAGTAAAACGGGAGGGGGGCTGGGGGCGGCGGTATTGTCGGAAGTTTTTTCACCTTAATGCATAGAATGCGTTAAGGTGAAAAAACGTTTACCTTTACAACCCCTTTAAAAGAGTAAAGGAATTTTTTTATTTTTATTTTCCCCCCATTCATACTCAACTTGATGGATGCTGCATCTATCCCCCAGCGCCTCCACACTGAGAACCGAACGATTGAACACCGCCGATTACTTGGTTTTCAGAGCTCCGTGAGCATAGAGCTGCAGACTGTCAGTCACAGCTCTCTGCTCTTTTCCGTCCTTGAGCTGTGGAGGTGGCAGAGCGGCCGTCTTGGGCTCTCTGTGGCTTGCGTATGCAGACTCCAGAGTCGGGATGACACAGTGCCTGGACTGACATTGGTGACGTCAGCAGAGAGCGGACTTCAGTCCACTGTCTGCTGAATACAGGTCACAGGAGTGCAAAACTAATTGTGATCCATAGGAGAAGCCCAGCCAAACGAGATTTGGCTGGACTTCTCCTTTTGATGCGTTCCTGCATTAAGGTAAAAAATGTCCCACTTTTTGTATTGCTCCCTTGCACCTTGGCATAGTTTAGGGGTCGACCGATTATTGGAGCGGCTGATCATCAGGGGCCTATATTCAAATTTTTCAAATTATCGGTCAGAAATGTACCGATATTGGTCAGAGCTCCTCCCCCTGACCCAGCACAACGCTTGTTGCAGTCTCTGCCAATCTCTGTCAGCGGTGCGACAGGCAGCAGAGAGATGACATCTCTCACTGCCCACCTAGCATCATCGCTGTTCTGCCCCTACAGCAGTGCCGCAAAGGCTTCTCTTGACAGAGCTGCGGGCGAGCAGAGATGGTTGTGTCTTCTCTCACCGCCCGCCCATATGTGAAAGTTTACCCACTTGGACGTTGCTGGGGAGAGGCTGCCAGAAGTAGTGACAATCTGCATCTGGGTGGCAGGTAACAGTGGCAAGTGCCACACTACATATGGGTGGCAGGTGACTGTGGCGTACAGAACATCGGCTATCGGCATCGGCCCAGAAAAAATTATATTGGTCACCCCTTAGTATAGTTACCTGAGCCCTATCTCGACAGCACTGTGTCTGTCTGCAGTGACTCTTCTCTCTCTGCTCAGAGGCAGCAGTGGAAACCATTGGTTCCTGCTGCCATCAATCAAATCCTGAGAGTGAAGGGTGGGGCTGAGCTGTGCTGTGCTGTGTGTCAATAGAGCGAACCCACCCACAGGTGCACCTCCATTGAAAGCGGCTTCCTAAGGCTGGCACACCAAGAGGAGTAGTAGCCTGGAGCCCGTGGTGCACCTGAGAAGAAGAGGTTTTATGCCGCTCTATGCAATACCATTGCACATAGCAGGTAAGTATACTATGTTTAAAGCTCAATTTTTTCAATTAAAATTATAAAGTAATTTTCAATTAAAGAGAGAAGCTGTAAAGAAACAGCTACTGCGTACTTTATCTTTAGAAAAACGTGTTTTTTAATTCTGTGTCATGGATATACCCTGCATTAAAAATGCATCTGTAAAATAAAGATTCAACAATTTTTTAACCTGTAAATAAAAAGATATAAAATGGTTAACTGGATTTACCCAATTCATTTTAGTGTCTACATTCCCAACCTTTTGCAGTGAGATTGTTTTTTTGTTTTTTTTAAGCTTTTGAATGTTTTACTGCGTACGTAGCCATATTTATTTACTAATATAAGGAACAGCTTCTAAATCTATGCTAGGCCAAGCTTTTCTAAAGTATATCATTGGAAAATGTTGTTACAACTGTATCTGATCCATAAAACTCTTGTCTAATGTTTAGAATTCGTTTTTTTTTGTATCTGTCATGTTTATTAGAGAATGAGGATATATATATTTTCTTGTTGGGTTTTTTTTTTTGTTCTGCTGAGATGTCCCACAATAGATTACATTTAGAAATCAAAAGTAACTTCAAGTCCTTTTTTCTCAGCTCTTATTGGTTTTTCAGTTTTACATTAATTATTGAGTGCTCAGCAGATTTCTTTTTTAAACGTAAGCTGTCATCCTGCTTGTCAGCAATTTATTTGTAGTGCTTTGTTAAAATGAGCCATGCTGAATCTGCTTAACCCACACAAATCAGGTTAGAACTTGTGATCAGGATTCAGATTGAAGAGTATTGACAGGCATTGCCGGCCTTGTCATTCTGGGCTGCTCTAGAAACACTTTTGTTGTTGTAAAAAAAAAAAACGTATGCAACCTTTGGGGATAATGCAGTCTTTTTTTTTTTTTCGGTAGGTGTCCTTTCTTCCACTAGATGGCAGCAAAGGGGCATTTTTATTAAACCTTCTGGGGCTGAAAATCAAAATGATGTAGCTAAAGCTAGATTTGGTGTTTCAGTGAACTGACAAACAAGAAAAATGTGGAAGTTAGCACATATCCTTGGTAAATTATCACAGTCTACTTTATTGCAGAGGACAACGGTAATTATTTTTCATCTGTACCATGTCAATAAGCGACATTGTGTATCTGTAGTTGCGTGTTAATTAAATTGAGAATGTTATGTGCTGGAGCAGTAGGAGACTTGACTCTGGATCATGGTTACTGATGTTCCTCCCTAGGCTTTCTTCCAGTGTTGGGAGCAATTTACAGCCTGTTTACAGAGTGGCTTCGTTAGGTGTCTGCCAGAGCCTGGAGGGTCCTATTTTCTTTGCTCTGGTTAATAAATCGCGACTTGGGTAGAAATAATTCAACTCTCTGCTCTTTGTTCTTGAAATACAAATGGATTTGAGATATACGAATAAATAAAACAAATGAGATACAGAATCTGAAACGTGTAATACTTCTTCGGTAAGACACTCATTTTGTAACATTTTCCTACATGGCACAGCTAAATCATAGACTCATTGCATTGATGCTAAGGTTACATGCAGCTAGCAGTATATACAGCATGCTTTTACATAATACAAGCGACGGGCATGGTTATCAGTCATGATTCCTATCTCCTTACAAGATCAATCGGTGAAGGTGAACAAACATTGTTATGCAGCCAGACGCACTTGGGTTGTGAATCCGGAAAACGATTCATCTGTTCATATTGATAGTGTCTGCATGGCCCTGCTTTTATCTAGAAACGACAATAGAACTGGTCATAGATATGGCTTATTCACAGTTTGTCACAGGATAATGAGGAACTGAAAGGTAAACCTTACAGCCATGCCTTTAGATCCTTCAACATGTGGAAGCCTATAGTGTGTGTAAATCCATGTTGTGCCTGTGCAGATGATATCTTGCCTTTCACTGTCATTAATCAGTGTAGGAACACGTAGACCCTCTGCCTGGGAAGGCCTGTTTGATAGTGTGATGGAAAACTGTTACTTTAAATTCCCAAGGTGAACAGAGTAAAAAATAGAAATGTATGATTGTCCCCATATTTCTGTTTTGTTACCTTTTTATATAAACTTTTACATATCAGAACAGTTTGCAATAGGTTGGGCCAACCACACATTAAACTGTTTTATTTTTAATTAGGTACATTTTAAAATAGAAATAATAATCTTATCAACCTGTATGTACAGTGGAACCTTGGATTACGAGCATAATCCGTTCCAGGGGAATGCTTGTAATCCAAAGCACTCGCATATCAAAGCGAGTTTCCCCATAGAAATCAGTGCAAACGAAGATAATTTGATTCCACATGGACTACTATGGCATGCAATACCGCATGTGGCCAGAGGTGGTGGGGGGGGGGGGGGCGGCGGAGAGCCTCGGAAATACTCAGACAGCTTGGCTGACCTCGGGAACGGAGTGTTTTCAAGTATTTCCGAACGCCTCCGAACTATTCCGAGTGTCACCGGCGCCCCACACTTCTGGCCAAATGCGGTACTGCACACCTCATTAGCTTGAACTCTGCTCATTTTGAGAGTCAGGAATGTTTAAAAAAAAAAAGTTGCTTGTCTTTCAAAACGCTCGTTAACCGCGTTACTCGTAAATCAAGGTTCCACTGTATATTAAAGAGCACTAGCTACTGTATGCTAAATAATAAATTGGAAATAAATGCAGTTTGGTTACCATATGCAACAATTGCAGCGCTTCAGTCTTGTCTAAAAAGATTTTGGTGTTGATGAATAATGGAAAATGTTTTGTTGGCCATAGCAGAAAGTTGACTACCAGCTTCATTTCAGTACAGATACTCCTCGTTTAACGACTTGCCTGTTTAAAGACCACTCGTGTACTTGAAAATGAAACTGGGATTTTTATAGGTTTCCATAGATAGATAAATGTTTTTTCCCTATACCCACTTTTCATGCAGATCCCTTAGTGGTTGTAAAGGCAGAAGTTTTTGCATTCTATGCATTAGGATAAAAAATCTCTTGTGTGCAACATCCCCCCCTCAACCCCCCAAATACTTACCTGAGCCCCATCTCGATCCAGCAATGTTGCACGAGAGACATGGCTGCCCCGGACTCTCCCTCCTTATTGGCTGAGACAGCAGTGAAGCGTCATTGACCCCCGCTGCTGTCAAAGTCAGTAAACTGAGGAGAGAGAGGGTGGTGGGGCTGGGCAGCGGGTCTGCGTCTGAATGGAGACATGGGGCTCGGGTGCCCCCATAGAGAGCTGCTTTCTGTGGGGGGTACTCAACAGAAGGGAGGAGCCAGGAGCACTGGAGAGCAACTCGGGAAGATGAGGATTTGGGCTGCTGTGTGCGAAATCAACTGCACAGAGCAGGTAAGTAGAACGTGTTTGTTATTTTTAAGTGAAAAAAAATAAAAAATGAGACTTTAGTATCGCTTTAGGCTTTTTTCAAGAGAACCAGCAATACAGGTAGATAATTAAATTCCTGGACAATTCCAGTCTTTAATTTTATAACTGTTCATTCTTTACAAAATTGGAGATACTGTGCAAGGTCAGTCAATTGATGGGCAGGAACTGTCACCCATCGGGCCTCTGTTGATGGGCATTTGTAATGAAAATGCAAAAGCAGCTCAAAGCAGAATGAGGTAGTTTAGAAAGAGGTTAAAGTATAACTAAAGGAAAAACGTTTTAGCTTTGGAAAGAGTGGAGAGTGATTAGAACCCCTGTCAAGTTTGTATTGCAGAGTGTGCCCCCCCCCCCCTTTTAGGGAGATTTGGCCTCTCTTTGTTCTGTTTACCAGGAGTGTGAAAATGACACAAGAATAGTGGGGACACTAGTTTTGGTGACGTTTGTGACAACCAGCAATTTCCCTCACTTTGGAGGGATTTTCTCTACTTGTTTTGGTTATGGGACAGAAAATGAAGGGAAGTCTCCCCAATAGGACACAGACGTAAAAGTCTCACAGGGGTTATTACCCCCCCCCCCTTACTGTATCAAAAATAAAAAGTTTTGCCTTGTTAGTTCTACTTTAAATGCAGATCAGAAGAAGGTCAACTGTAAGTCAGATATGCTTGTTGATAACTTCTGAACAAGTGGGTTTACAACCACTTTAAAAGCATCTCAAATTCAAACTGAATGTCCCTGAAAGCAAGCTGCATTGGCCCATCATCACAGTTTCTCTGTGATTTCAGGTTCTGTCAGAGATGCAGTACCAGATCACCCCTTCTCTTTATTCCACGGGTCTCCCACAAGGGTTTTTTGTACTTGCCAAACTATGGTTGTGATTTACTAAAACTGCAAAATCTGGTGGGCTTTATGGATGTGCAAACATTTACATGTTTTGGGACTTGCACCCTTAACACCTTCTGACTGTGTTTAGTTTTCATACTTTTACTTAGTTTGGGTACATACTGTATACAGAAGATTGAGCTTTGTGTGGTTTGCTTTTCTCCAATTTTTTTTTGCTAGCTCATAAACAACTCGTCATTTTGTTGGTGTATAAATGTATGGGCCTTTCACAAAATGCCTGTTCCCAAACGCTTAGACTAGTGCTGGTCAACTTAGAAAATTTAGAAGGCCTCAAGTCACAAGCCATGCAATAGCTTAATGTTCGCAAATTTGCTGTTGGCACATTTTATCTCAACGCATCCAGGAACAGAAAATCCATTTGTGTAAAACATTATTGTAACATTAAAATGAGATCAAGATGAGTTTTGTAAACAGAATTATCGTGATGGTGACATTCTCAATCTCATTAGGATTTTGAATTACATTGCGCCAGCTGGCACAAAGGTTTGATTGAGCAGTAAAGGCAGACATTTCATAGAATATCCAATGTATTTGTTGGAATCAAGGATTTTAATAGGGGAGGGTATTTTTTCTGATTTCATGTATTTAAAGTATACGTTCAATTTGTGAGTCACCCAGTTCTACCCTGAGTCACTGCCAACCGAGATCAAAACACGCCCAGGCTTGGCTGCCAGCCAAGCCTGGAAATGTACCTACTCTCCCAAAAAAAAAAAAAAAACATACACTATCCTAGCACACTAGGGTACTACAATAACTAATTGTTGTTGCTACAATACCCTCTTAAAACAAATGCTGTGCCCCACTGTATGTGTTTTCTAAAAAAAAAAATCTGCCGATAAATACCTTATTTTATTGCGCCACTCGGCGGTCACGTGACTGGCTGTCTCTCTCCTCCTCCCGGCTGAAGTAAGTGGGGGTTTCTCGGCTCCGACCTGCTTTCTGTCAGTCCTGTAGAGGAGAGAGACAGCTGGTCACATGACCCCCGATCGGCGCTATAAATTAAGGTATTTTTCGGTGGATTTTTTAGAAAACACAGTGGGGCACAGCATTTATTATAACAAAGGGGGTGGTGGGTTAACAACCCATTTAAAGTTAAATCTGCTTCTATTCTATGGCTCTTCCTGTACCCTCTCATCACCATGCTAATGAAGTGTTTAAATTAAACCTTACTGTTTTCATTGCATACTTATTTTAGCTACAGTGATGTCATAACTGGGTCTTTGTTCTTCAGTGCAATGCAGGCAGATCATGACTGATGGGAGGGGCCAGCGGTGTACTGTACATTGCATCCTGAAAATATCACAGCACCCTTCCACAGTACTCCTCTCAGGAGAAAATAACCCTAATGCAAGCAGTGAGTTGCCTCTTGAAAGGTGTTATCCACCCATCAAGGCATTTTGATATTTGCATATCAGTCTGGAGAAGTGGGTATTTCTATGCGGGTGGCACTAGGTAGCAGCCACATGTGAAGCTGGGCCTCCATGATTAAAATAACTAAAACCCAATGAATGAAGAGGCTTGGGCAGGGACAGTCAGGCTGTGGGGGTTAAAGCCCTAAAATGATGCTTGAGAACATCCAGGGCTTGGTGTAGCTTCTAATGCAAACTGTGAGAAGCTTAGAATCTGGACTGAAAATAGAGTAAGCAACATCAGCACAGTACAGTGTGGTTCACGGTTTAAAAAATAAAAAAATAAATAGAATAAAAAGCCTACTTGCAAAGAAAACGTTTTCATTATTTGTGTCTATACTGCCAGTCTTCACTCTCTTTCAGAGCAAAGCTTGATGAAAAATCTTAGGCATTTAGCGCTTCCGGGTGTGTCGCGTGTCTGGTCCCCCTCAGCTCTCTGCATTTTTTTGCAAGTCCCTACGCCAATACTATATCCTGTAGTGAGCTGTAATGCATTCAAAGAATAGCCCATTGTGATATATTTTACAGATTATCAGATTTTGGTTTTAAGCACTTAATTTTGGCTACTTGTACCTCAGCTGGATCTGCATCTGGTTTCAGTGTGACCTCACGGACCTTCATCTCAAGGTTTTGTATTTTGCAGCCCAGTGTCTTAGATTTGCATGGAGACATCTATTTAAACATATGTTATTATTTTAAATATTTTTTTAATTTGGAATAAATTTGGGTGACTGACATTTTGTGACCCTTGGGCCCCACATAGCAGAGGAAATGGGGAAGAATGGGCTGTCAATGCACTACAACGAATAAAAACAAATTAATGATGGAACCACAGTAAATGGCACTACGGGGCACTGTACATAGAGCAGGTACATTGACGTGTTGTGGCAACATAGACTATTGTATGTGTTTTACCATACGTTGTCACAACGCTCAAATTTGAATAGGCACTTAGAGATTTTGATGGCAGCCGAGAGAGAGCTCACTTAGTGCATCCACACAGCTGAGCGCTACACATGCCACCCACCAAGATTTGATAAGTATGAGTAGTCCATTTTAATCCCAATGTGAAAAAGAATGACATGAGCGATAGGAAATTATGAGTTATGAATTTTGCTGTTCTATACTACCCAGAAATATACATGGGTTTTGTGCAGTGCTCTGTTGATGAGTAATACCGTATATACTCGAGTATAAGCAAAGTTTTTCAGCACATTTTTTTTGTGCTGAAAATGCCCCCCCATGGCTTATACTCGAGTTACCTTTTTGCGCCTGATATCCCGGAATTTGGGGACCCAGTACCAGCTGACCGTTGGTCCCCTGGACCCCAAACTTGGCACACATGTAGCCACACTCTTCGTCTTCCAATTGTGCAAACTTTGTTGTCCGGGGGACCTACTGCCGGGGAGCAATGATTTTTCAAAGCTGGGCACTCCTTCCATAGACTCCCATGTTAAACGGTAATTTCTTTGGTGTTTTTGGGACCCAGTACCGGCCGGTCGTAGGTCCCTGGACCCGAAACTTGGCACACATGTAGCCCAACTTTTCCTCCTACAAGTGTGCAAAGTTTGTTGTCTGGGAGACCTACGGCCGGGGAGCACCGATTTTTTCAAAGCTGGGCACCCCTTCCATAGACTCCCATGTTAATCGTCAGTCTAGTCATGGGCACAGTGAGGCATGGGCACAGTGAGGCATGCAGATGGACACCCTAGGCTTGTACTCGAGTCAATATGTTTTCCCATTTTTTTGTGGTAAAATTAGGTGCCTCGGCTTATATTCGGGTCGGCTTATACTCGAGTATATATGGTATATATTTTCAGTGTAGTTATCATAATCGTCAGAATTACCCAGTAACATCTAGCTGCCTGGTGAAGGGAAAGTAAAAGAGAAAAAATAACGCATCCATAAAAATGCGCTATACACCGGTGTATTAGAACATTTATAAGAAATAATATACAGTAAATGGATAAATAAAGAAATGGCAGCTCTGAAAAAGTACATATATCTACAAGTGCATAATAATTTTGATAATGCCGCATAAAACATCTTTTATAAGTTCAGACACTAATAAATCGCTTAACTCAAATAAATCATAAAATTTTTCAAAGTGCTAAAATGTGTAAAACACACAATTTCTCAAAAGGTGCCAGGGCCCTACAACTGTGACTTCAAAGTGCTTGGTGCAAATATAGTGAAAATCATTAGAGTCCATCATTCCAAACAGGAATAAACTATGTGGCAGTTATCCCAAATGGTGGAACGCCTCCTCTCCCCTCAAGTGAATTCACTCACCAGCACTGACCCCTTAACTTAGAGGTTGTAAACCTCGGACATGAAATATGAACAAAGCATTTCCCTATGTAGTGTGTGCTTGTCTCAATTAGGAGTACTAAGTGTAATTTCTGTCTGCCGCTTTGTGACTCTGCTTCCAGCATGGGTCACTTCTGACAAGTTTTCCTGACACCGTGAAAAAATGGTGACGGGGAGCGATCTCCAGCTGATTGGGGGGGGGGGGGGGGTGATGTCCTTTCCCTCCAATCAGCTCTCAGAGCTCTCCTCACTAAGCTCTGCAGAGTGTAATTTCTGCTCTACCCACTTTTTTTCTGACAGCTCAAACAAGCTTTATAGATTTTAGGCTTTGAAAGGCTGTAGGGGAGAGAAGACTGCAGATGGTACAACTTATGTAGGATGATTTGTTTGATCTGTGTATCACTTCACTGGGTATATGTAATGGTTTACAACCACTTAAATTAGCAAGTCACCCACACTTTACTTTTTATCCACAAGCGGTCTCACTTTTTTCACCATATCTCCTCAAGAGGATCCATAAGAGGCAAGAAACAAAGGGAATCCCATTGCATAAAACCATTTATTAAAAACTTAATTTTGACAGGAACAAGATCCCAGCTCCTGACAATGTCCGTGAATGACAAAATGCATTGGGCAGGGTCTGGTCTGACGTCCTATCCGCCTGGTGGAAGGCATGCACGCACCAAAGTAGCAGCGGTTCTGTAACACACATTAGGTGATTCATCCTGGGTGCCGGGTTGGGCAGGTTTTATTGTGTGTTTTTTAATCTTGTCATATTGAAGCTTTTATCACAGTTTATTCCTGTTTTAAGCCTAGTACACCCTAGCAATTTTTTCTCGTTAAACCCAGCAAGGCTGAAAAAAAAAAAAAACCTGACAGCTCAGGGGGAGCTGCTGTACTAACTATCCGACGTTAATACATCAATCTTCCCTGCTGTGTGTAGTGGTTTTGCACAGGGCTTGCCAGATCCTCCTCTTGGGTCCTTGGCTGTAGCTCCTGGCCCCTCCCTCCTGTTGAGTGCCCCCACAGCAAGCATCTTGCAGTAGGGTCACCAGAGCCAAGCCTGCAGCACGTGTGTCCATTCAGACACAGAGCCATGGTCTGTCCCCGTCCCCTCTCTCCTCCATTGGCTAACTGACTTTGACAGCAGTGGGAGAAAATGGCGCCACAGCTGTGTCTCAGCCAACCAGAAGGGAGAGCCTCGGAAGGCTGAGGCATTGGTGGACATCGCTAAATCGAGAGAGGCTCAGTTAAGTGTTCAGGGGGCCGCTGCATTCAGGGTTTATTTTTATTTTTATCCTAATGCATTGAATGCATTAAAGTGGAGTTCCGGCCAACATTTTTAAAAACATTTTTTATTGATCCTAGCATTAGTACTACCGTAATTTAATACAATAACGTCTAGACAAAGTTCCTTATGTATTTATTAAAAATAGAAATCGCTTACTGAATATATTCTCCCTCCTGTTCTGGCCGTTTCCATCATTATTGTGGGCATGTGAAGCCCAATGGATATCTCTTCCTGGTTTGCTTTGGAGAGGTGCATGCTGGGTAACCAGCATGCACCTCTCAATCTCGCGCATTCGCTATTCAACGGCGGCCCTAGCGCTGATTGTTTCTAAAGTTGCCATAACAGTTGGCGACGGAGGAAGGTCCCGCCCTGTAGTTATGGCAACATAGATAAACTTGGCGCTGTGATCCGCCTTAAAGGGACACTAAAGGTTCCCGTTTAAAAAACGAAAAACAAAAAATAACGAACATGTTATACTTGCCTCTACTGTGCAGCTCGTTTTGCACACAGTGGCCCCAATCCTGGTCTTCTGGGGTCCCTCTGCAGCTGTCTCGCCTCCCCCCCACATCAGCTAACCCCCTTCATGGGAAGCGCTCTCCCAAGGGGGTTAGCTTGCCATAGCTGCCGACTGTATCACAAGGCCCCGCCCCACGGCGCGCCACGCTTTTGCATGTGATTGACAGCAGCGCGAGCCAATGGCTGCGCTGCTATCAATCTAGCATATCTAGCCAATCGACGGCCAGACTCTGAGGAGAAGAGGAAGCCGGGGGACGCGCACAGCAGATTCGGGTCTCAGGTAAGTAAAACGGGGGGACTGGGGGGGCCGTCATTGCCAGGTTTTTTCACCTTAATGCATAGGATGCATTAAGGTGGAAAAAAAAAAACCTTTACAACCCCTTTAAATCACGTAATTTCCTGTCGGGAAATAACGCGACTTTTGATCACGGTACTGCCCACAGACTCTTGGGAAATTTTATGTTTCATTATTTCCCAGGAGCACAGGCGAGTGAGGAAGTGACCTAGGAGCGCTGCAGACCAGGAAGTGGCAGATTAGGAGGACTTCATAGCAACAGGGCAATTCTGGTAAGTAAATATTTTTTTTTTCCTCCAAATGTTTTTTTATAGGTTTCCAGGAGTCTGATAATGTAAAAATATTTTTTTAGGGTGGAACTCCGCTTTAAGTTTAAAGAAAAAAAAACCTTCTGGCTCTACAACCACTTTAATGCCCCTGATCTTATAAGAGTTATTTTATTATGCACTTGTAGATATAAGTAATTTTTTCAGCTCTTTTCATTCTTCACATTGTGGTGTCAGTAATACTTCTGTAGCAACAGCTCAGCATCATTGCACTACCCGAGCGCAAGCTTATCACTATTCTATACAGCATATGGTCTACTCCTTACCTATAGATTTATAAATGACATATACTTTAGAAACTATTGGCATATGTAGCAGAAAGGTGCTTTTTAAATCCTGTTTTTTTTTTTGTGTGTCCATCAATATTAATAGTGGATATGCAGTGGAAATATTCTGGGGATTGAAAGCTGGGATTTGCATAGACATTTTTCCTTTTTCGAAAGATGAAAAGCTAAGAGACAAATGTACAGTATGTGTTATATTTCTACAGAAGTTAGCAGAAAATAGAAGGGATCACTTGTGTGGAAGGATTACAGCAGAAAAATACATTACATTTTTCAATAACTGTTTAATGGAAAAAGACTGCATAACATCAGTAAGTGGCAGGCCTCTGCTGAACCTCTGTAAATGCCAGTATGTGCACATAATGAACAATGTTCTCTATACTTGTATCCTTAAATATAATCTGTTACTTGATTAACCTTTTTCTTGTTCCTTATTGTGCAGATAAGCACTGACACAGGAAGCCTGTAGATTTCTTCTAGTTGGATTAAGAGATGCAAGCTGAGTATTGTTAGTTGCTGTTTCTCAGATTGTACCCTAAGTCCATAGCTAAGCTTGTACAAGTATGTACAAATCGTGTTATTGATGAGGTCTGAGACTGCATTCACATCTGCGCTTTCTGTGAATGCACTCCGAAGAGTCATGTTGGCAATGCTATTCATTCTTAATGGCACCCTAAATGTGGCCAGCAGATGCGCATGCAAATCTTTACTCCCAAAAAGGCGCAGAAAGTTCCTCTGTGCATTTGACACACGTAGGCCGGCAAAAAAAAAGGCAAAAAACGTGTGTCCCCACTTACTTATGAGGTACGTCAGAAGTTCTCGGGAGCCGATGCGGATGCCAGGTGGCCGCAATTGCTGGTCACAGAACAGGAACGTGGATCTGTGTGTGTAATGGCACAGATCCACGTCCTGTCGGGAGAGGAGACAGAGCGTGTGTTCCTTGTATATAGGAACACCGATCGGTCACCTCCCCCAGTCAGTCCCCTCCCCCCACAGTTAGAATCACTTCCTAGGTAACACATTTAACCCCTTGATTGCCCCCTAGTGTTAACCCCTTCCCTGCCAGTGACATTTATACAGTAATCTGAGCCTATTCATAGCACTGATCACTGTAAAAATGTCAATGGTCCCAAAATAGTGTCAAAAGTGTCCGATATGTCCGCCCTGACAAAAATCGCTGATCACCGCCATTACTATAAAAAAAAAAAAATGCCATAAATCAATAACCTATTTTGTAGGCGCTATAACTTTTGCGCAAACCAATCAATATACATTTAGAATTTTTTTTTTTTTACCAAAAATATGTAAAAGAATACATATCGGCCTACACTTTTTGTTAAATTGTCGCTCTTTTTTTGTTTATAGTGCAAAAAATAAAACCGGCAGCGGTGATCAAATGCCACCAAAAGAAAGCTCTATTTGTGGGGGAAAAAAATATCCAAATTTTATTTGGGTACAGCGTTGCATGACTGTGCAATTGACATTCAAAATGTTACAGCGCTGAAAATTGGCCTGGGCAGGAAGGAGGTGAAAATGCCCTGTATTGAAGTGGTTAAACCCAAAAGCAAACATTTATTATATTGCAGCTTAGCAATTCTTAGAGGTGATTACCATATTGGTTTTCTTTTCTTTTTTAGGCCTTCTTTCCTTTAATTTGAGCTGATCCAGCCAGTAAGTCTGTAGTTTTTCAACTGAACAAACTCTCCTGCAAATGTATCAGTTAGAGTGTTGAGACAAACCATTTACCACTGACGGGCGCTTACAATAGACATCTTTTATTTATTCATGTAAAACCTTAATCCCAAAAGGAAAACAAAACTGTTCCTGTAAATGCTTTGTATAAGAGCACTGTGAGGTGGAATTGGGCTTCAATTTTTTTAGTGCATCTAAATCTGCTATTACATCTTACACTTATCCCCCCCCACCCCAGACTGACCATGCTGCTGTCCTAAGGTGCCCCTATGCTCCTTCATTCAGAGTGGAGGCACTCTAATACATGAGGTGTGTTACTGGCCAGATCACTGGGTGTAAAAGAGGGGATGGGGAGCTCAAGTTACTGTGCAGCGCTCACCCAGGAGAGCCGATTGTAGAAAAGGAACACCCTATGGGCATATACCATTTTTTCTTTTTTTTGACTATGTGCTTGATTATTTTAACCACTTCCATACCGGGCCTATTCTGGCACTTCTCTCCATGTAAAAATCATCATTTCTCTTCTTCGTCCATGGACAGACACAGCTCCTTAATTCATGACCGTTGGGTTATGTTCCTGTTCATAGGAGAGGACTAGGCAGAACATGTTGGTTATCTTAAAACCTGTAACTTTAACAGAGTTGAACAGCCCCGCCCAGGGGGCGGTCCCTCCGTACATAACCCTCCTACCTGCAGTCAGCAGCCTCAGTTTTTTTCTGCCTAGCAGAGGAGAGGATGTGGCTCCCTTGGGCCCAGTATCCTGAAGAGATTTTTACTTTTATTATTTTATTTTTGAGAATCTTCTATCAACTGCCGGCTGGGCATGGCAGGCAGGATATTATAGATCCTTGTAGTCCCCCCAGTCCGGCCATCGAGCGTGTTACCGTCCCCTCGCAAAGAAGCGTGGGATTTGTCATGACATACCCCATGGCTCCAGGGGTGGCCGGTGAGCTATATGCTCCAGGGTTCACATATGACCGAGCGGCTTGCTGTCTCAGTCACAGTGGACCGGGCCGACAGCTACTCCGTACTGCTCGGTTGTAGGTCTGTCAGAGACTGGTAAGTACAGTTCCTCCTGCTTCGGTGGGGTGGAACAGCTGGGCATTCCTAAGGGGGTCGTTAGGTTCTCCTACCTTCCCCTCTCTCCCTCTGTCACCCTTTTTCCTCCTTCCCTCACTGGGCTACTGCGACCGGGGAATACTTTTTTAGGGGGGCTCCAGGTACTGGCGGGGGGCTGTGAGGGTGTCCAGGCCCGCTATCTGTGTGGGGGGTGGTGATTTTTTGGGAGCCTCCGCTGCTGGCCTTCTCGTCCACCTCGATTGCTGGGCTCCAATTTTTGAAGCGCTGGCACCATTTTTCTGGGGCCTATGCATTGCATTGAATTCCCCATTGACGGCCATTTTGGATTGGGTTTTGGCCTCTAGTGCTGCACTGGCTTCCTGAGAAAGGCACGTATGGCGCCATTCACCCCACGCAGCTTCTCAGTCGCACGCGGCCTTTCTTTGGCTAGCAGTAGAGGCGCCCCGTAAGCTGGGACCTTCCTTCTCCAATATCTTGCAGTGTTTCTTTGGGGTTGTCATACCCATACTGCTGCAGGACAGATTCAGATCTCTTCATGGCTCTTAGGCCTCAGGGCCCTTAATGCCCTTGTGTAGCCGTCCGGTTTTTCCAACCACGGAGTTTGTGAAGTGGTCGCTTCATATAAGATCGATGTTTACGTTCTTATTCACTGGATAGTTTCTTTGTCCTACAGTCTCGTTGGACTGCCATGACTGGGTGGAGATTTGGAAATTCAGAATGGAGTCGTCTCGCTCCATCCAGGGACGTCCCTGGACTTCAGGGACGCGAGCTGGCATGTCCCCAGATGCGACAGGCACCAGAGGTTCATGTGATTAGCGATCAGGGAGAACCACTATTAATTTATGACTCTCCTTTTTGAGCTAGCGGCACCGGGAATTTTCACCAGGGTGCTCGCTTCAATTCTAGCCTTGCTGAGTCAACATGGCATTGTCATCATTGGTCTCTGCATGGTCTTATTTTATAACCTGTTTTCAGTTTAGAATTAAAGGAAGACGTGTCTATAGTCAGTCACCATCCTGGGGCTGGATCTGTGCTCATCAGAGGCGAGAATTTTTCTTCCACCAGAGAGGTTGCGGATGCTCCAGGGGGCAGTGAAATGGGTCTTGGCCTCCTTCGAGGCAGCACCGTTTGTCCTGCGGGGTATGGTCATTACATCCGGGGTTTTTTTTCCCAACTCCTTTGTCAGAGATGGGACACACCAGACGTGGATCTCCTGATCTCTCGACGCCATCGCAATTGTTGAGGTTTGTAGCCAGGTCCAGAGATCCCTGGGCAGTCGCATCAGACGCGTTGGTGGCCCCGTGGGGTCAGCTTGGCTAATTTATGCCTTTCAACCACTGAGGTTGCTTCCTCGTCTACTCCGCAGAGTAGAGTCTGAAGGAATTCCGGTGATTTTAGTCACCCCAGATTGGCCCAGGAGGCCCTGGTTCGCCGACCTCGTGTCTCTGGTGGTGGATATGCCTTGGCGTCTGCCAATGGGGCGGGACATTCTCTCGCATGGTCCCATTCTTCATTCTGCTTTGCAGTCACTGGCTTTAGTGGCATGGCTATTGGAAGACAGGTACTGAGGGACCGAGGTCTGTTGGTTTCAGTCATTTCAACCATGTTGAGAGCACGGAAATCTTCTTATAGGAAGATCTACTGTCGCACATGGAGAGCCTACTTCTCTGTGGGAGGCGATGGATTGGCGTCCACGGACTTATTCGGTTTCCAGGATCCTGTTGTGTTTTTTGTTTGTTTTTACAGCGTGGAGAGGATCAGAAACTTGCCTTAAGCACCATTTGGGGCAGTTTACAGCCTTGGCTGTTTTCTTTCTGCGACCCCTGGTGTCCCTTTAACAAGCAAGTACGTTTGCGCAAGGGGTTTGACAGGTGGCTCCTCTGGTGCGACCGCCACTACCTCTGTGGGTTTTGAATCTGGTGCTCTCGGCGCTGCAGAAACCTCCCTTTAAGGACATTAGGGTAATTCCTCTTTTGTCACTTTCTCAGAAGGTGGCCTTCTGGGTAGCCATCACAGTTGTCAGGAGGGTTTCTGACTTGGCGGCCTTGTATTGCAAGTCCCCATATTTGGTCCTCCAATGGGACAAAGCGGTGCTACGACCGCAGCCTTTTCTTCAGAAGGTGGTTTCGGCCTTTCACCTGAATGAGGACATGGTACTTCCACGTTGTGTCCTCGGCCATCGCATTCCAAGGAGATTGCGCTACTTTCTTTAGATGTGGTACGTGCCCTGCCTGTATAGGCTCCGTTCCGGAGGTCTGACTCCCTGTTTCTGTCGGTGTCTGGTCCGCAGTAGGGCCTGGCGGTCTCGTCGGCCACCATTGTTCGGTGGGTCAGGTGGACCGTCATCCAGGCTTATGCCCTTGAAGGGCAGGCGCCTCTCTTTCCCGTTAAGGCGCATTCGATCTTGGTTTTTGGTGCTTCTTGGGCTTTCTGACATCAAGCATCTGTATCACAGGTGTGTAAGGCGACGACCTGGTCGTTCGTTCACATTTCTTTCACACTTTTTCAAGGTTGATGTGCATGCATCTTCGGATGCTAGTTTCGGCCGACAAAGTTTTGCAGTCGGCTTTTTTGAGGTTGCACCTCCTCCGTTGAGGAGCTCTGCTTCTTTGGGGTGAAAATGGTTTTTGTTTGCTGTGTCCACCCCTCAATTTTTGACACTGTTTGGGACGTCCCAACGGTCATGAATTAAGGAGCTGTGTCCGTCCATGGACAAAGAGAAAATAGGATTTTTGTACTCACCGTAAAATCCTTTTCTCGATTCGTCCATGGACGGACACGGCACCCACCCCTCCTTTTTTAGTTTGTACTGCTTTACTACGAACTGAGGCTGCTGACTGCAGCTAGGAGGGTTATGTACAGAGGGACCGCCCCCTGGGCGGGGCTGTTCAACTCTGATAAAGTTACATGTTTTAAGATAACTAACATGTTCTGCCTAGTCCTCTCCTATGAACCGGAACCCAAAGGTCATGAATTAAGGAGCTGTGTCCGTCCATGGACGAATCGAGAAAAGGATTTTACGTGAGTACAAAAATCCTATTTTTTTTTGCTAGAAAATTACTTAGAACCCCTGAACATTATTTATATATATATATATATATATATATATATATATATATAAAATTTTCAGCAGACACCCTAGGGAATAAAGTGGCGGTCATTGCAACATTTTATCTCGCACGGTATTTGCGCAATACATTTTCAAACGCCTTTTTTGGGGGAAAAAAAATGGTTTCGTGAATAAAAAAATAACAAAACGGTAAAGTTAGCCCAATTTTTTTTGTATAATGTGAAAGGCGATGTTACGCAGAGTAAGTAGATACCTAACTTGTTACGCTTTAAAATTGCGCACACATGGAATGGCACCAAACTTTGGTACTTAAAAATCTCCATAGGCGACGCTTTATTTTTTTTACAGGTTACCAGTTTAGAGTTAGAGGAGGTCTAGTGCTAGAATTATTGCTCTCGCTCTAACGCACGCGGCGATACCTCACGTGTGGTTTGAGCGGAGTTTACATATGTGGGCGGGACTTGCGTGCATGTTCACTTCTGGGCGCGAGCTACTGGGGACAGGGGCGTTTTTAATTATTTTTTTTTTTATTATTACGTTTTTTATTTTACTTTTATTTTTACACTTTTTTTTTTTATTTAATTTTTTTTTATCACTTTTTTATTCCTATTACAAGGAATGTAAACATCCCTTGTAATAGGAATCATTGTGACAGGTCCTCTTTATGGAGAGATGCGGGGTCAATAAGACCCCACATCTTTCCTCCAGGCTGGAAAGCATGAGATCGGGAAACAAAATTCACCAATCTCATGCTTTCAGCTGCGATTGCGGCTTTGTTGACTTCCGGGTACCCGGGCGTGACGTCATAACGTTGCGCCCGGGCCTCCGACGTTCATAGAGATGACCGGTGTGACCATTTGGTCACCGGAAATCTCTATGGTCCTCATCCGGCGCCGGCTGATTCGTTCTCCTGGCCCCCGATGGCACGGGAGAGCCCGGAGAAGCACCGAATGGCGGCGGGAGGGGATGACGTCCCCTCCCGCCGCTTATAAGAACGATCAAGCGGCAGAACCGCCGCTATGATCATTCTTATGGTGCGCAGAATCGCCGGCTGCAAACAATGATATTTGAATGATGCCTGTAGCTTCAGACATCAATCAGATATCCCCCCCTAAAGTCCAGGACGTCATATGACGTACTGTGGTATGGAAATGTAAAAATAAATTTGAAAATGGATATGACTAGCTAAATATATATATTTTTTTTTTCATAGTGATTTGGTGTGCTGGTAAGCTATACAAAATATTTTTGTATAACTTTTGCTTCCTATGACACTGGCATAGATCAGCTTAACAAATGCAGATTTTTTAGTGTTAAAAAGGCTGAGTTTTTTAAAAATATTTAGTTCTTTTAGTGCAGTGGTTCTCTACTCCTGTCCTCAGGACCCACTAACAGGCCAGGTTTGCAAGATAACTGAAATACATCACAGGTGATATCATTAGCTGCACAGTGATTGCAGTATTCTAGTCTGCATCTCCCCAAGGTAATAATGAAAATCTGGCCTGTTAGTGGGTCATGAGGATAGGAGTTGAGAACCACTGTTCTAGTGCTACAAGCCTAATTATGCAGGTCTATTAACAAATCATTAGATGACAAATTTAATCAAAGTGAAGCAGTCTAATATAGTGTAATCAGAAATCATGGCGGTGGACGCAGTTTGAGCATTTGTTTATACAATTTTGTACATTGCAGTGTTTGCGTTCCTTCTGTCTTTGCAGCTAAGCATGTTGCAGAGAGACGATAAAGGAGGCATGGAGCTATTGACAGGTTGACATAACAAGCTTCTCTGTGATCACATGACTGGGAACCATGTGGATTGGTTCTTGGAGCATTCCCGTGAAGTGAGCTGTTAACCGCATGAACCTGGAGCTAAAAGCGTACATAGGATTGTACTGCTTTTATGAGATGCAGGGCTTACATCAACCTCCTACAGGCATTGGGAATTTCCAAGGGAGACAACTACTTGCCAGCCAAAAAGAGGATAGCGGTGGTGTCCAGGGTCACACTAGCACGACTCCAAAGTCGCACAATTTCCAGTGTAACTTTGGAGCACGATTGGATCTGACTTTACACTCTCTGGATCCAAGATACATCGCTCCTAAACCGCCCCTTCCATTGAAATCAATGGGCAGCGATGTTGAAGCACTTGCAAAGTGCTTCAGCAGTGGCGCTTTTCAGATGCTTTTAACCCCTTGTTAACCCCTTATTTGGGGTAAAGGCGCCCCGCCCGCACAGTGCCAGTAAAGTGCCACTGAAACGAGCGGCGCTTTAATGCTAGCGCGGAGCGGTCTTCACCCATGTGAACCTCTGCAGCTCATTCATGCTCTGACCAATAATTTAGTGATTTAATTTGTCCATAAGATTGTAAAATTTTATTAAACTGCGGGAAACTGGATTCAGTTTAACAGTCACTGGAAAAATATACAATTACGATCATAGCCATCCATAGTATAAAAGCTGATGAAGCTGTATCTTTCATGCACCTGTTAGTTTTCAGTTGAGAGTAGAAGAGTGGACTAGTGTGAAGCAAAGTCATTATAACATTTGTTCTAAAAGCAAACATTTTTTTTTACTACATTTATATTTTTAACTGATGGCAACCATGCCATACCGGAATACTTCAGTTACCGTTTTATTGCGCTTTGTCGGTATTCTGTCTACAATTTGTGACACTAGAAAGCAGTATTTATGATTATTACTGTTTGAATAATCAGTACAATGTGCTTTTTTCTTAAAGATACACTCTCATCTAAATATATAATGTTAACATTTGGACATAAACAAGTGATACTGCCTATTTATTTATTACAGGTACATACATATGTAGCGGGTATGTGCTTTTCTGTTTGAATCTGGTGGGGAAACTGTGATGTATGGTTCCCTGGGGCCCACCGGGTGGGGCTGTCACTTTGGGCCCGGGGTGGAGCCATCATTGCAGTGTCGTACCTCTTTTTGGCCTATCTCAGCGGTTCTATGGTGGGGGGGGGAGCCACCGTGCTTGCTGGGAGAGGGTATAAAGGGGGCGGCCATTTTTGGTGGCGGGAGTCGAGTCCCAGGCACCTTCAGCCTGAGGGCAGTGGTTCGTGTCGGTCCTCTAGACGGCCTAGGCCTGGAGGACGTTCGGAGGTCGTGTTCCATCCCAGGCACCTTTAGCCTGGGGTGAGGTACCTGGATGGCGGTCCGGGACTGAGGGTCTCGGATTAAGGCTCCGCGAGGGAGGAACTTCCTAGGGGACCCCGGGAAGGGGTACCCGAATCCAGTGGCGTAAGTGACCGGAGGGGGTACTTACCTGAAGACCTGGTGCAGCAAATTGCCAGTGACGGGTGAGCCTCCGGAGACCGCCGGGAGGGATGTCTTCCTCGATTGGGAGCAGAAACCTACTTCTGGGAAGGAAGTAGGAGAGTTCATTGTGCCTGGGCCTACTCACATCCACACCCCCTCCCTGTCTGTTCTGTTCGTTGAGGGAGTCCAACTGATTGTGTTCACTTTTCCATGAGAAGAATAAAGGAGTGTTGGACTTTAGTGGTGTGGGGCTCTTTTACTGGCAGACACTGTTCAAGAAACCAGGAGGAGGCTCCAGATGCAGAACACCGACCCGAAGGTAAAAGAGAATTGTCTCCCACTACACATACACACCTGCAGTGGGAACTTGGCGTGGTGACCTCGCACTCTCTCCTCAGAGGTACCCCTAGACAAGAGCCAGAAGAATTGAGAGGAGAGAGAGGGGGCCGCTACACATATATATATATTGTACATTCACATCAGTCCCTGCCCTCTAGGAGCTTAGGCTGGCCATATATGGTTCAAATCTTGGCCGGTTCAGCAGGCAGGGCAGGCTAAATGTAACAAGTTGATTGATTGATCGATCAACTTGTGTACAACCAGTCTGCTGGATTATCTTGCGATTATCACCAGCGGCAGCTATAGCCGCTAGCGATAATCACTGTCTTCTCCCAGCGGGGGGCGTCTTCCCCCGCCCCTCCCCCCTCGGGGAGATGACAATTGCTCGGCAGGAGGAATTCCCCATGTCAGCACTGTGTGTGTTGATGGGGGATTCCTGCAAATTTCTTTCCTGTGACCTGTGGTTGCAGTAAAGAAATTTGCACCATGTATGGCCAGCCTTACAATCTAAGGTCCCTAACTTACATTCATACATACAAATACTAGAGCCAATTTAGACAGGATTTGTAGCAGTGCATTAGTTTTTCATTGCTTGCATACTGTATCTTAGATTATATTTTGGCAAAACTTATAGTTCTATGAGAGCACCTAATTCTGTATTTCTTTATGCCAAGTATTTCTTTCTATGAGAACATCACACTGTAAATGTAGTACAACAGGTATCTTTTTTTTCTTTTCCTGCACAAAGGTTTTAATAAAGAAATAACAGTTATGCATTTATGAACTTAATAAAGTCCATTAACGAGCAGCTAACGATAAAGTAAAGTAATATAGAATCTGTGTCGAGAGACCTTTTTTGAGTATTCTACTGATTCAAGAAAATGAGAGGGCATTCCATTCTTTCAGATAATTTTTCATTGTCACTGTAAATAAGGTTAAAGTATAACTAAAGGCAAAACTCTATTAAAAAAAAAAAAAAAATAGAGTGCAAGGGGGTTAGAATGCTTATCACTTTTTATTGCTGTCTGTGCCCCATTATGGAGATTCACCCTCTCTAGTTGACCTGCTTACCATTATCATTGAAAGCAAAAGTAAATCACACATTTTGGGTTGTCCCCAAAAAAGTGATAGAAATCTTCCAATGGGGACACTAGTTCGGGTGACCTGGGGGTCACCAAGGAATTTGGCTTTAGGAGAGGAAGTGAAGGGAAATCTCCACAATGGGACACAGATGACGGACAAAAAAATCTGATAGGGGTTCCAACCCTCCCTTACTCCTATCCAAAATGAAAAAAAAGTTTTCCTATACAGTGGAACCTCGGATTGCGAGTAACACGGTTAACGAGTGTTTCGCAATACGAGCACTGTATTTCTAAAAATCCTAACTCGGTTTGCGAGTGTTGTCTTGCAAAACGTGCAGGATTCAGGCCAAAGCGGTGTGCAGTACCGCGTTTGGCCTGAAGTGCGGGGCGCCAGAGCCAAACGGCACCGATCGCAGCTGATCCGCGCCGTTCGGAAATACTCCATTCCTGAGCCTTACCGAGGTTTGCCGAGGCTGGCCTCGGGCCTTTCCGGCCGTTTCCGAGTCTCTCCGGCGCCCCCCACCTCTGGCCGCATGCCGTATTGCATGCCATTGAAGCCAATGCAGAGCAAATTATTTTCGTTTCCATTGACTTCAATGGGGAGACTCGCTTTGATATGCGAGTACTTTGGATTACGAGCATTCTCCTGGAACGGATTATGCTCGTAATCTGAGGTTCCACTGTAGTTCTGCTTTAATGCAATTTAAACTCACTAGCCAATTTATTAGGTACACCTTGCTAGTACCGGGTTGGACCCCTTTTACCTTCAGAACTGCCTTAATTCTTCGTGGTATAGATTCAAAAAGGTGTTTGGAGACATTCCTCAGAGATTTTGGTCCATATTGCCATGATAGCATCACACAGTTTGCAGCTTTGCTGTAGATTTGTTGGCTGCACATCCATGATGCAAATCTCCTGTTCTTCCACATCTCAAAGGTGCTCTATTGGATTGAGATCTGGTGACTGTGGCGGTCATTGGAGTACAGTGAACTCATTGTAATGTTCAAGAAACCAGTGTTGAGATGATTTGAGCTGTGAGACATTTTTCATTATCCTGCTGGAAGGAGCCATCAGAAGATGGTCACACTGTAGTCATAAAGGGATGGACATGGTCAGCAACAATATTCAGGTAGGCCGTGGCGTTTTTAAATGATGCTTAATTGGTACTAAGGGGCCCAAAGTGTGCCAAGAAAATATCCCCCACACCATTACACCACCACCAGCCTGAACTGTTAATACAAGGCAGGATGGATCCATGCTTTCATGTTTTTTACGCCAAATTCTGACCCTACCATCTGAATGTCGCAGCTGAAATCAAGGCTCATCGGACCAGGCAACGTTTTTCCAATTTTCTATTGTCCAATTTTGGTGAACCTGTGCGAATTGTAGCTTCAGTTTCTTGTTCTTCGCTGACAGGAGTGGCACTCCGTGTGGTCCTCTGCTGCTGTAGCCCATCTTTAAGGTTTGATGTGTTGTGCTTTCAGAGATGGTATTCTGCATACCTTGGTTGTGGCGAGTGGTTATTTGTGTTACTGTTGCTTTTCTATCAACTCGAACCAGTCTGCCCATTCTCCTCTGACATTAACAAGGCATTATTGTCCACACCCGCTAACTGGATATTTTCTTTTTTTCGGACCATCCTCTGTAAACCCTAGAGATGGTTGTGTGTGAAAATCCCAGTAGCAGTTTCTGAAATACTGAGACCAGACCATCTGCCACCAACAACCACAGAGTGTGGCTTGGCCACGCTCTCTCCTCATTGACTGCTGCTGCTGTCAATCACCGCCAGTTAGCCAATGAGGAGAGAGAGACCCGGGAGAGCCGCTGCTCTCGTGCACATCGCTGGATCGCGATGGGGCTCAGGTAAGTATGGGGGGAGCTGCACCCAGAAGGTTTTTCACCTTAATGTAGAGAATAGATAAAGTGGTTCTAAAGGCAGAAGGTTTTTACCTTAAGGGTATAAACAAGGTTCAGGATGTCGGCATTTTCAATTTGAAATTAGGATCAAGAGCACAGGTATGTGACCTCAAAGTAGCAGAATGAAAGCTCACAACTAAGGCCCCATGCACACGAGACGCTGTTATTTGCTGTTAAACGCGCGTTCAGAGGCAGTTGAACACTTTTTTCAACTGTTCCTGAACCCATTCAATGTTATCCTATGTGTCCATGCACACAGTCTCGTTTATTGCCGTTTTTAGGCAGTTGCGTTTAACCTCGTTTTTCCAGAAGCAAAAAAATGGGTTCAGACGCAAAAGTTTTCCACGTTTCAGACGCTAAACGCGGCAAAACGCGGTACCGGCGTTTTGCCGCGATTTCGTTTATTAGCGTTTTTAAAGGTGACCTATTTTTTTACATTAGAAATCTCAAAAATGATGGCAAATGATGAAAAACCATCAAAAAAATATGAAAAAAAACTGTAATTGCTTGCATTGCACTGTAGACAATCCACAACTTGTGGCAGGTGACGTGGCAAGTGGACAATCCACAACTTGTGGCAGGTGAAGTTGCCAGGTGACGTGGCAGGTGGAAATCCACAAATTGTGGCAGGTGACGTGGCAAGTGGACAATCCACAACTTGTGGCCAGGTGACGTGGCCAGGTGACGTGGCCAGGTGACGTGGCCAGGTGGACAATCCACAAATTGTGGCAGGTGACGTGGCAAGTGGACAATCCAAAACTTGTGGCAGGTGGACAATCCACAAATTGTGGCAGGTGACGTGGCAAGTGGACAATCCAAAACTTGTGGCAGGTGACGTGGCCAGGTGACGTGGCAGGTGGACAATCCACAAATTGTGGCAGGTGACGTGGCCAGGTGATGTGGCAGGTGACGTGGCAGGTGGACAATCCACAAATTGTGGCAGGTGACGTGGCCAGGTGACGTGGCAAGTGGACAATCCACAACTTGTGGCAGGTGATGTGGCCAGGTGACATGGCAAGTGGACAATCCACAACTTGTGGCAGGTGATGTGGCCAGGTGACGTGGCAGGTGGACAATCCACAAATTGTGGCAGGTGACGTGGCCAGGTGACGTGGCAGGTGACGTGGCCAGGTGACGTGGCATGTGACGTGGCCAGGTGACGTGGCCAGGTGACGTGACATGTGACGTGGCCAGGTGACATGGCAGGTGATGTGGCAGGTGATGTGGCAGGTGACGTGGCAAGTGGACAATCCACAACTTGTGTCAGGTGACGTGGTCAGGTGACGTGGCATGTGACGTGGCCAGGTGACATGGCAGGTGATGTGGCAGGTGACGTGGCAAGTGGACAATCCACAACTTGTGCCAGGTGACGTGGCAGGTGGAAAGCCACAAATTGTGGCATGTGACGTGGCCAGGTGACGTGGCCAGGTGACGTGGCCAGGTGACGTGGCCAGGTGACGTGGCCAGGTGACGTGGCAAGTGGACAATCCACAACTTGTGGCAGGTGACGTGGCCAGGTGACGTGGCATGTGGACAATCCACAAATTGTGGCAGGTGACGTGGCCAGGTGATGTGGCAGGTGACGTGGCAGGTGGACAATCCACAAATTGTGGCAGGTGACGTGGCCAGGTGACGTGGCAAGTGGACAATCCACAACTTGTGGCAGGTGATGTGGCCAGGTGACGTGGCAAGTGGACAATCCACAACTTGTGGCAGGTGATGTGGCCAGGTGACGTGGCAGGTGGACAATCCACAAATTGTGGCAGGTGACGTGGCCAGGTGACGTGGCATGTGACGTGGCCAGGTGACATGGCAGGTGATGTGGCAGGTGACGTGGCAAGTGGACAATCCACAACTTGTGGCAGGTGACGTGGTCAGGTGACGTGGCCAGGTGACATGGCAGGTGATGTGGCAGGTGACGTGGCAAGTGGACAATCCACAACTTGTGCCAGGTGACGTGGCAGGTGGAAAGCCACAAATTGTGGCATGTGACGTGGCCAGGTGACGTGGCAGGTGGACAATCCACAAATTGTGGCAGGTGACGTGGCCAGGTGACATGGCAGGTGACGTGGCAGGTGACGTGGCAAGTGGACAATCCACAACTTGTGGCAGGTGACGTGGCCAGGTGACATGGCAGGTGACGTGGCAAGTGGACAATCCACAACTTGTGTCAGGTGACGTGGTCAGGTGACGTGGCCAGGTGATGTGGCAGGTGACGTGGCAAGTGGACAATCCACAACTTGTGCCAGGTGACGTGGCAGGTGGAAAGCCACAAATTGTGGCAGGTGACGTGGCATGTGACGTGGCCAGGTGACATGGCAGGTGACGTGGCAAGTGGACAATCCACAACTTGTGGCAGGTGACGTGGCCAGGTGACGTGGCCAGGTGACGTGGCCAGGTGACGTGGCCAGGTGACGTGGCCAGGTGACGTGGCCGGTGATGTGGCAGGTGACGTGGCAAGTGGACAATTCACAACTTGTGGCAGGTGACGTGGCCAGGTGACGTGGCAAGTGGACAATCCACAGCTTGTGGCAGATGATGTGGCAAGTGATACGCTAAATACAAGTACACTGCTGCTCTCTCAGCTGCTGGTCTCCCAAAATGGCTGAAATGGTTAAATAATAATGTTTTTTTGAGCTTAGGGAGGGTCTTATGATGTTTCTTAACTAAACGCCTATAGACGCAAACGCGGTAAAACGCCGCTAAAATCGCGGCAAAACGGGCGTTTTTAAACGCCGGTTTTAGCCTTTAAAAATGTGTGTTCAGCAGAGTTTGCACCGGCGTCTCGTGTGCATGGGGCCTAACTGTACAAAGTAATTTTTACTTAATGAGAAGCTGGAGCTTGGAATAGCCTTTCAGCAAATTTAGTGAGTCAGTCATCAGGAAGTAAATTTATGTATGCTTGGAACAAACCTAGATCCATACTTACACAAAATAAATTAAGGGCAGACTCTATGGACCACTTGATCTTTTTTTTCACCATCACTCTTTTAAGGTGCAGGTTCAATCTGCTAACTTACAATGCAGTATTGATTTTAGTTTAGTAGACGTTTGTGCAGTACAGGTATACTTTAAAGAGCCTTTGAGCTTTTAAAGTTCATAACTTGATATATTCTCCTAATAAGTTTGAAGAACTATTGACATCTCAACTTGCTTTCTTGAAAGATGAATTTCTCTGGGATCAATCTAGTTAGAACATTAGATATGTTTCAGATAAGTGCAATTGATTCTTTTTTTTGAAAGAGAAACGTCTGATACTATACTGATAAACACCCTATTTAAGCAGCGGTAGCTTGAGCCTTCAGAAGGGCAGTGATTATAATTGATTATTATTAAATGCTACCACTGTGAGGATGGTCTAGAATATCTGCCAAATTATCTTCCTTGATTGGTTTCAAATGCCGTCTTTTGTGATACATGTGTGTTTAAATAAAAATCTGCATCAGAGTTTGATCTGGTTTTTTATGCACTGTATGCATACAGTAGAGTTTTTGTCTGTCATTTGGTAACTGTGAAAAAAGTATTTCCTAAATACCTATGTGAATAAATTTTGTGCGTAAAGTTTTAGAGCTTCCCTTGTAAAAGGAATGTACCTGTGCTGTACCTTGATAATGAGCATGCCAGTACATCCTGTATAAACCTTGAAAAAGTTAGAATGAAGCTTCCTGATAAAATTTAATAATGTCTGTTTATTAAATGCGACTGTCACAAAACATCGGTCTTAAAAGCTGTTGATGGAAGCTGGCTTTTCCTTGATTAACAGGTTACATACCAGCTATTTGTTGAGTCAAATCTTTTATTGGTCATACAGTACAGGTAGAATATTCATACACTAAAGTTGTGTACCTTCATGTGATGGGACACTGGCAAAGCTTTAGAGGACACGCCACCCTCCCCCTATCCCTACCTCACTTTGTGCGTCCTTAGTTTTGTGCTAGTGTTTTGAAGTGAGAAAATCCCTCTTAGCTTAACTAGTTGTTTTTTTTTATTTTTATTACTTATTTTTAAGTCAAGCCTCACTGTTTTCTAATGCTGGCATCGAAGCAGTGTTTCTGGATCGGCGCAACCCAAGTAGAATTTTTTGGAGTCATACCCACAATAGTGGGACAATGCGTAATTAGGGTTGTCCCGATACCGAGCATTTCTGTGCGTACTTGCACAAATGCTCCCAATGCATAATACGATACCTGCAACCAAAAGTTGGCGGGAGGAGAGGGCGGAGCGGAGATCCGTCTGGCAGTAGTAGAACTAATGGGTAAGCTGGCAGGGATGCAGGGCGCCGCCACATATTCTGTCCAAAACGTTGACCATAGCCGTGTCGCCGTCGGAAAGGGAAACATCATGACTCCCATCTTGGTACACCCTGCATTCGGCTGCAGTAAGCCAGCAGCGGACATCTTGTTGCACTCAGCCCATATAGTTGGGGATGGGTGTAACAAGATGTCTGCTGCTGGCTTACTGCAGCCGAGTGCAAGTTGTACCAAGATGGGCGTCGCAGCATAATTACTAGATGATAAATGTTAAATGACGTGAATGATGAGAGGTAAGGAAGGATTTTGCAATGCTATATGCCAGATAGCATTGCAAAATGCTTCCTTTCCTCTCATCTGCTATGCCATTTATTATGCAATTGCCAATCAGTGCTGCATTTCAGTGCCTGCCCATAAGTGCAGCCTATCAGTGCTATCTATCAGTGCCCATAAGTGCAGCCTATCAGTGCCCATCAATCAGTGCCATCCCTCTGTCAGTGCCACCTATCAGTGCCCATAAGTGCTGCCTATCAGTGCCATATATCAGTGACCATCAGTCGGTGCCACCTATCAGTGCCCATCAGTCAAACTGTCACATGATATTAAAAAAAAAGTATCATTAATCGGAATCGGCGAGTACTTGAGAAAAAATATCGGTACTTGTAAAAGTGGTATCGGGACAACCCTTCCCGTAATATTGCTTTGGGGCCCCATGACAGGTTCAAAGGAATTTACTCAAACCTGTTGAGTCTTATCTACATGTTCCAATTTATGCACCTCATCAGCTTTTTCTGCACTTTGTATTGGCAGACAACCACTTCTAGTTTGCTTCTCTACCCTTTGGCCTTTCCTTTGCTCCCAGGACTCTGCAACCAAGTTTCAGGCCACCTAGAAGGCCTTTCCAGCTATGAGAAAATGTCCACAAGACAATACGATGTTCCAGGCTTTTCGACTGGGTGATCAGTTACAACAAATCTGTTCTCCAGCCTTCCTTTTGCCTGGAATACTTCTAATGCCGCATACACACGATCTGATTTTCCGTCGGAAAAGCGTTGGATGGTTTTTCCGACGGAATTCCGCTCAAGCTTGGCTTGCATACACACGATCACACAAAAGTTCTCTGAACTTTCGACCGTCAAGAACACGGTGATGTACAACACTACGACGAGCCGAGAAAATGAAGTTCAATGCTTCCGAGCATGTGTCTAATTGTTTCCGAGCATGCGTAGGAATTTTGCGTGTCGGAATTGCTACATACGATCAGAACTTTTTCCGTCTGAAAAATAGAGAACCTGCTCTCAATCTTTTGTTGTCGGAATTTCCGACCAAAAGCTCACATCGGACTTTTTTTGTCGGAATTTCTGACCGTGTGTACGTGGCATAAGACTAGTCCTAGACACATTCCAAACAAAATTCTTTCTACCAGAAATGAAAATGATTTATCGAAGAGCACAAGCTCAAGAATTGAGATCCAAGAGGCACCCCCACATTGAGATTCTACGTGAGAGTTCTAGGCCTAATAGTGGCCTCCTTCAAAGCAGTACCATTCGCCCAATTCCATTTAAGAACTCTCTAACAAAATATCTTGTTGACCTGGAAAAAGCAGAGTCCTTCTCTTGATTTTTTCCCATATTTCTGTCCAAGCAAGGAATTCCCTATCATGATGAATCATCACCCCGGTCCTAACAGTGGTAAAGTTCTTTCTTCTCTATCATTGGAAAATGATTACATAGATGCTAGGCTCCCAGACTGGGGATTGGTGTTCCAAACCCTAACGGTCTAAAGAACATGGTTGCGGAAAGGCAAGCTCCCCATCAACATCTTGGAGCTCAGAGCAGTCAGGATGGCCCTGCAGCACTGGACCCCCAGTTCTGAAGGAGCACTTAATAAGGTGCAATGAGACGATGCCACGACTGTGCCATACATCATCCATCCAGGTGGCACCAGGAGTCCTAGCTTCCTTTTTTTTTTTGGAGTCAAAAAGGTTTTTATTGCTCACAAAACAAACAATATATTCAAATATGAAACAGAGTACACTGTATCCAGACATTAAATAACCCATCAACAAGCCTTGGTTACAACCGTTAATATATGCATTCAAATTCTGTTCATAGCCCCCTCTAGTATATTACATTCAGTTTATTCCATGTCATTTCCCAATGCCACCCCCTACTGCCCACTCGCCTCCCTCCATACCCCATTACATTTCCTGCAAACAATCGGATGTCCATCCAGACGTCTCCCACCGTAATGTCTACATCTATACGCCTCTCAACAATCTCATCTGGACCAGCTCCAAAGGGGCTTATGCCTGGTGTAGCAAGCCATGCGTCCCATAATCTATTACATTTCCCGGTGTTTCCCCTGTGCTGATGTATATATCTTTCCATTATAATTGTTTTACCCATGTGTTGTATCCATGTTTTAACCTTGGGCGGTGCGAGTCTAGCTTCCTTGATGGAAGCAAAGCAGATCCTCTATTGGATAGAAACTCCCTGTCCAGTGTTATCTGTGATCCACATCCCAGTAGTGCACAACTGGAAAGCAGATTGTCTCAGCTGCCATTGCCTGGACCAAGGAAAATGGCCCCTTCGTTTTAGATGTATTCAATCCAATATGCCAAAATTGGGGATTCAGGATTTGGACATCATGACCTCCAGATTCAACAGCAAACTATCGGTTTGTTGCCTGCACCAGAGATCCTCTAGCTCAGGGATCTCCAAACTACGGCCCTCCAGCTGTTGCGGAACTACACGTCCCATGAGGCATTGTAAAACTCTGACATTCAAAGACATGACTAGGCATGATGGGAAATGTAGTTCCTGAACAACTGGAGGGCCATAGTTTGGAGACCCCTGCTCTAGCTGTAACCTCAGATGCTTTAATAATCCCCTGGTCTCAGTTCAGGTATTCCTTCCTCCTAGTGTGAATCCTACCTCACCTGCTTAATTGCACCAAACTGACCCTGAAGAACATGGTACACAGACATACTCCTACTTTTAGCATACCGCTGTTGAAGCCTTCCCAGCAGGCAAGATCTGCTATGTCTTGGCCTTCTGTTCCATTCTGCTTCTCAGTCTCTGGTTTAATGGCATGACTGTTGAAACTCAGGTATTAAAATATAGGAGTTTCTGAGTTTGTGATTCCTACCTTACTAAAAGCAAGAAAAGCCTATTCCAGGAAGATATATTACACCTGGAAATCTTTTGTTACCTAGTGTGAAAACAAGCACTTCAGTCCCAGAGATTACTCTGTACCTCGCGTTCTGGCCTTCCTATATTCAGGTCTTGACCAAAAATTGGCCTTAAATACTCTTAAATGTCATGTCCAATCACCTGAAGCCACACACCTATAACCCATGCTATATTAATATTCTGCCTGTGTCCTGTACTGTATTGGTGCTCATGCACACTGCAGTTTCAAAAAAGTTTTTTTTACAGGCATTTGAGCTTTATTTCAGCTTGAAGAAGCCTGCGCCGTTTTGGGCTATTGTGCACTTCTATGAGTTTTTTTGAGCATAAGCGTTTTTTCATAAACCCTCCTCTCTGCACATTTTTAGAGCTTTCTAAAGCTTCTTTGAGCTTTTTCATGCTTTTTCACGCTTTTTTTTTCACGCTTTTTCACGTGATTTTGGGCACTTAAGCATCTTTACTGCTGGAAAGCTCCTCTCAAAAATGTGAGTTTGATGGGTTTTTTTTCTGCCTGCAGGAACCTACACCTTTTAACTCCTGAAAAAGCCATACTGTAACATGGCCGAAAAAAATGAGAGCTCAATAGTCTGTAGGAGCCGCTTCTTAAAGCTTCTTTGAGATGGTGTGCATGAGCCCTTATACGGTACGGCTTTTTCACATTTTAAGTAAGGATAGAATTGGTGAAGATTACAATCTGTCAGATTTAAATTGCTGTTGGTGTCCCCATTGGAGAGACTGCTCTGACTGTTTTTCTTCTTTTTTTTTTTTTGTCTCCTACCCTTCACCCCCCTTCCTTGCTTGTCCAGTTTGAGAGGAGACCTCTCAAACAAAGATGCAGTCACCACCAAACACGCTTTTAAATAAAGTGAGAACATTTAGGTAAAAGCTTAGGAAAAAATTGGCTTATTTGTAAGAAAAATACTTCACGAAGCTGAACTTCTGACAGTTTAATGATGTATTCTGCATTAACCTGTCATCTAATTAAGTGGTATTAATTTCAAAACCAAAAATGCAATGCAGATTAACCAAAATTAGATGTGGTGGCTGCGTTTTTTTTTTTTTTTTTAGGCTTTTCCCCCTCTGTTTTCACCTGGTGATCTTTCCAATTATACACCTCCTGTATTAGAGTGCCTTGAGTACTCTGGATGAAGGAGCTCAGGGGCACCTGTGGACAGCAGCATTGTTTATCTGGGGGAGTGTTAGATGTACTAGTAGATTTAAATTCACTACCAAATTGAAGCCAACATCTTGTTTACAGACAGGAATGTTAAGATGGTTAGAATTGTAAGAGACGGCAATACTTGTCTTCTGTTTGTGAATGGACATAACTTCTAGTTCAATTAATGTAGTCACCAATCGGTAGATAAGGGCATAGAATGGCCAAACATGAAATTTTTGCTGAAAAATATAAAATGCGATCCCATGGAATAACTATTTTGATCATGATATTACTTCAGTGATCACATTGAAGGCTTCAGTTGTGATCTTCTCTGCTAAATTGTAGACAAACTAAGAGTTAGGACAGATTTGCTGGCATTTGCTTGTATCTATTTCTGAAGGCGGTGGAAACAGATAACAAAAAACTTGGCATAGAAAATTATAGGATGCTGTTAAAATGCTCAATGGATGGTTTATTATAGACATTAAGTAGAGAATTTGAACTTGTTAATCATTATCAAAGGAAAAGGATTTTAAGCTATGTCAAGTCAATATAATAAGGACCCGAAAATGTTTCCAACCTGATCCTTTTTTTCTCCCTATTATACAGGAGCATTTTAGAAAGTCTCTAATGGGTGATTCTGTGCTCCAGCTGTTTTGTTTTATTAATCTTTCCTTTTTGGTTACAAGAGGTGTTTGTTCTGCTTCATTTCCTAGAATTAAATGTGAAGGATCTGTTCCACTATATCGCAGTATCTCTGGTTTGTTTTTACACTTGCAGTTTCTAGGCTGCTTTAATGCCTTAATAAAGTGTCTCCTCGTATCAAGAACAAAGGGTCACTATGCCGGGCTGTTAAATTGGAAATCATTAAGGCAGATATGTTCCAGACAGGCATTTTCTTTGGAAATTTGGTTTAATACATAAATAAAAACTTTACTCAATTTCATTGTATGCTTGCTTCATTTAACCACTTGCCGACCGCCGCACGACGATGTACGTCGTCACAATGGCACGGGCAGGAAAATGGGCGTACATGTACGTCCCTTTAAATTTGCCGCCCAGCGGGTGCGCGCCGCCGGAGGTGCGCGCCCGCCGCATGCATTGTGAGTGCGCCTGCGGGTCCCGGAAACTCGATGTTCCCGGGCGGCCCGCGATTGCGGTCGGCGAAGGCAGAACAGGGGGATGCCTTTGTAAACAAGGCATTCCCCTGTTCTGCCTAGTGACACGTCGGTGATCTACTGTTCCCTGTGATCGGGAACAGTGATCAGTGACGTGTCACTGGTAGCTCCTCCCCCTAACAGAATCACTCCCTAGGACATACTTAACCCCTTCAGCACCACCTAGTGGTTAACCCCTTCACTGCCAGTGTCATTATCACAGTAATCGGTGCATTTTTATACCACTGATGGCTGTAAAAATGACAATGGTCCCAAAAATGTGTCAAAAAGTGACCGATGTGTCCGCCATAAAGTCATAGTCATGATAAAAATCACACATCACCGCCATTTCTAGTAAAAAAAAAAAATGCCATAAATCTATCCCCTATTTTGTAGACGCTATAACTTTTGCACAAACCAATCGATATACGCTTATTGCAATTTTTTTATTTATTTATTTTTTTACCAAAAATATGTAGAAGACTACATATCAGTCTAAACTGAGGAAAAAATATAGATATTTTTTTTTAAAATTGGGGATATTTATTATAGCAAAAAGTACAAAATATTGCTTTTTTTTTCAAAATTGTCGCTCTATTTTTGTTTAGCGCAAAAAATTAAAACCGCAGAGTTGATCAAATACCACCAAAAGAAAGCTCTATTTGTGAGGAAAAAAGGACGTCAATTTTGTTTGGGAGCCACGTTGCACGACCGCACAATTGTCAGTTAAAGCGACAGTGCCGAATCGCAAAAGTGCTCTGGTCTTTGGCCAGCCAAGTTGTCCGGGGCTTAAGTGGTTAAAAGAAAGACACCGATCATCATGGTATAACGTTTCCATAGGCATGAGATGATTTTGTTCAGTTATCGTCTTGGATTGGCAGCATCCTATACCAGATATTTGAGCTGCACTATTAATTGTTAAATTGTTTTTGCGATTCAACCCCCCTTTACGATCTTAATACAGCATTTCCCTGATTCATGTTAAACAAGTGCAGAGCCGAGCAGAGCTGGCAAATGTTCATCAACAGCGATAAAGAGAAACTATGCATCTCTTGGTTCTTTTAGATCAAAGGAATGACCTTCCATCTGTAAATTAAGTCAGTTTAACCAATTAAAGGAGTAGTCCAGCCTGAGCTTTTTAGGCTGGACTTCTCCTCTGGGTCACAGGATTGCAATTCGTTTTGCAATCCTATGACTCGTTTTCAGAGGAGAGTGGTCTGAAATCCGCTCTCTGCTGACGTCACCAGAATCAGTCGAGGCAGCGGGTCATCCCGACTTAGGAAGTCTGGATCTGCCAGGTGCCTGGACTGAGAAGATGTAGCAGAATGTATTTTGGGGTGAAGTTGCAAGTATGCATATGCTGTGTGCGAGAAATAACTTATGACAATTTTGTGAGAAAAAAAATCTTAATTTTTCAAAGAATTGTGGGAAAAAATTGCAACTGCAATTGCAAAACTAACTGATGGCAGGCTCAGCCTCTCAGTGAGCCGCTGAGATGGCTGCTCCCTGCCCCTCCACAGCTAATCGCTCCAATGAGCGTGGAGGAGCAGAGCAGGAGAGATGCTGACTGACAGGCAGCAGCTCTCCTATCGGGAAGGTGAGAGAACCGAGCCATCGGTTTGTTTTTTTTTCTCACAAAATTGTCATATGTTATTTCTCACACCCAGCATATGCATACTTGCAACTACACCCCAAAATACATTCTGCTACATCTCCTGAGTATGGCGATACCACATGTGTGAGACTTTTACACTGCCTGCCACATACAGAGGCCCAACATGTAGGGAGCATCATCTGGTGTTCTAGGAGCATAAATTACACGTAACATTTCTTGACTACCTCAAAAACCCATACACACTATTAGATTTTCTGCAGATTTTTGTCTTCAGATTTACCAAAACCATGTAGTGCAAGGGCCTGCCTGATTGCATACAAATTGAAACGCTTAAGGTTTTACCTCATATTATATGGTTTTGGTAAATCTGACAAAAATCTGCAGAAAATCTAATGGTGTATATGGGGTCTTTACATTTTTGAGGGCCCTGGAGCACTAGGACAATGGAAATGCCCAAAAAATGACCACAAATTGGAAAGCAAACACCCCATCGTATATTCTGAGGCATAACAAGTCTTTTGAACATGTTGTTTTTTTTGTTTTTTTTACAAGTTTTTGGAAAATGTGGAAAGAAAATGGAAAACACTTTTTTTTTTTTTTTTTTTTTACACAAAGTTGTCAATTTAGAAGATATTTCTAACACATAGCATGTACATAGCAAAAATTACACCCCAAGATATATTCTGCTACTTATCCCGAGTATGGCGATACCACATGTGAGACTTTTACACAGCCTGACCACATACAGAGGCCCAAAACGCAAGGAGCACCATCAGGTGCTCTAGGGACATACATTTCAAATCTAATTTGACTACCTATTACACTTTTTGAGGCACTGTAGTGGCATGGATGTGGCGCGGATGAGAACTGAAGTGGCACGGATGAACCATGAATGGGGATAGAGCATGGATGGGCACAGTTCAACGCTGTGGGCACTTCAGATCCATCCCACATCGCTGCTACACTGACTCCCTCCTATCCTTGCACACTGTACCGATCGGTGAGAGAAGCTGAACCGGACATGCTCTTGTTTGTTGACCACTGATCGCTCATTCATTGGACTGAGCAATCTCGTGATGAAGGACCGCTGTCGTTGACCCTAAACCCCAATCTGTGACCCGCCAGGTCTGGAAGACCTGACGGTCATGGACATTTCTGGGTGCGTGCCCCAGGGGGGCATGCGGGAGCCCGATTCTGGGAGGACGTCATTGTGTGCCCTCCCAGAGTTATCCGACTGCGCTGTAACCGTCATTTAGCTATGACTCCAGTCAGTGGTTAAAAGTCACCACTTTGAAGAGGGATTTTATGGGGTGTGACCTGGCTACAAATATGGTTCATGAAACTCCCCAGAATTTGATGACTTCTTTAGAGCAGCACATCACCATAGCACAAAGAGTCCGTAAAACCAATGGTGATATGTTGGTATGGTGTCATCTTTTCTTTTAGTTTAATGTGGTTTCACTACAGAGAGGCTTTCAAGCCAATTATGACCTTTCAGTCTGGCAGGACAGTATGCATTTTGGTTGTAGCAGCCACCAGTAGCGCTTTAGAGAGGTTTTGCTATAATTTTAATACTGTAGATTATGGGAAAGAAAATGAATTGTCACAAAAAACTTTCCTTGCGTTTTTAAGTGTTTAGAAAGAAAATTAAATAAATTGTATACCATTTCTAATCTCAACACTGGCACCTTCTGATATTCTGGTTTGCCACTGACCTGGCCTCAGATTATACATTCTTTTCAAATGTAATACGTTATTTTAGTTTTGGAAATGCAAACCACCTAAAATGAGTTGCTTATAAGCTGTTGTCCAGTCATTATTTTTGAGTTTTGAAGGGGTAAACGATAAAAGCTATAGGCATCTTGATCCACATTTCTTGTTTTTTATGAACTTAAAAGTGTTCCAATATAAGATATTAAAGGATGCTGAAATGCTGAGTTTGAGATTTTTTGTGTTTTAATAATTCTCTTTAGCACTTATACTGCATGTAGAAAGTAGTTTTTATACTAAAACTTAGTTTAGGGTAAACAAAAAAAGCATAAACAGTCAGCATTATTGTCAGTCGTTTAGGGGTTGTATTGTTTGCGGGAATCCTGAAGGATCTGGAAAAACCCATGAGGTTCCACTGGTGTTCTCTTTCCATGCTCTATCCATACTCCACATTAATATTAATCCTAATTGAAGTAAAATGTGATGAACTTTTTAATAACTTTAAAATAATTGGGTTTTAAACTTTTCATGTTCCAGTAGAGCAGTGGTCTCCAAACTGCGGCCCTGGGGCCAGATGTGGCCCTTTGCTGGCTTTTATCTGGCCCTTGGGGCACTATTTTATTCACTGATGCCAATGAAGGACACAGTTTCTACCAATTACATCAATGATGGGGCACAGTTCCTACCAATGACGGGGCTCAATTTCTCCCAATGACACCAGTGATGGGGCTCAATTTCTCCCAATAATGGGGCTCAACTTCTCCCAATGACACCAATGATGGGGTCTAATTTCTCCCAATGACACCAATGATGGGGCTCAATTTCTCCCAATAATGGGGCTCAACTTCTCCCAATGACACCAATGATGGGGTCTAATTTCTCCCAATGACACCAATGATGGGGCACAATTCCTCCCAATGACACCAATGATGGGGCACAAGTCCTCCTAATGACACCAACAATGGGACACAAGTCCTCCCAATGACACCAGTAATGTGGCACAATTTCTCCCACTGAGACCAATAATGAGGAATTGTTTACTCCCACTGATGCAGGGACATTTTGTACCTCCGATGGTCTGGCCCCCCCTAAAGTCTGAAGGACAGTAAACTGGCCCTTTGTTTAGAAAGTTTGGAGACCCCTGCAGTAGAGGATCTATAGGTTCTTCCATAATACATCTGTTAATTATGGCCTGGTTGCAGCCCTAAGAGCAGGAAGTGGATAACTATAGCCTATAGATTGCTATGCAGATGTTCCTGCAACACCTCTCTAATGTGGGGAGTTGCTGATGATCTCTGTCATCATTCGTATTTCCTTGTGGCGATCTTGGATGAAAGCTAAGTTGGTTTAGGTCTACCTTGTTTGTACTGGCGCTAGCAGATCACTGTATTAATGACATCTTTCCCTGAGTCAAACTTCTCCCCTGCTAAGAAAGAAAGTAACAGGGAAATGTGTAGTGTAATTGAATTAGTCTCCACATTGCCTTAGTGTAAGGGTTATTGTTTAGAAAGACATTGGAAGGGCTGACCATGCACGGTTCGCAAAAATACTTTGTTGTCAGTACACAACAAGGCAAAAGGCTAGGTTCACACTATTCTGGTTTGTGTGGGCGCAGCAGCCCATTCATTTGAATAGGCTGCTGTACTTGTGGGGAACATTTGAAAAGGTCCCTGCACCTTTTCCAAATTTGCAGCCACATGGAAACTTCATAGTTTCCCAGCATGGAAAAACGCGCTACTGTTCGCCCCCTGTTTGCTAACTGCATCGCATTTTTTGTTGCCGGAAAGCATGCGATTTTATACGTAAGCCAGCACCTCCCATAGATGTGAAGCTAGCCTACGAGCTGACTGCATTTCTGGCAGATCAGCAAGCGTTTTTCTGTACTGTCGGGGTCTTTAAATGAAAGTAAAAATTTAAGGGTGTACTGCAAATGTATATATTTTTTTGCCTTCCCTTATGTTTTAACCACTTGCTTACTGGGCACTTAAACCCCTCTCCTGCCCAGACCAATTTTCAGCTTTCAGCGCTGATGCATTTTGAAGGACAATTGCGCGGTCATACAACACTGTACACAAATGAAATGTTTATCATTTTTTTCCCACAAATAGAGCTTTCTTTTTGTGGTATTTGATGGCCTCTGCGGTTTTTATTTTTTGTTAAAAAAAAATTAAAAATACTTTTTTTTTTAATAATTTTTTTTAATATATTTTTATATTTTGTTATAACATTTTGCAAACAGGTAATTTTTCTCCTTCATTGATGGGCGCTGATGAGGCTGTACTGATGGGCACTGATGAGGCTGTACTGATGGGCACTGATGAGGCTGCACTGGTGGGCACTGAGAAGTGGCACTAATAGGTGGCAGTGGTGGGCACTGAGACGTGCCACTAATAGGTGATGGACACTGATGGGTGGCAATAATGGGCACTGATCGGTTACACTGGGCAGGATTGCTAGGTGGCATTGATAGGTGGCACTTGTGGGCATTGATAGGTGGCACTTGTGGGCATTGATAGGTGGCACTTGTGGGCATTGATAGGCGGCACTGGTGGGCACTGGCAGGTGGCACTGGCAGGGGGTATGTATTGCACAGATGAGGCAGAATGGCCTCTTCCTCTTCGGGACCGATGTCCCTTGCACACAAGACGGTGATCGGCCTTTTTTTCTCCTCACGCTGTCAGCGTGAGGAGAAAAAAAAAGATTACCGAGCTTTTGTTTTACATCACGTGATCAGCTGTCATTGGCTGACGGCTGATCACGTGGTAAGGGGCCAGGACCAGGATCTGTGATCACCCGAGTCTCAGTGACTTGGTGAGCACAGCGTGCGCCACGCACGAAGGGGAGGACGTCTATTGACAGCCTCCCGGCAATTGGGGCCTGCGCTGTGGCCATCGTTCGGCTATAGCGCGCACGCCAAGTGGTTAAAGTAGAACTATAGGCAAACCTTCTTCTTTTTTTTTTTTTTTTTTTTTCATTTTGGATAGAACAAGTGAGGGTCATAACTGCCATCTGTGTCCCATTGGAGAGATTTACGTTCACTTCCTATCCCATAGCCAAAATAGGAAGTGAGAGGAAATCCCTACAATTTAAAAGAGAAGTATATTTTTATTTTATTTTTTTTATTCATACTTACCTGGGTGGATGCAGCATTGGTCCGATGCTGCATCTGTCCCCCGCCGCCTCTTCACTGAGAACCGAGGCCACTGAACACTGCCGATCACTCGGTTCTCACAGCTCCCCGAGCAGAGAGCTGCTGTCTGTCAGTCACAGCTCTCTGCTCTGCCCCCTTCTTGCTCACTGGAGCACTGAGCTGTGGAGGGGGTGGGAACGGCTGGCCAAGCATCTCAGCGGCCCGCTTAGAGGCCGAGCCTGGTGTCAGTCCAGGGATCTAGGTGGATCCTGACCCCATGGTCGTGACGGCGCAGAGCCTGAATTGCTGAACCAGAGCAAGTATGCGGATCAGGAAAATCAAAGAGAAGTCAAACATTTATCTGCTTGCTTATTTCAGGTCAAAGATGAGAAGTGTTGATGTTTTCATGAATTAGGATGTCAACCTTCTTTTTTCTGTCATGGTAGGATTAATTTAAATTAGTATAAACTTCATGTTATTTAGTAGTAATCTGTTTCTTACTTTCAGGACCTAAGGCATTTAAGTTGTGTAGTTTACCTGTATGAAAATTTAATGGTGTATTTATCTTCTTCTGATTTCAGGTATATGATGCTGATTGATGGAAAAAATGAAGTATATATGATTGACAGAGACAACTCAGTATTTCATGTATCTAACCTTGAGTTCCCTTTTCGCAAAGATCTGAGAGTCCATTTGACAAACACTCTTTTAGATGGGGTAAGTATGCATTATGGTAGACTCTATATTATTGGTGGGGAGCATTCGGTTTTTGTGCTATCAAGGGGCTTAAAGCCGCCTGTGTATGATTTGTTGTTCTGCTTAATGGTAAAGGAAACTGCAAAGTGTGCTATTGCAATTTGATTACTGATTAACCTGAAGGCGCAGTGAGACTGCTAAAGTAACAATGATGCAATCAATACTTAGAATCATTGCACAAGATACCACAGGCAGCATATGCTGTCCAAGTATTCCAGTAGTAACAGATAGAAATGTTTGCAGGGCAGCACTCTTTGTAGATTGTAATTACATTTTAAGCTTTTTAACAGATTTAATTTGGTCTTTTTCAACCTTATTATGAAGGCCAGTAAGTTTTTCACTGGGGATGTTGCCTTTTTTTCTGAAGTTGTATGCATTTAACAAAAATTTATATAAATGAAGAGGCAGACCCAAAACAGGATTTGTCTTTAGTAGGGATGAGCTTCGAGTTCGAGTCGAACTCATGTTCGACTCGAACATTGCCTGTTCGCCCGCTCGCCGAACAGCGAACAAATTGGGGTGTTCGCGGCAAATTCGAAAAGTCTATGGGAGAAATCTAAAGTGCTAATTATAAAGGCTTATATGCAAGTTATTGTCCTAAAAAGTGTTTGGGGACCCGGGTCCTGCCCCAAGGGACATGTATCAATGCAAAAAAAAGTTTTAAAAACGGAAGTTTTTTCGGGAGCAGTGATTTTAATAATGCTTAAAGTAAAACAATAAAAGTGAAATATTCCTTTAAATTTCGTACCTGGGGGGTGTGTATAATATGCATGTAAAGTGGCGCTTGTTTCTCGTGCTTAGAACTGTCCCTGCACAAAGTGTCATTTCTGAAGGAAAAAAAGTCATTTAAAACTCACTCGCGGCTATTAATGAATTGTCGGCTCCCGGCAATGCATAGAAAAGTCATTGATAAAAAAACAAAACAAAACAAAAAAAAAACGTGGTGGTCCCCCCAAATTCAATTACCAGGCCCTTCAGGTCTGGTGTAGATATTAAGGGGAACCCCGCCGCAAATTTAAAAAAAAATATGCGTGCGGTTCCCCCCAAATATCCATATCAGGCCCTTCAGATCTGGCATGGATTTTAAGGGGAACTCCACCCCAAATTTAAAAAAAATGACGTGGAGTCCCCCCAAAAATCCATACCAGACCCTTATCCAAGCACGCAACCTGGCAGGCCGCAGGTAAGAGGGGGGGACGAGAGAGGGGGCCCCCCCTCCTGAACTGTACCAGGCCACATGCCCTCAATATGGGGAGGATGTCCCCATGTTGATGTGGACAAGGGCCTCATCCCCACAACCCTTGCCCGGTGGTTGTGGGGGTCTGCGGGCAGGGGGCTTATCGGAATCTGGAAGACCCCTTTAACAAAGGGGACCCCCAGATCCCGGCCCCCCCCCTATGTGAATTGGTAAGGGGTACATTGTACCCCTACCATTTCACGAAGAAAGTGTAAAAAAAATGTAAACAAAAACACACAAACACTTTGGAAAAGTCCTTTATTAAAAATTAAATAACATAAAAAAACATTCCAGCGATGAAATCCAGTGTCCCGCGGCGATCCGATGTCCAGCGCTGTCCGTCATTGGCTGAGCCTGAGCGGACCTGATGGGGAACTTCCTCCGCAGTCTATTAAATGTATAGACCCGCCCCTTCTAAAGTTCCCCATCAGGTCCGCTAAGCGGACCAGATGCGGAACGTGAGAAGGGGCGGGTCTATTCATGTATTACACAGTGAAGGAAGTTCCCCATCAGGTCCGCTCAGGCCAATGACATAGGCGGGGTCTGACATACCGAGGGGGCGGACCTGATGGGGAACTTCCTTCACAGTGTAATTCATGAATAGACCCGGCCCTTCTCATGTTCCGCATCTGGTCCGCTTAGCCTTACACCTAGTCATAGGTTGAGCGGACCTGATGGGGAACTTTAGAAGGGGCGGGTCTATTCATGTATTACACAGTCAAGGAAGTTCCCCATCAGGTCCGCCCCCTTGGTATGTCAGACCCCGCCTACGTCAGTGGCCTGAGCGGACCTGATGGGGAACTTCCTTCACTGTGTAATACATGAATAGACCCGCCCCTTTTCACGTTCCGCATCTGGTCCGCTTAGCGGACCTGATGGGGAATTTTAGAAGGGGCGGGTCTATACATTTAATAGACTGCGGAGGAAGTTCCTGATCAGGTCCGCTCAGGCTCAGCCAATGACGGACAGCGCTGGACATCGGATCACTGCGGGACACTGGATTCCATCGCTGGAATGTTTTTTTTTTATTTATTTTTTAATAAAGGACTTTTCCAAAGTGTTTGTGTGTTTTTGTTTACATTTTTTTTACACTTTCTTCGTGAAATGGTAGGGGTACAATGTACCCCTTACCAATTCACATAGGGGGGGGCGAGATCTGGGGGTCCCCTTTGTTAAAGGGGTCTTCCAGATTCCGATAAGCCCCCTGCCCGCAGACCCCCACAACCACCGGGCAAGGGTTGTGGGGATGAGGCCCTTGTCCCCATCAACATGGGGACATCCTCCCCATGTTGAGGGCATGTGGCCTGGTACGGTTCAGGAGGGGGGGGCGCTCTCTCGCCCCCCCCCCTCTTTTCCTGTGGCCTGCCAGGTTGCGTGCTCGGATAAGGGTCTGGTATGGATTTTTGGGGGGACTCCACGCCATTATTTTTTTTAAATTTGGGATGGAGTTCCCCTTAAAATCCATGCCAGATCTGAAGGGCCTGGTATGGATATTTGGGGGGAACCGCACGCATTTTTTTTTAAATTTGCGGCGGGGTTCCCTTTTAATATCTATACCAGACCTGAAGGGCCTGGTAATTGAATTTGGGGGGACCCCCACGCTTTTTTTTTTTTATCAATGACTTTTCTATTGCCGGGAGCCGACAATTCAATAATAACCGCAAGTGAGTTTTAAATGACTTTTTTTCTTTCAAAAAGGACATTTTGTGCAGGGACAGTTCTAAGCACGGGAAACATGCACGACTTTACATGCATATCATACACACCCCCCAGGTACGAAATTTAAAGGAAAATTTCACTTTTATTTTTTCATTTTAAGCATTATTAAAAATCACTGCTCCCGTAAAAATGTAAATTTTTAAACCTTTTTTTTGCATTGATACATGTCCCCTGGGGCAGAACCCGGGTCCCCAAACACTTTTTAGGACAATAACTTGCATATAAGCCTTTATAGTTAGCACTTTAGATTTCGAACGTTCGAGTCCATTGTATTTAATAGGGTTCTAAAGTTCACGCAAACATTCTGTCTGTTCGCAGGTTCTGGTGCGAACCGAACAGGGGGGTGTTCGGCTCATCCCTGGTCTTTAGGTAATATATCATATCAGCATTTATTGAGGAATAGTGCAGGTATACTTTAATGTTCAGAATTCCTGTTTTCGGGGGCCTACAGTCCTAAACGTGTACTACTTGGAACCATGTGAATCTGCTGCGTATTTCAGCCTGTCATAGATTTTGACAGGCTATGTATAGTGGGCTGTACACTGCATCTGTGTCTCCTGCGATCGCTGGGATTTTAAGCTGTACGGGGTTAACCGCCTGTGTGCATGAGGCCCGACAGGCATGTTCAACACTCAGCACAATAATTCATTTTATAAATGAAGCTCTACCTTTTAATATATACTTTTCAGCCTCCTTTTAAAGATGAAAATCATAAAATAGTCCGTGACCAACAACTGTTGCGCTAATAAACACTTTGGCTTTGGTGGTCAGTGACTCGCTATAAAAAATAGCCCACCCCCCAGGATTGGTGTCAGTAGCAATCTTTACCAATAACATCCCCCCCTACTGGCAGTTAGTAGCAGGCTGTCATCAACAAATCGTGAAGCTCTTACTGCCTATCTGTCAGGACCCCGATTGCAAAATCAGCAGTCTAATGCGGAAAGGGACAGAGGCTGTACAGTAAGACAGCACTATGCTTATCACTAGTCAGTACAGAAAGTGTTGTGGGACCAAAAAAAACCTGATCTTGTATAGTGCCTAAAAAACTAATTCTGAAAGTGCCTACTGTGATGCCGTCACTGAAAACAACTGATCTGTGTGTATGATCCTTGGGAGCAACACAGTTTTTATTTCACCTATAGTCTTCTTTGAGACATGTTTTAGACATTGCTAATATTACCCCCAATTCCCAAAAAGTTGGCACGCTGTGTAAAATCTCCAAAAAAAAAAAAGAATGCAAGGATTTGCAAATTTCAGAAACCCATATTGTATTCACAATAGAAAACATATCAAATGGTAAAACTGAGAAAATGTACCATTTTAAGAAAAAAAATAAGGTCATTTTAAAAATTGATGGCAGCAATACGTCTCAAAAAATTAGGACATAGCAACAAAAAGATGACAAAGTGGTACTAACAAAGGAGAGATGGAAGGACATTTTGCAACTAATTAGATTAATTGGCAACAGGTCAGTAACATCATTGGGTATGCAAGGTGCATCTTAGAGAGTCAGTGTCTCAGAAGGAAAGATGAGCAGAGGTTCACCAATCTGTGAAAAGCTGCATCCAAAAACAATCTCCGAATAACATTCCCTAAAATAAAATTGACTATATCATCATCCACAATACACAATATCCCAAAAACATTCAGAGAATCTGGAGAAATCTGTGTGCAGAGGACAAGGCCGAAATGCAATATTGGATGCCCGTGATCTGCGGGCCCTCAGATGGCCTTAATTAAAAACAGGCATGATTCTGTGATGGACATCACTGCATTGGCTCAGGAATACTTCCAAAAATCACTGTCTGAACACATTTTGCTGTGCCATTCAGTAATGCACGTTAAAAATCTATCATGCAAAGAAGAACCCATCTCAGAACATGGCTTTTTGAAATGCAGCCCTATTCTCTGGTTCAAAGCTCATATAAAATGGCTTGTTGCAAAGTGGAAAACTGTTCTGTGGTCAGAAAAATTGAAATATGACATTCTTTTTGGCAACCATGGGTACCTTGTTCTCCGTTCTAAGTAGGGGAGGGACCTTTTTGGCTTATCAGCGCTCAGTTCAAAAGCCTGCATCTCTGATGGCATATGGAATGGGAATCTTGCATATCTCGAAAGGCACCATCAATATTGAAAGATATATGCTGGTCTTAGAGCAGCATATGCTCCTTTCCAGATGACGTCTTTTTCAGTGAAGGCCTTGCATTTTTCAGCAGGACAATGCTAAACTGCATACTGCAGGGCTCAGCAAATCCCAGGCGCCAGGTCTAAAAATTGTGTCCTGGCGCCTGGGCTTTTGTCAGCCCATTCACTTTTAGCACCAGGCTTGAGCAAATCCTAAAGTGGCTATCTCTCAGCCTATCGCATGCCAGCCACAAAGAATTTCTTCTTCTTATACCCTCACTTATTACAGACCATGCCCCCTTCTTTTCTCTGGGTGGACTCTGTCTGACATCAGTTACAGGCGAAGCTAGCAAGGCTGTTTGGTTCCAGAGCTAGACTTCCAGGCTGCCACTCCGGCAACTGGAGACAGGAAGGGGGGTACTGGGAAGAGAGTGCAGTGAGGTGGCCAGCTTCTGCCGGTAGAGTGACTTGTCTCCCGTATAGAGTGTAGACAGACACACGTGGGTGGCCATTCAGTGTGGGCCTCCTGTGTGAGGCGAGGACAGCCCAGCCCCTCAGGCCCTGCCTTGTACTGCATGTATTTAGGGCTGAGCCCTTTGCACAGCTCTCCCATTCTCTGTTCGGGCTCATTCACACCATGGGAATACAGAGGTTGGGGCGGACAGTGTACAGTACAGCGCTCGGCGGGAGCCATAAGTGCCCGGTCACCAACCCCCGCCCCCCCGACTAGACTGTACGGACAGAATACGCTGTAGGCGGGTCTAGATGGGAATGCCGGAACTTGTGTCAACAGGACGATATGAGTGCGAGGATCGGTGGAACTCCCATGAGGAGCTCAGGGCTTGGGAGCCCCCTATGGTGAGTGCGGGGATTAGATGACTCCCCCTATGATAGGGCTCGATAAAAAAAAACTTGCTCCAAACTTTTTTTTTAGCTAGCTCCTAGATTGAAAGCAAATTTGTCAAGCCCTGGCATACTGCATTTATGACGACAGCATGGCTTCATAGTAGAAGAGTGCGGGTGCTTAACTGGCCCGCCTGCAGTCCAGACCTTTCACCAATTAATTTTTTTTGCCACATCTTAAAACAAAAAATACAACAAAGGAGGCCCAGGACTGTTGAGTAGTTAGAATCCTATAACAGGCAAGAATGAGACAACATTCTTTTCCTAAAACTCCAGCAACTTGTCTCCGTTCCCAGACATTTACTGAGTTTTAAAAGAAGAGGGAATGCTACAATGTGGTAAACATGGTCCTGTCCTAACGTTTGTTTTGAGATGTATTGCCTTTATTATCTTGAAATGGTACAGTTCTCAGTTTAAACATGTGATATGTTTTCTATTGTGAATAACTTCTTAAAAGACTTCACAAATCATCCCCAGGATTAGCAGCCTTACCACGTGCCACATAAAATGGAGATCTGGGTGTACCTGTGGTGTTGGGTGATTTTTAATGTTAAAAAATGTAATTTCTTATCCAAGATATAGTTACCCAACTATATGCTAGCAATAGGCGGAGAAAACCCCTGTGGGGAAAAGAAGGGAGAGTGAAGGTAATAACAAAAAAGAAAGGGGGAAGGCAGTTACATTTAGAGAGTTGGGTAGGGAGGGGTTGGAAAATGGGAAGTGTATGGGTGGGGAGGCAGTATTAAAGTGGCACTATGAGGCATCCTCACCCATCCCTAGCCTAGGGCAAGATGTTTAAAATCTGACTCCGTTCTATGTCTTATTAGGCACCCGTCAAATCTAGCCAAACTGATTTGGGGAACAAGTCAGGAATAAGGGTAGCCAGCATATCCTAATATTTGTATTCCGGATTTCTTTCGATGCCATGTAATACTGTAATTCTGCTGCACTAAAAACTGTATACCAGTCATTTCACTGTATGCTTGATGATAAATGATGATAAATAAAGAATTCGAAAGCAAAAAAAAAAAAAAAATTAAATGCATGTACTGCAGGGGTCTCCAAACATTTTTGAAAGAGGGCCAGATTTGATGAAGTGAACGTGCATGAGGGCTGACCATTTTTGCCTGACATTCTTTGAACCATTAAAATTCAGTCCAAGTCTGTTCGTCCGAGCACTAATACACTGCCCAACAAGAATTCTCTTGCCTTTGTGGCTGTGTGTGGTGATGTACTGCATATCAACTGTATTTTACGGTTTACATATGTCCGGCTGCGTGTTTACTTGAATTTTTTAAAAGGATTGCAGTTCGGAAATTTGCTCTAGTGCAAATTTTTTTTACTTAAAATGGTACCTGAACCGGACTGAAAAACACACGGGACTCTCTTTAAAAATGGACTGCGCCCAGCCTGCAGATATGTGAACCAGCTCCATAGAGAAGGCTGCTGGATTATACGTCATGCGAATTGGATGCGGTTCAAAACGCATTCAATTTGCATATATGTGAATCGAGCCTTAAAGGACAGGTATGGTTTATTTTCTGTGAGCACAATAATTGAGTTTTGCAGCATCTTTCCTAAAGCCCTGTACACAAGGGCTGAATTTTGGGAGACAATGGCCGGTTCAAAAAAAAAAAAAAACGGCCCTCATTTGGCCTGTGTTTATGTCAGACTGTCCGTGCTGGAAGACCAACTCCCCATCAGCACTCTCAGCCAATGGCAGATAACAGTGATTGAAATGTTCTGGTGGGGGGGGCCGCTGCCCTGCTGTCAAAACACAACAGCTTAGCGGGGGAGATCGCTGAATTAACCTTGCATGGTTAGTACAGCAGCTCCAACCGGAGCTGTCTGTAAGTGTGTACCTAGCTTAAGAGAGATCCACATAAAGAAATGGAGCCATGTTGCATTGAATGCAGAGGTGTTTGTTGAATTCACACCCCTCCCCCAACCTCTAGTGGTAAAAAATATGTGCTAATATAATGCGTTCACTTTCCTGGTTGTTTGGTTAGTCATGGTGTTCGCTGGCAGTAATTAGTGTATACTGTCACATTGTAGGCTTGACTGCTCCCTGGGACCATAATAAAAGGAGAAATGTAATAAAAACGATCTTACCTATGTAGAGAAAAGATCTAGTTTATGTAATTATGTATGTACATAAGGACAGCCATATTTTAATATGGGGACAAAAAAACAACAGACTTTCTGCATTACTAGTTCACAGAAACGTAACCTAGGCGGTTTTATTTTATTATTTTTCTGATGTGCAATAGGGTAATGCTGATGTGGTAATTAACTTTATGGGGTATACTGATCACCCCTAGATGAAACATATATAGTTATATTTTAAATACTATAATCCCATATGTGGAGCATCACAGAATAATGTGAAAGGCTCATCAAATATTTAATTCAGGTGAGGGTTACATTAACTCAAAAGATTTACTTGAGTTACAAATTCACTGTGGTTTACCTTTTAATGTCCTCCTGTTGGTTTAATGCCTTAAAGTTCAAACTAATTTAACTTCATTCCGTATCCAGGTCTAATCTCAATGTGAAAGAGAGGCAATTTGTATGTAGTTTGATGGCGAAGATTTACAGGACATGACACAAACTCCACTCTGTTCATTTAGATTGCGAGGCCTGTGCAGTTGTAATGATTTAGTGGCACTTGCCATGTTTGCAGTTTATTTCTTTTAATGTGAGTTAAATCAAGCAGGGAAAATTAGAGTGGACTGTCCCCAAGGAGAATCTGAGATTGGTTAAGTGAAAAGCATAGAGAATTCTAATCAATACCAGCTTCTAAAGTGCTATACAACATTATGTACCAGACATAGAATTGGTTCATGCGGTTTAAAACACATGACTTTTTAGGAAAAGTATAAAAGAAATTCAATAACCAACCATAGCTTTTTTTCATTCACTCTTGTAAAATGTTGTTTATTAATGGCGTATGGTAGACAGAGCGTTTTCATTGTGTATCTCTCTTACTTCCCAAAAGGAAGAACTTAATCAGATGAGGAACAGGAAATAATTTCAGCCTGACATTGCATTTTATAGAGAACTGAATGTTGAATTATTAATGTACTTTATCTGCACCTGTTAAAGGACATTTAACGGTTTATATATTCTTAACAAGCAGTAAACGAGCCTTAAAACAAGCCATTTCTGCCCTCTGTAGTGTTTTTTTTATAGTAATGTTGTTCATTCTGTAAGATCCTCAAAGATCACAGCAAACACTCCAGACTGCGGCTTTAGTGGTTTCTAAGGTTCCACTTAACTCTGCAGGTGCGAAGGTGCGTCACATTTAGGGCAGCCCATTCATTTCAGTAGGCTACCTTATGATCGACAATCTCACAAAAGGAGTGCAGGGACCTTTTTTTTTTTTTTTTTTTTTTTTTATTGTATTGTACTACAACCCATGGCAATAAGTCACTGTGTTGCGGTGCGATTTAGTGCACATGGTGTGGTTGGTGAATTTGGGGTGACGAACGAATGGCACTGCACCTGCCAGAAAAACAGAGCGCGTTTTCATACCTTGCTGGAATAACTGAACATAGCTCATGTTCTCACATCGTTTAAGTATGAACAAGGCCTAATGCCGCGTACACACGATTAGAAATTCCGACAAGAAAACCGTGGATTTTTTTCCGACAAAATGTTGGCTAAAACTTGTGTTGCATACACATGGTCACACAAATGTTATTGGAAATTCTGCCCGTCAAGAACGCGGTGACGTACAAGACGTACCACGAGCCGAGATCAGTGAAGTTCAATAGGCACTTTTGCTTGATTCTGAGCTCGTGTGTTTTTTTGTGCGTCGGAATTGCATACAGACGATCAGAATTTACGACAAGAACTTTTCTTGTCGGAAAATTTGAGAACCAGCTCTCAAATTTTTGTTGTCGGAAATTCCGACAGAAAATGTCCGATGGAAAAAGCTCACATCGAACTTCTTGTCGGAATTTCCGATCGTGTGTACAAGGCATAAGAGTTTGGAAAATTCTGGTGGTTGATTACATTAGAGAACTGCCAGCCTGCCAAAATTCTGTTCTCATAGACTAACCCTCTACATGTAGGCAATAAAAAAACAGACAGTAGGCACACTTGGGTAAGTAAACCCCACAAAATTAATAAATGTCTATATATGTAAAAGTCTAATGGCAAAAGTCCATCCGCTTGGGCAAGCTGATCCAAGAGCAGAAGCAGACTCGTATGCACAATGGGAAAAGAGAAAAGGAAAAGCGCCCTGGTAGGAGGACCAATAAATTTTATTAAGCCCAAGTAGGGCCACTCGCATGTATAAAACGTAATTGGGAGATTTTACAGATTAAACCCACTACCTGTGTTGTGAACTTGGAAAAAAAATCTTCAAAATGTTTAAATACACAATTTGGAAGGGAGCCAGTTTACTTTGGAGGAACCCAGAGTTTCCAGAGAAAACCCACTCAAGCACAGGGAGAACTTGCAAGCTTCATGCTGATAGTGTTCCAAGCTCAAGTGTCAAACGCTAAGCCCAGCTAAGATGCCCAAAATATTGCAAATAAAATGTCTAAAATGAAAAAAATTTGGCCTTGGCAATACTTTAAACATGACCGTAAAACGTGAGAATTTTTACTGTGATGCCAAAATTCCATTATCAGTATTTTTTTTATTTTAGATACTTCTATTATGCCATCAATTTACACAGCATTTTACATATATACTGTATGTGTTGTGCATTCACACCAGTCCCTGCCATCAATGAGCTTCCAATCTAAGGTCCCTAACTCGCATTTATTTATACATACACATACTAGGAGGGCCAATTTAGACAGAAGGCAATTAACCTACCAGCATGAGTGTGGGAGGAATCCAGAGCACCTGGAGGAACCCACATAGGCGCAGGGAGAACACTCCATGTAGGTAGTGCCATGGTTGGGATTCAAACAGATTATCCTAGTGCTGCTAGGCGGAAGTGCTAACCATTTAGCCACTGTGCATTTCCCTTTGAGATCTACTGTATATAGAATCCTTAAATGGGTTGGCCCATACTTATAAATTCAAAGTCATAGTACCATAACTTTAGATTCTAGATATTAAATAGAAAATATAGGCTTGCCTATTCTGATTAAAACAGGCATTCCTTCTAAAAATCTTGACCGGACAAATGTTTTTTTTAAACTGCGCAATCATTTTGGTCACTTGGAACACTTGCTGTAGGCGGTTTTCCACTACTTCAGAAATAGCGGGTTATCGCCTGAGCTAGTAATCTAAAGTCTACTGGCACCTTAAATAATATGAAATGGTATTGGTCTGGTAAGGATGACAAAATGTGTCTAATGGCACCCTGCAAAGGTGTGTTTTTATTTTTTTTATTATATTTAAGCACTGTCTGGAAAGCCACCTAAACAGATGATTCGGATTCTAGGTTTGAAGGAAAAGATGCCTGACTGAGTACCACTATTTGTCCCCTTCCTCTTTAAAGCTAAATTCAAACATAACGCTAGCTGCTCTATACTATGAAAAATGTACACATTTTAAAATATGCGCTTAAAGGATATTTTCACCTTTTGGGAACATGTTACATATTCCGCCCATTTTTAGGAACAGCAGTACAGGGAGAAGTTCAGCTATGAGTAAGCGTCAATTCGTGACGTGAAACGCGTTAGCCACCCTTCCCTGCATGCACACTATCTGCATTTGTTGTTTTGGATTTATGGATTTATTTTGAATTTGGATTTTTTACTTGAAATTTTGGAATAAATAACTGTCTATACAGAGTGCGGCAGTCCAGGGTTTCTTTTTCTCCCATGCATCAGTGCAGAGCCAGCACCTGTGTGAGTGACCGGGCGGAAGCAGCTATTTGGTGAATTCTTAAGCTTTTGAGCGGTACGTTTTTCCTTCCCTGTACTAGCTGTCAGTTTTTTTTAAATCAGAGTGGCCATGAGGGCCTCTGCCCATGCGGCCACGTCATTCATTTACACAACTCTGTGTGAATGAACTACAAGCCCTAACATCCTTTGCGGTTAATGGCTTGTAGTTCTCAATGGACTACCACAGTGTTGTGGAGGGCCGTGGTAGTTCATTGATTCTTCCTGTCAATGTATATGCTTGCTCGCACGGGATGTATGGGCACATACATAAACTGACAGGTCTGCAGGAGATCTGCATGGCACCAGTCATCTACTGATCGCTAGTGCAATGCTTTACAGGCTCCAATAAAAAATAAATGCACATTTTCTTTACCTGCAAAAAAATTTGCATTTTATTATGTTTTTTTTTAAAAAAGTGAACATACCCTTTAACCACTTCGTATCAGGGCCATTATAGTTTGACGGCCACAAGGGAGGCCGCCTATTGACGGCCTCGGGGCGCGCGCCGCGTAACTCAAGTGCCGATGCGCGTGCCAGGCGGCCGCGATGTCCGCCAGGCACCCGCGATCGGCAGTTACAGAGCCAGGACTGTGGATCTGTGTGTGTAAACACAGAGATCCATGTCCTGTCAAGGAGAGGAGACTGATGGTGTGTCCCTTGTACATAGGGACAACCATCGGTCACCTCCCCCAATCAGTCCCCTCCCCCCACAGTAAGAATCGCTCCCAGGGAACACATTTAACCCCTTGATCACCCCCTAGTGTTAACCCCTTCCCTGCCAGTCATATTTATACAGCAATCAATGCATTTTTATAGCAGCGATCGCTGTATAAATGTGAATGGTCCCAAAAATGTGTCAAAGGTGTCCAATGTGTCCGCCGTAATATCGCAGTCCTGACATAAATCGCAGATAACCGACATTACTAGTAAAAAAAAAAAAAAAGAGAAAAAAATGTCCTAATTCTATCCCCTATTTTGTAGACGCCATAACTTTTGCGCAAAACCAATCACAATACGCTTATTGCGATTTTTTTTTCTTTTTACAAAATATATGTAGAAGACTACGTATCGGCCTAAACTGAGAAAAAAATAAATAAATTGGGATATTTATTATAGCAAAAAGTAAAAAATATTGTGTTTTTTAAAAAAAATCCTTGTCTTTTTTTTGTTTATAGCGCAAAAAATAAAAACCCACAGAGATGATCAAATACCACCAAAAAAAAGCTCTATTTGTGGGAAAAAAGGACGTAAATTTTGTTTGGGAGCCGTGTCGCACAACCATGCAATTGTCATTCAAAGCGTGACAGTGCTGAAAGCTGAAATTTCGCCTGGGCAGGAAGGGGGTATATGTGCCCAGTAAGCAAGTGGTTAAGATTATATGGATTTTCCACATTTGTTAGATAATGTCATTGAACCTTGCTTATGCTACTGTCTTGGTGTCATTTGTTGAACCTATAAATTAAAATCGTATACATTTTATTCACTGGTTATCGCAAACCCAGAACTGTTTAAAACCGACTTGTCGTTAGAAAGATATATGGAGCTGCCTTTGCCCACTTCTCATTCACTTACTTCATTATGTTAAGCCACTGACTTTCATGACCTGCATACTTGCTCCAGTCTGACTCAAAAAAATATGTAAGCATGTGTGTAAACATTACAGCCTTGTAACTTGTATTTTAAGGTGAAAATGCTCAGGCACCCTCTTATTTCTTTTTTGACAGGTTTAATTTCAGTTGTTTAAGCAAAAAACAAAAAAACTAAAATAAAAACCTTTAATAAAGTAACAATCCTATTTTTGTTTTTCAAGGAAATGATTATCGATAAAGTGAAAGGACAGGTGGTGCCTCGATTTTTGATATACGACATTGTCAAGTTCAATGTAAGTATTCATATTTTCTTTGTCTTGTACGGTTTGTGGTGGACAGCAGGAATGTTTTTAGTTACAATGTGCACTTTTTTTCCATGTGATTTATACACATGCTGTTCAGGGGGAAGCAGGTTCTATTGAATTTATGCTTCGTTGCTTGGATTTTGTCATGTTGAGGCAATGCCAGAATCCTAACTAAGTGCTGTCAGAAAGTCCATACCGTAAGTCATAACAATCCCTTTACAAGTGCTGCATGATGAAAGGTTATGTCAGGATGATTCAGGCGCACTCTCCTTTTTCTCATAAAAACAAAACAAAAAACAGTGGCATTAGAAAAACATTTTTAAGCCATACAAATTTAGATTTTTTAAAGGAACTTATGTTGCAACCTTTTCGGTATTTCTTATGTCATCTACAGTATACAATATTAGTGCTTTTGCAAATATTTAAAGGTTAGATTACTAGCTTTGAAGCTTAACTTCAGACGAACAAAAATATATACCAGGGATATGCAATTAGCGGACCTCCAGCTGTTGCCAAACCACAAGTCCCATGAGGCATAGCGAGACTCTGACAGCAGCAAGCATGACACCCAGAGGCAGAGGCATGATGGGACTTGTAGTTTTGCAACAGCTGGAGGTCCACTAATTGCATATCCATGATATATACCCTTGCAGTCGGTGATAAAATATTGCAGTTGCAATGCTTTCCATATTGGAAGAGGGGGTACGAATATTAACCAAATTCCTGCCAGGGACCACCAATTGCCATCTTGGAAGAAGTGGCTCACCCTGTATTGCTGATCTCGGAGGGTTGATATGTCTTTGAATCCAGTTATATATTTTGGGTGTGCAATGACCTGATCAAAGCCAGAGGGATGCGTTTCCAATAAGACTAAAGGTCTGAGTGATGTCACTAACACTAGCATTACTCCAATCATCGAGTGGTTAAGAAACTGATGAGGGGTTTCTGTCTGCAGTCAGGAAAGCACCCCTAGGATGCAGTCAGAGAAAGTTTGTTCAATCTAGACCCATTGTTTGATCGGGTTCAGAACCCAGCAGCTCAAGATCCAAGACATATGTGTCACTTTGTGGTATTTGAATACATGTGGCAGACGCATGCCACCCTGAATATTGGGCCTCGTCAGAACTTACTACTGGATTCTGTATCATAAAAACCAACAAACAGGAAAAGCAGATACATTAAAGCTTTAATGTTAAAAGCCATTTTTCTTTCTCATACATCACGGGACACAGAGCGACATAGTCATTACTAATGGGTTATATAGATACCGTCAGGTGCTGGCACTGGCAACTTCCAAAACCGGAAGTACCCTCCCCTATATAAGCCCCTCCCATCCGGGAGCACCTCAGTTTTTTGCCAGTGTCTAAGGTGTTGGCCAAGAAGAAACATGTGTTTTTCACTGAGCTTGCGTACAGGTTCTTTTGGGCCTCAGTAAGCTATTCCGGATCCGACCAAAAAAGCTTCATAGCTAAACGGTCGGTACCCGGGCCTTGCAGAGAAGAGCAAGGTTTTGCCTGTAATGCTTCTCTTAGGAGAGCTGGACCCTGGGATCCAGAGCTCTGGTCATACCCACGACCAAGATGTTTTCTGTGCAGGGTGCTATACAGGTCCAGGGGAGTGGAATCCTTGGGAACCCGGTCCCTGAAGGTTTGATTACAATGCCTGCCGTGATAGGTGAAGTTTGGGCTTTTGTGGACCAAACAAAGTCCTGCGGCGGGGAACAGGTAAGTGGGGGCCCCCAGGAACTTGGTTCTATTGGGGGACCCCCAAGCCAAATTTGTCTTTCTGTCTGTTACCTAATGGTATTCCCGCAAAATTCTGTGCATGCCTGTAACTACTAAAAAAATTTAATAATTTTTAATGGTGGTCAAGAAAAAAAAAAAAAAAAAAAATTTTTTATATATATATTTAATATATTAGACTGCGGTACCTGTGTTTGTCCACTAGAGGCCGCTGTGGAATGTTTTCTTGTCATGTGGACTAGCTTCTTCTCAGCAGAGCAAAGTCCAGGCAGATGGTGAGTTCTCTTATAGGAAACTGCTTCCTCTGCCATGTTGCAGTGCTCGTCCATCCCCCGGCCTGCGGCAAAGAGGGGCCCTGGCTCCTGTCCCTTGTTACCATATTTGAAATTAGCGCCGAAGGCGCACGTGGCCGCGCGTGTGCGCGTGCACGCGCCTCTATATATAGAGGTGAGCCAGGAAAGGGGGCGGAGCCTGGGGGATGACGCTCTGTGCGCGCCGCAGCGCTTCTGCGCATGTGCGGGCGTCCCAGCAGTTTAAAAAAAACCACAATATTGTAGTGAGCTGGCTATGAAGTACAGAGACAGAGCTGGCAACATTTAAAGGCATACAGCAAGCGGTTGATACAGGCATCCCCTAGAAAGGCACATTAGTAGACACCAACTGTGATATAGCAGCAATTGTGCTAGACTATTCTCAGTAAAAGTGGTGTATTACGGCTGGAATACCTCAGCTTTAGGCTTAGGAATATGCCGTCCAGAAGCTCCGGAACTGAATCTTCCAGGAAGCGAAGGGGGTCTCATCGGGCTCGGAGGATCTTGGGCATACTCCTGCTGCACCAGTCTCCCCTGAAGTTCAGAGGTAAGTGACCGTAGAGACCCCGCAGGGGTACTTGGTACTGTGGCTGTCCTCAGTTCACCTGCTCCTGTGTATGTAACAGAGGAGGTTTTTTCCTCAGCTCTGGGAGGATTAGAGAGAGATTGTCAACATTTATCGCTGCCTCCCTGTCAGGGAAAGCACGCCCGATCTCCGTCTCCTCCTTCAGAGTGCCTGTTAGCAGAGCAACAGTCCCATACAGGGATCGACCTGCCTGAAGGGGATCAGGATGAGGTTGATTCTGTTATAGAGGAATCAACAGTGGGGGAACCTTTTCTCAGCATCTCAAGCTGAAAGATTATGGGTTCAGTCTCTGACTAACATGGTCCGATCAGCATTTAAAAATGCACCTTGCGGAACCATCAACCACTACTGTATCCTCGTTGGGGTCGCTAGAAGCCCCCAGACTGTTTGTTCTTTTCCACTTCACCCTTTACTGAAAGGGCTCATTTACCAGGATTGGGAACGTCCTGAGAAAATATTTATTCCCCCAAGAGATTTCCGGTGGTCTATCCCATGGAGGATAAGTTCATCAAAAAAAAAAAATGGAAGGTCCCTACAGTGGACGCAGCCATCTCTTGTATGTATAAATCACTGACATGTCCAGTGGATAATGTCCAAATGTTCAAGAACCCAATAGATAAAAGATTGGAGTCCTTATGAAAATCTGCTTGGTGATACAACCAGCAGTAGCAGCTATTGGGGTCTGCTAAGCAGTGAAGGATCAGTTGAAACAGGTCTTGAGGGACTTGACAGATCAGCAGGCTTTGCCCTAGCTGATCTACCTAGAGCCTTAGGCTTTGCGGTTGACGCCATAGAGGATTCAGTCCATCAGGCCTCCCGCCTTACGCTGTCTATAGTACATATGCGTAGGCTCCTATGGCTCAAAAACTGGTCTGCTGAAGCTCCCTGTAAAGAATGGCTGGTTAGCGTCCCATTTCATGGTGAACGCTTATTCAGGGAAAACCTGGACAAATATATCCAGAAAATTTCCAGCGGTAAAAATACGCTCTTGCCGGTTAAAAGCAGAGTTAGAGGTCCCTCTTTAAGAGGCCTGCTTCTCCAGTCCCTGGGGCATCGGCTGTGTAACAGTTCCGACGGCCTCCTCGGTCAAATCCCGGGGGTAAAAAACAGGGACAGTAGCAGGGTAATGAGAAACCCTGGGTCAGGGGAGGTACAAAACCTCCCCCAAAGTTAAATTCATTGAAGCCCCCACTCAGTCGGGTGGGGGGAGGACTCCAGTTGTTCGCAAGAGACCTGGCGGGACACTATCAAGACAGATAGGTGCTCTCCGCAGTAGGTTTGGGATACAGTTTGGAGTTAAAAGACTCTCCTCCTTCCCATTTTTGAGGTCAAACGTGCCAAGGGATCCCCGGAAGAGAGAGTCCCTCCTGTTGGCACTAGAACAACTATTGCTCCAAGGAGTAATTATGGAGGTTCCCCTGGAAGAATGAGGGTTCGGGTTTTACTCAAACCTCTTTACAGTCCCGAAGCAAACGCGGACGGGAGGCCCATATTAATTCTAAAAGGGCTATACAAATTCCTGTATATCAGGACTTTCCGATGGAGTCGATCCGATCGGTGGCCACTGCCCTACAAGGGGAGGATTGGTTAGCCACGATCGACATCAAAGATGCTTATTTGCACATTCCCATCTTTCCAGTCCACCAAAAATTTCTACGCTTTGCAGTAGAAGGGCGCCATTTTCAGTTCAGAGCCTTACCCTTCGGTTTGGCCACAGCACCACGAGTGTTTACAAAAATTCTGGCCCTTTATTGGCCAATCTAAGAACACAAGGTGTAATGATAATGGCATATCTGGATGACTTGTTGCTGATAGACCACTCAGTGAAAAAAACTAGACGTGGTCGTTCACAAGACGATCAAGTATCTGGAATCTCACGGTTGGATTATCAACCGAGACAAGTCAGCCCTAAAAACCAGTCAAAAGTCTGGAATACTTGGGGCTAAGGTTGGATTCAGGCCAGAGAAAAATATTCTTGCCTCGAGGAAAGGTGTTGTCTTTGAAAGATTTGATCCACTTAGTGGGTACAAAAAAGACAGCCGTCCATACGCCTGTATATGAGGCTGCTGGGAAAAATGGTGGCATCATTCGAAGCAGTACCCTACGGTCAATTCCATTCAAGGAATTTGCAAGGGGCCATACTGTCAGCCTGGAACAAAAAAGTTCAGGCCCTAGACTTACAATGTCCTTGTCCCCTTCCGTTCGCAAGAGCCTCCGTTGGTGGTTGGTTCCCCAGAATCTGGAAAAAAGGAAATCCTTCAGTCCGATTTCTTGGAAGGTGGTCACTACAGATGCCAGCCTTATAGGCTGGGGAGCAGTACTGGAGCAATAGTCTCTCCAGGGCAGATGGTCGGATGCAGAAAAGGCCCTGCCCATCAATCTCTTAGAGATACGAGCAGCCCGGTATGCCCTAGTAGCATGGACATCCAAACTCCAAGGGTCCCCTGTCAGAATTCAATCAGACAATGCCACAGCAGTGGCATATATCAATCATCAGGGGGGCACCAGGAGTCGTGCAGCCCAGAGGGAAGTAAATTACATCCTGAAATGGGCAGAAAAATATGTCCCAGCCATATCTGCGGTATTCATTCCAGGAGTGGAGAATTGGAAGGCGGACTTTCTAAGTCGCCAGCAATTAGGCCCAGAGGAAGGGTCCCTTCACCCCGAGGTTTTCTGGACAATATGTCAGCGGTGGGGAACATTGGATGTAGATCTTCTAGCATCCAGATTCAACGCAAAGGGGGACAGGTTTGTCTCTCGGACAAGGGATCCCCTAGCTTGCGGCTCGGATGCCCTAGTGTTCCCTTGGGATCAGTTCAAGCTGATATATGCATTCACACCGCCAATGGTTACCTCGATTACTCCGCAGAATCAGGGTAGAAAAGAAACCAGTGATTCCGGTGGCTCCAGCGTGGCCCCGAAGAGCGTGGTACGCGGAGATTGTAAAATTTCAGTGGGGAGTCCTTGGACTCTCCCACGTCGTCCGGCTTTCGCAAGGACCGATATACCACCCTTCCTTACCAGCCCTAGGTTTGACGGCCTGGCTATTGAAGCCCACATTCTAAAAAAGAGAGGGCTCTCTAATGCTGTGGTATCTACCATGATCAATGCCAGGAAGCCGGTATCCAGGCAGATCTACTATAGAATCTGGAAGGCGTACATTGCGTGGTGTGAGGCCAAGAAATGGCATCCACATAAGTACGTAATAGGTAGGATTCTGGACTTCCTACAGTGGGCTGTAGATAGGAAGCTTGCCTTGAGTACTATCAAGGGTCAGATTTCGGCCTTGTCAATATTTTTTCAAAGGCCCTTGGCTTCGCATTCACTAGTCAAAGCCTTTATACAAGGAGTGTTGCGTATTAGTCCTCCGGTTAATATTCCCATATGTCCATGGGATCTAAACTTGGTTCTGTCGGTTCTACAGAAACAACCATTTGAACCATTACAGCATATTTCCTTGGTGCTTCTCACCAGGAAATTGATTTTTCTAGTAGCCATTTGTTCGGCTAAAAGAGTATCGGAATTAGCAGCTATGTCCTGTAAGGAGCCATATCTGGTTATCCATAAGGACAGAGTAGTGCTACGTCCTCATCCAGCCTTTCTTCCTAAGGTGGTATCGAGGTTTCATTTGAACCAAGATGTGGTTCTTCCTTCTTTTTTCCCCAAGCCTACTTCGGTAGAGGAAAAGTTATTGCATTCTTTGGATGTAGTAAGAGCAGTTAAAGCTTATCTAAAAGCCACTGCTCAGATTCGCAGAACGGATACTTTGTTTATTCTGCCGGAAGGCCCCAGAAAGGGTCAGGCAGCGTCAAAATCTACTTTAGCCAAGTGGATTCGACAGGTCATAATACAAGCCTATGGCTTGAGAAGTAGACCGCCTCCGTTCAAAGTTAGGGCGCACTCCACGAGAGCAGTTGGAACTTCATGGGCAGTGCATCACCAGGCCTCCTTGGCTCAAATCTGTAAGGCCGCAACATGGTCTTCGGTACACACGTTTACTAGGTTCTACCAGGTGGACGTTAGAAGTCAGGAGGATGTCGCCTTTGGGCGCAGTGTGTTGCAGGCCGCAAAAGATCCTCATGTCTGATAGCGCTCAGCTTATATATGGTCCCCCCCCTCATTTGGCATTGCTTTAGGACATCCCATTAGTAATGACTATGTCGCTCTGTGTCCCGTGATGTACGAGAAAGAAAATAGGATTTTTATAACAGCTTACCTGTAAAATCCTTTTCTTGGAGTACATCACGGGACACAGAGCTCCCGCCCCTCTTTAGGGACACTTATTGCTTTGCTACAAAACTGAGGTGCTCCCGGATGGGAGGGGCTTATATAGGGGAGGGTACTTCCGGTTTTGGAAGTTGCCAGTGCCAGCACCTGACGGTATCTATATAACCCATTAGTAATGACTATGTCGCTCTGTGTCCCGTGATGTACTCCAAGAAAAGGATTTTACAGGTAAGCTGTTATAAAAATCCTATTATTCTGACTTATGCTGGGGACGAGTATATGGCACCCTGCCATTTGAGGAAATTCTGTCCAGTGATCGTGGCGCAGAGCAGATCTATCTGTAACTAGCCGTCTATAAATGGTTGGGCAAGCAGTTGTGGAAATGTTTTATAATATATAAGGGATAAGCCATCTAAGCCTCTGGCCTTGTTAGGTTATGTTTCTTTAAGTGCCTGATACCAGTCTTCTGTAGTTATTGGTTCCCCAGGGAGCCTCAGTAAGCCTTATAGCCCTGGTGTTCCTATCTGGGGAATCATGGGTGTAGAGGTGAGAGGGGAGGAGTTGTAGAGCTCCCTATAGAAATATATGAATCTTTACACAAAGGCATTTGTGGTGTGTAAGAGACCCTCTCTGCCAGAGTCTATGCATGGGATATCAAAACGGACTTTGGTATTTTGTAGGCCATTTGCCTAGAGTGTGTCTGGTTTATTGCCCCATATGTAACACTGGTGTCACTTTTTACTTAAATTTTGTGTAGAAGCAATTTGTTGTAAATCCTTGTGTTTTTTCACCTTAATGCATCCATGTTTGCTTCTTGGGGCACATGTCCCAGAGTTCAGGCCCTCTTTAAGGAATGCTGAAATGTATGCAGGAAAGGTCTGATAGCCTGCAATGGGAGGTAGAAAAGACATGCATGCAGACAGACCAATTACATTTACCGTATATACTCGAGTATAAGCCGAGCTTTTCGGCACATTTTTTTGTGCTGAAAATGCCCCCCTTTGGCTTATACTCCAGTCTGTGTCTATCTTCAACTTTGTGCGCCTGATCCTGACCAGCCAGCCGTAGGTCTCCTGGACCCCAAACTTGGCATACATGTAGCCCCACTTTTCCTCTACAAGTGTGCAAAGTTTGTTGTCCGGGGAACCTACGGCCGGGGAGCACCAATTTTTCAAAGCCGGGCACCCCTTCCATAGACTCCCATGTTAAACGTCAGTCTAGTCACACAGCGCCGGAAGATCAGGTAGGGGGATTGGACCCAATGAGGCATGGGCACAGTGAGGCATGCACATGGACACAGTGAGGCATGTAGATGGACACCCTAGGCTTATACTCGAGTCAATACGTTTTCCCAGTAAAATTAGGTGCCTCGGCTTATATTCGGGTCGGCTTATACTCGAGTATATACGTTAAGTGTTGAAATACTTTTAGGGATATAAATGATGTTATCCCTTTTAAGTAAAGCCAGTGAGTTTGATGTCTGATGTAACAAGATAATATGTATTGTCATTGCTGGGTCATGATTGCGATGAATGTCATTTACTTAGGTTTTCCTCTTGTCTGATAGTGCAGTGTGCTCCAACGATTTTCTATGTATCATGTCATCAAGACTTAGCACATTCTTAAGCCTCATTAAAGCTACCTAACCAACATGTTGTGCTGTGCTGCCAGTTCTCAGACTGCCTCTAACAAGACACATCACATGGCTGTAGTGAAGGAGATCTCTAATGAGAAATTGTGGTTTCAACTTCATTTGTTTAAAATGGCTCACTTGAAAATATCTCATTTGATGAAACTGTTAATATTTGATGTTCATGGTATGTGAGCTGGAACTTCCACTTACCGGTATAATCAATTCAGAGCTCCCTCGGCAAACCTTTTTTTTTAAGCTGGGATACTTTTGAAACTAATGATTGGCCAGATTCAGGTGCCAGGCAGCAATATTTTCTCTGCCTAAAGGGAGTGCAATATTAACCATGTGGAATGAATAACCAAGCTTTTTAGGCATTGGCTATCAAATACAGGCTCTGCAGTGCACGCAATCTATACAAATATCCAAAAAAGAGCAAATATTTGGAGACATCTGTGCAGCTGTTTGGGAAATTAAGCCTACATAGCAATGTTACATCTCTGATGATTGCTGAGATTTTCTCCTTGGAGAACATTTTGTTCTATAGAATGGGGTAGAAATTCTTTAGTAGCAAGCTTTTCACCCAAGTAATTTCATAAATGTATGTTTTCTTTTGCGGGTTTGGTTTTAAAGGCATCTTGTATGGCAAGTGTCTTCAGTTAACAGATGTTTTTAAATGTAAATTTTTTATAGTTTAGGCTGGTTTCACACTGTTGCATTATGGTAATGTACGTTGGTGAACTGTGATGTAATTTTTCTCAAGGGTACTCCAATGCACCGTTCCAATGCCACTTGTATGGCAGCACACCACAACCCACCATAATGCACTACTGTTCGTGCGCTGCTTTGCCAAAAATAGTGCATGCACTTTTTTTTGTGTACTTTGGTGCGTTGTGTCATTTTAAATGAATGAACTCCCTTAACGCAACTCACATTAAAGCGGAGTTCCGCCAAAATTTTTATTTTTGAAAGTCAGCAGCTACAAATACTGCAGCTGCTGACTTTTAATATATGGACACTTACCTGTCCTGGGCGCCCGCGATGTCGACACCCGAAGCCGATCTGTCCCTCGGCTCTCGGGTGGAGGCGTCGCCATCTTTGGTGAGGGAATCAGGAAGTGAAGCCTTGTGGCTTCACTTCCTTGTTACCAACTCGGCATGCGCAAGTTGCGGTGCGCGACGCTACTGGTCCCTGCTGTCTTCTGGGACCTGTGTGTCTCCCAGAAGACAGCAGGGGGGATGGAGAAGGTGTCGGGTGTTGCATAGGTCGCCACGGCGACCTATGCCCGGAAGTGGAAAAAAAGGGGGGGAGAAATTGGGACTTTAAATGAGGTGCATATGTGGTGCACCTCCATCCCTAATTCGAAAAAGTAAATGGAAGTTTGGGACTTTGAGTGAGACTGTAGACAGGGTGTAGGTAAAAAAGGTACATGTTTATTTAAAATAAACGCATGAACATCTCCACACAGAAATCACATGGAAGGAAAAACATTCTGGTTGATGCGATTCCCTAGAGTTACACACACATAAGTATGGGTATGCACAATATAAGCAACAAGGAACATCAATGTGTGACCAGGTGCCACATAGTGATCCATATGGATAATGGAATACATTTAGTGAATTACATATGTACAGATATCACATGGCAACAAGTGCTAAAAACATGAAAAAAATTGCATATAAAACCAGTAAAAGCATAAGTAAATGATTGTGTTGTCAACTGGGTTGATGTGTTTTCTGACGCCCGACGCGTTTCGTGTATAAGTTACACTCTTCAGGGGCTAGTGCTCAGGACATCTAAAATATAATGACGTGTAAATGACTAAATCTGGTTGCTGGTCAAAGGAAATAGATGATGGAACACAAAAGCCCATCTTGAGTACTTACATGGAATCTGGTATGGTACATTTGGAGCCCTGACCAAAGATAGGTCCGTCATGGGAGCTGAGGTGATATATAGCCGCACCTGGGCGGGGTGCACTATCGCAGCCCTCCCAAGGACACCGGAACATGCAGTGTTGATGTTTATAATAAAAATTGAACCAAAGGTGGCTGCCAAAGGCAATCTAAAAAATAACACAAAATAGAAATGTCAAAACATGTTCATGCCCGGTGGGGGAAGGACCACAATGGGGAAATAAAGGTAAAATGACCTGATGCTCAAATCCCAGGAGTCCCAAAAATGCAGGGACCGATCCATGAACCATGGTGCTGTATGGCGTCTCAGGGTAGTGGTGGAAGTGTGTTTGGGGAGGGTTCATATAAAGAGCACTCCACACAAGTGCAGGCTAATGATCACCAGCATTGTGTAGGCAATAGAGAACACCCCACCCACACAGGTGCAGGCTAATTATCACCAGCGTCATGCAGGCAAAGCGTAAGCCAGGAGGAACCCCCAACGTGTACAGTAAATGTATTTTCTCTCAGTATTTTTACAGTGCCTCCCTGTGAGAGGAATGGACACGGCAACCCAATCTAAACACACATATTTTGTACATCTGAAAGATCCATTTTCAACATTTATTTAAAAGAAATATACAACTACTGAATGTATAGTTAAATGAACTCTATGGAAGTTTCAGCAGTCTTTAGAATGCACGTTGAATGAACCATGAACTAAATGTGGCCAACCATGCCTTATTTCGTTTTGCTTAGCATTTATTCTTACAGTACAGCTTCTATATAGCTAACAAAGAGTGTACCTTAACCAGTTCAATACCAGGCACTTATACACCTTCCTGCCCAAGCCAATTTTGAGCTTTCAGCGCTGTTGCAATTTGAATGACAATTGCGCGGTCATGCTACACTGTACCCAAACAAATTTTTTATCATTTTGTTCCCACAAAAAGCTTTCTTTTGGTGGTATTTGATCACCTCTGCGATTTTTTATTTTTTGCGCAACAAATAAAGAGCGAAAATTTTGAAAAAAACTAAGTTTTTTTTCTTTGTTTCTTTTATTTTTTTTGTAAATAAGTACCTTTACTTCTTCAATGACGGGCACCGATGAGGTGGCACTGACGGGCACCGATGAGGTGGCACTGACGGGCACCGATGAGGTGGCACTGATAGGTGGCACTCACAGGCGGCATGGATGGGCACTCACAGGCGGCACGGATGGGCACTCACAGGCGGCACTGATGACACTGGTGGGTGGAATTGCTGGGCATCACAATTTTTTTGTGCCTTGATGGTGCCAGTCAGTGCCCATTTGTGGGCACTGATTGGCATATGTTCATACTTTTTTACATGTGGATGGCCATGGGTGACTTACCTGGCCATCCACATGTTGAAGGCTTCCCTGGTGGTCCTGGGCGGCATCCTGGTGGTCTAGTGTGGGCATCCGAGGGGGGGGGGGCTGCGCTGATAAACAATCAGCGCGAACCCCCCCCTGTCAGAAGAGCCGCCGATCGGCTCTCCTCTACTCGCGTCTGTCAGACGCGAGTGAGGAAGAGCCGATCAATGGCTCTTCCTGTTTACATCGTGATCAGCCGTGATTGAACATGGCTGATCACTTGGTAAAGAGCCTCCGCTGGAGGCTTTTTACCGAGATCGGTGTTACGGTGTGTCAGACTGACACCGCACCACCAATCGTCGAGATGTGCGCCCCCCCCGGGCGTGCGGCGGCTGTTATCCTGCTGGACGTCATATGACGCCCAGTCAGGATAACTGTGGGAGGCCAGATATACTGAATGCAGGGTCCTGGGTTTAGTAACACTTTAACCACTTCCCGCCCGGCCTATATCAGAATGATGGCCGAACGGGAAGTGGTTAAAGTGTTACTAAACCCAGGACCCTGCATTCAGTATATCTGGCCTACCACAGTACGCAGAACATGGAAATGCAATAATTTTAGTAAATGTAGACTGCTAAATACCTTCTCATCAGCAGTTAGAACAATCTTGTGACTTCTATCAGTATCTGGTTTAAGGTGGTTGTAAAGACACAAGTTTTTTTTTTTTTTCAACTTAATGCATTCCATGCATGAAGGTAAAAAACCTTCTGTGTGCAGCAGCCCCTCTAATGCTTCCCTTACCCCCCTCTCGAACCAGCAATGTCTACAAGAGCCTTGGCTCTCCCAGGGTTTTGCACCCCTGATTGGCTTTTGTGGCAGCGGGAGCCATTGACTTCTACTTCTTTCAGTCACAGCCAGTGAGCCATTAAGGAGACAGAGGGGGTGGGCCCAAGCCGCTACTCCATGTGTGAGTACACACAGAGACGCAGCTAAGGAGAACGCCTTCTTGGGTGCCCCCCTGTCCTCAAATAGGGAAGTCACAAAGTATTGACATCTTCTACAGATATGTTTGCATGTTCTTAAAGTGTTCAATTTATTCAGCAATGCAGTATATTGCTAAAAACAACCTAGTGAGCCTGTGCTTTGTCCAGCCAAGGCAAAACAATAGGTCCACCCCCCCCCCCAACAGCACTGTCTCTTTTTCTTTGAGTTCCAGCACCAATTCTCTTGGCATCTGGGAGTGAAGAAAATAACTTGTACTTTCTGGTTTGGAGGAGCATGTGACTCGCTCCTTTTGTTCCCATGTGACTACAGTACTCGGCCCATATATAGGAAATTTCTCCCCTTTGCACATGATGGCTGAATGAAACAGTAGGGTAGCAATGGGAAGGTGAGTATGTAAAGCAGGGATATGCAATTAGCGGACCTCCAGCTATTGCAAAACTACAAGTCCCATCATGCCTCTGCCTCTGGGTGTCATGCATCTGCTGTCAGAGTCTCGCTATGCCTCATGGGACTTGTAGTTTGGCAACAGCTGGAGGTCCGCTAATTGCATATCCCTGATGTAAAGCTTGAGAGGGGTGAATTTAAAGAGACACTGTTGGGGGGGGGGGGGGGGATACATCATATTCCCATCGCACACATTCCTGTATGAGCTCTCAAATTTGGGTGCTGTAGCAACAACCGGCTGGATACTGGTTCAAGTCACAACGAAGATATTTGCCAGCACACCATGGAACAACATAAATAATGTCCAAACGGATAGTTTATTGCATGATCACAAAACAAGGAGAGTGCAACGTTTCAGAGTCACGCAGGACCCCTTCGTCAGGCATGTGAGGTTGGTGGGGGGGGGGTAGCACCTAGAGGTACCTGCACTTACCCACAGTATCCTGCAAACCTTTGCTGCTGCAATCAATGCCAAGAGGCAAAGCTCCAACACTAATGGATAGTGTCTGCTTTCTTTCTCGTACATCACGGGACACAGAGCGACATAGTCATTACTAATGGGTTATATAGATACCGTCATGTGCTGGCACTGGCAACTTCCAAAACCGGAAGTACCCTCCCCTATATAAGCCCCTCCCATCCGGGAGCACCTCAGTTTTTTGCCAGTGTCTAAGGTGTTGGCCAAGAAGAAACATGTGTTTTTCACTGAGCTTGCGTACAGGTTCTTTTGGGCCTCAGTAAGCTATTCCGGATCCGACCAAAAAAGCTTCATAGCTAAACGGTCGGTACCCGGGCCTTGCAGAGAAGAGCAGGGTTTTGCCTGTAATGCTTCTCTTAGGAGAGCTGGACCCTGGGATCCAGAGCTCTGGTCATACCCACGACCAAGATGTTTTCTGTGCAGGGTGCTATACAGGTCCAGGGGAGTGGAATCCTTGGGAACCCGGTCCCTGAAGGTTTGATTACAATGCCTGCCGTGATAGGTGAAGTTTGGGCTTTTGTGGACCAAACAAAGTCCTGCGGCGGGGAACAGGTAAGTGGGGGCCCCCAGGAACTTGGTTCTATTGGGGGACCCCCAAGCCTAATTTGTCTTTCTGTCTGTTACCGAACGGTATTCCCGCTAATATCTGTGCATGCCTGTAACTACTAAAAAAATGTAGTAATTTTAATAGTGGTCAAGAAAAAAAATTATTTTTTTTATATATATATTTAATATATTAGACTGCGGTACCTGTGTTTGCCACTAGAGGCCGCTGTGGAACGTTTCTTGTCATGTGGACTAGTTTCTTTTCATCAGAGCAAGTCCAGGCAGATGGTGAGTTCTCTTATGGGAAACTGCTTCCTCTGCCATGTTGCAATGCTCGTCCATTCCCCGGCCTGCGGCAAAGAGGGGCCCTGGCTCTTGTCCCTAGTTTCCATTTTCGAAATTAGCGCCGAAGGCGCACGTGGCCGCGCGCGTGCGCGTGCACGCGCCTCTATATATAGAGGTGAGCCGGGAAAGGGGGCGGAGCCTGGGGATGACGCTCTGTGCGCGCCGCAGCGCTTCTGCGCATGTGCGGGCGTCCCAGCATGTTAAAAACCACAATTTTGTGTGGTGAGCTGGCTATGGAGTGCAGAGACAGAGCTGGCAACATTTAAAAAAAGGCATACAGCAAGCGGTTGATGCAGGCATCCCCTAGAAAGGCACATTAGTAGACACCAACTGTTTCTTATAGCAGCATTTATGCTAGACTATTGTCAGTAAGTGGTGTATTTCGGCTGGAATACCTCAGCTTTGTGGCTTAGGAATATGCCGTCTAAAAACTCCGGGACTAGAAATTCCAGGAGGCATAGGGAGTCTCCATCGGGCTCTGAGGATCTTGGGCATGCTTCGGCTGCACCAGTCTCCCCTGAAGAATCAGAGGTTAGTAACCATGGCGCACCCTCAGGAGTACCTGGTACTGTGGCTGTCCACCTGCTCCTGTGTATGTAACAGAGGAGGTTTTTTCCTCAGCTCTGGGAGGGCTGGAAGAGAGATTGTCAGCATTGATCGCTGCTTCCCTGTCACAGGAAAAAAGCGCCCGATCTCCGTCTCCTCCCTCAGAGTGCCTGTTAACAGAGCAACAGTCCCATACAGGGATCGACCTACCTGAAGGGGATCAGGATGAGGTCGATTCGGTTGTAGAGGAATCAACAGTGGAAGAGCCATTCTCAGCATCACATGCTGAAAGGTTATGGGTTCAGTCCCTGACTAATATGGTCCGATCAGCATTTAAAATGCCCCTTGCGGAGCCATCATCCACTTCTGTCTCCTCGTTGGGGTCGCTAAAAGCTCCCCAGACTGTTTGTTCCTTTCCGATCCATCCTTTACTGGAAGGGCTCATTTACCAGGATTGGGAGCATCCTGATAAAATATTTACTCCCCCCAAGAGATTTCCGGTGGTCTATCCCATGGAGGATAAGTTCATCAGAAAATGGAGGGTCCCTACAGTGGACGCAGCCATCTCTTGTGTGAATAAATCACTGACATGTCCAGTGGATAATGTCCAAATGTTCAAAGACCCAATAGATAAAAAATTGGAGTCTTTATTAAAATCTGCGTTTTCTACAGCAGGATTGGTGACACAACCAGCAGTGGCAGCTATTGGGGTCTGCCAAGCAGTGAAGGATCAGTTGAAACAGGTCTTAAGGGACTTGCCAGATCAGCAGGCTCTTGCCCTAGCCGATCTACCTAGAGCCTTATGCTTTGCGGTGGACGCTATAAAGGATTCAATCCATCAGGCCTCCCGCCTTACGCTGTCTGTAGTACATATGCGCAGGCTTCTATGGCTCAAAAACTGGTCTGCTGAAGCTCCCTGTAAAAAATTGCTGGTCAGCTTCCCATTTCATGGTGAACGCTTATTCGGGGAAGACCTGGATAAATATATCCAGAGAATTTCCAGCGGTAAAAGTGCACTTTTGCCGGTTAAAAATAGAATTAGAGGTCCCTCTTTTAAGAGGCCTGCTTCTCCAGTCCCTAGGACATCGGCTGTGAAACAGTTCCGACGGCCTCCTCGGTCAAATCCCGGAGGTAAAAATCAGGGACAATTGCAGGGTAACAAGAAGCCCTGGAGCAGGAGAGGTACAAAACCTCCCCCAAAGTCAAATGCATAAAGGGTTGCCCCCACTCATACGGGTGGGGGGAAGACTTCAGTTGTTCACAGAGACCTGGCGGGACACGATCAGAGACAGATGGGTGCTTTCCGCAGTAAATCTGGGATACAAATTGGAGTTAAAAAACTCCCCTCCTTCCCGCTTTATAAGGTCAAACGTGCCAAGGGATCCCCAGAAGAGAGGATCCCTCCTGTTGGCACTAGAACAATTATTGCTTCAAGCAGTAATTATAGAGGTTCCCCTGGAAGAATGGGGGTTCGGGTTTTACTCAAACCTCTTTACAGTCCCGAAGCCAAACGGGGACGTGAGGCCCATATTAAATCTAAAAGGGCTAAACAAATTCCTACATATCAGGACTTTCCGGATGGAGTCGATCCGGTCGGTGGCCACTGCCCTACAAGGGGAGGAATGGTTAGCCTCGATCGACATCAAGGATGCTTATTTGCACATTCCCATCTTTCCAGCCCACCAAAAATTTCTACGCTTTGCGGTAGAAGGGCGCCATTTTCAGTTCAGAGCCTTACCCTTCGGTCTGGCCACAGCACCAAGAGTGTTCACAAAAATTCTGGCCCCATTATTGGCCAATCTAAGAACACGTGGTGTAACGATAATGGCATATCTAGACGACTTGTTGCTGATAGACCACTCAGTGGAAAAACTAGAAGTGGTTGTTCACGAGACAATCAAGTATCTGGAATATCACGGTTGGATTATCAATCGAGACAAGTCAGCCATAAAACCAGTCAAAAGTCTGGAATACTTGGGGCTAAGGCTGGATTCAGACCAGAGAAAAATTTTCTTGCCTCAAGAAAAGGGGTCGTCTTTGAGGGATCTGATCCACTTAGTGGGTTCAAAAAGACAGCCATCCATACGCCTGTGCATGAGGCTGCTGGGAAAAATGGTGGCATCATTCGAAGCAGTACCCTACGGTCAATTCCATTCAAGGAATTTGCAAAGGGCCATACTGTCAGCCTGGAACAAAAAAGTTCAGGCTCTGGACTTACCAATGTCCTTGTCCCCTTCCGTTCGCAAGAGCCTCCGCTGGTGGTTGGTTCCCCAGAATCTGGAAAGAGGGAAATCCTTCAGTCCGATTTCCTGGAAGGTGGTCACTACAGATGCCAGCCTTATAGGCTGGGGAGCAGTACTGGAGCAATGGTCTCTCCAGGGCAGATGGTCGGATGCAGAAAAGGCCCTGCCCATCAATCTCTTAGAGATACGAGCAGCCCGGTATGCCCTAGTAGCATGGACATCCAAACTCCAAGGGTCCCCTGTCAGAATTCAATCAGACAATGCCACAGCAGTGGCATATATCAATCATCAGGGGGGCACCAGGAGTCGTGCAGCCCAGAGGGAAGTAAATTACATCCTGAGATGGGCAGAAAGATATGTCCCAGCCATATCTGCGGTATTCATTCCAGGAGTGGAGAATTGGAAGGCGGACTTTCTAAGTCGCCAACAATTATGCCCAGGGGAATGGTCCCTTCATCCCGAGGTTTTCCGGACAATATGTCAGCGGTGGGGAACACCGGATGTAGATCTGCTAGCATCCAGATTCAATACAAAAGTGGACAGGTTTGTCTCTTGGACAAGGGATCCCCTAGCTTGCGGCTCGGATGCCCTAGTGTTCCCTTGGGATCAGTTCAAGCTGATATATGCATTCCCACCGCCACAATTGTTACCTCGATTACTCCGCAGAATCAGGGTAGAAAAGAAACCAGTGATTCTGGTGGCTCCAGCGTGGCCCCGAAGAGCATGGTACGCGGAGATTGTAAAGATGTCTGTGGGGAGTCCTTGGACCCTCCCACATCGTCCGGACCTGCTTTCGCAAGGACCGATATACCACCCTTCCTTACCAGCCCTAGGTTTGACGGCCTGGCTATTGAAGCCCACATTCTAAAAAAGAGAGGGCTCTCTAATGCTGTGGTATCTACCATGATCAATGCCAGGAAGCCGGTATCCAGGCAGATCTACTATAGAATCTGGAAGGTGTACATCGCCTGGTGTGAGGCCAAGAAATGGCATCCACGTAAATACGTAATAGGTAGGATTCTGGACTTCCTACAATGGGCTGTAGATAGGAAGCTTGCCTTGAGTACTATCAAGGGTCAGATTTCGGCCTTGTCAATATTTTTTCAAAGGCCCTTGGCTTTGCATTCACTAGTCAAAGCCTTTATACAAGGAGTGATGCGTATTAGTCCTCCGGTTAATATTCCCATATGTCCATGGGATCTAAACTTGGTTCTGTCGGTTCTACAGAAACAACCATTTGAACCATTACAGCATATTTCCCTGGTTCTTCTCACCAGGAAATTGATTTTTCTAGTAGCCATTTGTTCGGCTAAAAGAGTGTCAGAATTAGCAGCTATGTCCTGTAAGGAGCCATATCTGGTTATCCATAAGGATAGAGTAGTGTTACGCCCTCATCCAGCCTTTCTTCCTAAGGTGGTATCGAGGTTTCATTTGAACCAAGATGTGGTTCTTCCTTCTTTTTTCCCCAAACCTACTTCGGTAGAGGAAAAGTTATTGCATTCTTTGGATGTAGTAAGAGCAGTTAAAGCTTATCTAAAAGCCACTGCTCAGATTCGCAGAATGGATACTTTGTTTATTCTGCCGGAAGGCCCCAGAAAGGGTCAGGCAGCGTCGAAATCTACTTTAGCCAAGTGGATTCGACAGGTCATAATACAAGCCTATGGCTTGAGAAGGAGACCGCCTCCGTTCAAAGTTAGAGCGCACTCCACGAGAGCAGTTGGAACTTCATGGGCAGTGCATCACCAGGCCTCCCTGGCTCAAATCTGTAAGGCCGCAACATGGTGTTCAGTACACACGTTTACTAGGTTCTACCAGGTGGACGTTAGAAGTCAGGAGGATGTCGCCTTTGGGCGCAGTGTGTTGCAGGCCGCAAAAGATCCTCATGTCTGATAGCGCTCAGCTTATATATGGTGTATCCCCCCCCTCATTGGGCATTGCTTTAGGACATCCCATTAGTAATGACTATGTCGCTCTGTGTCCCGTGATGTACGAGAAAGAAAATAGGATTTTTATAACAGCTTACCTGTAAAATCCTTTTCTTGGAGTACATCACGGGACACAGAGCTCCCGCCCCTCTTTGGGGACACTTATTGCTTTGCTACAAAACTGAGGTGCTCCCGGATGGGAGGGGCTTATATAGGGGAGGGTACTTCCGGTTTTGGAAGTTGCCAGTGCCAGCACCTGACGGTATCTATATAACCCATTAGTAATGACTATGTCGCTCTGTGTCCCGTGATGTACTCCAAGAAAAGGATTTTACAGGTAAGCTGTTATAAAAATCCTATTTTTGCAATTCTCCTCCTTTGCCTCAATTGGCAAATTCCAAATATCAGTAAACTATACCGTTTTGTATTTTAACCCTTTACGTCAGAATGTGTCTGTTACATGATCTATATTGTATGTATTTTAATCCACTGTGAAATAAAATGTGATCCAATGTCTGATGCAGAGAACAGAAATGGAGAACAGGCTGTAGGATTTTGAAGAATGCATATTTATACAAAAGCGCATGCTTTGTGTGGGCCCTAAGTATTTGCAACAGAAATGCTTATTCCCCTGGCTATTAAGTGAAAATTATGATGACATTTCCATTTGGAAATGCAGATGTCAGCTGTGTGCTCTGAATCGTCAGTAATAACGTTAGCTGTGCTAATAATAATTCAGCCTGTGCTTGTTCAGTATCATTGAAGTTGCTACAAGACAGTAGTGACCTATGTTCTTTTCTGGGTCAGTAAAATAAGCTTTCCAGTTGGCCATGCATATCTTGTAAGGGGTTTTAAAGTATTTGATTGTTCAAGACCCATTGTGCAGTAGGGGCAGAATTTGTTCTCTTGTTTAAATCATTAAATGTAGTAAAAAATACAAATGTTTACATTTAAAAGGCTTCTATTCACTTTAATTGATTAACCACTTCAGCCCCGGAAGGTTTTTACCCACTTCCTGACCAGGCCATTTTTTGTGATACGGCACTGCGTCGCTTTAACTGACAATTGCATGTGACATTGAACCCAAATTAAATTGATGTCTTTTTTCCCCACAAATAGAGCTTTCTTTTGGTGGTATTTGGTCGCCTCTGCGTTTTTTTTTTTGTTTTTTTTTTGCGCTATAAACAAAAAAAGACCGTCAATTTTGAAAAAAAAATATTTTTCTCTTATCGTCCATGGACTGACACAGCTGGATACTGTAAACGTGTGGGTATATGTCCCTGCTCGCAGGAGAAGATCTAGATAGAATGTTAGATGTTAAAACATTCTAGAACAAACCAGAGCTGAACAGCCCCGCCCAGGGGGGCGGTCCCTCCGGACATTACCCTCCCACCTGCAGCTAGCAGACCTCAGTTTTTTTTCTGCCTAGCAGAAGAAGACGTGGCTCTCTCAGGAGCCAGCCTCCTGGAAGATTTTACTTTTAAATTTTATTCCTTTGGGAATTTTATTATTTTATTTTTGAGACCTTCAATCAACTGTCGGCTGGGCAACAGGTTGGGTACACTAGTATCCTCGTAGTCTTCCCTGTCCGACCATCGAGCGTGCTGATCCTCGCCTTGTGTGCGTGAGACTCAGTTCACGACATACCCCATGGCTCCAGGGGTGGCCGGGTTGCTTTCATGCTCCCGCGGTCCTCTCAAGATTGAACAGTACTTGACTGACTGTATCTCTCGCGGTGGACCGGGCCGACAGCTACGCAGTACGACTCTGTGATAGGTCTGTCTGAAACAAGCCAGTGGGTCCCTGAAAGGGACGGGTAAGTAGTCTCTCCTACTGCAGGTGAGTACATACTGGCTGTGTTTCTGTGTGTGTGGGGTTCTCCCTGTCTCCCCCTGTTATGCTGCTCTCTGCACCCTGTACTGGTGCTGTGCTGTGGGGTGCTTGGGGGTCACTCTGGCCTGGCTGGGCGCTCATGTCTGCAGTTTTTTCTGGTGTGTGAGGTGATTATTGCGTGCGCCAGTGGCGCGCATTAGAGCTTTGAATTTCACGCTCGGTGGCCATCTTGGCGTTCAGTGGCGCAGTTATAGCTGCGGCCATTTTCTTGTGGCCGCCGCGCATTTATTTCTGGCGGCGGCGCGAATCCCCTCACAATCTCCTCACAGACTGAGCGGTCCTTAAGGGTTGGTGGGTCCTCCCGGGTATCCCCTCCTCAGCGTAGCCAGTGGGTGGACTGTATATTCACTGTATAGTGTATAAGGTCTCAGAGGGTGGCGTTATGGAGTCTGATACACCTGCTCTCCATACTTGCCTGGGGCAACTGGCAGTGCTGCACAGTTAAACATGTTCATATGTTTCCTGCACCTGCGGTCCTTATGGACCAGTTGTCAGCAGTCCTGGAATAATTCCTGTCAGAATGGAAGCTGTGTGCGAGCAAAGGGAGCTATAAGCCCCCTCCCCCCACAAAAATCTTTACTGAAGGGGTGCTCTGAGTCAGATATGGGCCTAGCTACTATGCTCAGGACCCGACCTCTGAATATTTAATGTTTATGAACAGGACATTCCCTTGTGAGGAAGACTCCAGTTCTGTGTCAGTGAATGACAGGGTGCTTGTAAGTGATCTCATTGATGTGAGGAACACTCTCAGGCTGGAATTGCTGTGACAAGCTTTTCTTTTACACAGTTTCCTCACTGTTTTCCTCACACTGCCTCAAGAGCAGCATGGATGAGGGAGGACTTTATTCATTTATGTCTGTAGTCCCTGTGAGCCTTATGTGTGATACCTGAGGTAACATTTCCCGCCACTTCCTGGGGAATGATTTGAGCTCTGACAGACACACGGTCTGAGGATCAGAGGTTACCTGTTACCTGCATGCTGCGTCAGCAGCACAGTCAAGCAGGTTGGAATGATACAGAGAAGATTATGCGCCTCTGCGCCATAATTTAACTCATCCTATACCTCTACACTGCATACATTCAAAGTGTATGTATGTGTTATTGGTCTCTGTGTCTGCGTGGCTGTCCCCACGTTCCAATGCTGTGTTTCAGTGCCATACATGATATAAACGTACAAAATATGTTTATGCACGACTCCAGATACATTCACAGTATATGTATGTATTATACTCTCTGGGTTGGTGGGGGCTCCGGTGTCCTCCCGCACTCTCATGGTATGTGCGCTTCAGCTCTCTGCACAGTATAGACATGTTCAATATGTTTATTGCACATATTATACATGTTTACAGTATGGGTATACTGTTTGCGTGGGGTTCCTCCGGGTACTCCGGTTTCCCCCCACGCTCCAATGGAAATGCACAGCATAAACATGTGCAATATGTTGATTCACATGCTATCATTCCTACACGGTATCTGTGTGCTGTCTGCGTGGAGTTCTTCCGAGTGTTCCGGTTTCCTCCCACGCGCTGACGGTATGTGCGCCTTTGGCCTTCTGCACAGTTAAACATGTTCAATGTTTATCACGCATGCTATAATACCTACACGGTATGTGTAGGCAGTCTGTGTGGTTTTCCTTCGGGTACTCCGGTTTCCTCCCACACTCCATTGGTATGGGCGCTTCGGCGCTATGCACAGTCTAAATTTGTGCGATTGGATATCCACATACTAACATACCTACCCGGTATGTCTTTGCACTCTGCGTGGGTTTCCGCCCACGCTACATGACATGCATGCCTTTGGTGCAATACACAATGTAAACATACACATTATGTTTATACACTACACTAAATACATTCACAGTAGTTGTAGGTATTGCATTCTCTGAGTATGCGTGGGGTACTTCAGTACCTCCCACGCGCCAACGGTGTGCGCGCCTTCGGTGCTATGCACACATGAGCTTGTGCAAAATGTTTAGCACTCACACTATAATACCTACACTGTATGCGTATGCAGTCTGCGTGGGTTTCCGCCCACGCTACATGACATGCATGCCTTTGGTGCAATACACGGTGTAAACATACACATTATGTCTATACACTACACTAAATACATTTACAGTAGCTGTAGGTATTGCATTCTGAGTATGCGTGGGGTACTTCGGTTCCTCCCACGCGCCAACAGTGTACGCGCCTTCGGTGCTATGCACACATGGGCTTGTGCAAAATGTTTAGCACACATACTATAATACCATACACGGTATGCGCATGCAGTCTGCATGGGTTTCATCCGGGTGCTCAGGTTTCTCCCCTGCGTTCCAATGGTGTGCGCATTCTCAGCGCTATGCACAGTATAAACATGTGCAATTTGTTTATTCGCAGGCTAACATACCTACGTGGTTGTGTACGCAATCTGCGTGGCTGGTTTACGTCCAGGCCCCCGATGATGTGCGCGCCTTCGTCGCTGGCACAGTATATACGTGTTTAATAGGTTTATCCACAAATACTAAACTACATACGCCGTATGTGGTGGTATTATGCTCTTTGTGGCTGGGTGGGTTTCCTCCCACACTCTCCATTTGTGCGTTTGACGCAATACATAGTATAAACTATGTGTTTGCACAATCGGCACCTATCCATGGGTAGCTGCTGGATGGAGCATTGTCACAAGGATCCCTGGTTTCAGGGGTATCACTTTCCACCTGCTTTCAGTGGTGATCAGAAGCGCTGGCTTGGACTGTGTTCGCCAGGTTGGGGTTAGCGTTACGCCCGTTAGTGTTTGCGTCTCTGGCATTTTTTTATAGCTCAATGACTGGACAAAAGCCTCTGCTTCATCCATCAGTCGTCTAGCAGGTGCACTACAACTGCTTTAGGGTCTCTGTGCCCGGGGTGGGTTTGCGCCACCTGTGGTGGCTTAGGTACTAGTCCTCTGACCGAGTTTCTAGAGAAGTTCCGTCAAGTTGCCTTTATTGGCCAACATTTGAGGCACCCTGTACACTGGGGCCTCCCTTCTCCGATACATTGCGGAGTCTCTTTGGGATTTTCATACATCTCGCTGCAAGACGGTCCTGTCGGCCGTGTGCATTGCAGGCAAAGGGTCCTTGCATCCGGAGGTGTTTCCACCTTCTTTACCGGAGGTGGGGCACCGGAAGTGGACCTTGTGGCCTCTCGACTCACTCGCAAGGTGGCAAGATCGTGGTCAGGTCCAGGGACCCCTGGGCGGACGCGTCTGACGCGTTGGAAGCCCGTGGGGGCAGTATCACCTGATATATGCTTACCCTCTGCTACTGTTGTTGCCTCGCCGGCTTCGCAGAGTAGGGGCTGAGGCCATTCCAGTGCTCTGGAACGGCGACATTGGTACGCTGATCTACTTCGGCTAGTCGCAGACATTCCTTGCCTATTGGGGTGGACCTTCTGTCTCATGATCCCATAGTTCATCCTGCTTTACAGTCCTTGGCTTTAATGGCATGGCTGTTAAAGCCAGGTGCTGAAGGACCGAGTTCTCTCGTATTCGGTCATCTCTTCTATGTTGTTGACACGGGAATCTTCCTCCAGAAAGATATCTCACCGTACCTGGAAGGCTTACATCGCTATGTGCGAGGAACTTGAGTGGCATCCTCGGATGTATTCCATTCCCAGGATTTTGCTGTTCTTACAGCGTGGTGTGACCGAAAAGCTGGCCTTGCATACCTTTTTTTGAGGGTCGGATTTCGGCCCGGGCTGTCTTTTTCAACGACCGCTACCGGGCCATTCCTTGATTAGCACCTTTTGTGCAGGGGGTTCACCATGTGATCCCCCCTGTCAAGCCTCCTCTCCCTACTTGGGATCTGATTTTGATGCATCTCGGTTCTTCAAGAACATCCCTTTGTGAATATCAGGGAGATTCCTCTCTTGACCTTGTCCCGGAAGTTGGCCTTAGTGGCCATTGCTTTGGTTAGACGGGTGTCTGAGTTGCTGGCCTTGTCCGGCAAGTCGCCTTACTTGGTCCTCCATAAGGATATGTTGGTGTTGCGCCCACGACCATCCTTCTTTTCTAAGGATGGTCTTGGCCTTTCACCTTAAGACGGACATTGTTCTTCCGTCCTTGTGTCCTCACCCATCGCATCCCTGAGAGTTTGCGCTTCATACATTAAGATGGGTACAAGCCTTACGAGTGTACCTGTCTGCTACTGTTTCCATTCGGAAATCTGTGTCTGGTCCAAAACAGGGCCGAGCGGTGTCGTCTGCCACCGTCTTTAGGTGGATCAGGCAGACCGTTATACAGGCCTATGCCCTTAAGGGGCGGGCGCCTCCCTTTCCGGTTGCGGCGCATTCCACCAAGGCAATTGGTGCTTCCTAGGCTTCTGACATAAAGCGTCGGTTGCACAAGTGTGCAAGGCGACGACCTGGTCGTCCGTTCATACCTTTTCAAGATTTTATAAGGTTGATGTGGCTGCATCTTCGGATGCTCCCTTCGGCCGCAAAGCATTGCAGGCCGCTGTTTAATGTCGCAACTCCTCCGTTGAGGAGCTCTGCTTGTTAGGAGTGAAGTTTTGGGTGTTCCTTTGCTACCGCTCCCACCCTTCTGATACTGCTTTGGGACGTCCCACACGTTTACAGTATCCAGCTGTGTCAGTCCATGGACGATAAGAGAAAATAGGATTTTTGTACTCACCGTAAAATCCATTTCTCTGACGTCCATGGACTGACACAGCACCCACCCTTCCTTTTAAGGTTTGTACTGCTTTGTTACGAACTGAGGTCTGCTAGCTGCAGGTGGGAGGGTAATGTCCGGAGGGACCGCCCCCCCTGGGCGGGGCTGTTCAGCTCTGGTTTGTTCTAGAATGTTTTAACATCTAACATTCTGCCTAGATCTTCTCCTGCGAGCAGGGACATATACCCACACATTTACAGTATCCAGCTGTGTCAGTCCATGGACGTCAGAGAAATGGATTTTACGGTGAGTACAAAAATCCTGTTTTTACTTTCTGCTATAATACACATCCCCAAAGAATGTAAAAAAAACGAATTTCTTCTTCAATTTAGGCCAATATGTATTTTTCTACATTTTTTTGGTAAAAAAAAATCCCCATAAGCATATATTGGTTTGCGCAAAAAATATAGCGTCTACAAAATAGGGCATTGATTTAGGGACTTTAACATTTTTATTTTTTTATTGTTTTCACTGGTAATGGCTGTGATTTTTAGCAGGACCGCGACATTGCGGCGGACAAATCTGACCCCAAGTGACACTTTTATAAATGCTTTTATAAATGCGATAAAAATGCACTAATCCCTGTATAAAGGACACTGGCAAAGAAGGGGTTAATTACAGGTGCAATCAATGGGTTAAATGTATTCCCTCTTAGGTGTTTTCTAACTGTGGGGGAGTGGATTTACTGGAGGAAAAGAGATCGTGATTCAGCTTAGCTGAAACAATTTCTCTTTACCTCCCTGGCAGAGCAGCGGTGTGCTTTGTTTACATCAGCACACCGCTGCTCTCTCTCCTGTAAACAATCGGCTGATTGGCTCCAGCTGTGTCCAATCGCACCGGGAGCACACCTCCTAAACCGTGTGCACAAAATCACATACAGGTATGTGATTTTGCGCACCCGGGCCTCCCTGCCACAGTAAATGTACGTGGGGCAGTCCGAAGCAGTGAAAGCATTTGTTTACCTAAAAAAAAAAAAAAAAAAAAAATATTGATCCTGTTCCCTTAAAACATGTTATACAGCACAGTGCTTGTGCTGTGTAATTTGGCCCCCTGTATCACCTAAAAAACCTGGCTGATCCTGCTCGGCTATGCCCTTCCCGCTGTAAACTGACCACAGTTTATCATGGCTGCTGAGCCCTGACACCATGGTCAGTTTACTTGCCTCCGTCATCTGCAGCTCTCCTGTCGTCCTCTGTCCTGCCCCCCCCCCTGTCTGTCTGCTCCTGTGTCAGTTCCCGCCCCCTCCCCTCTTGCTGCTGAAGTTTCATTTAAACTTTATATCATTCTGTCTGTTTAATAATCCCATGTGTCCCTGTGTCTGTGTTTTATAAAAATAAGCCAGTTTTTAGAGTGCCGATCGCCACTCACATGACCAGCCGCCTCTCTCCGCTCGACTTACGTCAGCGTGGAATCCTCAGCCCCGCCCTCTGCAGCTGTCAGAAAGAGAGAGGCGGCGGGTCACGTGAGCAGCGATTGGCTCTCTGAGATATAAATAATGGCTTATTTTTATAAAACAGACACTGGGGCACATAGGATTATTAAACCGACAGGATGGTATCAAGTGGCTTAAAGCTGTTGTATACCCGCTGCTGTTTTTATTTTTTTCATACCTGTAAGGCAAAAGGCATAATGAGCTAGTATGCACCGCATACTAGCTCATTATGAAATACTTACCTGGTCCATGCCGAGGAAGATGTCATATTGCCTCGGCGTGTCTTCCGGGTATCGCCGCTCCAGCGCTGTGAGTGGCTGGAGCGGTGATGTCGTCACTCCCGCGTGTCGGCAAGGTCCGGCGGCTGCCGGCCTTTACCCGAGAATTCCCGCTGCGCATGCACCGCTGCATTCAGTGGCTCATTGCGAGGGGAATATCTCCTAAACCATACAGGTTTAGGAGATATTCTTTTTACCTACAGGTAAGCCTTATTATAGGCTTACCTGTAGGTAAAAGTTAAAAATTTGGGTATACAACCACTTTAACAACTTTAACCAGTTGGTGAAACTAATTTATGTATTTTCTTTTCCCACATGCATCGTTTTTGTTTTGGAGCTATGCATTCTAAGCCACAATGCTATCATTGATCAATATATCATTAATCTATTTAATTATTTTTATGTTTTTGTAAAGGTTTGATGAAGACGTATAAAAATGAAGGAAACCTCAATCTGATCAATGATATCATGATTGTACTGCTGTTTGCAGTACTTTTAATTTTTGTCCCTTCAGTTAACTGCTTATATTAAAAGCTGCTCAAGGTGCTTCATCTCTTATCTTTCTATGCCTTTCTATTTTCAGCAGTTTTGTTTGAAGTGCAGTTTTAAATTTTAGCAGTCTTTTTTGTGAACAGCAGGGGAAATTACATTGAAGATGTACATAGCCCCAACACTTTTCTTTCTAATGATATCCTGTATAAGGTAGTTAATCAAAGATCACTTATAACAGATGTCCTCCTTATGCAGCAGCAAAGGAAACCATTTTATGTTACCTTGGGGCATGTTGTATAACACAACCCTAGTTTTCATGTATGTATTTTTTTGGTCTTTTCAATTAACAGTTCATATTTAAAGTTGAATGCATTTATAGTTTTGACTCATTAGGTTATGTGGGGTTAATCCACCTGAAACTAATATTTCTGTAGATACCAGCAGGTTGACTTGCACACTAGTTTCCTACATCCTTATGGTCTAGAGCTCTGCAGAACGATTGCCAGCTTAGCCTTAAAGGGGTTGTAAAGGTTTGTTTTTTATTTTCTAAATAGGTTCCTTTTAAGCTAGTGCATTGTTGGGTCACTTACCTTTGTTTTCTTTGTCTGAATTTCTCACTTCCTGTTCCTCCTCAGTAAGCTGTTCTGGCTGACTCCACACCACTCGGATGATGGTGTGAAGTTTACTGAGGAGAAACAGGAAGTGAGAAATTCAGACAAAGAAAAAAAACATTTAGAAGGGAAATCGAAGGAAAGGTAAGTGAACCAACAATGCACTAGCTTAAAGGAACCTATTTAGAAAATAAAAAACAAACCTTTACAACCCCTTTAAGCCGGGTACACACTATTTGTTTTTTTGTTTTTTCATGCAACCCCATAGGTCGTACGGAAAAAAAACTGCCAGCTGTACTAACATCTGAGATTAGTTCAGCGATCTCCCCCACTGAGTTGTGTAATGACAGGGGGACCCCCCCGCCAGAACACTCCGATCAGCACTTTCTGCTATTGGCCAAGAGCGATGATCTAGAGTCGGTCGGCTGCTGGTTTTCCAGCGTGCATGTCCGATAGAAGCCTGCCGAACTGTCGGGCCGATCGGCACAAGCATGTGCCGAATGTAACTGGCCATTGTCTCCCAGCATTCGGCCCGTGTGTACGGGGCTTTACTTCCCAGTCATTATGAGGCAATCTGTCTTCTTGGATGATCCCTTATTAGCCGGAGCAACTAGCATGTATGGCATTGGCCACAGCAGGGGAATTTGGTAATCAGATCTCATTACCACAGTAACTGGAAGGTAAAATAACCTAATGGGTGAGTGAGATTGCCCGTGTCCCTTTTTTTTTTTTTAATGGTGACTTCAGTAGTTGCCGGACTGACTGGCCTATTACTGATGGACAGATATGTTTTTTTGATGCAAAATATGTTCCAGACACAAAAGATAAAATCTGCTGTGGCTACATTTTTTTTTATTTACAATATATGATCATTTTCTGTTAACAATGACTGTCACAACACCACATAGTCTGTGTTAAATTATTAAAGCTGAGATACACTACTGTGCAAAATATTTAGGCAGGTGTGAAGAAATGCTGTAAAGTAAGAATGATTTAACAAAATATATTTTAATTGTTTATTTTGATCAATTTATAAAATGCAAAGTGAGCAAACAGAAGAAAAATTTAAATTAAAATATGTTTTTGTGTAACTTCCCTTTGGCTTCAAACCAGCATCAATTCTTACACTTGAACAAAGTCAGGAATTTTGAAGGATTAGATTCAGTTGTATGAATATACCAAGTACCGTAGTTGCTAATGCTCATCAGTTTCATATGTAGTTTGAAATGGTCATTAACTGAATCATAAAAAGCTGCGTAGGAGGCCTAAAATTGGGTGAAGAACAGCCAAACTCTGCTACTAAGGTGAGGTTGTAGAAGACTGTTTCATGTCACAGGTCATACACTATGGCAAGACTGAGCACAGCAACAAGACGCAAGGTCTCTACCAGGCAAAGATTTAAAAGAAGACTTATGCCACGTACACACGATCGTTTTTTCTGACGAAAAAAGACCGATGGACTTTTTTCATCGGACAAACCGATCGTGTATTGGCCCCATCGGTCTTTTTTCCATCGGTATAAAAAAATAGAACATGTTTTAAAATATACCGACGGAAAAAAAAAACGATGGCAAATTCCGATCGTCTGTGGGGAACTCCATCGGAGAAAAAACCCAGGCATGCTCAGAATCTAGTCGACGCATGCTCAGAAGCATTGAACTTCATTTTTCTCGGCTCTTCGGAGTGTTTTACGTCACGGCGTTTGGGGCGGTCGGATTTTTGACTGATGGTGTGTAGGCAAGACTGATGGAAGTCAGCTTCATTGGATTTCCGATGGAAAAATCAGATCGTGTGTACAGGGCATTAGGGTATCAAGATGTACTGTTCAAGTTCTTTTGAAGAAGCAGAAATAATAGGCAACATGGAGGGCTGTAGATGCAGTGGTTGGCCAAGAAAACTTAATGCAGCAGATAAGACGACACATGCTTCCTTTCTTTATTGGAAGATGTCCAGCAGTGCCATCAGCACAGAACTGGCATAAACCTTTGGGATGCAGGTACACCCACCTACTGTCCAGGGACAGGGCCGTTTGAAGGAATTTGGAGGCCCCAAGCAAATGGACATGGAGGCCCCCCCTCCCCCCGCACGCACTTACAGTGGACACAGACACAGTATATCTAACGATATCCCAGGACAGCGTTTTTTTTTTGCATGCTGCGCCATACATGCATGGGGCGAACGGAGACTAATGCATGCACATACAACACTAATGTAAAAATATTAGATGGTTGTGGGGCCCTCAGGATATGCCAGGGGCCACCCTATAGTCCAGCACGGTCCTATACATAGACCTGAGATAATATCTATCATATAATGAGGATATCCCACACACAGCCCTGTTATCGTATGTATTTCACATCCTTGTGGCTCCTGACTGACCCCCCCCTTATATAAGCCGCCTCTGTCCTCACACCGACAGGGATAAAACACAACCGCCCGCCTCATTATATGAGTAGCACAGCCGTCTTACCGTAACGTTCGGTACCGCACAGCTTATCTCGCACGGCGACTACATTCATACAGGACCCGCCGAACTGTACGAGGGAGCCGATTGGGCGAAAGGAGAGCGCTTCCGGGTCACATGATAGGACCAACCAATGAGAGCCAGGCAAGGGAGAGAGGGCGGGTGATTCAAACCGATGTAGAATAGATTGGGAGCTCTCAGCTGTTTCTATATAAGACCTCAGAGGGGTGTGTGGCGCGCGATACCCGGCCGGACTGGGGCCCCAGGCCAGCTCGGGGCCCCAAGCAATTGTTTGGTTTGCCTGTCCTGTTGCGACGGGCCTGTCCAGGGATGCCTGGCCAGAAGTGTTCTTCATGGAAGAAAAAAAAAAAAGCCATACCTGCCACGGAAAGGATTACCATGCTGAGATTTTTTTATTGCTGTGTCGTTCGTTGAGCGGCGATTGTGCAATACCTGGTTTCTTCCTACCTATTTCTTTAGTTTAAATTAGCATCTCCTGATTGCTTCTATCTACAAGAGACCTATGAGTCACATCCTGGTTTGTCCTTGCTGTCATCTGCAGCTGTTGCTTAAGAAGTTGGTTGTGAGTAAACCAAGGTTTTTACCATTTGTTTTTTTGTTATGTTATTACTGTTACAGTGCAACATGTCAAATCCAAAGCACAAGGAGAGCAGGCCCCCAGAATTTAGTCACTTAAAGTGGAAGTAAACCCTCTTATCATTTTCAGGCAAGGAAGCTGCCATCTTGGCCTCTGTTTAATCTTCAACTGCCATGATGCTGCACATGTGATCAGTTATGACACCAGCCATTGGATGGTTTGACAGTTTGGTTGAGAGGACAACCATTGTGACAGTTGGCATTCCCGGCATGCCGGGAATGTAACTGCTTTTTGAAACTGTTAAGTCGATGGGTTTACTTCCGCTTTAAGTTCACGATCTACAAACACTTTTGAGGCAGCATGCAGTGTGCCTCCTAAGAGACTGGGCATTCCTTGAAGCCTCCCAAAAGGTGTGGCCCAATTTTCTGCTTTATTCAGGGAGGAGTTCTCTGCAATTATGCTTGTTTTCTCAAATCGCCTTTCAGGACAACCTTGGAGAGAGCGTAGCTCCGCCTCTTTAACAGGAAACACTTTCAGCCTTTAAATCCCTCCTCTTCCACCATGGCCTCAGTTATTGTGTTTCCTCCGCCATGGTGGAAGCAACAGGTGGGAACCAGGGAGCTACGCTCTTTCCAAGGGGGAAGCAGTAAGGCTTACCTTTCTTTTTTTCTGCCTGGTGTGCAGCTTTTATTTGGTACTTGTACCAGTGACCATCCCAGCACCCCCTCCACCGCAAGCGGGGGGTGTTCCGGAGTCCCCAGTCTCGCCTGCTCAAGGGAGTAAAGGACCCACAGGAGACGCAGCATCTTGTGCCCGGAATCCGCGGTAAGGCTCCAGGAGCCGAGCGGTTGCCGCTGCAGGTCAGCGGCGCGAATCGCATGACGGTTCCGGGTCCTGGCTGGCGGCTGACGTCAGTTCCGGCGATGCGGTTTTCTGTGGGGGCGTGGCGCTAGTGGTTCCCAGCGCTTGGAACGCAGGGACTAGGGGGCGGGTCTATCGACCGGCGCTTCCATTTCCGGCCCACGTGGATGACGCGGGACCCGGGAAAATTTAAAACACACACTGTGTGTATAGCCCAGCTGCGCTCTCGACAAGATGGAAGAGAGACAGACAGCGATGGCGGAAGCAGGCGCCCTAAGCTCCGGTCAGGCTCAGGTAAGAGGGGTACAATGGTGCCTTTTATTCTTCTCCAAATGAGTCTTTTTTGCTGTTTTGTTTTGTTTGTTTCCTCCCTTAAGGGAGCCTGCTGCTGTACGGTCGGTGGTTACTTCTCTCTGACCTGCTACAGCTTGGACATTGGTGGTTGCTTTCACTGGGACACTTCTTCTCTATCTTTGGTGGTGGCCTAAATGACACTAATTGGTTAGGTGTGGCTAGGACATTAGGTGAATTTCTATTGTTTATCTCGTTTCAGGAGAAAGCTGTAGCAAAAACCAAACATGTAAACCCACCAAGCCAGAGGAAGTGTCCCTCCTGCAAGAATCCTTTAAGGGATTCATGGCAAAAAGCTATGTGCAGGTCTTGCAATACGGACTTAGTGGAAGAGGAAACATCCCAGCAATTCAAGGATTTATTTTCCTCAGTAAGAGAGCTTACAAGTTCTCTTGGTTCGGTTAAATCTCTGCTAAGTCCAGCAGTCTTAACTGAACCCCAGCAATCACCGTCCAGCCCAAGAGCCTCCACCTCTAGACCAGCAGAGAGTGTGGACTCTGGGGACGAAGGGGCAAGTACTCTCCCCTCTCTCAAGGACTCGGATGAGGAGGAAGAGGAAGATGATGGCAAAACCTCCAGATATAAATTATCTTTGGAAGATGTGGATGATCTCTTAAAAGCAATCTACACTACCCTGGATATTCAGGAGGAAAAGGTACATCTTTCAGTTCATGATAAAATGTACCAGGGTCTGGATGATTCCAAGCAAAGAGTGTTCCCCGTCCATAGGGTCATATCGGACACTATCAAAAAGGAATGGAAGGACCCTGAAAAAGGTCCCTTCCTATCAAAGACCCTCAAAAAGCGTTTTCCTTTTGAAAACAAGGACTCAGAGGTCTGGAATAAAAAACCAAGAGTGGACGCTGCCTTCTCGCAAGTCTCTCGTCGTACGGATCTCGCTTTTGAGGACATGGGAGTGTTGAAGGATGCGATGGATAAAAGGGCAGACTCCCTGCTGAAAAAAGCATGGGACTCCAAGTCAGCCAGCCTCAAACCAGCTATGGCTTCCACAGTGGTGGCAAGAAACCTGGAGTGTTGGATAGAGAAATTGATGAACCATGTAGAGGCAGGTACTCCAAGGAAAGACCTGTTGGAATCCTTCCCTCTAATTTTGAAAGCGGTAAAATACATGACAGATGCATCCGCTGAATCAATCAAAATGGCTGCTAGATCAGCAGCATTAGTGAATTCAGTTAGGCGTGCAGTCTGGCTAAAGACATGGTCGGGTGACACAGCCTCAAAAATTAAACTCTGTGGCCTACCCTTCTCGGGGGATTTGCTGTTTGGTCCAGAGCTAGAAACTGTGCTGGATAGAACAGCTGACAGGAAGAAGGCTTTCCCTTCTAAAAAGAAGCAACCGTTTAAAAAGAATTTTCGTTCTGTTCAGCAATCCTTCAAAAAAGATGACAACAAAAAGCCTTGGTTTTCCCAAAAAGGTAGAGGAAGGGGTGGAGTGCTCTTCAGATTCCCTACAGACCAAGCTTCTAAAAACAAATGACAGCATTACTCCAGTGGGGGGAAGACTGTCAGCTTTTTTCCCTCAATGGAACCAAGTATCCAAAAGTCCCTTTGTGAGGAACATCATTTCACAGGGATACAGTCTAGAATTCTCGGAATGCCCCCCAAGCAGGTTTTATGTCACAGCCCCACCACGGGATCAGGAAAAAGCTTCCGCTATGATGACCCTCTTACAGGATCTGATACAACAGGAAGTGATTGTTCCAGTCCCAAAACATCAGGAGGGCCGGGGGTTTTATTCCCATATATTCTTGGTAAAAAAACCTTCAGGCAAGTACCGACTGATTCTGAATCTGAAGATCTTAAACAAATCAGTAAGGTACAAGCACTTTCGTATGGACACAATCCACTCCATTACAAAGCTGTTGACTCCAGGTTGCTTCATGGCGTCCCTGGACTTGAGGGACGCCTATCTACATGTGCCGATAGCTCTGGCTTCCCAAAAATTTCTCCGCCTAGCCATCGATCTGGGGACGTCAATATGGCATCTCCAATTCACAGCCCTACCATTCGGGCTTTCATCCTCGCCCAGGATTTTCACACAAGTCATGGCAGAAGCCCTAGAGCCTCTGAAACTGAGGGGGATCTCGGTCATTCCATATTTGGACGACCTACTGTTTTTTGCAGATTCCAGGGATCAGCTTGTGACAAACCTGCAAGTGTCACGGACTCATCTCAAGAATTTAGGTTGGCTCCTAAATCTGGACAAATCAAACTTAGATCCAACTCAGGAGATGAGGTTTCTGGGCTACACCATAAACTCAGTTCTTCAAAAGGTCTTTCTTCCCCAAGAAAAGATAGAGAAGATTTACTCTGCAGTGGGTCAGATTCAGACAAATCTCCCAACATCTGTCCGATTGGCTATGGCAGTATTAGGCCTCCTTACGGCCTCAATCCCAGCCGTACAATGGGCAAGGCTACACTCCAGACCCCTCCAGAGGAACATTTTACAAGTTTGGTCACACCAGGAGTCACTGGAAAAGTGCTTCAAACTAAAATCAAATGTAAAAAGAGCACTCTGGTGGTGGAGAAACCCAAACAACCTGACAAAGGATCTCTCGTGGGTGTTTCCACTGGACAAACGTCTGACAACAGACGCAAGTGCTTGGGGTTGGGGAGCTCATCTGGAAGGGCAAACCGCTCAAGGAACTTGGTCCAAGTGGGAAGCAAAGAAGTCATCAAATTGGCGGGAGTTAAAAGCCATATTTCTGGGCCTCCTTACCTTTCAGCAGACAGTCAAAGGACGTCATGTTCAAATTCTGTCAGACAACACAACAGCGATAGCTTATGTACAAAAGCAAGGGGGAACCAGGAGCCCAGGTCTCATGGAGTTAGCCAGTCAGTTGTTGTCCTGGGCAGAGCTAAACGTGACCTCCTTATCAGCGGTTCATTTAAAGGGATCCCAGAATCTGTTGGCAGATCTGCTAAGCAGAAGGAGTGTGGTGGAAGCAGAATGGAGTCTGAGCCAGGAGATTTTCTCCTTGATCTCCAAAGAGTGGGGGAAACCCCAGGTAGATCTATTTGCCAACCAGCAAAACACGAAAGTCCGAGAATTCTTTTCTCTCCACAGAGGGGATCAGGCAGTTGGAATAGATGCTCTAGCACACCCATGGCATTACCAGCTGTGTTACGCCTTTCCCCCATTTCCCCTAATCCCATTGGTATTAAGAAAGTTCAGGGAAGAGAACACCAATCTTATCCTGATTGCTCCATATTGGCCAAAAAGACCTTGGTTTGCGACACTTCTAAACCTAGCCGCAAACCCTCCTTGGAGGCTACCACTCAGGAAGGACTTACTATCACAGGGTTCTGTGAACCATCCGGAAGCAGACAGACTACATCTGACTGCTTGGCTTCTGAAGAAGACCTCCTAAAAGCCAAAGATCTTTCAGATAAGGTAGTAAGGACCCTACTGTCCAGTAGAAAGGAGGTAACTAGGGCCATCTACCTTAAAGTATGGAAAAAATTCAATTCTTGGTGTTCTTCCAGAAACTTTATAGTCAAGAGTGTTGTTTCAGTTTTAGAGTTTCTCCATGAAGGAATGGAGAAAGGATTGGCAGCCAGCACCTTGAAGACCCAAGTTGCGGCTCTTTCAGTTTACTTTGAAAAACCTTTGTCCAAAGAAACTTTAATTTCCAGATTTTTTAGGGCCTTGGCTCGGAACAGACCCATAGTCCTTAAAGTTTTTCCCAGTTGGGATCTATCTGTTGTTTTACAGGGTCTCACGGGAGCTCCGTTTGAACCCCTTCAAGAGACTTCCTTAAGAAGTTTAGTTTTCAAAACAATTTTTTTAGTTGCCATTACATCGGCAAGGAGAGTCAGTGAACTCCAGGCTCTGGCGGTTACAGAACCTTTTTTGAGGGTCTTTCCAGACCGAGTGATCCTTCAGACGGATCCAGCCTTCCTACCAAAAGTATCTTCAACCTTCCATAGGTCACAAGAGATAACCCTGCCTACCTTTTCCTCAGTTCCTAACAATGCAGGAGAGGAAGCTTTCCATACGCTGGATGTGAGAAGATGTCTGCTCCAGTTTCTAGCAGTTACCAAAGAGTTTAGAAAAACAAATGCCCTCTTTGTAGTATTTTCAGGTCCCCGGAAAGGGGAGAAAGCTTCCAAAAGTACATTAGGCAGATGGCTTAGACAAGCAATTACAGAAGCTTACCAAGCTAAAGGAGAAATACCTCCCTCAGGTATTGCTGCTCATTCAACAAGGTCAACAGCAGTTTCCTGGGCCGAGAGGGCCGGTGCTACGCCTGATCAGATTTGCAAGGCTGCCACTTGGTCCAACTACTCAACTTTTCTCCGGCACTATAGGTTGGACTTGCTGTCTGCCGCAGATCAAGCCTTCGGCAGGAAGGTACTGCAGGCAGTGGTCCCACCCTAGGGTAAGTTACTCGGTTATCCTCTCCAAGGTTGTCCTGAAAGGCGATTTGAGAAAAACTTAGTTAGACTTACCGGTGACGGTATTTCTAAGAGCCTTTCAGGACAACCGCTATTTCCCTCCCTAATATATCTTAGAAGTATTGATTAAGTGTCTATCATGGTCGTTGTGGTTGTTCTGTGCTTTTGTCTTCCAGTTTGTCGGAAACCACAATAACTGAGGCCATGGTGGAAGAGGAGGGATTTAAAGGCTGAAAGTGTTTCCTGTTAAAGAGGCGGAGCTACGCTCTCTCCAAGGTTGTCCTGAAAGGCTCTTAGAAATACCGTCACCGGTAAGTCTAACTAAGTTTTTTATGAGCTGTCACCTGTGGAACCCAATATCTTCAGCCAAACATGTTTGTAAAACAAACAGTCCTTTTTTATTTTTCCAAACAAAACGGGCACGCCTAAAAAAACAGCTTTTCTTCAGCAAAAAGAAAATGGTCCATACTCTGGTTCATATCGCAGAAAAAAAGTTAATGGTGCACCATCACCATACCCAGTTGTTAAGGTCTCCTCTGATGCTAGCTTTGGCTGTCGGCTCCTTCTGGCATCTATTTGAGCTTCAGGCTAGCCCAGGTTGTTCCGTTTGTTCACCTCTCGGTCAGACTGCTTTTGTGTATAATATTTCTCTCTGATATATAAAATACTCTTTCTTAGTGAATAACCAAGACAACAGGATTTTACCATAAAAACCACTTCTTAAAGTTTATGGGGCGCACAAGTTCCATCCCTTTTAGGTTTGTAATTCACTTCTAAGTACTGCTTTTCTACAAACTGAAGCATGCTGAGATTGGGTAAGATTATACTTGCCTGGCCAATGCCTTTTTTCTTTGCCAGTGTTCAGACCCTCATGAGGGCAGCAGTATAACCCATTTTGTCTCAGAAGAACCTGATCCGTGTCCCTTAAATTCATTTCAAGGAACTGATTTCATGGCAAGTGCAGAAATCCTGTTTTTAAAAAAGAAATAAAAAAATCGTAACCGTTTGCCGACCGTCTCACGCGCACGCTGATATATGTCGGCACAACAATGTTTTTAAGAGCCGCCGGAGGCGCACATGCCCGCAGCACGGTGGAGGACCCGATGCGCATGGCCAGCTGGCACGAGAGCCAGCACAGGGATTTGTGTGTGTAAACACACAAATCCCTGTTCTGTCAGGGGGGAGGAGACCTATAGTTTGTTCCTACTAAGTAGGAACAATGATATGTCTCCTCCCCCAGTCAGTCCTATCCCCATACAGTTAGAACACATCCAGGGAACACACATTTAATCCACTGATCGCCCCCTAGTGTTTACCCCTTCTCTACCAGTGACATTTACACAGTAATCAGTGCATTTTTATAGCGCTGATCACTGTATAAATGTCAATGGTCCCAAAAATGTGTCAAGTGTCTGATCTGTCCGGCGCAATGTTGCAGCACCGTTAAAAATTGAAGATCACCGCCATTACTAGTAAAAAAAATAATAATAAAAATGCCATAAATATTTCCTAGTTCGTAGACTTTTTTTTTTTCTCAAACCAATCAATTTTGCCAAAAATATGTAGAAGAATATACATTGCCCTAAACTGTTGAAGAAATTTATTTATTTTAAAACATTTTTGGGGATATTTATTACAGCAAAAAGTAAAAAATATTGTTTTTTTTTTTCAAAATTGTCTCTTTTTTGTTTATAGCGCAAAAAAAAAAAAAACGCAGAGGTGATCAAATACCACCAAATTAAAGCTCTATTTGTGGGGGAAAAAAAGGATGCAAATCGTTTGGTTACAGCATTGCATGACCGCACAATTGTCCGTTAAAGCGACGCAGTGCCAAATTGTAAAAAGTGCTCTGGTCAGGAAGGGGGTAAAATCTTCCGGGGCTGAAGTGGTTAAATAGATTGTACAGTCAAATTGCAACACAGTCAGCTCAAGGCTTGAAAGTGATTTAGTAGGTAGGTGACTGCGTTAGAAGTTTGACATGTGTTTGGCTTGTCAGGCCGATGTTGGCTACAGACCTTCAGTTAAGGCACAATCTGACTAATTTCAGATGTCTCAATAGCCAGCTTCCTGCACAAACATAAATTCCCTGACCTCTGGTCTCATGAGATTTGGAGTGATTTTTTGAGATGTCACTGCTCTGCTGTTAACTGTTCTCCCATATGGCGAGAACCTTGTACCCGAGAACCAGCAGTGCAAGGATCGTCCTGTTCTTCTTTATCCCTTTTGTGGTTCTATGCTTTCTGAACCTCTCCTGCAGCAGTCCTCATAGGAGCGCCTCTAAACTGAGGAAGCAAAGCCCTGCCTCAACCAATATGGCTGCCTCCACACAGCAACACAATAAGGCATAATCAGTTACAACCAAAAAGAATAGTGAGCCTATAGGCAATACTGGTGACTAGTCATTTGCCCTCTGCTGTCCTATTTTGGGCACAGCTTTCACAGTTCATATCTTCTGTAAAGTTCAACCCTATTGTGAAGGTGCAGTAGATGGGTCTGTATTGCTGCACGTGAGATGGGAATCAGAGGGTCCATTTTTTACTGAAGTGTTATTTAGAATAACAGTTGTTTTCCTTGCACTGTTATGATAGTTTTATGTATTCGCATCACGAGAAAAGAGAACCACAGCTGAAAGGCGTAGGTCATGAATCTTGTTTGGGTTTAGCAATTTAATTTAATGTTACTCTCTGCCATGCCTTTAGGGGTCTTGAAATGTTCTTTTAAAGTTTCCAGCCAGCATTTGAAATGCAAATATTGGATCTTTTTTTTTTTTATTAAAATTGTTTTTTTGTGCATTTTTAACAGATTGACTTCAAACTAGTTTACTCAGCAGCCCCCACGCAAGTGGGAGAGACTTCAACTTTATTCTGTGCTTACATATTATGTAAGGTCTTCATTGGGCAAGTCATTCATCTTGAGCATCAGTGTGATTTAAATCATGTCTGATGGTGACGTTTGTTTGACACACTTCAATGAATGTTTTCAGTGTCTTTTATTTGGTTTCCTTGAACATTAATCATCTGGATGTTGGTGACACGTATGTTCTTTTGACAGCATTTTCTTGTATAACTTTGTTTTTGTGGACATAAGAGCTGATTGGAGATGGGGCCTTTTGACATGGAAGCTGAGACTATTCTTCAGCTATTAAACATGCTCCTGACTGAAAGGATGTTTGTAAATGATCATCAAAGTGTCAACATTTGATTATGGGCCAGTACAGTACTATTTTAAAAATATATTTTGTACATGTGTGTGTATATATTAGATTAGATTGTAAGCTTGCAGGATAACACAGTACATCAAATTGTAATGTAACTGAGACACACCAGATAGTGACAAAAATCAAGCATGTATCGTGGTTGACTATAGCACACCGGAAACATAGCGAAGCGTGTGGTGTCCTAGTGTGGCGTTAGGCCCCGAATCCCGTCTCTTTCATTTTTCTTTTTGCTATAAATTAATAGAAACCCGAAGAGGTAGCGATAAACAATAAACATTAGAAAATAAAGGAAAAGAAAAATAGAATGGCGGAAACAGACAATTAGAGAGTGGAGCCGGGAGAGGAAGTAAAGGAGGGGGGTGGGAGAGCGGGCATGGGACAGTGGAGGGGGGGGATGTCCATGTACATGGGTTCGTAGAACGGTGAAGGGATATAGCGTCAAGTGGATTTTTGGCGTGGTCAGGGAGTCCAGGGGGCGTGTCACTAGTCAGTAGTACCAATATCTAGAAGCGCCTGTCCCTCGTCAGAGTATCTAAACATGTTCCATAAGGTCCAAGTCTTGGAATATTGATCCTGTCGGTGCGTGGCCGTGAGGATACAGGTGAATTTATTTACAAATTATAGGAGCATCACAAACTTGGATTGCAATTATTTCTTACAATTTTGAAAAGGTGCTAAAAATTTTGTCCAGTCCATTTTCAGAGTTTTGCGTGGCTTTTTGTTCACTTTTTTGTGTCGTACCAATGCAAACAAAGAAAATAATCATGAGATCGCCTAAACATTTGTACACACACACACACACCTAGCATTTACCAAAATCATTGATACAAGCTTCCTGTAATCCTCCTATACAGAAGCACTCGGACTGGAATTCAAATGGGTAACAGTCTAAAGCCCTGTACGCACGATCGGATTTCCGATGGAATAAAATCCGATGGATTTTTCCATCGGATTTCCGATTAAGCTTACTTCTATCAGTCTTGCCTACACACCATCAGTAAAAAATCAGACCGTCCCAAACGCCGTGACGTAAAACACTCAGACGAGCCGAGAAAAATTAAGTTCACTGCTTCTGAGCAGTGGTGTATTTAGGTTTTGTGCTGCCCTAGCCCTGACTAAACTCATGCACCCCTAATTTAAATACAGCCCACCCTTCCTGTCAAGGACACGCAGTGGCAACAATTGATGGGCACAGTGGTGACAATTGATGGCACAGTGGCGACATAATTGATGGCACAGTGGCGACATATTGGATGGCACAGTGGCGACATATTGGATGGCACAGTGGCGACATATTTGATGGGCACAGTGGCGACATATTTGATGGGCACAGTGGCGACATATTTGATGGGCACAGTGGCGACATATTTGATGGGCACAGTGGCGACATATTTGATGGGCACAGTGGCGACATATTTGATGGGCACAGTGGCGACATATTTGATGGACACAGTGGCGACATATTTGATGGGCACAGTGGTGACAATTCAATACACCTTGAACTGAACAGCTACCAGGTAGGGCAACACTTTTCACTAATCTGTCAGTTCTAGTACTCCTAAAGCATGGATATACTGTCTCCTTTGAACTATTCAGACTCTAGACACAATATGCCACGTCTGTGATTGAAACAGACAGAACAGATGCTTGAGGTAAAAGTTTTTGGTGTATTTAGTAGTAATTAGTTACAATCAACTGGTCTTCTGCAGTTGGAATGTCACTAACTACGTAACTAGTGCTAGACTGCTAGTAATACTTGTTGCTAAAGCTGCCTGAGTAAACACATTTTTAAATTGGTCCTGTTATAATCCATCTATTATAGATGGATTATAACAGGACCAATTTAAAAACTTGTTTACCCAGGCAGCTTTATACCTCTCTGCAAATATTTACAAATACTTTGACAGTTGTATGTATTTTAGTTTTCAATATTTTTATTTAAATTTTTCCACAAAAGAAGAAAAAAAAAAACGTTCAGTTTTTAAGCAGATATTGAGGAAAATTACAAAAGCAGTTCTATGCAGTTTTATAGTTTACTTGGTGTTCCATTTTAAAACCAGAGCTATGCAAGGACTGATATTTTTGAGTTGTGCAAAGGAGTCTATCTGCAATAATCAGGTCAATAACAAGCTCATAAAAGCACTGAAAACTTTCATCTATCCAAGAGATTTGTTTAAAGAAGTTGTAAAATACCTTTGTTAAAGAACAGATTTCTTTCATAAGTGTAAAAGTAAAGCATGCAACACATGTACTAGGAGGAAAGTATTTCTAGGGCCTAGTTAATATATCATGATAGCTGCAGCTATCGGAACTATATCAGACATATCTCTTATGACCAAAGAACTTCCTGTCTGTGAATACCCTTAGGCTAACTATATACCTTAAAGAACAATTGTACATTTAGTACAGTTGTCCTTTAAATAATCCCTCTACCTCATAAGTGCAGCCCTCTTAGTCAAATACTTACCTTCATTCCTATTCCTCTGATCTTCACTGTGTGACCCTTCCTGGCACCTTCACAACTAGCAAAGGCATCCCTACCAAGTCCTCTTGTTGCATATGTGTGCTGAGCCATATTCATTTCTTAATGTGACCACACTGAAGCCTCATCCATAGGATTGAATGTGGCTGCATCCAGGGATTTATGTTACAAAAGATAAACGGCCCCCAGAAGGGCTGCACAGTAAAGATTGCTGGATGAAGAAATATTTGACCAGATTTCAGTTTGGGGGATGTTGAAAAATGTTAAAGGAAAATGAAATTGTAATCCTTTGTTTTTTATTCTTGAAGTTTTTAGCAGAATGCAAAATAAAATATAGTATAAAATAAAAACAGAACAAAACAAAGTCATCTGGGGAGACCTCCATTCCTAATGGAACAAGAAGAATTAAAATAGCCGTAGTTACACAGAGTTAAGGCTGTAGAGCTCAAGGAAACAATACATATTGTATCAACCTACTGCAAGATATTTCCCTGCCACAGAAAAAGCAGGCTCTCTCTGCCACTGACAGGGTTTGCCGTTTGAGGCTAATTTTGAGCCATGTGCTTTTCCATCTAAGAAAAATTGTGACTATCTTTTTTGGTAGAACATCAGAAGAAACATGGTGCAGATTTGTAATTTTTTTTTCTCATTTTAAACATTTTATTCTCACAACATAATCCAATGGTAATATACAAAACACGCTGAATTTTCTGTACATAGAAAAATAATTTCTGCATACTTCTAGTACCATCACTGTAACGCAGTGTTTCTCAACTCCAGTCCTCAAGGCGCACCAACAGGTCAGATTTTCAGGATTTCCCTCAGATGAAACAGCTGTGGTAATTACTAAGGCAGTGAAACTGATCAAATTACCTGTGCAAACTAATGGAAATCCTGAAAACATGACCTGTTGGGGCGCCTTGAGGCCTGGAGTTGAGAAACACTGCTGTAACGGGAGGGCCCGTGGAACCCAGAAGTTCTTAGAAAGTATGAGCCAGAAAATAATGGACATTGAGAATATGTCTTGGATTGCTTTAAAATGGGTCTGTGGTGTTAATCCACAATGTTCCCAGGATATCTGTAAAGGACTATTTACTGGTTGTTTGATTCTGAACTCAACAGGTTAATTGAGAGATGCTGATATGTTCAACTCCAACCACCTGGCTGCCGGTGTAATGTTGATGAATCCAGACTGACTTCTGGAGCCTTTTCATTGTTTGTGGTGATGTGGATTGGAGCTTGGTGGACAGTTTGGCTGCCTATTATGGGATGTTTAAGTGTCTTTCTGTGAGGGGGGGGGGGGGGGAGAATCACTCCAGCAACCCTTTCTGCTAAGACTGTTTACTGAAGGAGAAGTTTGAACACACCTGACCTGTATCACCATTGCCATTGGACAGTTTAACCCGCCCTGTTTCCCAAGGATGGGAGGGAAGTGTTTTGAAGAGAAGTGTGTTACTATGTGCTGGCAATAAAGATTCATTCCCTGTTTTGGAACCTCAACACAGAGCGTTGTCTCGTTTGTGGAGGGAGAATTATTTGTATGGGGTCTTATTCGGCTGGTTGGGGTGTCTGGTAGCTGGCGTGTGTTCGAGAATGGAATATCCTAAACTACGTTAACCCCTGTCGTTACAATCGCATATACACTAGGAGGTAGATTAACCAAAACCAGAGCGCTCAGAATCTGGTGCAGCTGTGCATGGTAGCCAATCAGCTTCTAACCTCAGCTTGTTCAGTTCGGCTGGATTCACACCTATGCATTTTTAGTGCATTTTGCAGATTTGCACTACAGAACGTGTTTCATAGGAAACCAAGTTATATGGTCTGTAGTGCAAATCTGCAAAAAGCACTAAAAATGCATAGGTGTGAATCCAGCCTTAGGGTTTGACAATAAAACCTGGAAGCTGATTGGTTTGCACTCTCCAGCTTTAGTAAATAAACCCCTATATTAACAAAAGTATTGGGATTCTGCCTTTACACAGACATGAACTTTAATGGCATCCCAGTCTTAGTCCGTAGGGTTCAATTATGAGTTAACCCACCCTTGCAGCTATAACAGCTTCAACCCTTCTGGGAAGGCTGTCCACAAGGTTTAGGAGTGTGTCTATTGGAATGTTTGACCATTCTTTCAGAAGCAGATTTGTGAGGTCAGACATTGTTTTTGGACAAGAAGGCCTGGCTCGCGGTCTCCACTCTAATTCATCCCAAAGCTGTTCCATCGGGCTGAGGTCAGGACTCTGTGCAGGCCAGTCAAGTTCTTCCACCCCAAGCTTGCTCATCCATGTCTTTATGGACCTTGCTTTGTGCACTGGTGTGCAGTCATGTTGGAACAGGAAGGGGCCATCCCCAAACTGTTCCCACAAAGTTGGGAGCATGAAAATATCCAAAATGTCTTGGTATGCTGACACCTTAAGAGTTCCCTTCACTGTAGCTAAGGGGCCAGGCCCAACCCCCGTAAAAACAATCCTACACCATAATCCCCCCTCCACAAAATGATTTTAACCAGTGTGCAAAGCAAGGTCCATAAAGACGTGGATGAGCGGGTGGATGAACTTTACTAGTGGGCCTACTCAATGTTGAGCCCTACGGACTAAGACTGGGATGCCATTAAAGTTCATGTGCGTGTAAAGGCAGGCGTGCCAATACTTTTGGTAATATAGTGTATGTTGTGAACAAGTGATCTTTTAAAAAAAAAAATGAAAGCTTGTTACTCTCGATAGTTTTTCAAAAGATTTTTATTTAGATCCACAGTACTCACTTTGCATGATCTTGTATTTTCATTAGAACACAAGCCGTTTCTATAAATAATCTTGACTTTATAAAAACTGTACTTTAACTGTCTGAACGATCTAGGATTATTTTCCTCTCACGTTAATTTTCAGTTTGAGTCATATGATTATTTTTTTCAGAGTCAGCCAGTTGGAGACTGTGACTTTAACATCCGAATGTCCTGCATTGAAAAAGAGATAATTCTTCCCAGGCATGAAAAAATGAAATTGGGACTCATAGACAAAACACAAGAACCATTTAGTGTGAGGAACAAGCCATTCTTTGACATCCATGCTGCAAGAAAGGTAGTTATGTAAACTGTTTAATGACATAACATCAGGTGCACCAATGAATTTTAAAGTTCATAACATTGCCACCATAGTTTTACAGAGAAAAAAAAAACAACTCCTTTGTCAGTACTGTTTTTGTACATTCTCAGTCAGTGGTTTTTATATACTCCTTGTGGGTTTGTGTGGTATGTGTTTGTCTGGAATTTGTACATGTGTTTGCTCACACCAGTGCCCCCAGTGTGATAATTGATAAAAACAGCCAGGGGAAGGGAACACATCATTTGTGCCTGTTATAATATTCATGGTGTCTGCAAGTCTGAAGTGTGTATCCACAGGAATACACTTCTTTTCGATTTATATCTGCTGAATTGTGACTACGCTGTCCATTCACAGAAGGCTTTGTGAATAGGTTCACATAATACAAAGCGCTCTGTGACTGGGCAAGAGTCAAAGAAAATCAAGAAAGATGGAACATGATTTGGCATTGCTGGAAGATTGGTCAAAGCAGTGTAAGTTGGAGTTCTATGTTTCTAAATTTAAAAATTGTGCTATTGGGTAAAATAAATCCTTTGATAGAGTACAATATCAGGGGTACAGTGTTGGCCAGAAATATAGAGGAAAAAGATTTGGGGGTACTTTTTTTTTTTTTTTAGATAATTGCAAAATGAGTAGCGTGGCAAGGCACTGGGAAAAGTCAATAGATTTCTAGGTTGTATGACCAAGCCCTGGTTCACACTATAAATAGTCTAGGATTTGCACCACATTAAAAAAAAAAAAAAAAAATTCTAGTTATTTTTAACTTAAATTTGAAACTTAAAAAAAAAAGGTAAACTTTCAAATCTTGTATTATCCATAAATTACATTTTTGCATGGTCACTTTAAAGGTGTTTATGATATTTTATTTCTGGGAGACGAAAAGTACAGTATATTACCAACAGTATTGGGACGCCTGCCTTTACACGCACATGAACTTTAATGGCATCCCAGTCTTATTTCCGTAGGGTTCAATATTGAGTTGGTCCACCCCTTGCAGCTATAACAGCTTCAACTCTTCTGGGAAGGCTGTCCACAAGGTTTAGGAGCGTGTCTATGGGAATGTTTGACCATTCTTCCAGAAGCGCATTTGTGAGGTCAGACACGTTGTTAAACGAGTTGGGCTGACTCGCAGTGTCTGCTCTCATTCATCCCAAAGCCGTTCTATCGAGTTGAGGTCAGGACTCTATGCAGGCCAGTCAAGTTCTTCCACCCCAAACTCGCTCATCCATGTCATTTGGTGGAGGGGGGATTATGGTGTGGGGTTGTTTTTCAGGGGTTGGGCTTGGCCACTTGGTTCCAGTGAAGGGAACTCCTAAGGTGTCAGCATATCAAGACATTTTGGTAAATTTCATGCTCCCAACTTTGTGGGAACTGTTTGGGGATGGCCCCTTTCCTGTTCCAACATGACTGCTCACCAGTGCATAAAGCAAGGTCCATAAAGACATGGATAAGCAAATTTGGGGTGGAGGAACACCTTTTGGATGAATTGGAGTGGAGACAGCGAGACAGGCCTTCTTGTCCAACATTAGTGCCTGAACTCATAAATGCGCCTCTGGAAGAATGGTCAAACGTTCCCATAGACACACTCCTAAACCTTGTGGACAGCCTTCCTGGGAAGAGTTGAAAATGTTATAGCTGCAAAGGGTGGGCCAACTCAATTTTGAACCCTACGGAATATGACTGGGATGCCTCTAGGGCTAGGTTCACACCATCACCGCATCCGTCTCACAGCAGGGGTCTGCTGCGTCCTGGTTCACCGTTTCAGGTCTGTTTTAAGACCAAATTTTGGGCTGAATTCGGACCTGAAATGGACCAAAAGACGCACAGCGTTTCTGTGCAAAACGCACCGGACCTGCTGCAGAGATATGTGAATCGGCTCCATAGGGAGCCGCTCAAAAATCTCCTGCTATTGCGAATTGGATGCGGGTATAAACTGGTGCATGGTTCTGCCTTCTAGCAGAGGTTTTCTTAGCTGCTATGACCAGACACCTCAAAAGCAGAAAATGCATCTGGTCATCGAACTGTTTATATTTATCTAGTAATCTTGTTTTAATGCATACAGTAAATGTGAATGACCTGAAGTGCCGCACATAAACTCATTACATGTCAATAGTGTGGGCTTCAATAACCAGTTTGTTCAGTGTACTTATTCAGTGTACTCCAGTACTTTTGAAGGTGTTTAATAATTATGTAGCAATACCCCCTAGAGGGCCACTGATTCGTTTTGGGTTTTGCACGTTACCTTTTTCAGCTGCGTTGTCCGGATAGGAAAGTCTGTAGTAATGGCAATGTCCACACAGATGTAAAACCTCAAACATTTAGGCTTTATTTTCTTTTGCAATTAACGTTGAGAAAGCAGAAGGTATAGAAGAGCAGGGGAAGGTTCAGGCACTCGCCACGAAATGTCAGTGTCAGTGCAAAATCACTCACCACTCTCAATGTCAGAGCCGGCATTGATCACCCGGATAGTCCTCTCTCACAGGGCTTAGCAGCCGGGATGACACACGAATCAACGGCGGGTCAACCTCTGCCTCAGACCTTTAGAATTAGATGAAAGATTAAATGAAAGGATAGTCCAGGAACCCTCTGCCACAGGATTTCCCCGCCCCAGACTTCCAGCCGTACAGTCAATGAGCCTTTCAGCCGTATCGGCAAACTGCAGGGCTTGTAATATAGTGAATCCCTCCTTAATGAAGTTTCAAGGCCTCTCCTGACAGCGGTAAGTTGCCGGTCTCCTCCGGGTAGATACTCCCCTGGTCTCCTTTACTAAGATGCTTCCTCCCCATTTGGATGGACAGCTTGGGATCCCTTTTTCTGGATGTAGGCCCCAGCCAGGTTAGCTGGGCCTACTGGACAGCGATGCAGCGTCGGGCCAGAGTGGCCCCGAGACAAAAACCACACACTCTCACCTCGAGTCTTGAGGGCCACGAGGCGAAGAAGGACCCCAATCAATGGCGTCTGCCCCTTAAGTATCCCTTCCCAGCAGGCACAGCGTGTTCACCACTCCCCCCTATACCGTTGCCGAGAATGGCTACTCAATGCACCATGGCTTGCCTGTGTTCCAACAGGTGCCTGAGGTGGTAATGCCACCTACAGGCAATAAGGGAAAACTACTATTGGGCAAACCACAGCTAAAGCAGAGGCAAAACAAGTTGTAATTCAAACGTCTGAGCCCAACTACTGGCTCAGACATCCCTTTTAAATTTAAGTAGCGTCCCAACCATTTGGGATGGGCGCTACAATTATATTTCTTTTTTTTTTTTCACGTAAACTCTTCTTATTAAGGCTGCTATAGAAGCTGACCTGTCACTTCAAAAGTTGATCCTATTGCATGGAAATAATAGGAAGTACAGATTAATACACTTGTGTAGAATATAGAAAATCATAACACAAGCTTGATGTTTGCATATTGTTTTTTCTTTTTTTTTTGTATTAATGCCTGCTCCACACATGGAAAATACAGATTGTTGTGTTTGTGCAGCTCAGAAATGAAGAGGCATGGGGCATCACTAACCAAAAAATAAATACAATAGGCACGTTTTTTATGGAGGCTAAAAAGCGCTATATAAATTACTAATTCAGACAAGTCAAATGTTCCTGCCCTCTATCCTTTGACAGATTAATTCAGACATGTTCTCTGAAACAACAACTCCTTTCATCCAGAAAACTCTGCCGTTTGGTTAGAACACATCTTACATGCAAGTTAATATTATTAGCAGTCTGCTCTTGTCAGGAAAATCTGTTTTTAATATTTTCTAATTTCACAGATCGGTAGTTCTCATGATGATGGCAAAAAGAAAGTTAGGGAACTTTAATTATATAACAAAGAAAAAAAAGAAAAGAATGCGGCCTCTGAGTGCTTGGTTATCGTCCAAAATCTTTGTTATTTTCTTGTTGACAACTTGCCAGCTCTGTGCTGCTTTCTGTCACAGATCTCTGCTGAAGATTTAGTATGAATTGTGTTTTTTTCGTTGCCCTGTCATTGCCACTTTAGTCAGGAACAGTTGGCTGCAGACACATGTCAGCCTCCCTAGGAACAGTCAATATCAGGAAAGATGGCAGCATTTGTTTAAATTGTGTTCCTGTTTCATCACTGTTAACACATTAGGAACATATGCACCACTATGACAGTAACTTTTATTTTGGAGTAGATTTTAAAGTTATTTTTATATCATTTATATAGCAAGAGAGTTTACGTTTTGTGGCGTCTATTTGTTTTATTTTTCAGACATTTTATTAAAACGGTCAGCCAGTGTGACTACTGGTTCTCCTTGCCTCTTTCACTAACTTTGATTTAACTTTTTCTGAAATATAATGCTTGAATTTAGTTGAAAACCGTTGTTGAGTTACTGTCTTAAACTTTATATGCCTCTTGGGACTCCATACCAATCTGCTTCTACCTAACATATTTTATTTTGTAACAGATTTCTTTTTAAGCAGTTTTTATTTTGTAGTAAAACTGCATCTTTAGTTGGCAGTGCCTTAATGAATTAAATCGTAGACCACTTACGTCCCTCTATTTTCACCTTTTAACTTTTGAAAAATCCTAAATAACACTTAAGACAGAAACTGTCTAGATAGAATTATTGGAGCTGCCAACGATGAGTTGTTTTTGAGACGCAATCCCAAGATTGTCTCTCGGCTTACAGACTGCATATTTTTTTATATATTGTAAGTCTTTTTTTTTTTTTTGCTTTTTTTTTTTTTAATTCAGTGTTTAACCACTTCCAGGCCAGCTCACGCCGATATACGTCGACACTCTGAAGAGGCATATCGATATGAGAGCAGCGAGCTGCCATAACCCTGGTTTCCTCTTCGTCAGTGAGCGGTCCGGTTTCATATAAAAGTGTTCCCTGCGGCAGATTTGCCACGAAAGCTCATTTATCGGTGGCGGAAGAGGGCACCCCCCTCCCGTTGCGCTCCGGTGCCCTCCGACGCATACCGAAGCCGCCGGCAGCTGTGGAAACGATCGGATCCTTCTTCCAGCCTGCCATGGAGCTGAGTGAGGGGAAGATGGCTCCCACCCAGCTCCATACCATTGCAGGGCGGAAGCAACGTCAAAACGTCACTTCCGCCCATAGCTCTTAAAGGGACATTTTTTTTCTCCCCCCAAATGACAATTTTTTTTCATTGCATTTTAGTGTCAATTAAGGATGAGCTCTGGCGTGTTTGCATAGTACACGTGCAGAGCCCGCCAGGAAGTCGGCACCGCGCTGCGCTAATCAGAGCCTGAGAGACTTTTCCCGATCTCTGCAGCCGAGCATCGGGATAATGTCTCCCTGGCTGTGATTAGTGCAGCGTGGTGCCGACTTCCTGGCGGGCTCTGCACGTGTACTATGCGAACACGCCAGAGCTCATCCTTGGTGTAAATATGAGATCTTTTTGACCCCAGATCTCGTATTTAAGAGGGTCCTGTCATGCTTTTTTTCTATTGCAAGGGATGTTTACATTCCTTGTAATAGGAATAAAAGTGTCAATTTTTATTTATTTTTTGAAGAACAGTGTAAAAATAAAAACGAAAAAGTTAAATATATAAGACTTTTTTTTAACGCGCCCCGTTCCACCTAGCTTGCGCGCAGAAGCGAAAGCTTATGTGAGTAGCACCCACATATGAAAATGGTGTTCAAACCACACATACGATCGTTAGAGCTTGAGCAATAATTTTAGCACTAGACCTCTGTAACTCAAAACATGCAACCTGTAGAATTTTTTAAACATCGCCTGTGGAGATTATTAAGGGTAAGCGTTTGTCGCCATTCCATGAGCGGGCACAATTTAGAAGCGTGACATGTTGGGTATCAATTTACTCAGCGTATACATCATCTTTCACAATATAAAAAAAAATTGGGCTAACTTTACTGTTGTCTTATTTTTATTTATTTTTTAAAGTGCGCTTGTAAGACCGATGCGCAAATACGGTGTGACAAAGTATTCAAACGACCGCCATTTTATTCTCTAGGGTGTTAGAAAAAAAAAATTATATATATATATATATATATATAATGTTTGATGTTAATATGATGTTATTGATGTTATGCAAGAATGCAAATAATGGCTGTGTTCGTCTCCGGCTAGGTTGGGGGTCATTCTCTGTCATCCTGAATGACAGAGTGTGGATCAAAGACAGCCAATCAAATTGCTCAGTCATTCAATAGATAAGATATATAAAGCTAATATTCAGGCTAGTCATTTATATTCCTGCATGATCATGAAGGATGAAGGCACAGGATATATTCTGTAGGAATATGAAAGCACAGGTCTAGAATATACTCTGTTGGGTTCGTTGTCATCTGTACAACTATTTTGTTCTGTATTGGAAGTCAATAAAGCGCATCCTCTGGAGAACTTGGGCGTTTGCTGCGGAACACAACTTATATACATCATCTTAATAACCTAAGTATTGGGTCATCGGTGGACTATATATATATATATATATATATATATATATGTGTATATATATATATATATATACCAGATCACTACATTGGTTCTAAGTAATTTTCTAGTCAAAAAAAATGATTTTAACTTGTAAACACCAAATCTCAGAAAGAGGCTCGGTCCTTAAGTGGTTAAGGGTTAGAGACACTGTCTGTGCCCCCAATTGGGGAGATTCAAGCTCTTTATATTTCCTTGTGACCATTTTCAATTACAGTTGTCACCAGAACAGATGAGGGAAGATCTTCCAAAGGGAACATCTGCTTTGATGACAACTATCTAGTGATTGGAAAGTTTCTATTTCCCTTCCTTTTGTCTATGGGCAAACAGCGAGGGGAAATCGGCCTCAAGTGGGATGCAGCAAAAAAACAAACAAACAAAATATAATAGGGGTTCTGTTATCTGCTATCCAAAACTACAAAAAAATACAAATTAGACTTTAGATGCGCATAACTTACTAAATGGTGAAACAAGAATATTGATGACAATCCTGGACTTCACACGTTCAAAACAAGTTGGAAATTGCATATTTTCCATGTTACCATCTTGACATCTTCCTTTTCAGGTATTCTTTCCAATTATATTTTAAGGAACTAACTTTTGTTTTTCAGCAGGCAATAACAGCATAATAAGGGTGCTATTAATGCTTACAGCTCAATGTCAAAGTATGTCGGGGGTACTGAATTAAAATTTACGGAGGTCTGGTCCATAAAATGTCTTCTAGCAGAGGTCTGAACTGCATATTTGTGCGATGATTCAGGTCCTTCACATCATAGCCCCCCTCCTCTTTCCATTGCTGCAGCTGGGGAATTTGCTCAAAATCACAAGTGTTCCTGGCCTGCAGTGAATTGCACTGCACTTTAAATTGGTTGTAATCTCTGTACAACCACTTTTACCTACATGTAATCCTATATTAAGGCTTACCTGTAGGTGCTGGAAATATCTCCTAAATCTGCACAGTTGAAGAGATATTTACAATATACGCGCGCGCCAACGTCAAAAAGGGATTTTCTAAAGGGATCATGCCATGAATGGCGGCTCCCACGCTTGCACCTGAGCCCCGCTGCTATGCCCATGGACACATACAGTGGGACTCTCTGTGCCCCAGCAAAGCCAGTGAGACCCAGAAGTGAGGGGATAAAACAGCTGCAGAGGTGCATGAAGCTGGATCTAATGAGGTTTCAGTTAAGTAAAAGGAGGGGTGAGGGGGGATGCTGACACCCAAATATTTTTTACCCAAATGCAAGGAATGCAGTAAGGTTAAAAATGTTTACGCTTTACAACTAGTTAATTTTTCCTATACTGTGTAATTATTTTTTTTTTAAACGATGCCTGCAAAATACCTTATCTTCGATCTCTTCTGGATGGTCACGTGACCTCCAACCGCTCTGTGCTGGCTGCTCAGCCCCTCTCACTGTAGCCCTTAGATGGGGATGAGAGCAGTCGGAGGTCATGTGACCAGCCAGAACAGATCAAAAATTGGGTATTTACAGGCATAATTAAAAAAATTAAATAAATATTTACATAGTGTAGGCAAGATTAATAGAACAGAGGAGCTGGCTGTAATTGTTCTTTACTTTTACTGCCACTTACTAATAGTGGCAGGAGGGGGGGGGGGGACTTACATAGGCGCTGACAGGCAGGAAGAGTGGTGGAGAGGAGACCAGCAGGATGACGGAGGCACGTAAACTGACCAAAGTAATCGGGGATCAGCAGCTATGATTAATCATGATCAGCCAGGTTTTGTAGAGTTTAGAAAGGGGCAGATTAGGCGGCACAAGAGCAATATGCTGTTTAATCCGCTATAAGGGAACACAGGAGCTCTTATTATTATTATTATTATTATTATTATTTTTTTTTTTACGGTTACAATCACTTTAATTGACATCTGTGAAAAGCCTTAATCTTGACAAAGTGGGTATTAGCCTTCCTTTAGGAATGACTAGGCAGAATTTGTTAACTTCAAAGCTGAACAGCCCCGCCCGGTCCTACTGACTATATCCTCTCAGCCTGCACTAAGCAGATCCGTTTTTTTCTGCCTAGCTAAGGAGAAGAAATGGCTCCCTTCGAACCCATAGGCCTGGAGGTTTTTTATTCCAGATTGAAATTTTATTTTATTTTTATTTTTGTTCCTGTGATCTTTGATCAACTGCCGACTGGATGACAGGCTGGATCCCAGATCCTTGTAGTCTCCCCAGTTTCGGCCATTGAGCGTGTGCCGACCATAGCTAGTCCACGACATGCCCATCGCTCTACGGGTGGCCAGTGAGCTATACGCTCCAGGGCTTGCATCGGACTGGTCTATACGGCCAAGTCGCAGTAGCCTGGCCGACAGTCCTCGCCGTCACCATACGGAAGATGGTCTGTCTTGGATGTTTCCAGCACGGTCCACCAGGAAGGGTAAGTAGTAATCCCCTGCTTCGGCAGGTAGACAGAGCTGGGCATTCCTGGAGAGGTGAGTAAAGGGTTCTATCTTTCCCTTCTCCCCTCCCTAGGCTCTTTGAGCTAGCTGCTGGGGCGGGGGTTCACCTGGGGAGGGCTTCACCTGTGGGGAACTGTGCATGTACGTCCGCTAAATCGTTGTTATAAGCTGCTCAGGGGCGTCCAGTCACTATCCAGTCGGACAACGCCACGGTGGTGGCGTAGGTCAACCATCAAGGAGGAACAAGAAGCTCAGCTACAGAATCCCAGGTCGCTCACACCTTAAGGTGGACAGAAAGGAGCGTACCGGCCCTGTCAGCCATAGCCAGATGTCGGACCAAGGAGAATGGTCTCTACACCCAGAGGAGTTTCAGCTCCTTTGCCAAAGATGGGGCACGCCAGATGTAGATCTCCTGGCTTCTCGACTCATTCGGAAGGTATGAGGTTGTGGCCAGGTCAAGAGACCCATGGGCAGTCGCGACAGATGCATTAGTGGCACCGTGGAGTCAGTACCGGCTAATCTATGCCTCCCTTCCTCTAAAGCTTCGCAGACTGGAGGATTCCAATGATCCCAATTGCTCTGGATTGGCCTTGGCGTCCTTGGTACGCCGATCTAGTGCGTCTGGTAGCAGACGCCTCTTGGCGTCTACCGCTAAGAAAGGACCTGCTGTCGCCTACCGCTAAGAAAATACGCCATCTTATTTTACAGTCACTGGCTTAATGGCATGGCTATTGAGAGCCAGGTGCTAAAGACTGGGGCCTGTCAGTCTCATTGATCTCTACCATGAGGGGTGCTCGGAAATCGTCCCCCGGAAGATTTACCATCGCACTTGGAAGACCTACATATTCATTTGGAGGAAAGGAGGTGACATCCGCGTACTAATTTGGTTCCAGAGTCCTGCTGTTCTTACAGCGTGGGGCGGACCAAAAATTTTACTTTAAGTACAATTAAGGGGCAGATATCTGCCCTGGCTGTCTTTTTTGCAATGACCCCGGGTGGCTCACTCTTTAGTGAGAACGTTTGTACAGGGGGTTCGGCATGTGGCCCTCCGGTCCGCCCTCCACTACCTCCGTGGGACTTGTATAGCAGACGTCCCTTGGCGTCTACCGCTACGAGAGGACCTGCTGTCGCAAGGGTCCAGACGCCATCCTGCTTTACAGTTAAGTGCTTTAACGGCATGGCCTCTAGGTGCCTCAGAAACCACCGTTTGAGAACATAGGGAGATTCCCTTGTTTACACTTTCTCAGAAAGTGGCCCTTTTGGTGGCTGTTGTGTCAGTTAATACGGGTTTCTGAGCTGGCAGCCTTGTCATGCAAGGCTCCCTATCTGATCTTCCACAAGGATAAGGTGGTGCTGCGTCCGCAGCCTTCTTTTCTTCCATCTCAAGGAAGACATTGTACTGCCATCCTTGTGTCCTCATCCATCGAATCCTAAGGAGACGACGTTGCATTCCTTGGACGTTGTCCGAGCTCTAAGAGTATACTTGTCTGTTACTGCTCCGTTCCGGAGTTCAGACTGTTTTTTTCGGTGGCTGGTCCCAGGAAGGGCCCAGCTGTCTCATCGGTCACCATCTCAAGGTGTATCCGACAGATCATGATTCAGGCTTACGCCATAAAGGGTCGGGCGCCTCCCTGTTACGGCGCATTCGACCAGAGCAATAGGTACCTCTTGGGTTAACGGCGTGGCCTCTCTGTGCTTCAGAAACCACCATTTGAGAACATCAGGGAGATTCCCTTGTTGACACTTTCTCAGAAAGTGGTCCTTTTGGTGGCTGTTAAGCCAGTTAAGACGGGTTTCTGAGCTGGCAGCCTTGTCATGCAAGGCTCCCTATCTGATCTTCCACAAGGATAAGGTGGTGCTGCGTCCGTAGCCTTATTTTCTTCCTAAGGTCGTTTCGACCTTCCATCTCAGGGAAGACATTGTACTGCCATCCTTGTGTCCTCATCCGTCGAATCCTATGGAGACGACGTATTTCTTGGACGCTGTCTGAGCTCTGAGAGCATCAAGCGTCTGTTTCCCAGGTGTGTAAGGCGGCGACCTGGTCGTACGTTCACACTTTCACTAAACTTTACAAGTTGATGTGTGTGCGTCTTCGGATGCTTCTTTCGGCCGCAAGGCATTGCAGGCGGCTGTTCAGAGCTCCTCAACTGAGGAGTTGTAACTCTATTTTGTTTTGGGGTGAAGTTGTTTTAATGCTGTTCCCACCCCTCGTTTTTGACACTGCTTTGGGACGTCCCACTTTGTCAAGATTAAGGCTGTGTCCGCCCATGAACGAAAGTGAAAATAGGATTTTTATACTCGCCGTAAAATCCTTTTCTCTGAGTTCATGGACGGACACAGCACCCACACCTCTTTTTTAAGTTTTGTACTGCTTTTTTACAAACTGATCTGCTTAGTGCAGGCTGAGAGGATATAGTCAGTAGGACCGCCCCCTGGGCCGGGCTGTTCAGCTTTGAAGTTAACACTTTCTGCCTAGTCACTCCTAAAGGAAGGCTAATACCCATTTTGTCAAGATTAAGGCTGTGTCCGCCCATGAACTCAGAGAAAAGGATTTTACGGTGAGTATAAAAATCCTATTTTTATGCAATTTATGAACTTTTTTAAAATCTACATAAAACAGAATACACTGATTTGTAAATCTTATAAATCCATATTTTATTCACAATAGAAAATGTATCAAGTGTTCAAACTGAGAAAATTTACCATTTTAAGGAAAAAAAGGGTAATTTTGAATTTTATGGCAGCAACATGTCTCAAAAAGTTGGGAAAGGGCCATGTTTACCACGGTGTAGTATCCCCTCTTCTTTCAACAACACTCTTTAAACGTCTGGGAACTGAGGGGACCAGTTGCTGGAGTTTTGGGAGAAGAATATTGTTCAATTATTACCTGCTCAACAGTACTGGGTCCTTTTTGGCTTATTTTTTATTTCAAAATGCACCAAATATTTTCAATTAGAAATCTGGACTGCAGGTAGGCCAGTTAAGCACCCAGACTATTCTACTATGAAGCCATGCTGGTGTCATAGATGCAGTATGCGGTTTAGCATGGTCTAGCTGAAATATACAAGATCTTCTCTGGATGTGTGTAAATATATGCTGTTATAAAACTTTGATACGTCTTTCAGCATTAAGGCCGGTTTCACACTGGGGCAGTGGCGGTATAGCGCCGCTATCTTTAGCGGCGCTATACCGTCGGGATTGCAGAGGTATTCGGCCGCTAGCGGTGCGGTTTTAACCCCCGCTAGCGGCCTGAAAAAGGGTTAATACGACCCGCAAACCGCGGCTACAGCCGCAGTTTGCGGGCGGTATTACCGCGGTATCCCATTCATTTCAATGGGAAGGAGCGGTGTAGGAGCGGTAAACACACCGCTCCTCTCACCGCTCCAAAGATGCGGCTAGCAGGACTTTTTTTTTTTAAGTCCTGTTAGCGCACTGCTCTAGTGTGAAAGCCCTCTGGGCTTTCACATTGGAGACACAGGAGCCGCTGTTTAGGCTCGGTTTGCAGGCGCTATTTTTAGCAAAATGGTGCCTACAAACCGCCCCAGTGTGAAAGGGGCCTAAAGGTGTTTTTACATATGTACTCCCATACCATCAGAGATGCAGTCTTTTGAATGGAGCGCTGATGAGCTGTAAGGTTCCTCTTTCTCAGTCCAGAGAACCCGTCACCCATTGTTGCCAAAAAGAATGTCAAAGTTCAATTCGTCTGACGTCCTAACAGTTTTTCACTTTGCAACGGACTATTTTAAATGAGCTTTTGCCCAGAGAAGATGGCGTAATTTCTGGATCATGTTTAGACATGGCTTCTTCTTTGCATGATAGAGCTTCAACTTTCATTTGTGGATGGCATGGCGAAATGTGTTTACAGTCAGTGATTTTTGGAAGTATTTCTGAGCCCATGCAGTGACCACGGTCCATCGCAGAATCATTCCTGTTCTCTTGCAGAGCCCAAAGATCACAGGCATCCGAGATTGCATTTTGGCCTTGTTCCTTGCGCACAGAGATTTCTCCATATTATGTACTGTAGATGATATATGTAAAGTCTTTGGAATTTTCCCATGAGGAACATTATTATTAAATTGTTCGCCAATGTTTAGACGCAGATTGGTGACCCTCTGCCTGTCTTTACTTCTGAGACACTCTGACTCTCTAACATGCTCTTTTTATACCCACTCATGTTACTGACCTGTTGCCAAATAACCCAATCATTAGTAACACTTACTTTGCTAGCTTTTGTTGCCCTGTCCCAACTTTTTTGAGACGTGTTGCTGGCATCAATTATATATAATATTTTTTTCTTAAACTGGTACATTTTCTAAGTTTAAACATTTGATATGTTTCTATTTTCTATTGTGAATTAATATGGGTTTATGAGATTTTCAAATCATTGCAATTAGTTTTTATGTAGATTTACAGTGTCTTAACTCTTTGGAATTGTATATACTGTATTTGCATATAGTAAAAAGTATTGACATATTTATGATGGGTGTCTATAGCCTTTTGATATAATCCACTGGTTATATGGCAAAATGACATTAACGTGGAGTTCCACCCAAAAGTGGAACTTCTGCTCATCTGATTCCTCACCCCCTCCGGTGCCACAATTGGCACCTCTCGGGGGGGGGGGGGGTTGGGGGAACAGGATTCCTATCTTTGACTGACAGGTATCCTATTCCACTTCCGGGAGTCTGGGCCGCAGCCCGTGACCGTGGGGCTCCCTCCTCCTCCCCCGGCAGCTAGGCCAGTAGGAGAGAGGAGCGGGTCTCGCGCATGCACATTAGGGTTCCCGGCGGGAAGTCGAGAGGCATCACTGCCGGGTACCCTTACCTAGAATGGCGGCGGCAGCAACCGACAGCTGATGGAAACATCAGCTGCGGGTGCCGACATCGCTGGACTCCAGGACAGGTAAGTGTCCTATTATTAAAAGCCAGCAACTGCACTATGTGTAGCTGCTGGTTTTTAAATATTTTTTTGAGGCGGAACACCGCTTTAAGGTTAAGGATGTGTTGATGAAAAGGCTTGTTTTTAAAATGTCTTCTGGTATGGTTACCAAAAATCTTGTCTTTGGTTTTTTAGTGTATTACCAACCTGTTCAATTTAATATGCACTAATTGAAGGAGCACCAGACCAAAGGGTAAGAGTCCAAATTTATTAGCTAATACTAAAACAAAAAAAACAATTTGTTTCAGAATCAGAGAAAACTTCTCCTTCATCAGGGCTTCAATTAATATAAGAATGGATTCGCAATATAGCTTTTCTGTGTGAATCTATGTAGGGAAGCTAATTTCTGGATCAAGGAGAGTTACTGGCTGGCCATGTCTGCATAATCAATGAAGAAAATAAACAAATATGCCACCTTTAGGCTGCGTTCACACCTGAGCGTTTTGTCGCCTGAAGCAACAAAACGCTGGAGGGGGGAAAAATCCATTATTCTCTATGGAGATGGTTCACATCTCCACTCCAAAACGCCTGAAGCCGAAAGCCTGAAGCTCAAACAAGTTCAGGACCCTTTTTTGTCGTGCAAATCGGGAAGATTTGGGCGTTTTTTCTGCTTTTTACATTGGTGACCCGTGGACCTGTACAAAATCACGGCAAAAACGCGGTAAAAAAACGTTGCAAAATCGCGCGTCTTTCTGCCTGCAAACGCTATGTTCAGGTGTGAATGGGGCCTTAAAGCAGAGCTCCAGTCACCTTACCTGTTTTCTCCAAAAAGTACTCCCATGATTCTCTCTATTTGCACAATATAAACAGGATACTGTAAGAAGTGTATATCTTCTTACAAATATGATATTTATCACAGGATCCCGGCAGACAGGCAGCAGACATTAATGTGGGCATCTGAAGCTCGCTCCTACTTTCTTCTGGGACTCCATGCAGCTGGCTACCCAGCATGCATGTTCCGATCTCGCGACTGCGCAGTAGGGACACAGTGCGGCCACTGTGTTTACAGGTTTTCATAACAATGACAGCGGTGGTGGAAGTTATGGCAACATGTCAATCAACACACCAGCTTGATTTGCAGTTGACATGTATCTAATGTCCGTAACTTTCTTGATAAAAAACCCTCTGGGCTTGTTACTAGACTTGCCTCTCTCGCTATACAGTTTATAAATGGCTATGTAGTTATATTGTCAGATGTGTGGTATTCTTCATGTCAGCATCATATACTCATATAAGATAAGGCAGTGCTGTTGTTGCATTGATCCCTTGAAAGTTTCACTGGTGTATGCAGCCAAATAAAATGGATTTTAATGAATATTTTGCAAATGTAATGTACTGATGATGTTTTCCTATTTAGACAGCCAAGTTTGTTCCGCTGCCAAAACCATCCAGGGATTAGAAGCGTACTTTTATTTCCCCCTTTTGCTATCGTTGTAGTTTGTGAAAAGCTGTGTATACTGCACCTGCTTCTCTATTGACTGCACAGGTGTTTCATCAAAATCCTTGCCGTCAGCTGGGGTACCCATGCACCAGAGTGTGAAATGACAGATGTTTTCTTAATAATTGTTATTTTTTAGCATTTAAACCTTTTTATCCGAGCATTTTAATCCTTCTGCCTATGTTGAAGTTAACTCAAAGTATATCAGCATTTAGTGGAGATGTTTGTTTTCTCTCCTAGGCAAGCATTTCTCAGCCTCTTGCTCAAGCACTGCTGCAGAGTTAAATTCCAGTGGTGTTTGTATATGTCACTGAAGTTTTTATCTGGCTTTTTCTCACTTCTTTATCTGCCTGGCTGATCATCTGTAATAAGCTAGAGCCAGCAAATCTTTTGCTGCATTTCGGGCTCTTTGACTTTGACTTACTGCATCAACTTTCCTATATAGTATTGCTTTCTTAGAACACCATTTTAGTTTATAGCAACAGATGTCTGCTTGTTCTGAGCTGTCCATCTCTACTGCTCAGTAGCTCTGATTTGTTCTGCACTCTTTGATTCTCCACCTGTCACATTTTCTCATCATTAAATTGGTTGTAAACCCCCAATGCGTAAGTTGTACCTATAGGTAAGCCTATAATAAGACTTACCTATAGGTGGTGTAAATCACTCCTAAACTTGCGCTGTTTAGGAGACATTTACGTTGTAGTGCGCCGATGATGTAATCGGCGCATGCGCTGTGAAGAAACGGCCCTCCGTGCCGTTTCTTTCCTAGCGAGTGCTGTGACTGGCGGCACCCGCGCATGCATGACTCCGGCCAGTCACAGAGCCGGAGTCCGCGGCCCCCGGAAGGAAGAGGGGAGAAGATGGATGCGGCCTCCAACAGGGACATCACAGGCTTCGTTTGCAGGTAAGTGGCACATAATGTGCTAGTATGTGATGCATACTGGCACATTATGCTTTTACTTTGCAGGGAGTTAAAAGAAGTATAACCCATCAGGGTTTACTTCCTCTTTAACCACTTGCCGACCAGCCGCCACAGTTTTACTGCGGCAGCATGGCACAGCTGGACGAAACGACGTTAAGTTACGTCGCTTTGCCCTGTGGCCACTAGGGGCGCACGCCGCCGGCCCACTGCTCGCCCCTGGAGCCGATGCGAATGCCCGGTGGGCGCGATGACCGTCAGGCACCCGCGATCGCTCGTGACACAGCGAGAACCGGGATCTGTGTGTGTAGACACACAGATCCTGGTTCTCTGAGGGGAGAAGAGACTGATCGTATGTTCATATAAAGTATGAACACCGATCTCTCTCTTCCCCTAGCAAGTCCCATCCCCCCTACAGTTAGAACACAGAGAGGGAGCACAGTTAAAAATCACAGATCGCTGCTATTACTAGTAAAAAAAATGTATAATAAAAATGCCATAAATCTATCTCCTATTTTGTAGACGCTATAACTTTTGTGCAAACCAATCAATATACACTTATTGCATTTTTTTTTTTTTTTTACCAAAAATATGTAGAAGAATACATATCGGCCTAAACTGAGAAAAAAATGTACTTTTTTTAAAAAAAAAAATTGGGATATTTATTATAGCAAAATGTACAAAATATTGTGTTTTTTTCCAAAGTAGTCGCTCTTTTTTTGTTTAAAGCGCAAAAAATAGTAATCAAATACCACCAAAAGAAAGCTCTATTTGTAGGAAAAAAAGGACGTAAATTTTGGTTTGGTACAGAGTCGCACAAAATTGTCAGTTAAAGCGGCGCAGTGCTGAATCACAAAAAATGGCCTGGTCATTGAGCAGCCAAATCTTCCGGGGCTGAAGTGGCTAAACAACAAAAATCCTTCATCCTATGCACTCACATAGGATTGGGAAATAATCAGGCACATCATGGTGTTCCAAAGCTGCCTCTCCTGGATTGCCACTACAAACATCAATAGACATCCTGTGAGCTGGTTGGTACCATCACCCATCTGTGCGCTACGCTAGCTGGACCAGGCGCATGTGCAGTGGGTCCTGCATGCTCAGCGCAGTGGCGGCGGCTCCACGGAGTTAGCGAGTCTGAGGCTGCTTTTCAGTGCCTTTGGGATCTTCTTCCTCCAGGATATCTATTGATTGTAGTGGCGATCCAGGAGAGGCGGTTTTGAAACACCATCAGATGTGCCTGATTGTTTCCCAATCCCACGTGAGTGCATTGGATGAAGGATTTTTCTGATTTAATAAACTGTGTTACACTAGGACGGGTTTGCACTCCGTTTTGCGCTTTTGTTTTGGTATTTGATGTGTTCCTGCTACCCGGTGGAATCCTTGGGAGTTGCACCGACCTGTGTTTCATGGAACTGTCAGACACGCTTTGAATTGCAATGCTACATACAGTAGTATTGTGCCATGAAGACCAGTGCACTTGCTAGTATAATTTCTAGTTTGTGTAATACCTTAATTCAAAACACACCACCGCTTGTGCTCAGTGCTAATGCGGCACACATCAGAATTTGTGCTGCCTATCTAGCAGAAAACAGCGCGTTAATAATAGAAGGATCTTCAGCCTCTCATATACGACCAACCATCCACTATGATGATTTACAGATGTCCGGTGATAACGATATTGACCACTAAAAGGTGCCACACTATGCACATAGGGGCTGCGTGGAGATAAAGTACTCGCTGTTCAGTGTCTTGTAAGCTGCATTAACGTTCCCATTTTGCATCATCGCCATACGGGCAATAAATCTCAGATGGCTCCCCATGACATGAACCAGACTCCAAACACCACAATTTTGCTTTTCAAGGTTAGGCGTAACTTCCTGACGTCTTCCACATATAGACAGCTGTCACGTGACATTCCCCTGCACAGCTTGCTGGGTAACCTGAACTGGCGCAAATTAAAAAATCTGCCATTTTGCTGAAGCCCAGAGTCCCTGAACAGCAGTAACTCTTTAGGCTGTCAGCAAATTGGCTTCTACCAATTCGAAATGGTGCCTAAAAATAGAGAGCAGCTGAGCATGTGCAGAGCAGGGAGTGAGTGCACTACTGCATTTTAACCACTTCAAGCCCTGGAAGGTTTTACCCCCTTAATGACCAAGCCATTTTTTTCGATACGGCACTGCGTTACTTTAACTGGCAATTGTGCTGTCGTGCGACGCTGTACCCAAATAAAATGTATGTATTTTTTTCCCCCACAAATAGAGCTTTCTTTTGGTGGTTTTTGATCATAAACAATTTTTTTTTACTTTCTGCTATAAAACATATCCAAAAAAAATAAAAAAAAATAATCAAATTTCTTCATCAATTTAGGCAAATATGTATTCTGCTACATATTTTTGGTAAAAAAAATCCCAGTAAGCGTATATTGATTCGTTTGCGCAAAAGATATCACGTCTATGGGATATTTTTTATGGCATTTTTATTTATAATTTTTTTTTTTTACTAGTAATGGCGGCGATCAGCGATTTTTAACCGGATTGTGGCAGACAAGTCGGACACCTGACACTTTTGATACTTTTTTGGGAACCAGTGACATTATTACAGTGAACAGTGCTAAAAATATGCACGGTTACTGTATTAATGACACTGGCAGGGATGGGGTTAACACCAGGGGCAATCAAAGGGTTAAGTGTGATCCTAGGTGGTGCTTGCTAACTGTGATGGGGATGGACTCACTGGATGAACATAGACCTGTGTTTCTGCTTAGCAGGAACATAATATCACCGTGTTCTTCCCTGTCAGAACGGGGATCTGCCTTGTTTTTCCTCTCTGTGGAGCGATCGCGGGTGGCCAGGGGACATTGCATCCGCCGGACCCGCTGATTGGCTCCCCCTCTGGCCAATTAGTGCACGCCCCCTGCAAGTGGTTAAACAGTATAGGCACTTATTTTTAATGTTTTACACAGCTATACCTGCAAAAAGGACCTGCCTGAATTGACTCTAGCGGAACTTAATTTTCGGACTTTAAGATGCTCTTATTTTTAATGTTACAATTTTGAAAATAATTATTAAAGCAGGACTTCACTCTTTCAATCAACAATTACTTTTTTAATCCTTATGCTGCTAACCTAAAATAGTTAGGAAAGTATATCATATTTACTTTTTTTTTTTATTAACATTTCTTCAGTTGCTTCCTGGTTTCCAGGCCAAGACAAATGAGGTCATACATCCCAAGAGTCTTCAGGAGGGGTCTTCTCAGCTAAGCACACCCTCCTGGCCACCTGCCTGAGTTAAGTGCTTTTAAAAAGTAAATACTACATGAATTATCTGCCCTTACTCAAGATGACCATGACCATGGCCAGAAATTGTAGGGGGTGTTTTTCAAAGTAATTTCTCAGCAAAAAAAAAGCATGCAAACATGGGTGGGTGGATACGTTTTTTCTTTTGAATATATATATATATATATATATATATATATATATATATATATATATATATATATATATATATATATATATAAATTACATATTAATTTTTCAATATAAATGTACAAATACACAAAATACCACAGATAAATAGAGGGGAGAAAAGAAGAAAAATATATATTTTTTTTATAAATACAGTAAAAAATACATGAACGGTTAAACATATGTAACCATACCGTCAATCTTTTTTTTTTTTAATGGTATTTATAAAAAAAAAATTATATTGTACATTCAAAACAGAGCAGAACAATTGCCATTCAAACCAAAGAGATGGCATTAGTGTTGGCTGCGCAGAGCCCCGCAATACTAAAGAACAGGATAATACATATTATACCATCCAATAAATATCACGTGCCAACTGTTAATAGTTAGCCACGATTAACTGCACAATGCGCATGGGCCTTCCATAGCAGCCAACAACAAAAAGAAAAGGCAAAAAAACACACACACAGTGCTCTCTTCAGACCCAGCTATAAAGGACTAATATTTGACCCATTTAGAGAGATGATTGAGAAGAGGCCAGGTCTGCCATTTGGGAGACCGAGTTGTGTAGCCAAGGTTGAAATATTTTAGGTAAATTTTTTGGAACAGGCACGTCCCTTTGTAAATGGGCTTATACAAAGGTAATGCATAGTTTATCAAACAGTAACTATATGGCAATGTGAGCTGAGCCGGATCCTTCAAATGCCGCAAAAGTGCTTTTTTGGCATAGAATAATATCAAACAAAACATAATACGGTTCTATACCTTCTATCTTAATGAGAAAGTTAATCAATATTAAATAAAGAACACCATATCTCCTCAGTTTCCGTATTATGCGGATGTAAAAAAAAAAAAAAGAAAACAAATGGGGAAAATCCCTAAGACCCCTTTCACACTGGGGCGGTTTGCAAGCGCTATTGCGTTAAAAATAGCGCCTGCAAACCGACCTGAAACAGCGGCTGCTGTTTCTCCAGTGTGAAAGCCCGGGGGCTTTCACACTGGAGCGGTGCGCTAGCAGGACCGCTCCAAAAGTCCTGCTAGCCGCATCTTTGGAACGGTGAAGGAGCGGTGTGTTTACCGCTTCTCCACTGCTCCTGCCAATTGAAATCAATGGGACACCGCGGCTATACCGCCGGCAAAGCGCCTCTGCAGAGGTGCTTTGCGGTGTGTTTTTAACCCTTTTTCGGCTGCTAGCGGGGGGTAAATCCGCACCGCTAGCGGCCGAATACCGCCGCAATTCCGACGGTAAAGCGCAGCTAAAAATATTGGCACTTTACTGCCACAGCACCTCCCACCCCAGTGTGAAAGGGGCCTAAAAGAGCAAGTGGAATAGATAACACTACACATCCAAAATAATAAAGGTACCTAAAATAATGTTTGGGTTATACAACGCGACAGATATCTCATACCGCTATAATCCTATGTACCTCTAATCTCCAATCAGAAAGGGTAGGACATAAATCACTCTTCAAATAGCGAGGCATAAGACTTTTAGCTGCATTTAAAAGAAAAAGTAAGACACTGTACTTGTACTTTTTTACTGAAATTGAAGTATTGTAAAATAGTATTTGAAGAGGGTCTTTGCTGACTGGGAAAGGTGATATTGAATATTAAAAATTAAATAAATAGTTTTTAGTTTTGTGGTGCTCAGATGCAGTGTAATTCTGCTTTAATCTTAGAGCCCTTTCATACTGTGCCGCCCCGAGCGTCAGCGGTAAAACGCTACTATTTTTAGCGGCGCTTTACCGTTGGATTTGCGGCGCATTTCAGCCGCTAGCGGGGCACTTTTAACCCCCGCTAGGGTCTGAAAAAGGGTTAAAAACCACCCGCAATGCGCCGCTACAGCAGCGGTATGACGGCGCTGCCCATTGATTTCAATGGGCAGGAGCGCATTAGGAGCGGTGTGAGTTCACCGCTCCAAAGAAGCTGCTGGCACAACTTTTTCTGACGCCCTGCCAGCACACCGCTCCAGTGTGAAAGTCTTCGGGGTTTCACACTGGAGTGAATGGAGCAGCTGTTTTAGGGCAGTTTGCAGGCGCTATTTTTAACGCTATAGCGCCTGCAAAACACCCTCAGTGGGAAAGGGGTCTTAATGTTTTCGAACATCTACTTTGTTTTCCTGAGCTACATATTTAAATAATCACATTCAGCTTTTTCAAGCTCTGGCTTCTTTTATCGTCATCTCTCTATTAAAATACTGTTAGACTCTTAAAACTTAAAACTTTGTTCGTCCTTGCCTTCTTTTTGATGTTTTTATCATTTCAGTGCTGCTGCATCCACATTTTGTTTTATAATATACTCACATTTTCTGTGAGTAATTATAGCACTGCATTATTGTTTTTTTTTTGTTTTTTTTATAAATCCGATTTTCTCTATAAATATTAATTGCAAATTCACAGTTTTTTCTTTACAAGCCGTCACTATGGCAATATCTCTAATTCTTGAAATATCTTATCTTCCTGTATTATGTTATTACCTGACCTAAATCCTTCAGACCCTGAGATTAACTGCTGCCTACAAGGCTTTTCCATCTGGTTTTGACTTTTGATCAGCCTAATCTGGCCATAATGTGGTGCTTCATATTTTTTGTTATTATCAAGAAGGAAGTTATTAAAGGCAGCGATGTACTTTTTGCGTTAAACTCACTGGGCAATATGTACAAAAACACCCTGTGGTTAAAATTGCTTGAGTTACTCAACACAGGGATTTATGCTGCATTCTCACTACAGCGTTTTGGATCACAGGCAGATTTCCAGCGACTCTGCCCATGATTTCACAGCACTGATGTGTGTGACAAATCGTGGAACCCGCATTTGAGATGCCATTCATTTGAATGACGCCTCAAATAGCGGTCCCAATTTGCCGCGATTTTTGAGCTGCAATACGCATGGCAAGAAGCATGTCGCCCAAAAGAAGCCTGAGAACTTTTTTTGGGCGACGTGCTTTCCGCAATGTGGATTGCAGCACATCTTATTACGCAACAATCGCAGCAAACCCGCACCACGATTTGAGGTGTCATTCAATTGAATGGCATCTCAAATGCGAGTTCCGCAATTTGTCATTCACACATCAGCGCTGTCAAATCATGAGCATATTCGTGGCAAATCTGCCCACGATTCAAAACGCTGTAGTGTGAAAGCAGCCTAAGAGGTACAGTGCCTTGAAAAATAATTCATACCCTTTGAAATTTTCCACATTTTGTCATGTTACAACCAAAAATGTAAATGTATTTTATTGGGATTTTATGTAATGGACAAACACAAAGTGGCACATAATTGTGAAGCAGAAGGAAAATTAAAAATGTTTTTTCTTTATCGTACACCACGGGACACAGAGCTAGTCATTACATAATGGGTTAAGGGTCACCAGCGGTGATTGGACACTGGCACAACCAATGGAAGACAGTTCCCCTCCATATAACCCCTCCCATCAGGGAAGTACCTCAGTTTTTTCGCCAGTGTCGAAAGGTGTTGGACGCGTTAGGAGGTGCTAAAGGAAAGCTCTACCAAAGAGACCCTCTGGGGGTAAAAGAGCTATGCTTTCGGATCCATCTAAGACGCCTACAAATGAGCTGAATCTGGATGGGATCCGGGCCTCATCCATGAGGCGTCGCCTGTAATGTCTCTCTGCGGAGGACTGGGCTCTAAGATCCAGCACTTTCGCTATTTCGCTATAAAGTCCTGGTAAGAGTCTTGTACAAGGCCCAGGGGAGAGGTATCCTTTAAATAGGAACCCATATCCCTGAAGGTTGGCACACATAGCCCACCGTGAAGGGTGAAGTTTGGTATCTGTCTGAAATCTTTCAGCAGAAAAACCTGCGGCGTGGATAAGGTGAGATTAGAAGGTCCATAACTAGGTTGGGACCTTTTTCAAAAAGTGGATGTCTTCTTTTTTTCCACCACTGGGGGGAGTAAAGAGCTGAATATACTCACCTCACTCTGTTCAGTGTCGGCTTCGGCGAAGTACACTGCTCGTCACCTCCGCTGCTGAGCTTGCTGGGGCACCCCGATCCTCCTTTCGGTGGCCGACCAGACACCTGCAGATGCAGGTAAGTGGGAACAAGGGCTGATGAGAGTCCTCTCTCACTATGGCCACCGCCATAGCGCTAAGGGCCGCGCACGCACGCGCGGGAGCGCGCTTTATCGGAGGGGGGGGCGAAGGCGTGCGCGGGCACGTGGCGCGCGCAGGCACAGAAACGGCGCCAAATTTAAAAGACTGTCAGTGTGAGAAGCACTGCAGCAGCAAGCAAGCTCGTTAGTTCTCTTATTCCTGGCAGAGAAACACAGCAGCTATACAGGGACGTAAGACTCCATGTGGTTGGATTGGGTACTTCCTAGAAGACATCCATGTTATGCATAGTTATGTGTTAAAAGTATCATACTTAATGTATTTGCTAAACTAAACACGGTAGTATATGCATTTAGGTACCTTGTATTTTGTCTAAACAGTAAGCCTTCCAGGGGAAGTAATACGGACAAAAAGAGATAAGAAAGCACCACCGCCTGAGAGGAGGCTCTAACTGTGCTGACTCGGTACCTTTCTCTCCTGTGTTGCTAAATGCACCTGTTCAGGATGAGCCATTACCTCTGTCAGGTATGGCGGCTTCCCCAGTGAAGCCTGGGCCTGTATATGTCACTGAGGACACTTTATCAGCTGCCCTAAATAATCTGGAGGAAAAAATTGCTACCTTAATCGCTAAGTCCTCTAAAAAGGGACAATAAGCGAAGCAGGTCTCTTCCAGTATTGGACCTCCCTTCAGAAGTACCTGAGGGAGGAGGCTACATCAGCAGAGGATGAGGAGCCAGATTTTAAGGTCACAGGTACAATGCTATAGCAGTGCATTTAAGTTAACCTCTGCGGAGGTAACGGAATTACCTGTCTCCTCCCTAGGGTCATTAAGATCCCTGCAAGGTGCATGCTCCTTCCCGGTTCATCCGTTACTAAAGGATCTAATATACGCAAACTGGCAACATCCAGATAAGCATTTCTCACCTCCAAAAAGGTTTAACATTCTTTATCCTATGGGGGAATTTTTTTTTTTAAAGAAATGGAGCCTGCCTGCGGTAGTTGCGGCTATTTCTTGTGTAAATAAAAACCTGACATGTCCGGTGGATAATGTACAAGGGTTTAAAAGATCCTTCTGAGAGGAAGTTGAAATCCTCCTTCCTTTTGGCCGGCTCAATTACCCAACCTGCAGTAGCAGCAGTCGGTATGGGTCAGGTCATCAGCCAACAGGTAAAGCAGGGGCTGAAGGAACTGCCTTCAGAGCAGGCTAGAAATTGGGAAAATTTGCCTAAAGCCTTATGCTTCACAGTGGATGCCATGAGAGATTCTATCATACAGGCATCACGCCTTACACTCCAGCTGGTACAGATGCGCAGAGTACTTTGGCTTAAGCATTGGTCAGCGGAGACCCCATGCAAAAAGCTGTTGGCAAGTTCCCGTTCCATGGCGAACGCCTATTTGGGGAAGATTTAGAAAAATATATACAGAAGATCAAGTGGTAAAACGACTTTTACCTGAGAGAAAGAAAAACAAGAGATCTTGTTTTAAACGCTCTCTCCCCAGCTCCCGGGAAATCTGACTCCAACCAGTGGCGGCGGCCTGTTTTAGCCGCCCACAAAAGCCAAGGGGCAAGCTCAGAAGAACAAGAAGCCGTGGGGTGCAAGAGCTAATAAGCAAGCCCCCAAAGCCTCTCAGTGAAGGGGCGCCCCCGCTCGGCCGAGTGGGAGGAAGGCTTTGTCAGTTCTGAGCAACTTGGTGGTCAGAAATCCAGGACAATTGGGTAGTATCCACAATATCCTCAGGGTACAAACTGGAATTTCGAGAGATCCCATCTTCTCAATTCCGAGGTTCAAGACTCTCCAAGGATCCACAAAAAAGAGAATCCTTCTTCAAAGGTTTGAATCACTTAATGGCTCAAGGGGTAGTTACAGACGTACCCCAAAAAGAGCGAGGTTCAGGTTTTTACTCAAACCTCTTTGTGATTCCAAAGCCAAATGGAGATGTCAGACCCATCCTGGATCTAAAATCCCTAAATCGGTTCCTGAACGATCGCCATTTTCGAATGGAAACGATCCGATCCGTGGCCGCCACTTTAAAGGGCGGAAAATTCATGGCGCCCATAGATATCAAGGACGCACATTTACACATACCCATCCTCCCCGCTCACCAAAGATTCCTAAGGTTTGCGGTAGAAGATCGCCACTTTCAATTTGTTGCTCTGCCGTTTGGTGTAGCCACCGCGCCCATAGTATTCACAAAGGTGCTAGCTCCTCTGTTAGCAAACCTAAGAACACGGGGCATTGCGGTAACAGCCTATCTGGACGATCTACTAGTAATAGATCAGTCAAAGGACGGATTGGGTCACGCTGTACACACTACAGTAGGATACCTGGAGCATTTAGGATGGATTATAAATTTACAAAAATCCTCTCTCCAGGCCCAAAGAAGGATAGGGTACCTGGGCATGATCATAGATACAGCCCAAAACGGGGTATACCTGCCAGAACCGAAGATACAGTCTCTGAAAGACCTGATCCACAAGGTCAAAGCAAACAAGAGGCCGTCTATTCGCCTTTGCATGAGACTATTGGGAAAGATGGTAGCCTCCTTCGAGGCGGTCCCTTACGCCCAGTTTCATTCGAGACTACTTAAAGGCAATATTTTAGCTTCCTGGAACAGGAAGAGCCAAGCTCTGGATATACCCATGCGCCTGTCCTCACAAGTACGCCACAGCTTCGATTGGTGGCTAGAAGCCAGGAATTTACGGAAGGGAAAGTCCTTCCTCCCAGTGGCCTGGAAGGTGGTATCTAGGGATGCCAGCCTATCGGACTGGGGTGCAGTATACGAGGAGGCTTCTACCCAGGGAACCTGGGCCAAGACTCAGGGGATCCTGCCCATCAATGTGCTAGAGATCCGGGCGGTATATCTAGCCCTCAAAACCTGGACATACAGGTTACAGGGCTACCCAGTTCGGGTTCAATCCGACAATGCTACTGCAGTAGCTTACATCAATCACCAAGGAGGCACCCGCAGTCGGGCAGCCCAAAGAGAAGTGAACCGGATCCTGGCATGGGCAGAAGAGCATGTACCTTGCCTTTCTGCAATCTTCATTCCAGGGATGGAAAATTGGCAAGCAGACTACCTGAGTCGTCAGCAGCTGCTACCAGGGAGTGGTCTCTTCACCCCGAGATCTTTCAGGCCATATGTCTGAGATGGGGAAACCCGGATGTAGACCTGCTAGCTGCCAGGTTCAACAAGAAATTGGACAACTTTGTGTCCAGAACGAGAGATCCTCTAGCCTACGGGACAGACGCTCTAATAATACAGACGCTCTAATAACTCCATGGAATCAGTTCTCACTGATCTAGGCATTCCCTCCGATCCCTCTTCTACAAAGACTGCTTCGCAGGATCAAGGAGGAGGGAATACCAGTAATCCTAGTGGCCCCAAACTGGCCCAGGAGGCCTTGGTACGCCGAGATTGTAAAAACGGCGATAGGAAGGCCCTGGAAGTTTCCACTCCGACACGACCTGCTGTCACAGGGTCCAGTATTCCACCCTTCCTTACAAAGGCTAAAGTTGACGGCCTGGCTGCTGAGACCCACATTTTTAAAAAGAGAGGGGTCTCTGGTCCGGCTCTTTCTACGCTCATTAATGCTAGAAAGCCAGCCTCCAGACTCATCTATCAGAGAGTCTGGAGAGCATACGTTTCCTGGTGTGAATCCAGATGTTGGAATCCTCAGAAGTATGAAATAAGTAGGATTCTTGCTTTTTGCCAGTTAGGAGTGGATATGAATTTAGCCCTTAGCACCATCAAAGGGCAAATATCGGCTCTATCAGTCTTCTTTCAGAGACCATTGGCATCTCACTCCCTAGTTCGGACATTCATTAAGGGGGTACTGAGGATAAATCCTCCAGTTAGGACTCCCTTGTGTCCATGGGATTTGAATTTGGTATTGTCAGTGTTGCAAAAGCAACCTTTTGAACCTATTCGCCATATTCCTTTAATTATATTAAGTAGGAAGTTGGCCTTTCTGATTGCTATAGCTTCTGCTAGGAGAGTATCAGAGCTAGCAGCTCTTTCTTGTAAAGAGCCTTATCTAATTTGTCACAAGGACAAAATCGTACTACGACCCCATCCGGCTTTTCTACCTAAGGTGGTGTCGGCTTTTCACTTGAATCAAGACATTGTTCTGCCTTCCTTTTTTCCAAACCCGCGGACGGCGGGGGAAAAATTATTACACTCTCTAGATCCAGTGAGAGCGGTAAAGGTGCATCTGCAAGCAACCGCTCAGATACGTAAAACAGATGTTTTGTTTATTTTACCAGATGGGCCCAAGAAGGGCCAAGCGGTATCAAAATCCACCATTTCCAGGTGGATTAGACAAGTAATTATTCAAGCTTATGGTTTAAAGAACAGGACTCCTCCTTTTCCTGTTAAGGCGCACTCTACCAGGGCGATAGGTGCTTCATGGGCAGTGCACCACCAGGCTTCGATGGCTCAGATCTGTAAAGCTGCAACTTGGTCTTCAGTCCATACATTTTCCAAATTCTATCAAATAGATGTGAAAGGACATGAGGATTCCGCCTTTGGGCGAAGTGTGCTGCAGGCAGCAGTATAGGGCTTCTGGTCCGCAAGCGGCCTGTTTTGATCTGTGTCTCCCCCCCTTCATATGAGCATTGCTCTGGGACGTCCCATTATGTAATGACTAGTTCTGTGTCCCGTGGTGTACGATAAAGAAAATAGGATTTTTATAACAGCTTACCTGTAAAATCCTTTTCTTGGAGTACACCACGGGACACAGAGGTCCCCCCCTTCTTATGGGAACCTTACTGCTTTGCTACAAAACTGAGGTACTTCCCTGATGGGAGGGGTTATATGGAGGGGAACTGTCTTCCATTGGTTGTGCCAGTGTCCAATCACCGCTGGTGACCCTTAACCCATTATGTAATGACTAGCTCTGTGTCCCGTGGTGTACTCCAAGAAAAGGATTTTACAGGTAAGCTGTTATAAAAATCCTATTTTCACATTTTTTACAAATAAATATGTGAAAAGTGTGGCGTGCATTTGTATTCAGCCCCCTGAGTCAATACTTTGTAGAACCATCTTTCACTGCAATTACAGCTAGAAGTCTTTTTGGGGATGTCTCTACCAGCTTTGCACATCTAGAGAGTGACATTTTTGCCCATTCTTCTTTACAAAATAGCTCAAACTCTGTCAGATTGGATGGAGAGCGCCTGTGAACAGCAATTTTCAAGTTTTGCCAAAGATTCTCAATTTGATTTAGGTCTGGACTTTGACTGGGCCATTCTAACACATGAATATGCTTTGATCTAAACTATTCCATTGTAGCTCTGGCTGTATGTTTAGGGTCGTTGTCCTGCTGGAAGGTGAACCTCCGCCCCAATCTCAAGTCTTTTGCAGACACTAACAGGTTTTCTTCTAAGATTGTCCTGTATTTGGCTCCATCCATCTTCCCATCAACTCTGACCAGCTTCCCTATCCCGGCTGAAGAAAAGCATCCCCACAACATGATGCTTCCACCACCATGTTTCACGGTGTTGATGCTGTGTTTAGGGTGATGTGCAGTGTTTGTGTTCTACCACACATAGCATTTTGCTTTTTGGGCAAAAATTTGGGTCTCATCTGACCAGAGCACCTTCTTCCACATGTTTGCTGTGTCCCCCCCCCCCCATGACTTCTCGCAAACGGGACTTCTTATAGCTTTCTTTCAACAATGGCTCTCTTCTTGCCACTCTTCCATAAAGGCCAGATTTGTGGAGTGCATGACTAATAGTTGTCCTGTGGACAGATTCTCCCACCTGAGCTGTGGATCTCTGCAGCTCCTCCAGAGTTACCATGGGCCTCTTGGCTGCTTCTCTGATTAATGCTCTCCTTGCCCGGCCTGTCAGTTTAGCTGGACAGCCATGTCTTGGTAGGTTTGCAGTTGTGCCATACTCTTTCCATTGTCGTATGATGGATTGAACAGTGCTCTGTGAGATGTTCAAAGCTTGGGATATTTTTTTTATAACCTAACCCTGCTTTAAACTTCTTCACAACTTTATCTCTGACCTGCCTGGTCTGTTCCTTGGCCTTCATAATGCTGTTTCTTCACTAAGGTTCTCTAACAATTCTCTGAGGGCTTCACAGAACAGCTGTATTTATACTGAGATTAAATTACACACAGGTGGACACCTTATTTACTAATTCGGTGACTTCTGAAGACAATTGGTTCCACTAGATCTTAGTTAGGGGTATCAGAGTAAAGGGGGCTGAATACAAATGCATGCCACGCATTTTTCAGATATTTATTTGAAAAAACATTTATAATTTTCCTTCCACTTCACAATTATGTTCAGCGTTGTGTTGGGTTATCACAAAAAATCCCAATAAAGTAAATTTTTGGTTGTAACATGACAAAATGTGGAAAATTTCAAGGGGTATGAATACTTTTTCAAGGCACTGTATCTACATAAGTTGTAGAATATGGCCCTGAAAAAAATAGATTGCTCTATTATGTAAGCTTCAATAGTTTCCATTGGTCTTGTGCTGTGACCTCTCACGTCTTGAACCTTACCATTTGCCAATAACGATGGAGTTGGAGATGGGAGGAACTGGTTAAAACTTTGAGCCATGAGAGCATGTTGGGATCAGAATAATGCAGTACCATGGATTTTAGAGCTCTTTGAACGAGGTTTTGTTTAATTCTTTCAAAGCTATCTCTGGGTCACTTTAATCAAAAACCCCTGTTGGGGAGATTTCCCTTCGCTTTCTGTCAAAACAATAGGGACAGAGCTAAAGCACACTTTTTTAGTAGAGTGAAAAATAATTATAACTTCTAAAAAAAATGATTGTCTGTGCCTTCCTGTTCTGGTGCCAACCCATCCCTTGTGCAGCAGGTCTCAGGCCTCTTTCACACTGAGGTGCTTGAAGAACTGCCAGTAAAACACTGAGCGCTTTTGAAGAGCTTTCAATTGATTTCAATGGAGAGGGGGGTTTTTTCACCGCTCTGTCAGCGCACTGCCCCAGTGTGAAAGCATTCATTGATTTTAATGGAAATACGCTTTCTTAAGCTTTTCAGGCGCTTTTTTTTTTTAGCGTGAAAGCGCCGGAAAAGCGCCTCAGTGTGAAAGTGGTCTTACAGGGACAGAAAGTGAGTGGAATCATGGACAGAAAAAAAAAAAAAAACCTGACAAACGCGTTTTAACTGGATCCAAAATAAGGAGGTAGGCTTTAAGTCTGCCGTTGGCTGTTGAAGACTCACTTTTTGTCTGGTGGTGTTTCACCAAAAATAGGATCAAACATATCAAATGTATCACTGGTGTTTATGGTACTGCATAGTTGGAGCTTTAAATCTGTTTAAGGGTTGAAATAAGTCTGGCCCTATACAAATACATTTTAATTCAAAGGGTATCCTTTTTGTGAAATATCTGGTGATCCTGCTAGTCCCTCCGTTTTCCCAATTGAAACTGACCATGCCAGGCATTGAAGCACATCCTTCCCATCCTGGTCAGTTTTCTTCTTTGCGTTCTACTTGAGAGCACAGTCTGACTGTAATCCAATAGTCAGCCTTGTACTGACATGCCCCCCTGCATAGCTCTTCACAGGTAAGGTCAGTTTACTGCTGTTGCTCTGCATCCCGCTGTGCATCCACATCCACCTGTTAATCAAGCCACAGGAATACACTGGATTTTTGCCGTACTCTGAGGCCTTAGAGCCAGTTCACACCACAAAGTCCTCCAGATTTATTTTCTGTGTTCACTTTAACGCATTTCCGTATGCAGTCCAGATGCTTTTTTTCTTTTTTCCTTTTTTTTTTCCTGTTTTTCTTTTTTTTTTTCCTTCCTATACTGGGTTTGGGTGCTTTTTTTTTTTAATGCTTTTCACTATGTTCCAGTACAAGTCTGAGCAGGAAAAAGCAGTATGTTGTACTTCTGTTTTTTCTGGAACTGAAAAGCACTGAAACGCACTGCGCTGGTGTGAACTATGCCATTGGAACCCATATAACCTACTTTCTGTGCTTTTTTGTTGCAAAAAAAAGACTGCACTGCATGTGCCGTGAACTGCCCCTTAAAATATCTGCAGTCCATTCTGGCAATGTGGTGTTTTTAAATGTGGCTGAATTAAAAAAAATACAAAAACAAGTATGGACAGTAAGGCCCCATGCACACAGGGCGTTTTTGCAGCTGCTAACAGCAGCTTTAGACGTTTTTTTTTACAGCTTCAAAACGCCCATCCATGTTATTCTATTGTGTCATGCACACTAGAGCTTTTATGAGCTCCAAGTGGCATAGGCGTTTTCCAGCTGCAAAAAAAAAACAATTCCAGTGCGTTCTGGAGCTCCAGTTTCTAGCTGCAAAAACGCCTGACGCTATTAAACGCGCAAAAAACGCTGCGAAAACGCGCAAAAACGCCGCGATTTGCGTTTTTGAGGTCCGGGATTTATTTATTATTTTTTTTTTTTAAAAGGTCAAAAAATGACAAAAAATGTTTACAAAACATGGACAGGCGTTTTTAAGCTCTAAAAAAAGCGGCTGTAAAAACGCCCTGTGTGCATGGGGCCTAAGTAGTATTATTTTCTTATGTGACTTTTAGCTGTTTGCAGTGATTATGGCTATTGTCACCTTGTTTGATGGATTACTTTGGCTCTGTGCAAAACGAATGCACGCCCTTATTTCTCCCTTGTTATTGATTACAATGCTTCTGCCAAGCCTTCCAACTATATATCCTGCACTTCTAAATACATAGAAAACATTGCTAGAGTAAATTATCTCCCTCTGCTGGTTTTTCATCTCTAAGAATATAAGATTCACTTTGTTCCAGTAATCCTTGGTCAATATTTACATCATTTATTTTAGTGCTCAGACTTTAGTAAATCACTTAAGGATAAATCCTATTCAAACAGATCTCTCATGAAGCACCAATATTAAAATATGTGAAATAAAATTTCATTTGATATATCTGTTTTATAGATATGATAGATATACATTATCTAAAAGTTCAAAGGCTAAGGGGCCCATTTATAAAAGTAATCCCAACAAACTCAAGGATTTTACCTCGGTTTCCCCAGAGGCATCTTATTTTTACATTTTTCGACTTTTCTAAACATCTCCTCCACATCATGTGTATGGAAATGCAGTGTGCTTGAGTGCTGCTTTTGTGTTTTATTTTATCTGGTTTACAAAGCAATGGAATGGTGGCTGAAACCAGCTGGAGGAGATCAGCAGCGATCAGATGTAATCCCCGTGACTAAGCTTCGGGAGGCGGAGTGAAACATGGGGGTGTGGCCTGCTTGGAGACCAGGCTGAGGTTTCCACTCTCTAGGACATCTTAGATGTGTGATTTCCAGGGGCCATCCCACCTTTCCCATGAATCCTACAGGAGCCAGGGCGGGCTCCATCCCCTGTCAGCACTCTAACAGCAGCTGCAGATGTACCATCTACATACCCCTTCCTCAGTGAGCCTGAGCGGCACACACGCCCTTTTCTGGGTCACAGCAATCAGATGTAGCAAAGGATGAATAAAAGGGATAAAATAATAGGTTTGTAAAAAATGGGGCAAATGTTTAGGAAGCACAGTACAAACTACAGTATATGCCATTTTAATCCTTATGCTGCTAGCATTAGTAAAAAGATAGGCAAGTATATCGTATTTACTTTTTTTTTTTTTTAAACCTTTTTTCTTATTTTTTTTATTTTTACATTTCTTCAGTTCCTTCCCGATTCCCATGCCTAGCCAAAATACAGTATGTCATACATCCCAGGAGTCTTAAGGAGGGGAGGAGTGATTTTCTCAGCTAAGCACACTCTCTTGCCTGTGTGCCTGTGTGCCTGAGCCAAGGGCGGATGGACTCCAGGAAGTAAATGCTACGTGAATAATTTGCCCTTACTCAAGATGGTCACAACCAGAAATGCTAGGGGTTGTTTTTCAAAGTGATTTTCCAACAAAATAAAGCATGGAGACAGGTGTTTTTGGTTTGTGGTGCTCGGATACAGTGAAGATCCACTTTAAGTGCAGGGAGGCCTGATGACACACCCTATACTAAACACTCTTGGCTCACTGTAAGTTTGTTCGATGACACTGGATGTCATTTAATGTAGGAAGAAGATCATGGCTAGTTGACTAGAGAAGCAAGTGTGAAGGGCAGCACCCGAGAAAAGGTAGGCATCGCAATGAGAGCTGCAGTCGTTTTTTGCTTTCCAGCATTTTTGCTTATCATATAAAATGGCCTTTTTGGGTTATGATTGTAAAGTGACTACTTCATTATCTTTCCCTTTATTCATTTTATTTTGATCTATTTTGTGTGTGTATTATTATTATAATAATAATTATTATTATTATTATTATTATACACAATTTATATAGCACCAACAGTTTACGCAGCGCTTTACAATGAAGAGGGGGGACAGCACTGTGTGTGTGTGTGTGTGTGTGTGTGTGTGTATATATGTATGTATGTGTGTATGTATGTATGTGTGTATGTATATATATATATATGTAGCGGGGGGTTTCCTTTTAAGGCCTCAGACTACTGTACCCATAACCCCACTGGCCACCCAGGGTGCATTGCCCCGTGCAAAGACTGCTGGGGTGGACTTTATAAGCAAAAAGCGGAGCCGGCTTCAGTCTCTTTGGACATCGCCCGCCCAGCAAGAGGAACTCCTTTCCGAGCCTGCGGTGCTACAAGGCCTGAAGCCTGGGCCTTTCTCCAAAGAGCCTTCCGCTCTCACCGAGGAACCTGAGGGACGTTTCTGCATACCGTTGCCGCATCGCTCCCCGGAGGACCGAAGACTTGGATGTCGTGAGACCTGTGTACCAAGACACAGCAGCGGAAGATATGGACACAGACTGATCCGGTTGGGTGAGAGAGCACCTGCTCAGAGAACTACATAGGATCTCTAGGCCCATAACTGTTACCCGGAGCTTTCATTAGTGTTTTGCTGCGCACCAGAGGGACAGTGCATCGGAGCAGCTTTAGAGATTTCCTTTATTCACCAAGTTATCAAAACTCCTTTTACCCTGTGGATTACAGTTGTTTCTTCAGCAAGTGTACCACCGTTTGCTAGCGAAGAATTTCCCCTACAGAACTTCTACATAGTACAGTCAGACCTGACTTAGCTTAGACATTACTGGGCGCCATTTTTGCTACGAGGGAGAATAGCTGCAGCGGGGACCGTTAGATTTATGCATTATACTGTATATCTGTCTGTTTGCTGAGATACTCTTTCATTGCAGGGCTCTGCACACGATATGTAAACTGTGATTATATTCTTACCCAACCAACTGAGTAAAAGTGCAAGGGTTAAGTATACTGGTGTTGTGTCATTTACTTTGCAAAGGAGACGGGTAAGGATAGTTGAAGTACATTGCTGTATGTGTTTTAAAATAGGATTGTGTCTCCTTGAGTTGCAGGCTACACAATCCTACAATCCCCTACTAGCTGTGCCAGGGGAGGTTAGAGCCAACTGCCGGGGGTTGACGGGGTGCATTACAGGGCCCCAAAAGAATTATACCAGCAGCCCTCTTAACTGGGTGCATCGCGCTATATATATATATATATATATATATATATATATATATATATATAATCTCTCATACAGGGTGCTAGAGTTCCAGTGTTAGCAACGAGCTAGAATAATGTGCCATTGCTGTCTTTATCTGTGAGCAGAATATGTGCATTTATTTTAATGTCTGTCGTATAATATATGTCAAGCCCTGCACAGCAATTGCATCTGATATTATCTATCAGAAGTCCTAGCGTGTTCTTCTTTGGCATAGTTCTAAATGCCTATAGACAATAAGTTATCTCTCGGACTCCCCGCTGTGCGCCTATAGTTATTCAGTGGTATGTGCAGCGATGAAACCGTTTTAAACTGTTTTTTTTTTTTTGTTTTTTTTTGGGTGGCTTTTTTCCCCTCTTGCATGCATGTACATTCATGGTAATGTTTGTGCTCTTTTTCTGTAGAAAATGGAATATAATGTAAGAGTGCCATGACTTTTTCTTCCTTAGCTCTCTCTAATAATGTGCTCACAGAGAGCTCTCTGGTAGCAATATCTGGTGTGCTGGGGATATAGTTCTTTTATGTGATATCTTTCTTTTGACCTGAACCATTTCCACAGTATGAGAGGACTTGCTCAGACTTCCCTGTAATTTAGAAGAAGAATAGAACTGCAGACTTTAGACACGAGTACTGCTAGTAGGTGAGCTCTGGCTGTCAAGACACTTTATTCAGTGTCCATTTTCTCAGAGTCTAAAGGCGATTAGTTCAGAAACTACAGATTCCATTGTTGTACCACATTGTACACCTTAAGAAAAAAATATGCTTTCTTTCTGATTGTGGTAGATGTGAATATACAGTGATGGTGCTGCAGGGGTTGAAATGGTTTGAGCTGGTAAGCAATTGAAAGATATATACTGTCACATAGTAAGTGTAAGTCGCTTTGCAACTTCTTAAAGTGTATAAATGGCTCACCTTTTATATACTTTCATGACCCTTTTCTTTAGTTGTGCACGGTTTGAAGTGGCAGCATTGTTACCCTGCCCATGCATAGGCGCTGAAAGCGTCTGTGCTCTGGTAATGTGCACAGCACAAAAAATACAATGATGCATAAAAATGTAAGAAGGTTTTTATTTTTGGGTGGGGCGATTTAATTTGATTGTCAGGATCACTTAAGTGCTCCTGCTCCTCATTCCACCATCCGGGTGTTGGCTGTTGCATTCCCCCCTGTCTGTGTTCACCTGGAAGATGATTGATTTGGTCAATCACCTGATATAAGCAAACCAAACACTCTATCCCTTGCTTGTAATAGAGACAGAGTTACCTGCATCTGTTCCTGATCAAGCTTCCGGTTTGTCTGCCCTGCTTTTCTGTTGGATTTCCCTATGTATGACCCGGATTGGATATTGGACTATTCCCTGAAGGCAGCCTGCCATGGTCATAGAACCCCGCTATCTGTCTGCTAAACTGCAAGTAGTCTGTGTCTGCCCTGGTGTGGTGGCCAGGCACTATAGCATTGTGTATAAGTCCTGGGGGCAACCAAGTACCGGTAGGGAAAGGGGGCTGCTATAGGTGAAGCACACAGTAGTTGGCTATAGTGTCTGGTCATCTGCATTGAGGTAGACGTGACATTTGTGACATTGAGAAATAGGAAGTAGCAAATACAATTTATTTTTTATTTTTGCTGGAGGTTTAGATGGCCTTTAAAACCATTATTATGTTCTGAGACTTCAGTGAGTCTCATGTCACACCTCCAAGCCCTGTATTTCTTCTAGTATTCTTTCCACTATCCTGTCCTCCCACTGTATCATCCTCATCAGTTTGTACCAGATTGTGTCCCTCCCTCCTTTCACCATCCAGTAGTTGAACAATCAATAGTAGAACTACTGGTTTATGCCACTTAGTTTCAGCCATCCAGAAAATGCTTATGTTTCATGAGCAATATGATATTTAGAATCGGTTACGAATATTCAATAAACATCGTCTGTGAGGCTCCAGTCAAAATCTGTTGTGTGTGTGCTATAACCACTTGCCGACCAGCCACACATATACAGTACATATACTGCGACAGTTTCGCTCTGTTGCGCATAACGACGTACCTGGTACGGGTTTGGAAATCCACCTTTCGCAAAGTTTAATAATGCAGCAATGGATTGTCCCTGTCCGCTCTTCTGCAAGGTTGTTTACCTTGTTTCCAATTTCTCATTTCATATTTTTGTTGTAGAGAGCTGCTACTAGTTCTTCACAAATACATGGTTGGCCTTGAGGCCTTGGCCGTTCTTTCTCCCTTGATTGGTGTCTTCCTCCACCTCAACCAAGGCATGATATTTCCAACCCTCTGTCCTGCTCTGGTACATCCCAAGTTGATTACTTCCATTGTTTGGATATGATACGAGCTTTTCAAGTTTTATGTAGGGTACAAGCCTGCCTCTTCTACCACTATTTCTATGTGGATTATGCAGCTTATTGTCAAGCTTTATCAGTTTGTGAATAAGATTCTATCTTTTGTTTTGAAAGCACCGTCCGTGCCTTTTGGGCCTCTCTGCATTGCACATTTTTTTCCCAGATTGCAAGGCTGCTACCTGCTTTTTCTAAGCAGGTTGGTTAGAATCTTACTGATGCAAGCTTCGTGCTATGCTCTTTGAGCTGCAAGCAGCCTAGTTTGCCTTTTAGGTTTGTTTTTGTTTTCCTTCACTGTCTAGCAAACTCCTTCTGCCCTGTTGTTCTGATACTTCAACAGTATTTTTTTTTCTTTTAAAGTAATGTACACTTACACCCCTACCCTAAGCATAAAAAGTATTATACAGTTTCAGCTTTGAACTTTCCCAGAAAAAAATAAGATAATTTTTCCACTAGACATTTGCTATTAAAGGCTTCTGTGGTCTTGCAGGGGAATTTACAACTTGAGTCCTTGTTAATCCGCTGCTTTCTTTCTGCGCATTGAAAAAACAGATCCAAGGCTGCTAAAACCTAAAGTTGCTTTGCCACTTTTGTATGAGCATAGCTGTGGAATGGAACGCCCACTAGAAGCAGAGGGCTTCTAAGACAGAATCTGCACTGAGATTCAGCAGCATTGAGCGTTCTGGCAACCCACTAAGCTGAGCAAGAGATCCTTCCACTGTTTGAAATCGACTACAAAGAGGGGAGTTCTTATTTTATTGATAAAATTGGAAAGACCTATAAGTTACAAGATCTACTCTTATGGTCCGTACACACGATCTGAATATCGGACGAAAATGATCGTCCGAGGAAGAATCGTACGGTTTTCAGATCGTGTGTACACTACTTTCGAGAGCCAATCACGACAGTTCATCTGATATTATTCGATCGGACAAGCACGAAAATGTTCCTCGTGCGATACCAGATCGTGCGATTTTAGTTTAGTCAGTATAGTTGTCGTCCGAAAATACAATACAAATACATTACAACAAATGACATCACTTCCGATTTTTTCTTTTTTTTCTGTCGTACGAGAATTTTCGTGACTTAAGCAACCTATTAAATTTCTACTTGCGACTATTAGCCGAAAAAAGTCGTACGATCTGTCCTACGATATTCGGATTGTGTGTACGGGGCATTAGACAGTTTTGCAAATATCTGCAAAACATTGCCCGCAAGGAGATTCACTAAAAGATGCACATGAAGTATAGTGATGAATATATTATTCTGAGGAATGTGTAGTTAAGTAACAGCACTGATCTGATTTTGTTTTTTTTCATTATAAATTACGTGCCAAACATTGCAGCACTTTGGACAAAAAAAAAAAATGTATTTTGGGATAATGAAGTCTCCACATTGATATATGGCTTACGGTTTTTAGGAGCCTTCAAGCTTTGCTTAAGTACTCATAGCACAGTGTAATATGCTGTATTGGCATGTAAAACTGCCCATGAGTAGAAGAAGCCTTGAGGAATTTTCCATTTTGTTCCTGTCTGAGAAACTCCTTAGTTAGCATCTCTTTGCTCCATTTCTGCTTGGACTGGTTAACACATACTTTACTGTTAAGCTCTGTTCCCTTGCAGCATTCATGCAATCTCCCTGGTTTCTTCGTAAATATCTTTGCTGGAACGTGTGTATTTAAAGAGCATTTATAATCAAAATTGCAGTATAAGTGCACGTGTCTAATGATTCCCAGCACTTTTTGTAGCTCATAAGCTGTTTTTAGTGCTTATTTAGTGAACTGTAAGCGTTTTTAAAGTTATTTTACCACAGAAACTACGTTTGTTAGCTTATGTTGACAATAAAAATGGTTTAACATTTTAGATTTTTTTTTACGTAGCTTCCTGTATGGGTCATTATAATAAAAATCTAATTTTTTTTTTTTCTTTTCAACCTTATATTTTTATTAATTTGTCAGCTGACATTGATAAGCAGCTTGAATATAGCTGTTTGTCTTGAAATATTGTCCTTCCATGCATACTTGCAGCAAACACAGCAGCTGGCAGAGGGAGGTCTTCCACCACCATTACTTTGCAGCTCCTGAGATGCTCTGTGATTGACTACCAAGAACCGCAAAGGAATCTCATGCTAGAAGGTGTAAAAGGATGTGAAACAATAAATCGTGTCCTATTAGCAACACTCACTTTTCACTTTTTTCAACTTACAGAAATCGGTCCTTGACATGAAAGGGCACTTGATTGTGTTTTCCAGACAAAGGTTCCCAGTTCTCCCCTGAGCAAGTGCTACATAATATTGAGCTTGCGTACATGAAAACATTGCTGCTTTCAAAACAGTGTTCATTGGATGCACTATTCTCATTAGTACATGAACATTTTTTTTCCCCCACAGGTTTTAGAAATGTAATTGGCAGTAGAGCAATACAATTACTGTTCAAGCAGCAGATGGAGTAACAATATTTAATAAGTAAAATTCCATTATAACGGTTTCATTTTGACTGCTGGATGATTAGTGTGAAATAGGGTTAGAGCCCCCTGTCAGGTTTTTACTGCAGCCAGTGTCCCTGTTGGAAAGATTACAATTTACTCCCTGTTCTGGTAACGGTGATAAGAGTTGTTTCCAAGGCTATTTTCACACAGAGGCGCTTTTACAGGCGCTATAGCGCTAAAAAAAGCGTCTGTAAAGCGCCTCTCTCATCACTCCAGCGTGAAAACCTGAGGGCTTTCACACTGGAGCAGTGCACTTGTGGGACATTAAAGTCCTGCAAGCAGCATCTTTGCAGAGCTTTAGGAGTGGTGTATGCACCACACCTAAAGCGCCCCTGGCCATTGAAGTCTATTGGCAGCGGCGCTTTGAGGGTGCTTTTAACCCTTTTTCGGCCGCTAGCGGGGGTTAAAAGCGATCCGCTAGTGGCCCAAAAGTGCCGCTAAAAATAGCAGCGCTTTACCGCCAACGCCCCAGTGTGAAAGTGCCCTAAGACCCCTTTCACACTGTGGCCTTTTTCAGGCGCTTTTGGGCTAAAATAGCGTCTGTAAAGCACCTGAAATACGGCTCCCTTGCAGTCTCGGTGTGAAAGTCAGAGGGCTTTCACACTGAGGCGATGCGCTGGCAGGACGTTAAAAACAAAAAACCTGCAAGCAGCATCTTTGGAGCAGTGAAGGAGCAGTGTTTACACCACTCCTCCACTGCTCCTGCCTATTGAAATGAGTGGGCAGCGCGGCCGAACTCCCGGCTGCGCTTTGCGGGTGGTTTTAACCCTTTTTCGGCCGCCAGCTGGGGTTAAAAGCGCCCCGCTAGTGGCTGAATAGCGCTGCAAAAATGACGGTAAAGCGCCACTAAAAATACTGACGCTCAGTGTAAAAGCGGCCTAAAAGTAACAGACAGCACTGTTGTGCGTAAGGGTTAAAGCCTCTAATAGGTTTTTATTGTATATCTCAGGCCCCTTTCACACAGGGGAGTCCGGTATAGTGATGCTTTACCGTCGTATTTGCAGAGGTATATGGCCGCTAGCGGGGCACTTTGCCAGCGGTATAGCCGCGGTGCCCATTGATTTCAATGGGCAAGAGCGGTGGAAGAGCGGTATACACACCGCTCCTTCACCGCTCCAAAGATACTGCTAGCAGGACTTTTTTTTACTATCCTGCTAGCGCAACGCTCCAGTGTGAAAGCCCTCTGGGCTTTCAAACTGAAGAGAGAGCAGCGGCTCTTTCAGGGCGCTTTGCAGGTGCTATTTTTAGCGTTATAGCGCCTGCAAAGCGCCCCAATGTGAAAGGGGTCTCACTGTGGGCTGTGTTTTCTTTCACATCCTATTTATGTGACGGGTACCTAGAGACCTAATAAATACATTTTTCTGTGCTTATCTTACAAAATACAGTATATAAAATAACTGTATAAATAATCAACTGTGAAATAAGTCTTAGTTCACCCAGTGCTAATGTGTAAAAATAATAGTAGTCCACCAACAAGTCCTTCAATATCAAAATAAAATGAGACCATAAATCTTCAATAGAAATTCCACCCAGTGCATGCATGCTTCCTCCTCTCTCCTAATACAGTTGAACTCACCAGATAGATATGCATCGCTTACATAAGATCAGAATATTACACTTTAAATATAAGGAACAGATCACTGCAATCTGGGGACTGTGGAAGCCATTGGAGTACAGTGAACTCATTGTCATGTTCAAAAAACCATTGGTGTGATGTTTTTTAGCTTTGTGACATAGTACATTATCCTGCTGGAAGGAGCCATCAGAAGATGGGTACACTGTAGTCATAAAGGGATGGACATGGTCAGCATCAATACTCAGGTAGGCCGTGGCATTTGAACGATGCTCAATTGGCACTAAGGGGCCCAAAGTGTGCTAAAAAAATATCCCCCACACCATTACACCACCACCAGCCTGACCCGTTGATATAAGACAGGATGGATCCATGCTTTCATGTTTACACCAAATTGGGACCCTACCATCTTAATGTCGCACTTAAAATCCAGACTCATCAGAACAAGCATTGTTTTTCCAGTCTTCTATTAGCCAATTTTGGTGAGTCTGTGCAAATTGTTTCCTGTTCTTAGCTGAAGGGAGTGGCACCCGGTATGGTCTTGTACTGCTGTAGCCCATCTGCTTCAAGGTTTAATGTGTTGTGCGTTCAGAGATGTTATTCTGCATACCTTGGTTGTAACAAGTTTTTACTGTTGCCTTTCTATAATCTCAAACCAGTCTGCCCATTCTCCTCTGACCTCAACAAGGCATTTTCTGCCACACAACTGCTGCTCACTGGATATGTTCTGTCTTTCTGACCATTCTCTGTAAATCCTAGAGATGGTTGTGTTTCAAAATCCCTGTAGATTAGCAGTTTTAAAAATAAAAGCAGACCAGCCCGTCTAGCACCAACAACCATGCCATGTTGAAAGTCCCTTAAATCCCCTTTCTTCACTATTCTGATGCTCAGTTTGAATTTCCTCAAGTCATCTTCACCACATCTAGATGCCTAAATGCCCTTTCTTCACTATTCTGATGCTCAGTTTGAATTTCAGCAAGTCCTCTTCACCACATCTAGATGCCTAAATGCCCTTTCTTCACTATTCTGATGCTCAGTTTGAATTTCAGCAAGTCCTCTTCACCACATCTAGATGCCTAAATACATTGAGTTGCTGCCATGTGATTGGCTGATTAGGAATTTGTGTTACCAAGCTATTAAACTGGTGTACCTAATAAAGTGGCCGGTGAGTGTATGTTGGCATACACTGTATATTCATCCTTCCAGATAAAATTACATAGCGGTAAACTTGTCTGTGTACATCGCTGGAAGGCTTCAGTCCACACGCTTGATAGCTCACCAGTACCTGAATTGTCACTTCCAGTTGCTATTCAGCCACGCCCTGATGTACTCTTGTCCTATCGACTTTATCCAGAATACACGTTTCCTTGTATGTATGGAATTATTGCAATTGGGTGGATGGATCATCACAGATGGACATTTTTTCGCAGATTTTTTTTTTTTTTTTTTTTATGTTTGTGTTCCTTTGCGGTGATCTATACATGGCTCAAAATTTCAAGTCCTGAGCTACTAGCCAGGCCTTAAAGCCTCGTACATGCGACCGGTTTTCTCGGCAAGAAACGACAAGAAAACTGCTGGGGAGCTTTCTTGCTGAGAAAACCGTTTGTGTGTGGTTTCTTGACGAGAAAACTGCCGGGAATCTCACCAAGAAAAATAGAGAACCTGCTTTCTATTTTCTCGTCAGGATTCTTGTTTTTCTTGTCTGGATTCTCATCAGCCTGTTTCCCAATGAGAAAACCGGTCGTGTGTATGCTTTTCCGAGTCTTAAAAAAAACATGCATGCTCAGAATCAAGTATGAGACGGGAGCGCTCCTTCTGGTAAAACTAGCGTTCGTAATGGAGATAGCACATTTGTCACGTTGTAACAAACTGAAATCACGAAGACTGAAAAGCGTGAATCGTCTCTCCCCAAACTTTTACTAACACGCCGTAACACGAGATCAGAAAAAGCAGCCCAAGGGGTGGCGCCATTGGAATCAAACTTCCCCTTTATACTGCCGTTGTACGTGACCGCGCTTTACAACAACGAGATTTGGAATTGACAGTGTGTATGCAAGTTACAACGGGTTTTTTTACGACAAAATTCTCGGTCGTGTGTACTAGGCTTTAAGGGTTACTCACCAACAGTTGCTACACCCAATCCCTACCCTGCACCACCCCTAACCGCTCCTATACACACCTTCTTAAATTACCTGATGAAATGACACTTAAATGTTTTATGCACAATTAAGTTACAAAAAATAAAATAAATATTAACAACAACTTTATCAGTGCAGCGTGACCTGTGCCCACCATTGCAGCTTGACCTGTGCCCACCATTGCAGCCTCACCTGTGCCCACCATTGCAGCCTCACCTGTGCCCACCATTGCAGCCTCAGCTGTGCCCACCATTGCAGCCTTACCTGTGCCCACCATTGCAGCATGACCTGTGCAGAGGAAGAGAGAGGACGGGCGGATCATCACAGGGGAAGAGGCGGCGCTTGCCAGATCACAGAGCAGGGATGGCCTGCTGTAACAGCTTACATTTGAATTGCCGTCTGCTGGTTGTCACACACAGCCCCGCTGCCTTACCTTGTGCCTGTGACAGACAGAACACATCCCAGAATTGGACCTGCATTCTTTCTATCGCAGGCGTCTGGTCAGGAGGCGGGGCTGTGTGTGACGGCGAGCGGATGGCAATTCTAATGTAAGCTGTTTACCGCGGGCTATCCTCACTGTGATCCGGTCGGCAATCCTCTTCCCTGGCCCGATCCATGGGAGAACGGCTCTGATTCACCCCCGCCTTCCAGCGGTGTTCGCCCCCTCGCTCTGAGGTAGCCCACGCTCCCAAACCTTGGATTGTGAGCATAATTTGTTCCAGCGACATGCTTGTAATGCAAAGCACTCGTAAATCAAAGCAAATTTCCCCATAGGAAATAATGGAAACTCAAATGATTCGTTCCACAACTATTCATCAGTCCTTCAGTTTATAGTCTATATAAAAAGATTATAGCTATGCGATAGGTTGTACAACCATAAAATATCCATCCACAAGGAGATTAGAAGCAAAATCCAGCAGGAGCTACAGAGTAGGGATGAGCTTCGAGTTCGAGTCAAACCCATGTTCAACTCGAACATCGCCTGTTCGGTTGTTTGCCGAATTGCGAACATTATGGGCCATTTGCGCCAAATTCACGTTGCGGCCCATAATTTACTGCGGCATCGCAGTGCATTGCTTTCTGATGATTGGCCAAGCATGCACTATGACCTGCATGCATGCACTATGACCCGCATGCTTTGGCCAATCACAGCGCGGAAAAAACGGAGAGCCATAATTGGCCAAAGCCAGGGTGGCTTTGGCCAATTATGTCTAGGGGGGTTTAGTACACGCCCCACAGTATATGAGGCTGCCTCCATGGTGGCCTTGAGTAGTGTGTTGCGGTGGTTAAAGAGAGAGCTTACAGAGAGAGACAGTGCCATTTATATTCAGTTAGCTGCAGTTACAGTGTGTAGAGGATATATATGCATCATAGGTGTTGTGTATATATATTTATACACTGTATTCAGTTTAGCTAGATCCGTTCCTGTTCTCTATACTGACAGGCAGGCAGGTGATTGTGCTAGCTGCAGTGTTTCACTTAGTGTATTGTGTCCTTTAAAAATACCTGAAGACAATTGCTGGTGTTCTGATATTAATACCAAAGGCAGGCAGCTTCAGTATTTACAGTTAGTGTACTGTGTCCTTTGCACAATGTGCACCTAAAAATACCTGAAGACAATTGCTGGTGTTCTGATCATATTAATACCACAGGCAGGCAGTTGATTCTGCTAGCTGCAGTATAATTAGTATATATACATCATTTGTGCAGCTACATCTCACTGCAGGCCATTAGTATGTCTGTAAAAAGAAAATAAATGCGCTACCCAAAAACACATAAATATTAACAACCCTAAAGAGGGAGGTGAAGCAGCTGTACTGGAATGTGACAAATCCAAACAAAATGGAAAGTAATAGTGCAGCGCTACATATAGACCAGTAAAAACTAAACTGTAACTCAAATGTGACCATAAAAAGAAACACAAAAAAGAAGGGTCAGGTTGAACAGCCAACCCAATATATAAAGTGTCCACAACACTAAACAAAGTGATAAGTGTCCAAAAAGGTGAATAAATGGCATGGAGTGGATGGAGTAATTCTTGCACGAATCTTCACGTGAATGATGACATAAATGTGTGCTTACCGGAAATGTTGGACCCGAATGTCATATGACAGCGGATCAATCGAGCTTAAGAGTATCCCCAACGGCTGTCCACAGGAACGTCACCGAATCGCTGATGGATGATGAAATGTACCAGCTAGGCAATCAGATGACCTCAATCCTGGATGGAACCAGATGGATCGAAAACTTCTCAAATCTTCAATGCCCTCAAGGCTGGAGGTCTCCCTGAAAGGTTGGATTTCTGGATCCTGGTATTCAACCGGACAATGGGATACAATCGAACTTGAATAAAAAAATACCCCGACAAGGGTATTGCAAAGAGACCGAATGGAGAAACTGAAAAAAAGTTACCTCGCCGAATCGGGGCGGAGGATGGTTGGCTCACACGTGCACCAGGCTGTCTGCTGCCCTCCTTCCCATGGCACAGTCCCCGGGCTCCTCTTCTCCTCTCCTCATAAAAGGCACCGGTTGCTTAATAGGTGTACAAAGTTTTCCTCCCAGAGATGACGTCTCGGCCGCCTTCCCCACCCCGACCTGCTGGAGCCTCCTTCACACAACAAAGGAGTTGCTGCTTTATTATGGGGCGGCCGCTTTATTCACTTTGTATTGTTTGTGTGAGCCGGGCGAGCGGGCGGGGTGTCCCCTGTGCAGGAGCCGGCCACAGGCTTTGTCACTGAATGAGGGAGGAAGTGAAGAAAACAGAGGGGAGGAAGGGGGAGCGCGCTACACAATGCTCTCCTACGGGATCCTCAATCCCTGTGTCTAATCCCAATGTAGACACAGGGATTGAGGATCCCGTAGGAGAGCATTGTGTAGCGCGCTCCCCCTTCCTCCCCTCTGTGGCTTCTTCACTTCCTCCCTCATTCAGTGACAGAGCCTGTGGCCGGCTCCTGCACAGGGGACACCCCGCCCGTTCGCCCGGCTCACACAAACAATACAAAGTGAATAAAGCGGCCACCCCATAATAAAGCAGCAACTCCTTTGTTGTGTGAAGGAGGCTCCAGCAGGTCAGGGTGGGGAAGGCGGCCGAGACGTCATCTCTGGGAGGAAAACTTTGTACACCTATTAAGCAACCGGTGCCTTGTATGAGGAGAGGAGAAGAGGAGCCCGGGGACTGTGCCATGGGAAGAAGGGCAGCAGACAGCCTGGTGCACGTGTGAGCCAACCATCCTCCGCCCCGATTCGGCGAGGAAAAGTTTTTTCAGTTTCTCCATTCGGTCTCTTTGCAATACCCTTGTCGGGGTATTTTTTCATTCAAGTTCGATTGTATCCCATTGTCCGGTTGAATACCAGGATCCAGAAAGCCAACCTTTCGGGGAGACCTCCAGCCTTGAGGGCATTGAAGATTTGAGAAGTTTTCGATCCATCTGGTTCCATCCAGGATTGAGGTCATCTGATTGCCTAGCTGGTACATTTCATCATCCATCAGCGATTCGGTGACGTTCCTGTGGACAGCCGTTGGGGATACTCTTAAGCTCGGTTGATCCGCTGTCGTATGACATTCGGGTCCAACATTTCCGGTAAGCACACATTTATGTCATCATTCACGTGAAGATTCGTGCAAGAGTTACTCCATCCACTCCATGCCATTTATTCACCTTTTTGGACACTTATCACTTTGTTTAGTGTTGTGGACACTTTATATATTGGGTTGGCTGTTCAACCTGCCCCTTCTTTTTTGTGTTTCTTTTTATGGTCACATTTGAGTTACAGTTTAGTTTTTACTGGTCTATATGTAGCGCTGCACTATTACTTTCCATTAGTATGTCTGGAAGGCCAACAAGGAGAGGCAGACAGTCACAAGCCAATAAAAGAGGGCAAGAAGGCTCTGTGTCTAGAGGCAACAGTGCTGGTCGTGGACACGCATCCTCATCAGCATGTGGCCGTGGAACACCCCTGTCCTTCTTTTCGGCAGCTGGCCATGTTGAGCCGCAACATGCCGAAGACTTGGTAGAGTGGATGACCAAGCCGTCCTCATCCTCCTGCTCCTCCTCCTCCTCTTTCACCCAGGCTCAGGGTACTTTGTCTGGCAAAGCAGCTGCCAACGCGGCCTCTTCCCTCGGCTCAATGGCATCAGTCACTCCTTCCCTAGCCCCACCAGGTCCTCCTGAGGAGTCCCCCCAACTGTTTGACCACAGTGTTGGGTACATGCTCCAGGAGGATACCCAGGGTTTTGAAGGCTCCGATGATGGTACCCAGGTAGAGGAAGGCAGTAACGTGAGCCCAGATAGAGGGGGTGCCCAACAAGGACAGCAATCTGGCAGTCATGTTCCCCCAGCTGCAGCATACTGTCAGATTTGCTCCAGTGATGAGGAGGGAGGGGATGATGAGGTCACTGACTCCACGTGGGTGCCTGATAGGAGAGAGGAGGAGGAGGCACATCTCCAACGAGGCAGGATGCCCTCCAGGGGCCAACTTAAGGGCAGCCAACCGACTGCATCCCACCGTAGTGTTTCCGCATGTTCAGGGCGCTGCTGTCTCTGTGCGTTATTCCAAAAGTTCTTTGGTGTGGGCCTTTTTAGAGACGTGTGCAGCAGATCGCACCGTTGCGATTTGCAACATATGTCTGAAGCGTATCTCGCGTGGCCAAAACATGAGCTGCTTGGGCACCACGTGCTTGACCAGACATATGTCGACCTGCCATGCAGTCCGTTGGCAAGCACACCTAAAAGACCCACACCAAAGAACAAAGCGGACCTCTCCTTGCTCCTCATCAGCTGGGATCTCCAACCCCACTATACCTTCAGTCCTCTCTGAAACCTGCACTGAGAGGAATGAAGGTGTAGAATTAAGTGTGTCACAGCCAAGTACTTGCGGGCAATCTGCTATCGGTACACCAACGTCAGATTGTACCAGGCAAATTTCCCTGCCCCAGCTGCTGCACCGCTGAAAGAAGTTTGCTCCCAGCCATCCACATGCCCATTGGTTGAATGCTAGCTTGGCTAAATTGCTAGCACTTCAACTGCTGCCTTTTCAGTTGGTAGACTCTGCCCCCTTCCGTGAGTTTGTGGAATGTGCAGTTCCTCAGTGGCAGGTTCCCAAATGTCACTTTTTCTCACGGAAAGCGATTCCGGCTCTCTATCGGCATGTGGAAGGCAATGTCTTGGCCTCGCTGGACAGGGCGGTCAGCGGTAAGGTGCATATTACCGCTGACTCATGGTCCAGCAGGCCTAGACAGGGACGTTGGCTATCTTTTACGGTGCATTGGGTGACTCTGCTGGCAGCTGGGAAGGATGCAGGACAAGGTGCAGTAGTGTTGAAGGTTGTTCTGCCACCACGCCTCCAAAATGCTACTACTGGTGATTCTGACACGCCTCTCTCCTCCACCCTCTCATCTTCTTTCTTAATGAAGGTACAACATTTAGCAACTCACATGGTTGATTAAGAGGCACATCTAAGTATGCAGGCATCTGGTGTAAAGCTGTCCACATTGACCATCCCCCACACTGCTGTTAGTCTGCAATCGTGACCAGGAAGACTACCCTGCAGTAGAGCGATCTGAAAGCGAGGCTTGAACTGCTCATGGAGCGCAGCGTGGAAGGGATGACGTTGATGGTGGTGTGGAGGATGTGGACAGCTTTACCCGGATGCCTGCATACTTAGATGTGCCTCTTTCTTTCTCGTACATCACGGGACACAGAGCGACATAGTCATTACTAATGGGTTATATAGATACCGTCAGGTGCTGGCACTGGCAACTTCCAAAACCGGAAGTACCCTCCCCTATATAAGCCCCTCCCATCCGGGAGCACCTCAGTTTTTTGCCAGTGTCTAAGGTGTTGGCCAAGAAGAAACATGTGTTTTTCACTGAGCTTGCGTACAGGTTCTTTTGGGCCTCAGTAAGCTATTCCGGATCCGACCAAAAAAGCTTCATAGCTAAACGGTCGGTACCCGGGCCTTGCAGAGAAGAGCAAGGTTCTGCCTGTAATGCTTCTCTTAGGAGAGCTGGACCCTGGGATCCAGAGCTCTGGTCATACCCACGACCAAGATGTTTTCTGTGCAGGGTGCTATACAGGTCCAGGGGAGTGGAATCCTTGGGAACCCGGTCCCTGAAGGTTTGATTACAATGCCTGCCGTGATAGGTGAAGTTTGGGCTTTTGTGGACCAAACAAAGTCCTGCGGCGGGGAACAGGTAAGTGGGGGCCCCCAGGAACTTGGTTCTATTGGGGGACCCCCAAGCCTAATTTGTCTTTCTGTCTGTTACCTATGGTATTCCCGCAAAATTCTGTGCATGCCTGTAACTACTAAAAAAAAATAAAAAATTTTTTTTATATATATTTAATATATTAGACTGCGGTACCTGTGTTTGTCCACTAGAGGCCGCTGTGGAATGTTTTCTTGTCATGTGGACTAGCTTCTTCTCAGCAGAGCAAAGTCCAGGCAGATGGTGAGTTCTCTTATAGGAAACTGCTTCCTCTGCCATGTTGCAGTGCTCGTCCATCCCCCGGCCTGCGGCAAAGAGGGGCCCTGGCTCCTGTCCCTTGTTACCATATTTGAAATTAGCGCCGAAGGCGCACGTGCCCGCGCGCGTGCGCGTGCACGCGCCTCTATTTATAGAGGTGAGCCGGGAAAGGGGGCGGAGCCTGGGGGATGACGCTCTGTGCGCGCCGCAGCGCTTCTGCGCATGTGCGGGCGTCCCAGCAGTTTAAAAAAACCACAATATTGTAGTGAGCTGGCTATGAAGTACAGAGACAGAGCTGGCAACATTTAAAGGCATACAGCAAGCGGTTGATACAGGCATCCCCTAGAAAGGCACATTAGTAGACACCAACTGTGATATAGCAGCAATTGTGCTAGACTATTCTCAGTAAAAGTGGTGTATTACGGCTGGAATACCTCAGCTTTAGGCTTAGGAATATGCCGTCCAGAAGCTCCGGAACTGAATCTTCCAGGAAGCGAAGGGGGTCTCATCGGGCTCGGAGGATCTTGGGCATACTCCTGCTGCACCAGTCTCCCCTGAAGTTCAGAGGTAAGTGACCGTAGAGACCCCGCAGGGTACTTGGTACTGTGGCTGTCCTCAGTTCACCTGCTCCTGTGTATGTAACAGAGGAGGTTTTTTCCTCAGCTCTGGGAGGATTAGAGAGAGATTGTCAACATTTATCGCTGCCTCCCTGTCAGGGAAAGCACGCCCGATCTCCGTCTCCTCCTTCAGAGTGCCTGTTAGCAGAGCAACAGTCCCATACAGGGATCGACCTGCCTGAAGGGGATCAGGATGAGGTTGATTCTGTTATAGAGGAATCAACAGTGGGGGAACCTTTTCTCAGCATCTTAAGCTGAAAGATTATGGGTTCAGTCTCTGACTAACATGGTCCGATCAGCATTTAAAAATGCACCTTGCGGAACCATCAACCACTACTGTATCCTCGTTGGGGTCGCTAGAAGCCCCCAGACTGTTTGTTCTTTTCCACTTCACCCTTTACTGAAAGGGCTCATTTACCAGGATTGGGAACGTCCTGAGAAAATATTTATTCCCCCAAGAGATTTCCGGTGGTCTATCCCATGGAGGATAAGTTCATCAAAAAAAAAAAAAAAAAAATGGAAGGTCCCTACAGTGGACGCAGCCATCTCTTGTATGTATAAATCACTGACATGTCCAGTGGATAATGTCCAAATGTTCAAGAACCCAATAGATAAAAGATTGGAGTCCTTATGAAAATCTGCTTGGTGATACAACCAGCAGTAGCAGCTATTGGGGTCTGCTAAGCAGTGAAGGATCAGTTGAAACAGGTCTTGAGGGACTTGACAGATCAGCAGGCTTTGCCCTAGCTGATCTACCTAGAGCCTTAGGCTTTGCGGTTGACGCCATAGAGGATTCAGTCCATCAGGCCTCCCGCCTTACGCTGTCTATAGTACATATGCGTAGGCTCCTATGGCTCAAAAACTGGTCTGCTGAAGCTCCCTGTAAAGAATGGCTGGTTAGCGTCCCATTTCATGGTGAACGCTTATTCAGGGAAAACCTGGACAAATATATCCAGAAAATTTCCAGCGGTAAAAATACGCTCTTGCCGGTTAAAAGCAGAGTTAGAGGTCCCTCTTTAAGAGGCCTGCTTCTCCAGTCCCTGGGGCATCGGCTGTGTAACAGTTCCGACGGCCTCCTCGGTCAAATCCCGGGGGTAAAAAACAGGGACAGTAGCAGGGTAATGAGAAACCCTGGGTCAGGGGAGGTACAAAACCTCCCCCAAAGTTAAATTCATTGAAGCCCCCACTCAGTCGGGTGGGGGGAGGACTCCAGTTGTTCGCAAGAGACCTGGCGGGACACGATCAAGACAGATAGGTGCTCTCCGCAGTAGGTTTGGGATACAGTTTGGAGTTAAAAGACTCTCCTCCTTCCCATTTTTGAGGTCAAACGTGCCAAGGGATCCCCGGAAGAGAGAGTCCCTCCTGTTGGCACTAGAACAACTATTGCTCCAAGGAGTAATTATGGAGGTTCCCCTGGAAGAATGAGGGTTCGGGTTTTACTCAAACCTCTTTACAGTCCCGAAGCAAACGCGGACGGGAGGCCCATATTAATTCTAAAAGGGCTATACAAATTCCTGTATATCAGGACTTTCCGATGGAGTCGATCCGATCGGTGGCCACTGCCCTACAAGGGGAGGATTGGTTAGCCACGATCGACATCAAAGATGCTTATTTGCACATTCCCATCTTTCCAGTCCACCAAAAATTTCTACGCTTTGCAGTAGAAGGGCGCCATTTTCAGTTCAGAGCCTTACCCTTCGGTTTGGCCACAGCACCACGAGTGTTTACAAAAATTCTGGCCCTTTATTGGCCAATCTAAGAACACAAGGTGTAATGATAATGGCATATCTGGATGACTTGTTGCTGATAGACCACTCAGTGAAAAAACTAGACGTGGTCGTTCACAAGACGATCAAGTATCTGGAATCTCACGGTTGGATTATCAACCGAGACAAGTCAGCCCTAAAAACCAGTCAAAAGTCTGGAATACTTGGGGCTAAGGTTGGATTCAGGCCAGAGAAAAATATTCTTGCCTCGAGGAAAGGTGTTGTCTTTGAAAGATTTGATCCACTTAGTGGGTACAAAAAAGACAGCCGTCCATACGCCTGTATATGAGGCTGCTGGGAAAAATGGTGGCATCATTCGAAGCAGTACCCTACGGTCAATTCCATTCAAGGAATTTGCAAGGGGCCATACTGTCAGCCTGGAACAAAAAAGTTCAGGCCCTAGACTTACAATGTCCTTGTCCCCTTCCGTTCGCAAGAGCCTCCGTTGGTGGTTGGTTCCCCAGAATCTGGAAAAAAGGAAATCCTTCAGTCCGATTTCTTGGAAGGTGGTCACTACAGATGCCAGCCTTATAGGCTGGGGAGCAGTACTGGAGCAATAGTCTCTCCAGGGCAGATGGTCGGATGCAGAAAAGGCCCTGCCCATCAATCTCTTAGAGATACGAGCAGCCCGGTATGCCCTAGTAGCATGGACATCCAAACTCCAAGGGTCCCCTGTCAGAATTCAATCAGACAATGCCACAGCAGTGGCATATATCAATCATCAGGGGGGCACCAGGAGTCGTGCAGCCCAGAGGGAAGTAAATTACATCCTGAAATGGGCAGAAAAATATGTCCCAGCCATATCTGCGGTATTCATTCCAGGAGTGGAGAATTGGAAGGCGGACTTTCTAAGTCGCCAGCAATTAGGCCCAGAGGAAGGGTCCCTTCACCCCGAGGTTTTCTGGACAATATGTCAGCGGTGGGGAACATCGGATGTAGATCTTCTAGCATCCAGATTCAACGCAAAGGGGGACAGGTTTGTCTCTCGGACAAGGGATCCCCTAGCTTGCGGCTCGGATGCCCTAGTGTTCCCTTGGGATCAGTTCAAGCTGATATATGCATTCACACCGCCAATGGTTACCTCGATTACTCCGCAGAATCAGGGTAGAAAAGAAACCAGTGATTCCGGTGGCTCCAGCGTGGCCCCGAAGAGCGTGGTACGCGGAGATTGTAAAATTTCAGTGGGGAGTCCTTGGACTCTCCCACGTCGTCCGGCTTTCGCAAGGACCGATATACCACCCTTCCTTACCAGCCCTAGGTTTGACGGCCTGGCTATTGAAGCCCACATTCTAAAAAAGAGAGGGCTCTCTAATGCTGTGGTATCTACCATGATCAATGCCAGGAAGCCGGTATCCAGGCAGATCTACTATAGAATCTGGAAGGCGTACATCGCGTGGTGTGAGGCCAAGAAATGGCATCCACATAAGTACGTAATAGGTAGGATTCTGGACTTCCTACAGTGGGCTGTAGATAGGAAGCTTGCCTTGAGTACTATCAAGGGTCAGATTTCGGCCTTGTCAATATTTTTTCAAAGGCCCTTGGCTTCGCATTCACTAGTCAAAGCCTTTATACAAGGAGTGATGCGTATTAGTCCTCCGGTTAATATTCCCATATGTCCATGGGATCTAAACTTGGTTCTGTCGGTTCTACAGAAACAACCATTTGAACCATTACAGCATATTTCCTTGGTGCTTCTCACCAGGAAATTGATTTTTCTAGTAGCCATTTGTTCGGCTAAAAGAGTATCGGAATTAGCAGCTATGTCCTGTAAGGAGCCATATCTGGTTATCCATAAGGACAGAGTAGTGTTACGTCCTCATCCAGCCTTTCTTCCTAAGGTGGTATTGAGGTTTCATTTGAACCAAGATGTGGTTCTTCCTTCTTTTTTCCCCAAACCTACTTCGGTAGAGGAAAAGTTATTGCATTCTTTGGATGTAGTAAGAGCAGTTAAAGCTTATCTAAAAGCCACTGCTCAGATTCGCAGAACGGATACTTTGTTTATTCTGCCGGAAGGCCCCAGAAAGGGTCAGGCAGCGTCAAAGTCTACTTTAGCCAAGTGGATTCGACAGGTCATTATGCAAGCTTATGGCTTGAGAAGGAGACCACCTCCGTTCAAAGTTAGAGCGCACTCCACGAGAGCAGTTGGAACTTCATGGGCAGTGCATCACCAGGCCTCCCTGGCTCAAATCTGTAAGGCCGCAACATAGTCTTCGGTACACACGTTTACTAGGTCCTACCAGGTGGACGTTAGAAGTCAGGAGGATGTCGCCTTTGGGCGCAGTGTGTTGCAGGCCGCAAAAGATCCTCATGTCTGATAGCGCTCAGCTTATATATGGTGTATCCCCCCCCTCATTTGGCATTGCTTTAGGACATCCCATTAGTAATGACTATGTCGCTCTGTGTCCCGTGATGTACGAGAAAGAAAATAGGATTTTTATAACAGCTTACCTGTAAAATCCTTTTCTTGGAGTACATCACGGGACACAGAGCTCCCGCCCCTCTTTAGGGACACTTATTGCTTTGCTACAAAACTGAGGTGCTCCCGGATGGGAGGGGCTTATATAGGGGAGGGTACTTCCGGTTTTGGAAGTTGCCAGTGCCAGCACCTGACGGTATCTATATAACCCATTAGTAATGACTATGTCGCTCTGTGTCCCGTGATGTACTCCAAGAAAAGGATTTTACAGGTAAGCTGTTATAAAAATCCTATTTTTAATCATCAACCATGTGAGTTGCTATATGTTGTACCTTTATTAACCACTTAATGACCGCCCACTGTAAATATACGTCGGCAGAATGGCACCGACAGGCAGAATCACGTACATATACGTGATTGCTTTGTATAGTTGGGGGGTCCGATCGGACCCCCCTTCTTTACAGTGGGTGGTCGTTTTACCTTCGGGAGCGATCCGGCATGAGGGGACGGCCGTTCGATTCCGGCCCCCCCCTCTCGATCGCTCCCGGCGAATGAGAGCTTCCCCTGCCTGTGTACTGTTTACACAGGCAGGAGGAAGTGATGTCATCTCTCCTGCGGCGCTCACATATACCGAGCGCCGTACAGGAGAAGATGCAGGTCAGTGCACACAACACTACACTGACACCAGGACACATAGGCACATAAATCGCCCCCCCAGATCACCCCCCAGATCACCCCCCAGCCTCCAGTCACAGTGTCACTGATTGCAGTGACAATTTATTTAGTGATCACTGCAATCAGTGACATTTGTGACTGTAAAAGTGTCACTACATTTAGTTTTAGGTCCAGTGTAGCCCCCTAACCCCCCCCCTAATAAAGGCTTAACCCCCTTGATCGCCCCCCAGGTAACCCTTTCACCCCTATCACCACTGTCACTAAGCGATAATTTTTCTGATCGATGTCTTAGCGTCGGCGATGCTGATCGGTAGCCAGTAATTTTTTTTAGGTTTGCCGCAGGTTTTTATAGCGTCGGGTACCCCCATATATTACCTAATAAAGGTTTAACCCCCTTGATCACCCCCCAGGTAACCCTTTCACCCCCTAGCACCGCCGTCACTAAGCGATCATTTTTCTGATCGATGTCTTAGCGTCGGTGATGCTGATCGGTAGCCAGTAATTTTTTTTAGGTTCGCCGCAGGTTTTTATAGCGTCGGGTACCCCCATATATTACCTAATAAAGGTTTAACCCCCTTGATCGCCCCCCAGGTAACCCTTTCACCCCCTATCACCACTGTCACTAAGCGATAATTTTTCTGATCGCTGTCTTAGCGTCGGTGATGCAGATCGGTAGCCAGTATTTTTATTTAGGTTCGCCGCAGGTTTTTATAGCGTCAGGTACCCCCATATATTATCTAATAAAGGTTTAACCCCCTGATCGCCCCCCAGGTAACCCTTTCACCCCCTATCACCACTGTCGCTAAGCGATCGTTTTTATGATCGTTGTCTTAGTGTCGGTGATGCCGATAGGTAGCCAGTAATTTTTTTTCTTAGGTTCGCCGTCAGGTTTTTATATAGCGTCAGGTACCCCCATATATTACCTAATAAAGGTTTTAACCCCCTAATTGCCCCTAGTTAACCCTTTCACCAGTGATCATCATATAAGTGTTACGGGTGACGCTGGTTAGTTAGTTTGCTTTTTATAGTGTCAGGGCACCCGCCGTATATATAACCCAATAAAGGTTTAACCCCCTGATCGCCCGGCGGGTGATATCAATTAGGTTTTAGCGTCAGAGAGGGTCTGCGTCACACCCCAGGCAGCGTCAGGTTAGTGCCAGTAGCGCTAACACCCACGCCTTAAGCATACACCCCCCTTAGTGGTATAGTATCTGAACAGATCAATATCTGATCTGATCAGATCTATACTAGCGTCCCCAGCAGTTTAGGGTTCCCAAAAACGCAGTGTTAGCGGGATCAGCCCAGATACCTGCTAGCACCTGCGTTTTGCCCCTCCGTCCAGCCCAGGCCACCCAAGTGCAGTATCGATCGATCACTGTCACTTACAAAACACAACACACATAACTGCAGTGTTCGCAGAGACAGGCCTGATCCCTGCGACTCCAGTGCTGTAGGAGGTGATTTCTCCACCACAGTTAAAAAAAAAAAAAGCATATATGCCGAAGCATTGGGGCAGCAGCGGCGGAGGAGCGATTTTGCTCCTAATGCCGCGTACATACGGTCGAAATTCCGACGGAGGCTTGCCCGTGGAAAAGTCTGACCATGTGTACGCGGCATAACTTTTGCGGGAAGATGCCCCCATGCTTCGGCATATATAAATGGTGCATGTATGCCCATCATTAGAAGTGGGTGGATGAAGGGCGGTATTCTAATGGTGGGCATACCCACCGATCAATCTTTTTTTTCCGTTCAGCCAACAGGCTGCATGAAAAAAAAGATTACAATACATGTCCAACAAGGACCAGCAACGTACTGGTATGTTGCTGGACTTTGAATGTTTATACCAGAATGATGCCTGCGGGTTTAGGTATCATCTTGGTATCATTCTTTTCAGCCAGCGGCCGGCTTTCATGTAAAAGCAATCCTAGTGGCTAATTAGCCTCTGGACTGCTTTTACAAGCAGTGGGAGGGAATGTCCCCCCCGGATATAAAAAGCGCCATTGGGAAATTGGGAAAGCATTTTATCACACCGATCTTGGTGTGGTCAGATTCTTTGAGGGCAGAGGAAAGATCTAGGGTCCAATAGACCCCAGTTTTTTCAAAAAAGAGTACCTGTCATTACCTATTGCTATCATAGGGGATATTTACATTCCCTGAGATAACAATAAAAATGATAAAAAAAAAAATATATATATGGAAGCAACAGTTTAAAAATAAAATAAAAAAGCAAAATTAATAATAATAAAAAAAAAAAGCACCCCTGTCCTGCCCTGCTCTTGCCCAATGGCGAACGCAAGCGTCGGTCTGGCGTCATATGTAAACAGCAATTGCACCATGCATGTGAGGTATCACCGCGAAGGTCAGATCGAGGGCAGTAATTTTAGCAGTAGACCTCCTCTGTAAATCTAACGGGGTAACCTGTAAAGGCTTTTAAAGGCTTTTAAAAATGTATGTAGTTTGTCGCCAATGCGCGTTTGTGCGAAATTTTAAAGCATGTCGTGTTTGGTATCTATGTACTCGGCCTAAGATCATCTTTTTTATTTCATCAAACATTTGGGCAATATAGTGTGCTTTAGTGCATTAAATTTAAAAAAAGTGTATTTTTTCCCCAAAAAATGCGTTTGGAAAAATCGCTGCGCAAATACTGTGTAGAAAAAAAAAATGCAGCACCCACCATTTTATTCTGTAGGGCCTTTGCTTTAAAAATATATATAATGTTTGGGGGTTCAACATAATTTTCTTGCAAAAAAAATATGTTTTCATGTAAACAAAAAGTGTCAAAAAGGGCTTTGTCTTCAAGTGGTTAGAAGAGTGGATGTAAGCTTCCTAATGTTGTGTATAAAATGCCAGAACAGTTCAAAACCCCCCCAAATGACCCCATTTTGGAAAGTAGACACCCCAAGCTATATACTGAGAGGCATGTGGAGTCCATGGAATATTTTATATGTTGACACAAGTTGCGGAAAAAAGACAATTATTATTTATTTTTTTTTGCACAAAGTTGTCACTAAATGATATATTGCTCAAACATGCCATGGGCATATGTGGAATTACACCCCAAAATACATTCTGTTGCTTCTCCTGAGTACGGGGATACCACATGTGAGACTTTTTGGGAGCCTAGCCGCGTACGGGACCCCAAAAACCAATCACCGCCTTCAGGCTTTCTAAGGGTGTAAATTTTTGATTTCACTTCTCACTGCCTATCACAGTTTCGGAGGCCATGGAATGCCTAGATGGCACAAACACCCCCCCAAATGACCCCATTTTGGAAAGTAGACACCCCAAGCTATTTGCTGAGAGGTATTCTGAGTATTTTGCAGATCTCGCTTTTTGTCACAAAGTTTTGAAAATTGAAAAAAAAAAAGTTCTTTCTTCATTTTCAAAAACAAATGAGAGCTGTAAAATACTCACCATGCCTCTCAGCAAACAGCTTGGGGTGTCTACTTTCCAAAATGGGGTCATTTGGGGGGGTTTTGTGCTATTTTGGCATTTTATGGCCTTCGAAACTGTGATAGGTAGTGAGGAGTCAAATCAAAAATTTGTGCCTAGAAATCCTGAAGGCGGTGATTGGTTTTCGGGGTCCCGTACGCGGCTAGGCTCCTAAAAAGTCCCACACGTGGTATCCCCGTACTCAGGAGAAGCAGCAGAATGTATTTTGGGGTGTAATTCCACATATAACCATGGCATGTGTGAGCAATATATCATTTAGTGACAACTTTTTGTAATTTTTTTTTTTTTTTGTCATTATTCAATCACTTGGGACAAAAAAAAAAAATTCAATGGGCTCAACAGGCCTCTCAGCAATTTCCTTGGGGTGTCTACTTTCTAAAATGGGGTCATTTGGGGGGGGGGGTTTGTGCTATTTTGGCATTTTATGGCCTTCAAAACTGTGATAGGTAGTGAGGAGTGAAATCAAAAATTTGCGCCCTTAGAAATCCTGAAGGCGGTGCTTGGTTTCCGGGGTCCCGTACGTGGCTAGGCTCCTAAAAAGTCCCACACATGTGGTATCCCCGTACTCAGGAGAAGCAGCAAAATTTATTTTGGGGTGCAATTCCACATATAACCATGGCATGTGTGAGCAATATATCATTTAGTGACAACTTTTTGTAATTTTTTATTTTTTTTGTCATTATTCAATCACTTGGGACAAAAAAAAAATATTCAATGGGCTCAACATGCCTCTCAGCAATTTCCTTGGGGTGTCTACTTTCTAAAATGGGGTCATTTGGGGGGGTTTTGTACTGCCCTGCCATTTTGGCACCTCAAGAAATGAGATAGGCAGTCATAAATTTAAAGCTGTGTAAATTCCTGAAAATGTACCCTAGTTTGTAAACGCTATAACTTTTGCGCAAACCAATAAATATACACTTATTGACATTTTTTTTACTAAAGACATGTGGCTGAATACATTTTGGCCTAATTGTATGACTAAAATTGAGTTTATTCGATTTTTCTTATAACAAAAAGTAGAAAATATCATTTTTTTTCAAAATTTTTGGTCTTTTTCCGTTTATATCGCAAAAAATAAAAATCGCAGAGGCAATCAAATACCATTAAAAGAAAGCTCTATTTGTGGGAAGAAAAGGACGCAAATTTCGTTTGGGTACAACATTGCATGTCCGCACAATTTACAGTTAAAGCAGCGCAGTGCAAAATTCTGAATTCACCTCTGGTCCTTTAGCTACCAAATGGTCCGGGGCTTAAGTGGTTAAATGTGACGTGATGCTACTATATATACAGTTGTGTTGAATGCCCTGGCAGAAATTATGGCATTCATTTTGAAAATATAACTGATCATGCCAAAAAACTGTCTTTTATTTAAGGATAGCAATCACATGAAGCCATTTATTATCACATCAGCTGCAAGTTAGGGTGTCTGGTACATCAGATTTATTGAATACTGATTATCTAGAGACCTACTTTAAATTTTTTCGTGCTGAATTCAATGTAGAAAAAAAATGGATATCTATTTTTTAAAATGATAAATGCTTCTTTTGTATAATGGTATTTCTAAAATGGGAAATTCAATGCATTAAAAGGGTACTTTGGACTTCATGAACTACTCATGTAACTATTTTTTTTTTTTTTTTATCCATAAACCTTGAACTTTTCACACTGGGGCAGGATATACAACAAATCCAATTTATAGCTGCAATATAACTGTGGAAATGTAATGCTTCTTTCTAAATGCATTCTTTAGGTGCTTGATGATGTTTGACCCATAGTCATACTTCATACTGCCTCAAATAACTCTCAAGGCTGGCAGAGCATTTTCATTGTTTCCATCAAAGACTCATTAAAGCTGGTTTAGATAAGTGCATTCCTTGAAAGTGATTTGCAAGCTGCTGTGTGATCTTTGCAATTCATGTATAGTAACCACTACAAATGATGGAATGATAGGACTTGCTTTCTAGCTTGGTAGTTTCAACACAATAGTAATTCTTACTTTTTCTGAAATATAGCTATCGATTTATGAAATGTTATCAGCCACTTGATCACTTCAAATGTCATTACAGGTTGCAGTCATGTTGTATATGAACTCCAGAACACTCTCCTCTCTATTTTACATTACAATCTAGCCTCGTATTTATGAATAAGAAAATTATAATTTCAACATTTTGCATAGTGCGTTTTGTAAATTTTGGAAACAAAATCTACCTTTTATGTGTATATTTTCTTTTTCTTTTTTTTATATTTAGGATTAAAAAAAAAAAATACTTAAAATATTGCATATGAGTTTTTCATAAGTGCCATTGTAGTCAGGAGATGGTTCACACGAGGCAGTTTTATTAACACCTCAAAGTACATCCGTTACACACTGGCTATACCGACCATACAAAAGCCCTTCTAATTCAAATCCCTGATTCAACTTTCGTAAGCGGATCAGGCTATGCAGGCGTGCTATAAGGAATGATAAGCAATTCCAGCCTTTGAAAGAACTTAACATGCATGTAGAATTTTAAAAATATCTTTTTATGAAGGCTGTTCGCTTCACCTTTAAAGTATAACTAAAGGCAAAACTTTTATTTTTTGTTTTTAAATAGAGTGGAGAGGAATTGGAGCCCCTGTCCATTTTTTTTTGCTGTCTGTACCCCCATTATCGAGACTCACCCTCTGTTTGTCCTGTTTATAATTATCAATGAAAGTGAAATAAAAGAAAATCACAAATTTTGGGTTGTTCTCAAAACAGTAATAGAGAGGAAATCTTCCAAAGATGACAATAATTCCAAACACCCTGGTGAAAACCCAGGATTTCCTCTCGCTTCTTCTTTTAGCTATGGGACAGCAATTGATTGGAAATTTCCCCAATGGGACACAGATGGCGAAAAAATTAACAATAGTTATAATCCTCCCTTACTTTCCAAAATGGAGGGGAAAAAAAGTTTTGCCTTTAGCTGTACTGTAATACCAGTTTGGAAAAGGAAAGAAAATTGCAACATGACCTGCTTCTATACATTGTTTACAAATAAAAAAATTTAGTACTTGAAGTTTATGTATAGCCCCCTGCCTCTTTTTTGAGGGGGGGGGAGCTAGAGAAGGGTTAAAGCCCCTGTCTTCTTGCTTTTGCATTCTGTGTCCCAATGGCAAGATTTCGCTCCACTTCCTGTCCCGGAGAATGATTGTAGGCTCCTTGTGGGCAGGGACTGATGTGTAAAAAAAAAAAATGATGGTGTGTATGTATGTGTATATAGTATATATATATATGTGTGTGTGTGTGTGTGTGTGTGTGTGTGTGTGTGTATATATATATATATATATGCTCGACCTAAATTGTTAGCACTATACAAGTACCTCAAATCAACAAAATCTTTTTGGATTTCCCATCACTAAGTCCCACTGACGATGGTCACAGGACAAATAGGGCTAATTGGAGACAGAACCAAAAAACTACAGCGCTGACACTGTGCCCATCCTATAGTGATAAAATGTCATATACCAGGTTATAAAAGAGGTATTGAAAGATACTTATTACTGGAGGTCTAGGAATAAAAATGTAAATTAGTAGAAATGACTGACACTAGGGTGCTGGCAAGGCTGCTTTCATTTGTGGGCTGGAAATCCACAATCTGTAAAATCGGAAGAGAAGGGAGGAAAGCGCTAAACCAGCATAGTGTAGCACAATTTATTAAGTAAAATACCATATAAAACAAATAGAACTCACAAGCGGGTGAGGGGGAGAGAGAGGATGACAGTCCACAGTGGATTGTAATGAGCTGGGAGCTGTGTGGTAGTTCTCGGTGTAGAAGAAAGCCAGCTGTGGTGGGGAGCAAGATGAGCCTGGAGTCCGTGCAGGGAGACAGGCGTCAGGCTGCCCTGTGTGGCCGTGATGAGGCTGATGGAGGTGTGGTTAAGCTTCCGAAACGTGTCCTGATTGGCTCACACAGCGATTGGACTGACAGCTTCTCTCACTATTCCAGCTGGACCCATCGTCTTTGGGCGGACATCCGATTTCTGGATAAACCATCATGGCCACACATCATGGCCTCCCTGCACGGATTCCAGGCTCCTCTTGCTCCCCACTACAGCCAGATTTCTTCTCCACCAGGGACTACCACACAGCTCCCAGCTCATTACAATCTACTGCGGACTGTCATCCTTTCTCCCTCCCCCTCATCCGCTTGTGAGTTCTATTTGTTTTATATGGTATTTTACTTTATAAATTGTGCTACGCTTTGCCGGTTTGGCGCTTTCTTCCCTTCCCTTCAAATAGGGCCAATTACCTGACATTGACACAAATGGCTTGAGAGATGTTAGGATAAGGGTCCTTAGAATTTCTTACAAAATTTCAAGCAAAATAAAGAGGGTAAGGGGAGATATTGGTACCTAAATGATTTTTACATTAATGCAGAAAATGCATTAAGGTAACACTTGTAGGCTTTAGAATCACTTTAACCTGCTAGCCAAAAATACATGGTCTCAATTCAATACATGCTGGGCTCAATTCACAAAGAGTACATGGCCATTTGCGTAAAATAACTCATGCCGTACTTGACTCCGGTAAATGCAATTCACAAAAAAGCATGTTAAATACTACAGTTAAAGTGGTTGTAAAGGTTACTGTTAAAAAAAAAAAAAAAATAACAAACATGTCATACTTGCCTCCACTGTGCAGTTAGTTTTGCACAGAGTGGCCCCGATCCTCCTGTTCTGGGGTCCCACAGCTGTTTTCTCGGCTCCTCCCCGCAATAGATAAACCCCCTCTGGGAAGCTCTTTCCCGAGGGGGTTACCTTGCGGGCGTGCTCCCGTGTCATACACTCAGCGTCCAAAGCCGCCGAGTGTATGACTCGGCCACGACACCCGCGTCATTGGATTTGATTGACAGCAGCGGGAGCCAATGGCTGCGCTGCTATCAATCTATCCGATGAAGAGCCGAGAAGCCGTGGAGAGAGCGACGTGGGATTGTGCCCACAGAAATTCGGGTCTCAGGTAAGTAAAGCGGGGGGGGGGGGGGGCTGGGGGGCCAGGCACTGCAAGGTGTTTTTTTCACCTTAATGCATAGGATGCATTAAGGTGAAAAAATAGGATTTTTATAAGAGCTTACCTATAAAATCCTTTTCTTGGAGTACATCACGGGACACAGAGCGGCATAGTAATTACTATGTGGGTTATAGAGCTTACCTTCAGGTGATGGACACTGGCACACCCAAGACAGGAAGTCCCTTCCCTATATAACCCCTCCCATATCGGGAGTACCTCAGTTTTGTAGCAAAGTATTAAGTGTCCCCAAAAGAGCTCTGTGTCCCGTGATGTACTCCAAGAAAAAGATTTTACAGGTAAGCTGTTATAAAAATCCTATTTTCTTTATCGTACATCACGGGACACAGAGCGGCATAGTAATTACTATGTGGGATGTCCCAAAGCAATGCCAAAATGAGGGGAGGGAGACACCATAACAAGCTGGGCGCCATCAGGCATGATTATCTATACTGCAGCACACTACGCTCAAAGGCGATATCCTCATGACCTCTTACATCCACCTTATAAAATTTAGTGAATGTGTGGACTGAAGACCAAGTTGCGGCCTTACAGATTTGAGCCAAGGAGGCCTGGTGATGCACTGCCCAAGAAGCACCAACCGCTCTAGTAGAGTGTGCTGTAATTTTAAATAGAGATACCTTCTTTCTCAGACCATAGGCTTGAATAATAACCTGCCGAATCCACTTAGAAATAGTAGATTTCGACGCTGCCTGGCCCCTTCTGGGGCCTTCTTGCAGAATAAATAAAACATCAGTTTTCCGAATCATAGCAGTAGCTTCAAGATAGGCTTTAACTGCTCTTACTACATCCAAAGAATGTAATAATTTCTCTTCCACCGAACTAGGTTTGGGAAAAAAGGAAGGGAGAACCACATCTTGGTTCAAATGAAAACTTGACACGACCTTTGGAAGAAAGGCTGGATGTGTACGTAAAACCACTCTATCCTTATGGATAATCAAATATGGCTACTTGCAAGACAAAGCTGCTAATTCCGATACCCTCCTGGCTGAGGATATAGCTACCAAGAACACTAATTTCCTGGTGAGGAGCACTAAAGGAATGTGGAGTAATGGTTCAAAAGGTTGTCTTTGAAGAACTGATAGAACCAAGTTTAAGTCCCATGGACATATGGGAGACCTCACTGGTGGGTTGATACGAGTCACACCCTGCAAGAAGGTCTTTACTAGCGAATGTGTAGCTAGTGGCCTTTGAAAAAATTTCGATAAGGCCGAAACCTGTCCCTTAATAGTACTTAGTCAAGTATTCTGCCTATGACATACTTCCGAGGATGCCATTTCTTGGCTTCACACCATGCCACATACGCCTTCCAAACTCTATAATATATATGCCTAGATACTGGCTTTCTAGCATTGATTATGGTAGACACCACTGTGTTAGAGAGACCTCTCTCTCTTAGAATGTGGGATTCAATAGCCAGACCGTTAAATTTAGAGTTTGTAAAGAAGGGTGGTATATCGGACCCTGCGTGAGCAGGTCTGGCCGAAGCGGATGGGTCCAAGGCTTGCCTACAGACATTCTTACAATTTCCGCGTACCAGGATCTCCAAGGCCATGCTGGGGCTACCAGAATCACCGGCCTCCTTTCCATCCTGACTCTGCGGAGGGAACGCATATATTAGTGCGAACTGATCCCACGGGAACACCAGTGCATCCGATCCGCAAGCGAGTGGGTCCCTTGTTCTGGACACAAAGCTGCTCAATTTCGTGTTGAACCTGGATGCCAATAGATCTACATCTGGTGTCCCCCATCTCTGACATATTGTCTGAAAGATGTCGGGGTGAAGAGACCATTCCCCTGGGGATAACTGCTTCCCCTGGGGAAGTCTGCTTTCCAATTCTCTATTCCTGGAATAAAGATAGCGGATATGCATGGGACATGTTTTTCTGCCCATATCAGGATATGATTCACCTCCTTCTGGGCGGCACTGCTCTTGGTGCCCCTTTGGTGATTGATGTATGCCACAGCTGTGGCATTGTCTGATTGGATCCTGACAGGAGACCCATGTAGTTTGGAAGTCCATGCTTCCAGGGCCAACCGTGCCGCCCGAATTTCCAGCAGGTTGATAGGCAAGGTCTTCTCGATATTCGACCACTTTCCCTGGAGTGAACATTGCTCCAGTACTGCCCCCCAGCCTAGAAGGCTGACATCCGTAGTTACTACCCTCCAAGAGATTGGAATGAACGACTTTCCCTTTTGTAAATTTTGGGGTACCAACCACCAACATAGACTCCTGCGTACTGACGAAGCCAGGGACATTGGGAAGTCTAGGGCTTGAACCTTTTTGTTCCAGGCGGATAGGATGGCGTTCTGCAATTTCCTTGAATGGAATTGAGCATACGGAACTGCTTCGAATGAGGCTACCATCTTTCCCAGCAACCGCATGCAAAGACGAATGGATGGCTGTCTCTTTGCACAGATCGCTTGAATTAGTTCTCTTAAGGAAGAGATTTTTGCCTGAGGTAGAAAAACCTTTCTTTGGTCTGTGTCTATGAGTAAGCCTAAGTATTCGAGTCTTCTTGCTGGCTGCAAGGCCGATTTGTCCAGATTTAGGACCCAACCCCGGGATTCCAGGTATTGTACCGTGTTGTGTACAGCAACCCTTAGGTTGGAAGCCGACTGACCTATTATCAATAGATCGTCCAGGTAGGCCCTTATAGATATTCCCTGAGTTCTTAAGTCGGCCAACAGAGGGGCCAAGATCTTTGTGAACACTCGCGGAGCCGTGGCCAACCCGAAGGGTAGCGCCACAAACTGATAATGGCGCTGTTCCACCGCAAAGCGTAGAAGCTTTTGATGACTGGGGAATATAAGAACATGTAAATAAGCGTCCCTGATATCGATGGACGCCAACCATTCCCCCCCTTGTAGGGTGGCGGCTACTGACCGAAATTGATTCCATACGGACCGATTTGACGATTAGGAATTTGTTTAGACCTTTGAGATCTAGTATGGGTCTTACATCTCCGTTGGGCTTTGGAACGGTAAAGAGGGTTGTGTAAAATCTCAACCTCTATTCCTTTTCCGGAACCTCCACAATTACCCCTTGGGATAATAGTCGGTCTAACGCCGAAAGGAGAGATCTTCTCCTTATTGGATCTTTTGAGACGTTTGATGTTATAAACTGAGGAGGAGGAAATTCCTGTAACTTGTCTCTCCCCAAGCCCCTGAAAACAGAAGTCTTCCCCCCACTCGTCTGAGTGGGGGCGACCTTTCATATGGCCGACTTGGGGGCTGGTTTAGTATTCCCTCGGTTCCAGGGCTTTTTATTACCCTGTGCCTGTCCTCTCCCTTCAGGATTTGATCGGTGAGGCCGTCGGAACTGCTTAGAGGCTGAAGTTCCTGGGACTGGCGAGGTGGGCCCCTTGAAGGCAGGACCTCTGAATTTCCTTTTAACAGGTAAAAGGGTACTCTTCCCACTGGAGATTTTCTGGACGTATTTGTCCAAGTCCTCGCCAAATAACCGCTCCCCATGGAATGGAAATCCAGCCAGGAGCTTTTTACAGGGTGTCTCGGCTGACCAGTTTTTCAGCTATAGGAGTCTACGCATGTGTACCAACACCAGCGTAAGGCGGGAGGCCTGATGAATTGAATCTTTAATGGCGTCAACCGCAAAACATAAAGCCCTAGGTAGATCTGCTAAATCATGCACCTGCTGAACTGGCATGTCTTTTAAAGCCAGCTTCATCTGGTCTTTCAAGGCCTGACAGATGCCAATGGCTGCCACTGCAGGCTGAGTTACAGTACCAGCTGTAGAAAAAGCAGTCTTTAATAGGGTTTCCAACTTTTTATCTGTTGGATCTTTAAACATCTGTACATTGTCCACTGGACATGTCAGGGATTTGTTCACAGAAGAGATGGCAGCGTCCACAGAAGGAAGGCTCCATTTTTTGGTGAACTTTTCCTCCATAGGATATACCACAGAAAACTTTTTGGGAGGAAGGAACAATTTATCAGGATGTTCCCAATCTTTATAAATTAGATTTTCTAGCAATGGATGCACTGGAAAGGAACCATTAGCTTGTGGGGCTTTCAAAGAGCCCAATGAAGAAACCGATGTAGTTGCTGGTTCTGAAAGGGGCAGCTTGAAAGCTGACTGAACCATGTCTATTAAAGACTGAACTAACAAATTTTCAGCCTGAGAGGCTGAAAATGGTTCCTCTAAAGTAGATTCCTCCGAGGCTGCATCATCCTCCTGATCCCCTGCAGGAAAATCAATTTCATCCTGAGACAATTGCTCTGCTGTTAGATACTCTAACGGTGGAGATGGAGATCTGGCGCGCTTTTTTCCTGGCAGGGAGGAAGCGATTAATGCCGCCAATCTTTGTTCTAATCCTCCCAGAGCAGAGGTAAAAGCCTCCTCTGTCACATACACCGGAGCAGGTGAACTGAGGGCAGCCGCAGCACCTAGCATTCCTGATGGCTCCCCTCGGGTAACTACCTCTGATTTATCAGGGGAGGATATATTAGTAGGAGCAAGCCCCAGATCCTCAGAGCCCGATGGCGAACCCTTTAGCCTCTTAGGATTTTTACTCCCAGAGCCCTTGGAAGGCATAGTCCTAGCTCAAGCTAAGGACTTGCAGCCAAAAATGCACCCACCACTAGCTATAGTCTAGCGTACAAGCTTGCTATGAGAGCTAGTCAGGTGACTAAACTAATGTGCCTTGGGGATGCCTGTATCACCACCTGTAGTGTGCCCAATATAATATCAAAAATAAATGTCACCAAGGAGCTCTGCTGATGTGTCCGTCCTCTTACAGCATGTCTCGCAGAGGCTGTCTTTTTAAAGCAGAGGACGCCCGCACATGCGCAGAAGCGCGCCATTGCGCGCGCGACACAAAAGCTCCCTGGAAGGAATGGGGAGAGGAGCAGGAGGGAGCTGCAGTTTTACATTGGAGCCAAGCTGACACTATAGAGGGAGACCACAGCGCCAGCGCTGCTTCCAGGTCCCCCTAGCAGGTATGGTAACATTTTTACAGATGGGTACTGCAGAGCTTGTACATAGAAGAATGCTCCTCCATCTGTCTAGGCATTACACTTATAGAAGGTATGCCCAGCTATATAGACATTCTCAAGTATCTCCCTCCTGTGGCCAAACAGGGGTACTACATAATGTCCAATAGAACCATAAGAAAATACATTTCAGGTTTATCAAAGATATTTTAGGCATCAGGTACAGTGGTAAATATACCATGTAGGTAAAATACAGGCAAACACATTAGTTTTGAAGGGTCCCTGCTGGACCAAGTTCATCAGGGACCCTCACTTACCTGTCCACGCCGCAGGACCCTGTTCGGAACAGACAGCCCAAACTTCGCCCCTTTGGCGGGCAACGTCATTTGACCTTCAGGGACCGGGGTCCTACTGAAAGGAACACCACTCCCCTGGACCTGTATAGCACCCTGCCAGAAACCTCTTGGTATTGGGTCTGACCAGAGTACTGGATCCCAGGGTCCAGCCCTCCTAAGAGAGGCATTACAGGCCAAACCCCGTAGATGGTCCACATCTTCTTCCCCGAGGACCAGGTACCGTCCATTTTGGCGTTGAACCACTTTGGACGGATCCGGAATAGCTCGCCTTTAGGCCTTAAAGACCATACGCAGAGCTAACTTGAATACATGCTTAACCGTGACCAACACCTTTAGACACTGGCAACAAAACTGAGGTACTCCCGATATGGGAGGGGTTATATAGGTAGGGGAATTCCTGTCTTGGGTGTGCCAGTGTCCATCACCTGAAGGTAAGCTCTATAACCCACATAGTAATTACTATGCCGCTCTGTGTCCCGTGATGTACGATAAAGAAAACACAAGGGTTTACAACCCCTTTTAATTTGTTTTTAATATTTTCTGCTGACATCAAAATGTAAACAAATGATAAAAAAAAAAAAACAGGCACAGGACTCCTGACCCTCTGTGTGGACAGTGCTGATGCTGATTGGTCCTGTGCTGATCACATGCACTCTCCCAAGAAAAACAATCTCTAGCAATACACACCAAACTGAGCATGTGCAGCTTGTTCCCAACACTCTATGAGGAGATGAATTGGGGACTGTAGAAGAAGGGGAAAATCAGAGAAGACAGGATCAAACAGCCTTTTTACACAATGCAAAGGATTAAACGCCTAGGTTCCACAGTGAGTATAACAAGCATGCTTTACTGCATATACAGACTGATTTTACTGTTGTGGGTTCAGTAACACTTTAATGTCAGGTTAAGTGGTATTTATTGTTCATTTGTTTATCTTTTTGCTGCGTAATCTGATAGCGAAATCACTTTTTCAATATTGCATGCGATATTTGGATCAAATGAGTCATGTGATCCAAATATTGCATTCAATATCCTTAAGTGAATTGAGCCCACTAGAGTATTCATGTTTTTGTATCTACCTTACTAAAAAAAATTGTTTTTTTCCTGGCCATAATCTATAAAGAACATATGTATAGAACCGCCTCATGTTCCCCTTTTCTTTAAACAAAGTTCACACATACATATTATTATTAGGGATGAGCTTCGAGTTCGAGTCAAACTCCTGTTCGACTCGAACATTGCCTGTTCGCACGATCGCCCAACAGCAAACAATTTGGGGTGTTCGCGGCAAATTCGAAAAGCCGCGGAACACCCTGTAAAAGTCTATGGGAGAAATCTAAAGTGCTAATTTTAAAGGCTTATATGCAAGTTGACATAAGTGTTTGGGGACCCGGGTCCTGCCCCAAGGGACATGTATCAATGCAAAAAAAAGTTTTAAAAACTGAAGTTTTTTCGGGAGCAGTGATTTTAATAATGCTTAAAGTGAAACAATAAAAGTGAAATATTCCTTTAAATTTTGTACCTGGGGTAGGGGGTGTATAGTATGCCTGTAAAGCGGCGCTTGTTTCCCGTGCTTAGAACTGTCCCTGCACAAAGTGTCATTTCTGAAGGAAAAAAAGTAATTTAAAAGCACCCGCGGCTATAATGAATTGTCGGCTCCTGGCAAAAAAAAAAATGCGTGGGGGTCCCCCCCAAATTCCATTACCAGGCCCTTCAGATCTGGTATGGATATTAAGGGGAACCCTGCGTCAAAAAAAAAAAAGATGTGGGGTTCGCCCCAAATATCCATACCAGACCCTTCAGGTCTGGTATGGATTTTAAGGGGAACTCCACGCCAAATTTTAAAAAAAATGGCGTGGAGTTCCCCCCCAAAAATCCATACCAGACCCTTTATCCGAGCATGCAACCTGGCAGGCTGCAGGAAAAGAGGGGAGGGACAAGAGAGCGCCCCCCCTCCTGAACCGTACCAGGCCACATGCCCTCAACATGGGGAGGATGCTTTGGGGGTCTGTGACCCCTCAAAGCACCATGTCCCCATGTTGATGGGGACAAGGGCCTCATCCCCACAACCCTTGCCTGGTGGTTGTGGGGGTCTGCGGGCGGGGGGCTTATCGGAATCTGGAAGACCCCTTTAACAAAGAGGACCCCAGATCCCGGCCCCCCCATGTGAATTGGTAAGTGGTACATTGTACCCCTACCATTTCACAAAGAAAGTGTAAAAAATTGTAAAAAAAAACAGTCACAGTTGGGAAAGTCCTTTTATTAAAAATAAAAATAAAAATCCCATTCCAGTGTCCCGCTGTGATCTGATGTCCAGCGCTGTATTCTCCACTCCACACGAAACGTCATTGGCTGAGCGGACCTGATGGGGAACTTCCTCCGCAGTGTAATAAATGAATAGACCCCGCCCCTTCTCAAGTTCCCCATTAAGTCCACTCAGCCAATGACGTAGGGGGCAGGGGGTCACCTTCACTGGGTGTAAGGCTGAGCGGACCTGATGGGGTAACGTGAGAAGGGGCGGGTCTATTCATTTGGCTGAGTGGACCTGATGGGGAACTTCCTCCGCAGTGTAATAAATGAATAGACCTGCCTCTTCTCACGTTCCCCATCAAGTCCGCTCAGCCTTACACTCAGTGAAGATGACACTGCCATTGGAACTGATGGGGAACTTGAGAAGGGGCGGGGCCTATTCATTTATTACACTGCGGAGGAAGTTCCCCATCAGGTCCGCTCAGCCAATGACGTAGGTGGGGTCTGAGGTACGAGGGGGAGGGGTCACCCGTCAGATCATAGGGGTAAGCCCTGGCTTTCCCCACTTGTAGGGAATAGCCAATGACGTAGGCGGGATTCCGGGGCTTGCCCCTATGATCTGACGGGTGACCCTGCCCCCTCGTATGTCAGACCCCGCCTACGTCATTGGCTGAGCGGACCTGATGGGGAACTTCCTCTGCAGTGAAATAAATAAATAGACCCGCCCCTTCTGACATTTCCCATCAGGTCCGATTAGCCTTACACCCAGTGAAGGTGGCCCGCCCCCTACGTCATTGGCTGAGCGGACCTGATGGGGAACTTGAGAAGGGGCGGGGTCTATTCATTAATTACACTGCGGAGGAAGTTCCCCATCAGATCTGCTCAGCCAATGACGTGTGGAGTGGAGACTGCAGCGCTGGAGATCGGATCACCGCGGGACACTGGATTACATCGCTGGAATGGGTTTTTCATTCTTTTATTTTTAATAAAGGACTTTCCCAACTGTCTGTTTTTTTTTTTACTATTTTTTCACTTTCTTTGTGAAATGGTAGGGGTACAATGTACCCCTTACCAATTCACATAGGGGGGACAGGGATCTGGGGGTCCCCTTTGTTAAAGGGGTCTTCCAGATTCCGATGAGCCCCCCACCCGCAGACCCCCACAACCACCGGGCAAGGGTTGTGGGGATGAGGCCCTTGTCCCCATCAACATGAGGACATGGTGCTTTGAGGGGTCACAGACCCCCAAAGCATCCTCCCCATGTTGAGGGCATGTGGCCTGGTTACGCTTCAGGAGGGGGGGGGCTCTTTCGTCCCCCCCCTCGTTTCCTGTGGCCTGCCAGGTTGCGTGCTCGGATAAAGGGTCTGGTATGCATTTTTGGGGGGAACTCCACATCATTTTTTATTTTAAATTTGACGCAGGGTACCCCTTAATATCCATACCAGACCTGAAGGGCCTGGTAATGGAATTTGGGGGGAACCCCACGCATTTTTTTTTTTTTTTTTATCAATGACTTCTCTCTGTATTGCCGGGAGCCGACAATTCATTATAGCCGCGAGTGCTTTTAAATGACTTTTTTTCCTTTAGAAATTACACTTTGTGCAGGGACAGTTCTAAGCACGGGAAACAAGCGCTGCTTTACAGGCATACTATACACTCCCCCAGGTACGAAATTTAAAGGAATATTTCACTTTTATTGTTTCACTTTAAGCATTATTTTTTTGCATTGATTGATGCATGTCCCCTGGGGCAGGACCCGGTCCCCAAACCCTTTTTAGGACAATAACTTGCATATTAGCCTTGATAATTAGCACTTTTGATTTCAAACGTTCAAGTCCATTGTATTTAATAGGGTTCTAAAGTTCGCGAGAACTTTAGGTCTGTTCGCAGGTTCTGGTGCGAACCAAACGGGGGGGGGGGGGGGGGTGTTCGGCTCATCCCTAATTATTATTATTATTGATCTTTGTATGTGTTGTAAGTTGTCTATTTTGTTGAGATGATTTGTTTTCTGGTATTACATGGTATATTTTATCATTTCAAACAAGACTTTTCATATTCACAGCAAATAAGTACTGGTCTCAGTATTGGGCTTGAAACCGCTGGACACATGATTCATAAGAATGCGAATGATGAGAAAATTGAAAATGTCAGCAGTTTTCATAGGTCATGTAAATATGTATATTGAAGATATGAGATATGAGTGGGCAGCTGTATGCGACTGTCGGGTAGGGAATTTTTTTTTTAGTGGCCTGCTAATCTTGGAAACTGAAGAAAAATACCTTCAATATGCTATTAGTAGAAAGGCTAATGTAAATAAGATGCTGCTTCTTGTGAATGTGAGATATCACATCTACTAGCCTGTAGAACACGTAATGCTTGATAACATAATGGAATGGATAGGGCCAAATGGAAAATGTCTGACTCTGTTTGTTCTAGACTAAAATAGCACGTCTCCCTTAGGCAAGATTTGCAACTTGTCCAGCGCTGGCGTTTCAGGCAGCAGCAATTAGGTGACATTAATAATGTATCCCCATCAACTGCCATTTTAATGACTTTAAAGACATTAATCTTTAATGCTACTAAGGTGTTTAACCATGAAGACAGTGAGATTTAAAGAACTCTTTTGTTATACGACATAAAAACACATTTTGTTCCACTTTGATTTATGAAACAAAGGAATGTAGTTGTGAGTATTATTTCAAGGTACAAGGTTCTCTCAATACAATGCATTTTAGGATTCGCACATTGTCTTTGCCATGTACGTTTAAGTGTGGTATATGAAAAACCGCAACCCGTCAGTCATTTGTTTATATTAATAAATAGGTTTTAATGAAGATGATGCTGAATGAGTGCAATATGTTGACGACATAAATCTGATGCTCAAGGTTACCTTGTTATTGACGGCTCAAGTCATAACACTTAACAAATATAATTGTCAGTCTTAATTCAGTGAATATAAAAAGACAAAAATAGCATTCTATAATCTGAAATTATTTTGATTTCCTGGAATTTGGCTTCAACACAAAGAAAAATTTTTGCAATGATTGTTAACTGAACACACTGCATAGCATTATGTATTCAGTAACTATAAAGGAAATGGTTTCTCAGTTTTTTTTTTTTTTGTTTTTTTTTAAATCTGCTCACATGTGGGATTTATCCTTTTGATTAGGCTGATCTCCCAACTGTCTTTTTTTTTTGGACCTAAAGCTCTATTTTTTTCAAAATTGTTCCTCTTCTATGTGTAATTCATAGATCTGAATAAATGTAGTAATTAACTACTGTTTAAAATGTTTAATCCCGAGTTTGTGTGAAAATATTTGAAATTATCTTGATTATTGAAAAAGAAAAAAAACAGCCGTAAGAGTAGAAGTAATGTCCAGTTGTGGGTTGTAAATGTCTGTGCAGAATTCTAAAGGTTGAGAAACTCTGATCTAATATCGGGGCACATCAGGAGCTGCGTCTGAGCATTTGTACGCTTTTTTAAACGTTCCTGCGTGTCACATTTTTTTTAACAGGTCACCTTATGTGCATGAAACATGCAAAAAGGGTCCCGGCATGGTTTTAAAAATTATGAACAAGTAGTAAATGAGGTTTACAACAAGTCCTAGCTGACCATTGTAGCTGCAGGCACTGCAGAGCATACAACCTTAATTTCACAGCAGAAACAGTGGATGGTGTGTGTGTGTGTGTGTGTGTGTGTGTGTGTGTATGTATGTATATGTGTATATATATATTTTTTTTCATTGACTTTAAGAACATCTGGCAGTTCAGTGTAGGACGGTTAGAGTTGGACTCTTGAGTTTTTTACAGCAGTCCTTTAAACCAGCCAGGCCCACCCTGCTCTCTGTCCTCAATTAGTGACCTGGCTGCTGTCCATGCTCTAACAGCAAAACAAAGAAAAGGAGGCAAGAGTACAAAAAATAGGTACCCAGAGCACCTAATTCATTGTTCAGAGAATGGCAAATAAAAGATGTATTGGTGTACAATATTGGAAGCCTCTAGGAAGCAATGTTCAAAAGGGCAACTCAGGAAAAGGACATATTCGTACATTGTACAGAAGGTCTAGCAAGGCAATAAATGTCTTTAGGTTCAGATAACTAATGAAAACTACTCCAAATATACTTGCGGAAAGAACCAAAGCTAACACAAAAACAAGAGAAAAGGGCGGAATGACCTTGTGTGTTATCATAGATGATATTAAACAATAAGAAGCCAGTTTTGCACTCACAATAGGATGGGTTAAATAGTCCTTAATCTTCCAAAATGTTAATTGTGACCCACCCTGCTCCACCCAAAACTGACAGCACTGCAATAAAATCTTCAAATGTTCACTTCCAAGCAGGTAATGTCAATTATTGCTGGCTCTATTTATATGTCTAAAGGCAGAATATACATATAAAGATGAAAACAGAAACTGAGTTCACTGGATAGTACAGATAAAACCACTTTAATAGCGAGGAATTAAAATTGCACTTATAGGTGACTTGATCAGTGCATATGACCAAAAACGGCTCATCCGGAGGAAATACCATTTCCCTCCAACAGATGCAATAGCATGCTCACGTAGAAGCAACTAGTGGGAGAGACAGCAATCTTGAAAAAAACTGTGGTGAACACTGGAAAAAACATTAGGAGAGAAATTGCATAGCCTGCCCAGCACAAAGTAGAAGATTTATCAAATGATGTGCAGAGAAGAAAAATGTTTTCAACTTCTTAGACCCCATGTTTTTTTATTTACCTAGTGACTGTGGTTAAGGTCGTGTGGAAAGTCTTATCTTACCCAGGTGGATTATTAGAAACCCTTGTGTAGGAGCAGCATACATAACATTAATTAGTATTGCAAGCAAGAACAGCAAACTGAGCAAGCTAGTCATAAAATAGGAAAGAGTTGAGCCTTGCAGCTGATTTAAGGGACGTCTGGGATCAGGAGATTTTAGCAGAATTATGCAGTAACTTAGTGGATGTAAACCCAATTTTATTTTTATTTTTTTGCTGTCACAATGTAGTGTATATGATTTTCTATCATCTGTGCCAGGTCTTGCCACTTGACTTAATTCAGCTCTGAGCCATCCTCTTTTATTTTTTTCAGTAAGATAAACGGACAAACAGGAGAACTTTTGTCCGTTCCGCCCCCTTGCTGTGAATGACAGGTTATTTACATATCTCATGCACTAAGCCTGAGACGGGCATTATTTTTTAATTCCCACCCCCACTCCTTTTCTGAAGTCATGTGGTTACTTTTCTGGATTTTGACTGGATGTTCGTGATCATAGCAGAAGTTTAGTGTAAGGAATACACATGAGAAAATGCATGTTGACAAGGGGAGTGTAGAGGTGGGCGGGGAGTCTACTGACATCACAACTCCACCCACCGAGCTCCAGACAACAGATCCACCCACAGAATCTGCAGTTTTTCAGTTCTTATAACAGACAGAGGGGAGACATTTGACAGGTAAGGATATATGCAGGAGGCATCTATATCCTTATAGATCAGCACTATGGCAGTAGTTTAGAAAGGATGAGAGTGGGTTTACATCCACTTTAAAGATCGAAGCTTGTCCAGATTCTGAATGATAAATGATCATGCACAGTTGCCTAATCTCTGAAAAAATTATATACTAAGTATCTAAGAGTAATGTTCTTTACATTTATTATAAACCAGTGGTGGAAAAATGTAAAGAAATAATGCATTTATTATATAAAAGTTGTTTCATAGGCTACATCTTTATACCTGTTCTTACTGATATAGTTTTTAGCAGTGGTAGCCAAACTGCTAGATATTTGGAGCTTCAAGTGTTGTATCTTGTCACCAAAGGGCTGTGTATAATAATCCATACCATCACAATACCTATCTGTGTGCACACTGTATTATTAGGCAGTAGTTTTTGTAGCACATTTATGGTATCTTAGTGAACTTTTTCTGGCCTCCCCATTAGCACAAGACCTAGTTTAGAGTAAGGGGAGCCACTACCCGACCTTTCCTACATCATGGTTCTCATGATGCAGATCAATAGTCCAATAACACTGCAGCAGTAATCTTCTGATGCTTCTGGGGTGAATAGAGCCCCTGAACCTGTCAGCACTAATCTAGAGTAGCGACTATGCCCACCCTTTTCACTCTCCTCCATTCATAGAAGCTGCACTATAACTTCCATCAATGAAAAACACTCTATGAATTGAGGACGGGTAGATGAATGAAAGGTCTGCCGCCTCAATTCATGAAGCTCGTTTCATTCATGAAATCTATGGTACAGCTTCTATGAATGGATGGTGGTGGGGGAGAGAGGATTATGAGCATAGTCAGCACTCTAGAAAAGTGCTTATGACAGGTCTGGTGGTAATATCCCAGGCAGCATCAGGAGATTACCACTGGGGAGTCGGCAGGAGATGGCAGATTTGAACTAGGACAGCAACCACCAGCACAAGACACTTCTCATTAAATGTTAAATATTGTCCCTTGTGCGGATTTTTATATATTTTTTTGTAATATAATCTCCCCTTATACTTACCTGAGCCCCATCTGAATCCAGCGATGTGCATGAGAGCAGCGATTCTCCTGGGTCTCTCCAGTGAGCCAATGAGGAGAGATCTGGGGGCAGCGCTCTGTGTGTGAATGGACATAGTCCATTAACGGGAGTGAGCCTGCTTGAATGCCCCCATGGCTTGTTATGAGAGCACTTGGCAGGGGGGAGGAGCAAGGACCGCTGGCCGGGGACCCAAATGAAGAGGTTCGGAGCTGATCTGTGCAAAACCATTGCACAGAGGAGGTAAATATTACATAATTGCTTGTTAAAAAAAAAAAAAAAAGAAGCCTCTTAGAATCACCTTTTTAATTGTCTAAGCAGTACCCTATTTGCCTTGGATTTCTGCTGATGAAGCAGTACACTTTCTGCTATGTGACTGTACGTGCTACTGTTCTTTGCCTAAAAGTTGTGTTTTTGCAGTGGGAGATCTGAAAAGGACCCGTGCCTTTTGACTGCTAGTCTCACTGGATTTAGAGTGAAATTTGGTAATGCTAGAACTGTGCTGCTTACTATGTTTCTGGGGGCTTGCTAGAGAGAAAGCTGTAGCACATAAACTAACACCAATACACCACCACCGGATGGAACTGTGGGTGTTTGGATAATGGTAAAAAGTGTTAAGCGTGAAAAATCCGCGCTACCTCCATATGTATAAAAAGTGCATGTAGCGCAACAAGTTTGCGTGGGTGCAAAGAGGATGGTGCAAACTGCAATAAAAAACAAATGACTTCTTAACAGTAATACTAATTGATATTGAAGTGACAGTGCTGCAACTATAAAGATAACTGGAATATTCAGTAATATAAATATGTAAAAAAAGTAAAAATAGATGCGCAACCTAAAATATTGCAACACACAGTGCAAAAAGTTATGAAATATATATATATTTTTTTAAATATTCTGAAATAAGTGGATTAAAAAGAAAAAAAGTCCATAGGGAACAACAAAGTCCAATTAAGATGCAAAGGAAAAGTCCAATTTAAGAACCGCTCTTAAAGCTTGGTGATGATCCAGAAAGCAAAGATGGAAATCTTCCTCCTTTGTTTCCAAGCTGCAAACACAGGATACTAAAAGTGCAAAGTGGCCGCTTACCAGATAGGTTGGATCTCTAACAGAGATCTTTATGAGCTCTGTAACGGCACCCCAATGTATGAAAGGGGTTAACGCCGTTTAGGATATTCCCTCTCTGGACACACATCCACTGCCGATCCTCCACAGTCAGGCAACCGCTTCCCATAGGATTAATCCTTCCCAACATACGAGACAAACACTCTGTATGAAGTTTCCAACTGGACTGACAATCTTTAATGACAAACTCCCAGTTTTATACACACAGAGTGGAGGTTCTTACATTCTCATCAGACAATACACCTTTGACCAGACCTAATTTACATGAGCTAATTAACTACAGTGATGACTCGGACACATGACCTTTAGGCTAGCCTCACTGTCTCCCAATACACATCTGACATCTTAGCAGACACAGGTGGGGGCTGGATGTGGTGACATTAGAATCTAACAGTATGTGTCCCAACATCATGAAGGAGTCACTTTTCAGTTAACCTGTTGAGTTCATAATCAAACAGTAAATAGTTCTTTACAGATATCCTGGGGAATATTGTGGAAAAATATCACTGTCCCATTTTAAAGCAATCCAAGACATATTCTTAATGTCCATTATTTTCTTGCTCACCCTGTGCCCAAAGTGACCCCTGTCACACATCTCCCCTTTCGGCAGGAGACGAACACAGGAGGAGACCCCAGACGGGTTGACTCCGAAGTTAGTCCATAGTTCCATTCCTCTAATGCCTGGACAACCCATCAGCATGGCCGTTTTGCTTACCGGGTCAGTAGCTGATGGTGACGTTGTAAGGTTGCAGGACGAATAATGGAATTCAGTTCTGGAACAGTCACTTGCTTTGCTCTATCAATGGCTCCCAAAACTTGTTGCTGATGCTCTTGGGAGAGGTAAGGCAAAACCTGGGCGCAAATCCCATTTAACCTTTTGACAATTTCAGCCTGTTTGTGCATTTCAATGTTCAAGCCATGGGACATTTCATAATACATGACGTAGTGTCGTTGCATCTCCGATTTCTCCCTGGCCTACTTGTCACATTCCAATTCTAGAATGTGATATTTTGCCTGATCTAAGGTACATGTCGGGGAAGATAGTCTTACCCAGTTCTCAGCCGCAAGCGGGCTGGTTCCAGCAGCATGGGTCTGGGCACAGGTAGTCACTGGGTTGGGTTCAGCGGGGCCCATCGGGGCGTAAGCAGAAACGAGGGGGGCCAAATCATTCCCCAGTAGTACATCCGCTGGCAAATCCTTCATCACCCCCACATTCACGTGTCCCGAACCAACACCCCAATCCAGGTGAACACGGGCAACGGGTAGCCGGAAGATGGTACCTCCCGCTACTCTTACGGCTACAGGGTCTCCGGTGTGTTGGCTCTCTGGGATGAGGTTCTTCTGTAGTAGGGTCATGGTAGCGCCACTATCACGTAGGCCATTGGCTACCGTTCCATTCTACTCGGGAACAATTTTGTTTAATCCTTAGGAAATGCACCTTGGGTATAGCCTTTAACCAGTTGGGATGATGTCCACTATCAACTGGGATATACCCATTTCTATCCGCACCCATGAAGAAAGTTTTCGTCAACAGGGCCCCTTTTTCTTTAAATAGAAGTCCAGAAAATTAACAGAAGTGTCACTATATTCATACGTAAATCTTATCCCCCAATCATTGGTATTCAGGATGGCCATAAACTCGCACAAAGAACCTGCATCGCCTTTCCACAGAAAAAAAGCATCTTCAATGTAGCGCCTCCACAAAAGGAGGCGGGGCTCTTCTTGGGAATATAATTTGTAATTTTCCCATAAGGCCATAAATAGGCCTGCTAAACTGGGGGCAAATTTGGCCCCCATTGCTACTCCGGTACTTTGAAGGTAAAATTGGCCACCATAATAAAAAAAATTGTTCCATTGCGAAACACAATAATTGCATGATAAAATCCAATGTGGAGGATTTGATTGAAAGCTCCTTCCGAAGGAAAAATTCAGCTGCCTTATATGCCAAATCGTGGGGTATTATGGTATATAAACTGGCAACGTCTGCCATCACCAACAAAACGTTGTCTCCAATTGAACATTCTGACAATTTTGATAATTTGCATTGAATCCTTTAGGAAGGCCGGTGTTTGTCACCGCTGGTTGGAGGAACACATCTACATACTTCCCAATTCTCGATGTAAGGGAATCTATACCGCTGACTATTGAACAGCCGGGGGGATTGTGATTATTGCTGAGGAGGTATAAGCTATGCACCCTGGTGACCCAGAGGCGTATGTGTTTCGTTTCAGGCTTCCTGTGTCACTCTCCTGCAGATACTTAATGTGTGGTGGGTGGCGTCCAGATCCAGCCTCCTTTCCCAGTAGATGTCTCATACGGAGAAACGCAGCGGCGGGTGGAGCCGGAGATCCTGACGTCACCACACCCACAGCTGTGTTGGCTTGAGCCACGGCTGTGTGAATGTCTGTTTTTTTAAACTACGCTTTAAAACCTTGTTTGATGTCAGTTGCCCAGCTATTCGATTAAAGGGTACACTTCTTTATCAAAGTAGTGCACCATGAAGTGTTTTTTATCTTTCCTCTTCATACATATGGTCACTTGTATTACTGCATGAACCATTCCACCTGCACTGAGCTCATAAGATCTCCGTTATAGAGATCCAAACTATCTGGTAAGCGGCCACTTTGCACTTTTATTATCCTGTGTTAGCAGCTTGGAAACAAAGGAGGAAGATTTGTATCTTTGCTTCCTGGATCACCACCAAGCTTTAGGAGCTGTTCTTAATTGGACTTTTCCTTTGCATCTTAATTGGACTTTGTTGTTCCCTATGGACTTTTTTTCTTTATAATCCACTTATTTCAGAATATAAAAAAAAAATATGTATATATTTTTTTTTCATCATTTTTTGCACTGTTTTGCAATATTTTAGGTTGCGCATCTATTTTTACTTTTTTACATAATGGTAAAAAGTGCCACGTCCTATAAACTAGATTCAATTCATTTGAGAGAAATCATGGACTTTACAGGCACCAATGTATAAAAAAAACTTGTACCTCTTAAAATAGTATTCCGCTCCCACTCTGTTCAGGGAACCCCCAGTGGTCATTAAACCTATTGACCCAGGCCTAGCGGCTAGAGTTGGATGTTCTGATTACCGCCTATATACTGTAAGTCTGTACTCTATATGTTTTTGAAGTCATTTTTGTACATTTGTTATGAATAAACATAGTTTAATAGAGCGGAAGCTGTACCTGAATTATTTCCACACTTGTCATCAGAGGGGTAACTCTGATATTAAAAAAGAAAAGCCCTGCTTCTCCACCAGTTTGGCTGCCTCCACATAGAGCCACATCATGTCTTGGGGAATGAGAGCCTGCAGCCAATAATGACTAGTCCTTTGCATTCCAGTTGATTTTATTTTAATTTTTTTGTCACAGCTTCCGGAGTTTAGGCCTTTTTTATGATATATCTTCTACACGCATTCATTTTGTTCATGAAACTTTAGATTCATCTACAAAAATGCAACTTTACATTTACCATTTGCATATCTTAAGTAAGCATTTTTTTGGATATGCAGTATTATACGTTCCTAATTAAAAAAAAAACAGGTTCAACAAGGAAGTAAAGAAAAAATAAACTAAAATATAATAAAAAAAATTTGTCTGAATAGTTGTAATATGTTTCCTATTTAGTATGTACACTACTGTTATGGATGACATGTTTCTTAAATGCAACTCTATGGTGCATCTCTGTTGTACTTTTTCCTGTGTTGTTTCCGGTTTCCTGCTGGTTCTTTCAGTAAACATGGCTTATGTACAGTAATGGTTTGTGCTGTCTCTCTACATATATCACGACAAACATGGTGTCAGAAGATTTGGATCCATGCTCTTTCTACACATTTGATGCTGAGAGCCTGCCAGCCTTCATGTGAGTGTTCTTGGAACTGATTGTGCCTCCTGACAATTGCAGTCCTGTCCTGGATGCTGAGTGTTTGCAGCAAGGAAAACAGCATCATGGCAGCTAACAGCATTCCACTGCCTGAGGCAATGAGGGTGAGTGGAGATGTTGGCAGTAACTGGGACAATTTCAGGGCTGAGTTTCAGGACTATTCCCTAGCCACAGGGTTAAATGAGAAGTCTGCAGCAGCGCAAGCAGCCACGCTGAGAAGGATAATGGGCAGTGAATGCCTCCATGTTTACAAGCATAATCTGAACCTCAGAGGAGCAAAAGAGTGACACCAAAACCATTCTGGATGCATTAGAAGCTTTCTTCAGACCTTCCAAAAATGTCATCTATGAAAGATATATATTTGGCTGCTGTAAGCAAGAAGACTGAATCAATAGACAGGTTTGTCACACGGCTAAGAGCAAAAGCTGCAAGCTGTGAGTATGGCTCTCTGAGAGATGAACTTATTCGTGATAAAATAGTTTTGGGTATCACCAGTGAAAGCACACGCCGCCACCTATTGAGGAAACATGATTTAGATCTACAAACAGCAATTGAGATATGTCGCACTGATGAACTTACTGACAAACCTATGAAAGCTATGGAGCAGGATAAACTGACGATATCAATGTAGCCTCTAAACAACAGCAAAACTTCAAAAACCACCAGCATAAGTTTCAGCACAAGGGTCACCTACACAACTCACCTGGGAGGAAGCCTGCATCATGCAAGTATTGCGACAATGTGCATGTACGAGAGAAAGAAAAGTGTCCTGCATATGGGAAAATCTGTACTGCATGTGGTAAACCAAATCACTTTGCAAGAGTGTGTCTCTCCAGTAAAATAGAAGCAAGGAAGCTGCACACAATTGAGCAAATGTCAGATCCGGAGGATGCACACCCGCTTAGCATGGATATGGTTTACTCCTCAGAATGCATTGGTGCTGTAAACACAAAGGGCAAAAAATGGTTTGTAAACCTCAGATTAAACAATATAATCCAACCCTGCCAGCTGGACTCGGGTGCAACGTGTGATGTCATGAGTATAAAGGACAAAATGAAACTGGCACCCAGAGCACCCCTTCAGCCTAGTAGCACCAAACTAAAGTTGTATTCAGGGGAACTAATGGAATCATTGGGGCTATTCCAAACATAATGCAGCATACGTGATTGTATACACAAACTGAACTTTGAGATTGTTGATGCCGATCAGAAACCGCTATTATCAGGTTCAACATGTGAGCGCCTTGGACTGATGCTGTTCACCATTCCTGCTGAGCTACATAATGTTGATAATCAGCCTGCAAAATCTCTGAATAGGCCACTGACAAAACAGCAAATTCTTCACACCTACAGTGATGTGTTTGAGGGCCCGATAGTCTCTGTTCCAGGAGAGGTTCGTTTTGAACTTGATCCTACCATTCAACCTGTACAATGTGCCCCACGCAATGTGTCTATCGCCATTAAGCCACTGGTTAAAGTTCAACTAGATAAATATGAAGCTGAAGGACATCTAACTTCAGTAACAGAGCCTACAGATTGGATCAGTAACATGGTTGTTATCAGAAAGCCTGAGAAGATCAGAATATGCATTGATCCCAAGTTTCTGAATATGGCCCTGAAACGATCACACTACTTAATGCCAACACTCGATGATATTTTGCACAAACTACCTAAAGCACGTATCTTCACACTTGTGGATGCTAGAGATGCCTTTTTACAGTGCAAACTGGATGAAAAGAGTAGCTACATGACCACGTTCTGGACTCCTTGGGGCAGAAAGAGATGGCTCAAACTACCATTTGGAGTCTCTGTAGCACCAGAGGTATACCAGCGAAAGCAGCATGAACTATTAGGTGGTCTTGACGGAATTGAGCCAATAGCTGATGACATTCTTATAGTTGGCTGCGGCAATACAGATGAGGAGGCTGAGCAAGACCATGATGAAAAGTTAATAGCGCTACTGGATCGTTGTAGGCAGGTGATACTGAGGCTTAGTGTGAAGAAATTGCAGTTCAAGGTGGAACAAGTCCGTTTCCATGGACATATCCTGTCTCCACAAGCCTTAAAAGCTGACCCGGATAAGATTAAAGCCATTGTGGACACGCCACAACCTGCTGATGCCAAAGCGGTACAGAGATTTATTGGCTTTGTTACATACCTAGCAAAATTCCTGCCACACTTATCTGAGGTGTGTGAGCCACTAAGACGACTTCTGGACAAAGATGCAGTTTGGCACTGGCTTCCCAAGCATGACTGGGCAGTAGAGGATATAAAACACTTGGTCACCTCTGCCCCAGTGTTGAAATACTATGATGTCACAAAGCCTGTTACCATACAAAGTGACTCCAGTAAAAATGGTCTAGGCTGTTGCCTTTTGCAGAAAGGTCAGCCAGTTGCATATGCGTCCAGAGCTCTTTCATCAGCTGAGCAAAATTATGCTCAAATTGAGAAAGAATGTGTTTAAGCATTGTATTTGCTTGCCAGCGTTTCCATCATTATCTTTATGGACGGGATTCAATTACAGCTGAAACTGATCACAAACCTTTGATAGCCATATTCAAAAATCCCCTTTTGTGTGCTCCCAAGCGTTTGCAGAGCATGATGCTTACATTGCAGCATTACAACCTCAATGTTGTCTACAAGCCAGGATGTGAAATGTATATCAGCGATACCCTGAGCAGAGCTACATCAGATAATGTGGCACGTGGAGGTGAGCATGAGCATCGTACAATTTGTCTGCTGGAACAGGAACAAAATTTCTTTGCCGATATCAATCAAGCAGACTATCTTAATGTCACAGATCAACGACTACATCAACTCATACAGCACACTGACAGTGATGCAACTTTACAAGCTTTGAAGTCTATTGTTTTGAGTGGGTGGCCAGATGAAAAAGATGCAGTACCTGGAATTGTAAGGGAATACTGGTCCTTTAGAGATGAGATCAGCATACAAAATGGTATCTTGTACAAAGGTCCAAGGGTCATCGTGCCGAAGTCACTGAGAGCAGAGATGTTATTACGCATACAATCCAGCCATATTGGTGGTGAAGCATGCTACAGGCAAGCTCGTGATACTCTTTACTGACCCAACATGCATGGTGAAATCAAAGACTTTGTCAGTAATTGTCCCACCTGCAATGAATATGCCCATTTGCAACAGAAAGAAGCCATGATGTCACATGAGATACCTACACGTCCGTGGCAGATTATCAGTATGGACTTATTCAACTACGCAGGCAAGGAATACCTGCTTTTAGTCGATCATTATTCAGACTTCTGGGAAATAGACCTTCTTCCCGACTTATCCACTGAAGCTACAATTAAGAGGTGCAAGGCTCAGTTTGCACGTCATGGCCAACCAGCTACAGTGATCTCCGACAATGGCCCTCAGTTTGCAAGCCTACAATTCAGAAAATTTGCCACTGAATGGGAGTTTGAGCATGTTACTTCCTCACCACGTCATCCACAGGCTAATGGCAAAGCTGAATCAGCTGTAAAGATTGCTAAAAATTTATGCAAGAAAGCACAAAGTGATGGTAAAGACCCATGGAAGGCCATTTTACATTGGAGAAACACTCCAACTGAAGGCATGGATAGTAGCCCGGCACAAAGACTAATGTCAAGGAGACTAAAGACCTCCTTACCAGTATCAAATAGGCTGCTTGAACCCTCTGTTATACAAGGTGTTCCAGAAAAGATAAGGATTAGGAGACAAGTGTCAAAGGCACGATATGACACATCGGCCAGAGATTTGCCAGAATTAAATATTGGAGAACGAATCCGTATAAAACCATTACCTGGGGATCGAACAGGCCGTTGGAGAATAGGTACTTGTCTGCAAAAGGTTGCACCACGCTCCTATCTTGTGGACGTTGAAGGAACTCTCTATCGCCGCAATCGAGTGGATTTGAGAGTGGCAGAGCAGACTGATTCTCAGTATCCCGTTGATGGATCAGACTCACCCATTGACAGTGAGGCATGTACAGAGGGAATGCCTCATACCAACGGCAATGACAGTTCTGGGCAACCAAGTATACCCGACAGCTGTCAAGCGCAGGGCATGCCAGTACGTGATGAGAGGAGCCCAGTAACTTCAGAAAGGGCTTAAGGAATCCTTGTACAAGGGCCAGTCTTCACCCGTAGTGGTAGATGTTCAAAACCACCTATGAGACTTAACCTGTAGAATGTGTTATTGCTTTGTCTCTTTTAAATTTCACAATGTTCATTTATTAACACTAAAAGGGGGAGATGTTATGGATGACATGTTTCTTTAAATGCAACTCTATGGTGCATCTCTGTTGTACTTTTTCCTGTGTTGTGTTTCCTGTTTCCTGCTGGTTCTTTCAGTAAACATGGCTTATGTACAGTAATGGTTTGTGCTGTGCAAAAGTTCTAGGCAGGTTTGGAAAAATTATATAAATTAAGAATGAAAATAATTCTTTCAGAAATAGAAGTGCTAATATAATGGTTCATTTTTGCAAATAACAAAATGGAAAGTAAATGAACAGAAGAAAAATCTAAATCAAATCAACATTTGGTGTGATCGCCCTTTACCTTTGTTGCGGAACTCCAAAGTCCGCTGGGAAATCCTTGAAGCTGAGAAAGTACTAACTTATCCAAGGCAACCTTTTATCACAGTAACTGGACGACACACAGTTCTGGGAGTAAATCAACACTTTATTTAGCCACAGCTGGCTTTTTATATCATTCCCCATGCAAGGGGTTTCTTAACTCAGTTGCTGAAGGGAATGCCTCTGGAAAATAACAGATGACAGTGATTTAATTACCTGGAACTATTTCTAACAACCTTGGTATGCGTGAGACATATTTACCCATAACAATGAAACCGTGCCAGACACATTACTAGGAGTGTAATTACATCCCGTAGCAGATAATAGGTGGGGTCATTAACACACTGAACAATAGATGAATGGAAAGCTACCTGAGACCCCAATTAACCCAATTTACTTATTCAGACATCAGTAGACCTTCTGTCTCTACATTTCCTGGAAGGAATATTTACTGTCACCTTTGAAGTGATCCCCACCATATTCTCAGTGTTCAGTATTTTGCTACAACCTTCAAAACAGCATCAATTCTTCTAGGTACACTTGCACACAGTTTTTAAAGGAAATGGTCAGACATCTGGGAGAACTAACCACAGATCTTCTGTGGATGTAGGCTGCCTCAAATCCTTCTCTCTTCACGTAATCCCAGAGAGAGTCGATGTTGAGATCAGGGCTTTGTGGGGAGCCAAACCATCACTTCTGGGATTCCTTGTTGTTTACACTGAAGATAATTCTTAATGACATTGGCTGTATGTTTGTGGTTGTGATGCTGCGGAATCATTTTGGGGCCAATCACACGCCTCTCTGATGGTATGGCATGATGGATAAGTATCTGCCTGTATTTCTCAACATTGAGGACACTGCTCTCCACCCCTTCGCCAAACAAACTGGTTTCTGCTACAGCCAAATATTTAACATTTTGACTCAGTCCAGAGCACCTGCTGACATTATTTCTGCACCCCAGTTTCTATGTTTTCATGCATGATTGAGTTGCTTAGCCTTGTTTACACATTAGAGGTTTGGCTGCAATGCTTCCATAAAGACCACTTCTGGCCAGACTTCTCTGAACAGTAGATGGATGTCCCACTGGTTTCCACCAGTTCTGTGCTGATGGCACTGCTGGACATCTTCCAATGTCAAAAGGAAATAAACATAATAAAAATTATATATCTTAAAACTAACACTGCACATCGCCCTGAACACACCATCTGATCCTTAAAACATGGTGGTGGCAGCATCATGTGGTGGGGATGCTTTTCTTCAGCCAGAGCTACAATAGAATGGTTCAAAGCATATTGATTTGTTAGACTGATCCAAAGTCCAGGCCTTAATCCAGTTGAGGATTGGTGGCAAGACTTCAAAATTGCTGTTCAGACGCTCTCCATCCAATCTGACAGAGCTTGAGCTAGTTTGCAAAGAAGAATGGGCAAAAATGTCACTCTAGATGTGCATAGCTGGTAGAGACATCCCCAAAAAAACTTGAAGCTGTAATTGCAGTAAAAGGTGTTTCTACAAAGTATTGACTCAGGGGGGCTGAATACAAATGCATGCCATACTTTTCAGATATGTATTTGTAAAAAAAAATAAAAAACATTTATAATTTTTCTTCCACTTCACAATTATGTACCACTTTGTGTTGGTCTATCACATAAAATCCCAATAAAAGACATTTACGTTTTTGGTTGTAACATGACAAAATGTGGAAAATTTCAAGGGGTGTGAATACGTTTTCAAGGCGCTGTATATCTGTGTGTATATATATATATCGAGCAGGGCCCTCTGATCCCTCTGTATTGAATTGTATTGTGATTGTACTGTCTTCCCTGATGTTGTAAAGCGCTGCGCAAACTGTTGGCGCTATATAAATCCTGTATAATAATAATAATAATAATATATATATAATCAGGAAAATTGACAACAAACAGCAGCCTGCAGGACATATTATGACATAAAAAGGTACCTTTCTGCTTTCTGTCACCCCTGTTCTCTCAGAGCTGTTATAAAAATGTAATTTGCTTTAAAATTACATTTGATGGCTGCCAGTGTTAATCTTTCAGGGAGGAATGCCTTGGGATGATGATGATTGCTTATTTACATGTGATTACAGTGTCTCAGGTTCAGAGTTTGGATGCCTCATCTATGCCTTTGTTGATTTTGTGATGCTAAAGACTTAGTGATATTAAACCTGCATTTTCAGCAGCTGATTTCATCCGTTACTGAGCATGTAGCTTCTTTACCCTTTAAATTCTTTCCTATGTTTAATGTTTTACATAAAAGCTCAGTGGTTTCCCATATGGGTATAGCAGCACAGTATTCTAAATCTCTAAGCTTTCACATGTTAATATAATCCGTTTTGTTTTCTAATCTAGTTGCCCCCCTGTATCTGTGTTTTATTTATTTTTTTAAATCCTCCTTTACTGTATTTCACAGTGGCTCCCGGCACTCATGTAACCGGCTGTGTCTCTCCTCTGCCCGTCTGACAGAAGCAGCGGGCGGGGCCGAGGTTTCCCCGCTGACAGCAGGACACGAGGAGGAGAGGAGACGCAGCCGGTCACGGGACCGCCTCGATCCGCTGTGAGATACGGTAAAGGAGTTTTTTTTTTTTAAATAAAATTGAGAATGAGGGGGCACTCTATTAGGAAACAAAATGGATAGTATTAAAATTATATTGGATATTCCTGAAGCAGGAGGGGGGTGGGGCGACACTGTCACTAGGTGACATGGGGAGGGGGGGTGATAGAGGAGACACAGGTGAGCAGGCTGCGGATGACGGAGGCACGTAAACAGACCACAATGTCAGGGCTCAGCAGCCATGATTATCGTGGTCTGTTTGCATGGGGTAGGGGAGAAACTGGCAGGATCAACCAGGTTTTTTAGGTGTTACAGGGGTAAGAATGGGCAAAAATGTCACTCTCTAGATGTGTAAAGCTGGTAGAGACATCCCCAAAAAGACTTGAAGCTGTAATTGCAGTGAAAGGTGGTTCTACAAAGTATTGACTCAGGGGGCTGAATACAAATGCACGCCACACTTTTCACATATTTATTTGTAAAAAAAAAAAGTAAAACCATTTATCATTTTCCTTCCGCTTCACAATTATGTGCCACTTTGTGTTGGTCTATCATATAAAATCCCAATAATATACATTTACATTTTTGGTTGTAACATGAAAAAATTGGGAAAATCTCAAGGGGTGTGAATACTTTTTCAAAGCACTGTATGTTGAAAACGGCAATAAAAATGATCTGCCTTAAATTATTCTACTGCCTGTGCTCCGTCCCAAGTTATTGTAGGGATAGACCAGCACCTAGTGCCACATGAGGAAGTGCCATTCTGCTCCTCCAGATTGCACCTGTATGGCGTGTACTCCTATCTATGCATATGATAAGCTCAGGGATTTTACAGTGAGTAAAAAGCTTAGAACTCAAAAACTCACCCGTTACCTGCTGATGGAACAATGAAGTAGCAGCTGCGCTGAGTCATCTTTGACTCTGTCACCAGCTTGACAAAATAGAAATAAACACACAAGCATCAGGCATTGTAAACTGTTTATTTACTCACAATATGCTTTTGAACATGCCAGCAAATTTGACTGTTCCAGGAAGTGGTAATTTCCCTAGCATAGCCCCGCCTCCCTTACTTGTTATAGCAGTCTGGAATTATCCAATTCCTGTATTGCTCGCAGCTCCTGAGTCTCCACCCCCCAACCTGCCTACTTTACATTTGGTAGAGAAGGAAAATGCTATAGAGCAGTGGCAGTCAACTTAAACGATATTAAATCCAGAACAAAAATTGTATTATATTGCAGTTTACCAATCCTTAGATGTGCTGGCTGCACTTGTTTTCTTTTTTTGGGGGGGCTTTTTTCCCCTTAGTTTCACCTTATCTGGCCAGTTACACACCTCCTGTATTAGCCAGACTAACTTTCTCCTCCTGGATGAGGAGGCTAATGGGCACCTTTGGACAGCAGCATTGGTAATCTGGGGGGAGGGGAGTGTTAGCTGTACTAACAAATTACAGCCACACAAGCAGTTAAAGTACAATTATTTTTTTTCGGGGGGGATAAAGATTTTCAATAAAAGCTGATCAGTGTAAGCTCCCCTTTACTCCAGTAGTAAATGGTTTGTCTCATCGCTTTAACTGCTACATTTGCATTAGAGCTTGTTCTGTTAAAAAAAAAAAAAACAACTTACTAGCAGGATCACAAGCTAAAAATAAAAGAAAGAAAGCTGAAAAGGGAAACAAATGCAGCCATCACATCTAGGAATTGGCAAGCTGCAATGTATAAATGTTTGCTTTTGGTTTTTATGCTACTTTTCTTTTTCTAAGAGAACCTCAAATACAGCTCCCGACGCTTTGCGCTGTGAGGGCACCACAAATGAGCAGCATATGTGACAAGTTTGGTAAATCAAAAGGAATGGGGTGTAACATACCGCAGTATATACCAAAGACAAAATGGGAGTAAAATTAGTGCCAGTAATAGTAACCAGAAGCATTGATGTCAGTGTCTGTAGTTGAAACACCCAGCTGTGGTGTCAGTGCATGCAACAATAAGCCCTGGCATTAGTGTCCGTGGCTGCTATAATAAGCTCCAGCAATATTATCCATGACTACAATAATAACCCCCGGCATTGTTGTCAGTGGACACAATGATAACCCAAATCATTAGTGTCATTAACCGCAATAATGTCCTGTAATGGTGTCAGAGACCACAATAATAAACCCCACATTGGTGTCCATGACCAGTTATGATCACCAGCGTTGCTTTCGGTGACAGTAGTATTAATAAATTATTATGGGAACATTGGATCCTTTTTAACCTTCTCTCTCCTCCTGTTAGCATATCTTACTCTGGTTCTATTTAAATTGTAAGAGAATTTAAAAGAGAAGTATGGCCAAAGTTTTTTTTTTGCCCATACTTCTCGATTGGTTACAGGTGTGCACTTTACTTATGCTTTACCTTAAGAGCCCATTCACACAGGGGCGTCTTTGGATCCGACTCCAAATCGCCCTTAGTCGCCTCAGGTCGCGCTGGCTGAAGAAATCAATGTAAGTTAATGGAGCCGTCCTTATGCACACTACTGCACACTACTTTCAATGGGAGTCGCCTCTCACTGTCTTAATAGGAGCAACACTCCAGGAAGAAAACATACATTTATCAGGCAAACCTCTCCCTCCCCCCTCCCTCCCACAGAGCTGATTCTTGTTTGATTGGCCACTGGAATGTCTCCTGTCCTGCAGGCAACTTGGAGTTGCCTTGTAAGTAGCTCCAGGTCGCGCTGTGATTCATTCTCAAGTCGTGTCTGAGTTGCCTCATAAAATCGTGCTGGAAGTCGTGTTGCCCCTGTGTGAATGGGCTCTAACCCAGAATCAGCCGACAGATGCAGTAAGGTCAGGACCCACCCAAATGCCTGACTAGCAGCTGACCCAGCCGCTCTCGCTCTCTCCACAGCCCAGGGCTCTAGTGAGCTAGTCACAGCTCTCTGCTCAGCGAAGACCTAGAACTGAGCAATCGGCGGCCATGTGATTGCTCATTTCTCGGGCTTAGAGCCAGCAGGGGACTGAGGGACTCAGAGGTGAATGTTTAGATTTTTTATTTTTTTTGTAAATCTGGGAGTTAACATATACTGTATAACAGGCCATTTTACCACGTTGCTCTGAACAGGCAGTAATTTGATCTGATGTTCAGAGCACATGCACGCTTATCTGAATACGTTTTAGTTAGACCAGGTTCACACTGCTCCAACACAGAAGTCGCTTGACTTTCGATCTGCCTTTACCCTGCGACTAAATGTCCAACTTCCATGCGACTTCAACTTTGAGATGATTGTGACTTGTCCTTTGACCCATCAAAACAATTCCTTTTGCTTCTGGTATGGAAGAAACCTCTTGCCATGGTATGGATCTTGAAGGGGAACCCCACACCAAAAATAAAATAACGCAGTGGGGTTCCCCCCCAAAGACCAGACCCTGCGGTCTGGTATGGATTTTAAGAGGAAACTCACGCCAAAATTAAAAAGAAAAAAGTCACTTTGGCCCCCAAAATCCAAACCAGACCCTTATCCGAGCTTGCAGCCCGGCAGATCAAGAAAGGGGGGGGGGGCGAGTGAGCGGTACGTTGTACCCCTACTTATTCACCAAAAAGTGTCAATAAGGAAAAAAGATTCTCAGATGACAAGTCGCATGCCACAAATCAAATCGGTTAAGATGATGATCCGACTTGGATGTGACTTGCATTCAAATCAATGGGCTAAAATCATGCCCTTGTCTGACCAAATTAGTGCAGGAACCTTTTCTTTTTCGTACATCACGGGACACAGAGCGACTTAGTCATTACTAATGGGTTATATAGATTACCTTCAGGTGTTGGCACTGGCCAATTCCAAACCGGAAGTACCCTCCCCTATATAAGCCCCTCCCACCCGGGAGCACCTCAGTTTTTTGCCAGTGTCTAAGGTGTTGGCCAAAGAGTAACATGTGTTTTCACTGGGCTTGCGTACAGGTTCTTTTGGGCCTTAGTAAGCTGTTCCGGATCCCACCAAAAAAGCTTCATAGCTAAACGGTCGGTACCCGGGCCTTGCAGCAGAAGAGCAAGGTTTTGCCTGTAATGCTTCTCTTAGGAGGGCTGGACCCTGGGATCCAGAGCTCTGGTCATACCCACGACCAAGATGTTGTCTGTGCAGGGTGCTATACAGGTCCAGGGGAGTGGAATCCTTGGGAACCCGGTCCCTGAAGGTTTAATTACAATGCCTGCCGTGATAGGTGAAGTTTGGACTTCTGTGGACCAAACAAAGTCCTGCGGCGGGGATCAGGTAAGTGGGGGCCCCCAGGAACTTGGTTCTATTGGGGGACCCCCAAGCCTAATTTGTCTTTCTGTCTGTTACCTAACGGTATTCCCGCTAAATATCTGTGTTTGCCTATAACTACTGAAAATGTAAAATTTTAATAGTAGTCAAGAAAAAAAAAAAAAAACGGGGACCGCGGTACCTGTGTTAAACCACTAGAGGCCGCTGTAGTCCATTTTTCTTGTCATGTGGATCTTTGGTTTTCTCAAGTCAAAAGATCCAGGCAGCTGGTAAGTTTCTCTGTGGGAATCCACTTCCTCTGCCCTGTTGCTGCGCTCATCCACCGCACAGGCCCTCCGGCAAAAAGGGCCCTGGCTCCTAGTCCCCTGTTTGATTTCGAAAAGGGCGCCAATGGCGCGCGGGCGCGTGCACGCGCCTCCTATGAAAAAAAGGGGCGGGTGGATGACGCTCGATGCGCGCCGCGGCGCTTCTGCGCATGTGCGGGCGTCCCAGCATGGTTAAAAGACACAGTACAAGTGTCAGCTGCATGCAAACAGAGCTAGCAACAAACAGTGGCACACAGAGGCGGTTGATGCAGGCATCCCCATAGAAAGGCACTTTAGTGGACACCAGCTGGTATATAGCAGCACCTGTGTTAGACTATTACCAGCAAAATTGGTGTATGACGACGGGAATACCTCAGCTTTGTGCTTAAAGGATATGTCGTCCAGACGCTCCGGAAATAGATCTTCCAGGAAGCCAAAGGGGTCTCCATCGGGCTCTGAGGATATTGGGCATGCTTGTACTGCACCAATCTCCCCTGAGAATTCAGAGGTCAGTAGCCGTAGAAACCCCGCAGGAATGCCTGGTGCTGCGGCTGTCCCCAGTCCACCTGCTCCTGTATATATAACAGAGGAGGTTTTATCCTCAACTCTGGGAGGATTGGAAGAGAGATTAACAGCATTGATCGCTGCTTCCCTGTCTCAGGAAAAGCGCGTCCGATCTCCGTCTCCTCCTTCAGAGTGCCTGTTAGTGGAGGAACAGCCCCACACAGAGATCGACCTACCTGAAGGGGATCAGGATGAGGTTGATTCAGTTATGGAGGAATCAACAGTGGAAGAACCTTTCTCAGCTTCTCAGGCTGAAAGATTATGGGTTCAGTCTCTGACTAATATGGTCCGATCAGCATTTAAAATGCCTCTGGCGGAACCACCATCCACTACGGTTTCCTCGCTGGGGTCGCTAAAAGCTCCCCAGGCTGTCTGTTCCTTCCCAATCCACCCTTTATTAGAAGGGCTTATTTACCAGGATTGGGAGCATCCTGATAAAATATTTGCTCCCCCCAAGAGATTTCCGGTGATCTATCCCATGGAGGATAAGTTCATAAGAAAATGGAGGGCCCTACAGTGGACGCAGCCATCTCTTCTGTTAACAAATCACTGACATGTCCAGTAGATAATGTTCCAATGTTCAAAGACCCAATAGATAAAAAATTGGAGTCTTTACTAAAATCTGCTTTCTCTACAGCAAGTTTGGTGACACAACCTGCGGTAGCAGCGATTGGAGTCTGCCAAGCAGTGAAAGATCAGTTGAAACAAGTCTTAAGGGACTTACCAGATCAGCAGGCTCTTGCCCTAGCTGACCTGCCTAGAGCCTTGTGTTTTGCGGTGGACGCCATAAAGGATACAATCCAACAGGCCTCCCGCTTTACGCTGTCTATAGTACATATGCGTAGGCTTCTGTGGCTCAAAAACTGGTCTGCTGAAGCTCCCTGTAAAAAACTGCTGGTTAGCTTCCCATTTCATGGAGAACGCTTATTTGGAGAAGATCTGGACAAATATATCCAGAAAATTTCTGCCGGTAAAAGTTCACTCTTACCGGTTAAGAACAAGGGTAGAAGTCCTTCTTTTAAGAGGCCTACTTCTCCAGTCCCTGGCACATCGGCTGTGAAGCAGTTCCGACGGCCTCCGCGGTCAAATTCAGGGGGCAGAAATCAGGGACAATCACAGGGTAACAAGAAGCCCTGGATCAAGAGAGGTACAAAACCTCCCCCCAAGGCATGAAGCGTTGCCCCCCACTCAATCGGGTGGGGGGAAGACTTCAGTTGTTCACAGAGACCTGGCGGGACACCATCAGAGACAGATGGGTGCTCTCCGCAGTAAGTCTGGGATACAAGCTGGAGTTAAAAGGCACTCCTCCTGCCCAATTTATGAGGTCAAACGTGCCAAGAGATCCCCAAAAGAGAGGATCCCTCCTTCTGGCACTAGAACAACTATTGCTCCAAGGTGTAATCATGAAGGTTCCCCTGGAAGAAAGCGGATTCGGGTTTTACTCGAACCTTTTCACAGTCCCCAAACCAAATGGGGACGTGAGGCCCATATTAAATCTAAAAGGGCTAAACAAGTTCCTAAATATCAGGACTTTTCGGATGGAGTCGATCCGATCGGTGGCCACCGCCCTACAAGGGCAGGAATGGCTAGCCTCGATCGACATAAAGGATGCTTATCTGCATATTCCCATCTTTCCGGCCCACCAGAAATTTCTACGCTTTGCAGTAGAAGGGTGCCATTTTCAGTTCAGAGCCTTACCTTTCGGTCTGGCCACAGCACCACGAGTGTTCACAAAAATTCTGGCCCCATTATTGGCCAATCTAAGAACACAGGGTGTAACGATAATGGCATATCTAGACGACCTGCTACTAATAGACCACTCAGTGGAAAAGCTGGAAGTAGCTATTCACAAGACAATCGAGTATCTGGAATATCACGGTTGGATTATCAACCGGGACAAGTCAGCTCTAAGACCAGTCAAAAGTCTGGAATACTTAGGGCTAAGGCTGGATTCAAATCAGAGAAAGATTTTCTTACCTCCAGAGAAGGTGTCGTCTTTAAAAGATTTGACCCACTTAGTGGGTACAAAAAGAAAACCATCCATACGCATGAGGCTGCTGGGAAAGATGGTGGCTTCATTCGAAGCGGTACCCTACGGTCAATTCCATTCAAGGAATTTGCAAAGGGCCATACTGTCAGCCTGGAACAAAAAAGTTCAGGCTTTAGACTTACCAATGTCCCTGTCCCCTTCCGTTCGCAAGAGCCTCCATTGGTGGTTGGTGCCCCAGAATCTGGAAAGAGGGAAACCCTTCAGTCCGGTTTCTTGGAAGGTGGTCACTACAGATGCCAGCCTCATAGGCTGGGGGGCAGTACTGGAGCAATGGTCTCTCCAGGGCAAGTGGTCAGAAGCAGAAAAGGCCCTGCCCATCAATCTCTTAGAGATACGAGCAGCCCGGTATGCCCTAGTAGCATGGACATCCAAACTCCAAGGGTCCCCTGTCAGAATTCAATCAGACAATGCCACGGCAGTGGCATATATCAATCACCAGGGTGGCACCAAGAGTCGTGCAGCCCAGAGGGAAGCAAATTGCATCCTGGAGTGGGCAGAAAAATATGTCCCAGCCATATCCGCGGTTTTCATCCCAGGAGTGGAAAATTGGAGAGCGGACTTTCTAAGTCGCCAACAATTATGCCCGGGGGAATGGTCTCTTCACCCCGAGGTTTTCCAGGCAATATGCCAGCGGTGGGGAACACCGGATGTAGATCTGCTAGCATCCAGATTCAACGCAAAGGTGGACAGATTTGTGTCTCGCACAAGGGATCCCCTAGCTTGCTGCTCGGATGCCCTAGTGTTCCCTTGGGATCAGTTCAAGCTGATATATGCATTCCCACCGCCACAATTGTTACCGCGATTACTCCGCAGAATCAGGGTAGAAAAGAAACCAGTGATTCTGGTGGCTCCAGCGTGGCCCCGAAGGGCATGGTACGCGGAGATTGTAAAAATGTCAGTGAGGAGTCCTTGGACCCTCCCACATCGTCCGGACCTGCTGTCGCAGGGACCGATATACCACCCTTCCTTACCAGCCCTAGGTTTGACGGCCTGGCTATTGAAGCCCATATTCTGAAAAAGAGAGGGCTCTCTAATTCTGTGGTATCTACCATGATCAATGCCAGGAAACCGGTATCCAGGCAGATCTATTATAGGATCTGGAAAGCATACATTACGTGGTGTGAGGCCAAGAAATGGCATCCACGTAAGTACGTGATAGGGAGGATTTTGGACTTCCTACAGTGGGCTGTAGATAGGAAGCTTGCCTTGAGTACTATCAAGGGTCAGATTTCGGCCTTGTCAATATTTTTTCAAAGGCCCTTGGCTTCGCATTCACTAGCCTTTATACAAGCAGTGATGCGTATTAGCCCTCCGGTTAGTATTCCCATATGTCCTTGGGACCTAAACCTGGTTCTGTCGGTTCTACAGAAACAACCGTTTGAACCATTACAACACATTTCCTTGGTTCTTCTCACCAGGAAATTGATTTTCTTAGTAGCCGTTTGTTCGGCTAAAAGAGTATCGGAATTAGCCGCCTTGTCCTGTAAGGAGCCATATCTGGTTGTCCATAAGGACAGAGTAGTATTACGTCCTCATCCAGCCTTTCTCCCTAAGGTGGTATCGAGGTTTCATTTGAACCAAGATGTGGTTCTTCCTTCTTTTTTCCCCAAACCTAGCTCGGTAGAGGAAAAGTTATTACATTCTTTGGATGTAGTAAGAGCAGTTAAAGCTTATCTAAAAGCCACTGCTCAGATTCGCAGAACGGATTCTTTATTTGTTCTGCCGGAAGGCCCCAGAAAGGGTCAGGCAGCATCAAAATCTACTTTAGCCAAGTGGATTCGACAGGTCATAATACAAGCCTATGGCTTGAGAAAGAGACCGCCTCCGTTCAAAGTTAGGGCGCACTCCACAAGAGCAGTTGGAACTTCATGGGCAGTGCATCACCAGGCCTCCCTGGCTCAAGTATGTAAGGCCGCAACATGGTCTTCGGTACACACGTTTACTAGGTTCTACCAGGTAGACGTTAGAAGTCAGGAGGATGTCGCCTTTGGGCGCAGTGTGTTGCAGGCCGCAAAAGATCCTCATGCCTGATGGCGCCCAGCTTATGTATCCCTCCCCTCATTTGGCATTGCTTTGGGACGTCCCATTAGTAATGACTAAGTCGCTTTGTGTCCCGTGATGTACGAAAAAGAAAAAGGGATTTTTATAACAGCTTACCTGTAAAATCCTTTTCTTGGAGTACATCACGGGACACAGAGCTCCCACCCCTCTTTTTGGGACACTTATTGCTTGGCTACAAAACTGAGGTGCTCCCGGGTGGGAGGGGCTTATATAGGGGAGGGTACTTCCGGTTTGGAATTGGCCAGTGCCAACACCTGAAGGTAATCTATATAACCCATTAGTAATGACTAAGTCGCTCTGTGTCCCGTGATGTACTCCAAGAAAAGGATTTTACAGGTAAGCTGTTATAAAAATCCCTTTTTTCAAAGTCAGACCAACACAAGTGAGACCAGTTAGGAGGGCTCTCATAGGGAACCATTGATTTTGACATGTCATGCGACTTGTGTTTTTGAAGTCGGAGCGTATGTCGGACCAGTGTGAGCCGGCCCTTAGTTGGATTCAGAAGTGAGCAGGCTTTTTAGGGTGTATAGTCATGATAGAAAGTTAATCTGGCTATATGCACTAGTAAAGTTTAGAATGAAAATTTCTACGAAAAGTCTGTGTACATGACTGGACAAATGTTGTTTTAAAAGTACTTCAAAATTTTGTTTGCTTTTAACATTTGATTTTGGAATGAATGAATGATTTCCCAAACCAAAACCACATTCACTGTTATGCCTGTCACACACAATGAGATTATCGGACGAATGATCGTCTGTTGTTTTTTTTTTTTTTTTTTTACATGCTAGTCTCATATCGAAAATGAAGAGTTTACTAAAGTTGCGAAAATTCTCATATGACATAATACAAATTTAAAGGTGATGTAATGTGTTGTAGTGTATTTGTCTTGTATTTTGAACGATAACTGTACTGATTAAACGAAAATCGTACGATCTGGCATTGTACGAGAAAAAAATGTTGTGCTTGTCCCATCGATATCGGATGAACTGTTGTGATAGGCTCTCTAAAGATGTGTACTACTGATCAGATTATCATACGATCCTTTTGAAAGCGGTATTTTCCTACATCTTTCTGATCATGTGTATGGGCCATTAGAAATGTCATCCAGCTCCTTTGAATTTACTTGTCACTGTGGCTAAAAACAAGCATTGATTTGGCTCCACTAACCATTGGAAAATCAAACAAATGTACTTGAGATGAAAAGTTTATAATGAAATTCTACTACTGTATATCTAGCATATGTACACTCTATGGCAATTGACTTTTTTAACATTATTGGCAGACATTAGATCTTGATTCAAAATGGGTTGATTTACTAAAACTGGACAGTGCAAAATCTGGTGCAGCTCTGCATGGTAATCGGCTTTTAACTTCAGCTTGTTCAATTAACCACTTGCCGACCGCCTAACTGGAAATTTACATCATGATTTTGACATTAAATACCGGGGTTATGGCTGCAGCTAGATGCCATAACCCCATATTTTTGTGTTCCCTCAAGCGGCCGGCTTTCCGATAAGTGATCCCAGTGGTGGATCACTTTTAGAGGTGGCAGAAAAGATGCCCCCCCCCCCCCCCCTCCGCCGCTTCCTGGCTTATGTTGGCAATCGGTGAGCCCGGGAACCAGTCCGGCGTCAGCAGTCATTTTCCATAGAGACGAACGATGGCAAGATGGCCACCGCTCATCTCTATGCCCTCAGAGGACCGATGTCATGATGTCTTAGTTTTTTGTTTTTTTCTTAAAGCAACAGATACGTTTTTTTTTTTGTTAAAGCAAAAGATAAGTTTTTTTTTTTTTGCTTTTGCTTCTAAGGGTAAAAAAGAGATTTGGGGACTTCTAGAACCCAGATCTCTCCATAAAGAGGATCTGTCATGCTGTATTGTTTTCGCAAGGGATGTTTACATTCCTTGCAATGGCAATAAAAGGGATCCAAATTTTTTTTTAAAGGGAAAGTGTAAAAGTTTAAACATTTTTATAAAAATGCGCACACGCAGTATTGAAGGCCTAAGTAGGTCATGCCCACATATGTAAATGTTTTTTGCCCCACACGTGAATTATCGCCACAAATGTTTGAGCAAGAGCAATACTACTAGCACTAGACCTCCTCTATAACTATAAAGTGGTAACCTGTAGACATTTTAAAGCATTTTAAAGTGTCACCTATAGAGATTTTTAAGTACCATAGTTTGACTCCATTCTACTAATGCACGCAATTTTTAACCACTTCAGGCCCAGGCCAATTCTGACACTTAGCTCCTACATGTAAAAATTATAATTTTTTTGCTATTTTTTGCTAGAAAACTACATAGAACCTCCAAACACTATATATATATATATATATATATATATATATATATATATATATATAATGTTTTTTTAGCAGAGAATACAATGGCGGTCATTGCAACTTTTTATCTCGCATTTGCGCAGCAATTTTTCAAACGTGTTTTTTTTGGGAAAAAAGTTTCATGCTTTAAAAAAAAAAAAAACAGTAAAGTTAGCCCAATTTTTTTGCATAATGTGAAAGATGAAGTTACGCTGAGTAAATAGATACCCAAAATGTCACGTTTCAAAATTGCACTCGCTCGTGGAATGGCGCCAAACTTCGGTACTTAAAAATCCCCATAGGCGACGCTTACATTTTTTTTTACTGGTTACATGTTTTTGAGTTAGAGGAGGTCTAGGGCTAAAATTATTGCTCTCACTCTAACGTTCGCGGCGACAACTCACGTGTGGTTTAAACACCGATTTCATATGTGGGCGGGACTTACGTATGCAGTTGCTTCTGCGTGCGAGCACATGGGGACAGGGGCACTTTAAAAAAATAAATAAATGTATTATTGTTAATTTTACTTAATTTTTTTTATTTTGACACTTTAAAAAAAAAAGTAAACATCCCTTGTAATAGGAATATGACATGACAGGACCTCTTTACAGTGAGATATGGGGTCAATAAGACCCCACATCTCACCACTAGGCTGGAAAGCCTAAAAAAATAAACGATCACTGCTTCCCAGCCGAGGCGGCGCCGTTTTTTTGATTGGAGAGGCCCGGCGTGACGTCATAACATCGCAGAAATATAAAAGCTGCTCTAGGAAGAATCCCATTAGTGTGAAACTAGTAAAGTAATCTAGAGTTAGATTAAATTGATAATTATTAGACTTGTGCACAACGGAAAAATTCGTTCCGTTTCGGTTCGTTTCTTTCCGGTCCTGTTGATTCGTAATCATTCGTAATTTTGCTAGACGGGATTTTTCGTGTTCGGACTCATTCGTATTTTTGCAAGCGACATTTTTCGTTGAATTTTTTGTTGCTTTATAATTCGTACTTTCGGTAGAGTACGTTGTTTTTCGTTGATTCTGGACACAACTCCTACTTTCGTAACTTTTTTTGGGTTCGTACTTTCGGTAGAGTACGTTGTTTTTCGTTGATTCTGGACACAACTCCTACTTTCGTAACTTTTTTTGGGTTCGTTGATTCGTAATTTTCCGTGTCTCTCTCACAACGACGCTGCCTATTATGCCTAATGTGCTTCGAATGGATTTGTACTTTTCTAAATACATTGCGGTTATTTGTAACGATTCGAAATCTCGTATTTTACTTTCGTTTTTAACATGCGGCTATAGGCTCCGCCCCTGTACACCATTTTGAGAGGGTTCAGCACGGTGAGGGAGAAGCAGAGAGCAGAGCAGAGTGAGTGTTATTGTGCTTCGAATGGATTCGAAATCTCGTATTTTACTTTCGTTTTTTACATGCGGCTATAACCTCCGCCCCTGTACACCATTTTGAGAGGGAGTTCAGCACGGTGTGGGAGAAGCAGAGAGCAGAGCAGAGTGAGTGTTATTGTGCTTCGTATGGATTCGTACATTCGTAACTTTTTCATAACGAATTATGCCGAAGACATTCGGGCATTCGCTATTTTGCGGTATAATTTATTTCGGATTCGGTCTTATTCGTAATTGCTTTGTTCGGAAATTCGAATGCTTCCGAATGTCCGAAAGTTGCTAAATTCGGACGAATTTCAATTCGTTACGAAACGAATTGCACAAGCCTAATAATTATTTACTTGTGAGGTAAATAAATAATAAACAAAAATGATTGGTGATGATAGATGAATGAGTGAATGAATGAGTCCACAAATCTTGATAGATGTGAATCAGATGGATCAGATAAATAAATAGTCCGTGATGAATAAATAAACCGGAAAATTAAATCCACTCAAAGCTAGAAAAACCTCAAAATGACATGTGTCCACAAATATTGAACTCGTGCACCACGACCATGAGAAATTTGAGCTTACCAGAAGCAAGCTTAATGAGAGCCCGCGGCTATAACCCAGCCCGGGTCCTATACCAGGAAGCAGCACCAGCACAGATATTGGACTGAGATGAAGTACAGCACTCCGTATGGCAGTTGTTCCCGTACAGTATAGAGGACTCAGGTAGATCGGTATGACCCAAAAATAAAGGGAGCTTACATAGCGTAAATCTTTTTTTAAAAGGTACATTTAATAAATAAAAATTGCACTTACATTCAATAAGATAAAACAGATTGTAATAGGAATTGCTGGCCAGCGAATAAGCATACACCCGTCCACAGCGAGGTTAGCGTGATGGCGTCAGTACGTCCAACCTCCCGACGCACGTTTCGTCATCCACTGACGTCGTCTCTGGGAACAGGCCTCCGACGATCATAGAGACTCCAGCGACCATCTGGTCCGCCGGAAATCTCTATGATCAGCATCCGGGGCCGGCGGATCCGTTCTCCGACTCACCGATCGCATACGTGAGTCGGTAGAAGCACTGGAGGGCGTGGGAGGGGGGGACGTCCCCTTTCGCCGCCCGTCGAAAAGATCAAGCGGTGGAACAGCCGCTATGATCATTCCTATGGTGTAGGGCAGGAATATGCAATTAGCGGACCTCCAGCTGTTGCAAAACTACAAGTCCCATCATTACTCTGAATCTGGGTGTCATGCTTGTGGCTGTCAGAGTCTTGCAATGCCTCATGGGAATCGTAGTTCTGCAACAGCTGGAGGTCCGCTAATTGCATATCCCTGGTGTAGGGAATCGCCAGCTGAAAATGCCGATATCTGAATGATGCCTGTAGCTGCAGGCATCATTCAGATATAGCCCCACAAAGCCCAGGATGTCATATGACGGCCTCTGGGCCTCAAGTGGTTAAAGCATGACATGTTGGGTATCCATTTACTCAGCATAACATCTTTCATATTGTACAAATAAACAGGGGTATATATTTTTTTTAATACATTAAAGTGTATTTTTTTCCCCAAAAAAAATTGCGTTTGAAAAAATTTAAAATGTTTGGGGTTCGAAGTAATTTTCTAGCAAAAAATACAGATTTTTCCTTGTAAACAACAAATGTCAGAAAAAGGCTGGGTCCTTAACCACTTAAGCCCCGAAACATTTTGTTGCTAAAGGACCAGGCCCCTTTTTTGCGATTCGGCACCGCGACGCTTTAACTGACAATTGCGCGGTCGTGCGACGTGGCTCCCAAACAAAATTGACGTCCTTTTTTTGCCACAAATAGAGCTTTCTTTTGGTGGTATTTGATCACCTCTGCGGTTTTTATTTTTTGCGCTATAAACAAAAATAGAGCGACAATTTTAAAAAAAATTACATATTTTTTACTTTTTGCGATAATAAATATCCCCCAAAAATATATAATTTTCCTCAGTTTAGGCCGATACGTATTCTTCTACATATTTTGGTAAAAAAATTGCAATAAGCGTTTGGTTTGCGCAAAAGTTATAGCGTCTACAAAAAAGGGGGTCGTTTTATGGCATTTTTATAAATATTTTTTTTTTACTAGTAATGGCGGCGATCAGCGATTTTTATCGTGTCTGCGACATTATGGCGGACACATCGGACACTTTTGACACATTTTTGGGACCATTGTCATTTTCACAGTAATCAGTGCTATAAAAATGCACTGATTACTGTGAAAATGACACTGGCAGTGAAGGGGTTAACCTCTAGGTGGCGCTGTAGGGGTTAAGTGTGCCCTAGTGAGTGATTCTTACTGTATGGGTGCGTGGCTTGGCTTGTGACGTCGATGATCGTCGTTCCCTCTGACAGGGAACAGACGATCACTGACATGCCACTAGGAAAAACGGGGAAAGGTTTGTTTAAACTTACCACTCCTTGTTCTTAAGCTGTGTGACCCGATTGCGGGACACCGGCGGCGATCGGGTCCGCGGGTGCGGTCATGGAGCTTCGGAGCGGGTTGCGCGTGCGACCCACGGCTGGGATTTTAAAGGGGACATACCTGTACGCCCTTGTGCCCAGCCGTGCCATTCTGTCGATGTATATCGTCGTGCGGTGGTCCTTATGTGGTTAAGTGATTTAAGCTTTTAAAAAAAAAAAAACTGGAAGCTGATTGGTTTCTATGCAGAGTTGCACAGATTTTGCACTCTCCTGTTTTAGTAAATCAACCCCACAGTGCTTACAAATTAAGGTTATATTCTTGAACAACTGACATGGCATATTCATAATCATGAATGCAGATATATAATACAACCCCAATTACAAAAAAGTTAAAAATGCTGTTTAAAATCGACCTAAAAACAGAATACAATGATTTGCAAAACTCATAAACCTATATTCTATTCACAATAAAAAATAGAAAACAAATTCAATGTTTAAAATGAGAAGGTGTACCATTTAAAAAAAAAATCTTTAAATTGATGGCAGCAACATGTCTTAAAGTTGGGATGGGCCATGTTTACCTTGGTGTAGCATGTCCTCTTCTTTTTAGGCGCATGCAACGGAGTTAGAAAGGGCACGCTGTGCCGTTTCTATCTTGGGTCATGCCGTGAAAATTGGCTCCTGTGCGCATGCGCAGGAGTGATGTCACGCGGCTCCGGCCAGTCAGAGCCGGAGTTCGCGGCCCCCGGAAGAAGAGGGGTGAAGAATGGACATGAACGGGGACATCGCGGGCTTCTCCTGCAGGTAAGTGTCACCTGCATCGCATAGTAGCCCATTATGCTTTACCTTTGCAGGGAAACAAAAAGTAAGCAACACCCATAGGGTTTACTTCCTCTTTAATGCACCCCATACCATCAGAGATGCAGGCTTTTGAACTGAGCACTGATAACAAGCCGGAAGGGCCCTCTCTTCTTTAGTCCAGAGAATGCAGCGCCCATAGTTGGCAAAAAAGAATGTCAAATTTCAATTCCACTGACCACAGAACTGTTTTCCAACAGGCCATTTAAAATTTTCTTCCCACTGTACATGCGTGAACTGCGCTGCTCTTTGTGAATGGTCTCACAGCCTTCTGGGACCTTTGACATGTTCCAAAAGGCTGCTGGTAAAGGGGGGGGGGTGAACTTCTGCTCAAATTGGAGCAAACGTGGGAGTTGGTACCTATCAAAACTAGCCGCTAGCCGACCAGCCACCGCAGTTATACTGCGGCAGGTTGGCAAGGCTGCGCAAATTGCCGTAGCGCCTGCTGTGTGTCCCCTGAGCCAATGCGTGTGCCCGATGGGTGCAATTGCTCGTGACAGAGCGAGAACCGGGATCTATGTGTGTGTAAACACACAAATCCCGGTTCTCTCAGGGGAGAGGAGACAGATCGTGTGTTCATACTAAGTATGAACACCGATCGCTCTCCTCCCCTAGTCAGTCCCATCCCCCCTACATTTAGAACACACCTAGGGAACACAGTTAACCCTTTGATCGCCCCCCAGTGTTAACCCCTTCCCTGCCAGTGACATTTATACAGTGATCAATGGCTCATTTTAGCTCTGATTGCTGTATAATTGTCACTGGTCCCAAAATAGTGCGGCTAAGTTGAGGACATAAAGTGGAACTTCCCCTTATAGGTGGTGTTCCTCTTTAAATCAAATCCTGAAAAGGTGGCACCTGACTTATTTAAACCTCAGATATTTGGGTCTCGTGTTTGGTATCATAATATCAAGATCACGGAAGCTCTTAAAAGTGATTGTAAACTTCCATGGATTATTTGTACCTATAGGTAAACCTATTATAAGGCTTACCTATAGGTACTGCAAATATCTCCTAAACATGCACAGTTTAGGAAATATTACTGTATATGCAGCTGTGCCGTTTCTTCAGATCCCTGTGCTGTAAGCGATAGGTCCCGTGCGCATGCGTGGGAGTGACAGCACACAGCTTCGGCTAATCACATAGCCAGAGTCCGCGGACCCTGAAGGAAGACGGGTGAAGATGGATGCGGCCTTCAGCGGTTACAATGCATCATTGGAGGGCTTTATTTACAGGTAAGTTTCACATAATGGGCTAGTATGCGATGCATACTAGCCCTTTATGCCTTTACTTTGCAGGGCAGAAAAAAAAGTAGCGGCTTACTTCCTCTTTAAGGTTCTCAGAAAGAAGAAAATTGTGGATGCTCATGAGTCTGGTAAAAGATTTAAAAAGAGTCTTGTACTGTTACAGAGCTGCTGTCATGATATGAGCAGCAGCAACACAACCTGTCGGCTGCATAGAAAGCAACTTGCACTGACTGGTCTCCATTACCACGAGAGTAATGGGACAGTGGATACAAGCAGGATTATTTGGGCTTTTTTTTAGATTTCTGTGCTTAATATTGATTAAATATTGAGGTACAAGTGTAGTATATTTCAGCTATGACACCTAATGAATATTACTAGTCAGACAGGCGGCGGAGGCTCGGGCTTGTGACATGCTGATATTGATGCTTCCTTCCTCTGCTATAGCCCGCCGAAGTAGGGGGGCGGTGCAGTGCTAGTGAAACTTTCTTCTCTTCTCCTCTATAGGAGCCGGCCGCCGTGCAGGCTATCGGCAGCGCGGGTGAAGGATTAATTTCACGTGCTGTTGTAGGGGGAGCAGGGGGCTCTGGTCAGTACTTGTCAAGGTCACCTGTGGCCAGGTGACAGATGCACACCGTAGGGGGACAGGAGTGCACCGCAAGGTAGTGAACCCTATGGCTGACTGCTGCGGATAGGAAACTGGGTGGTTGTGGAAAGCGGGACCAGAGGAGCACAACCGGGATCCTAACGGAAGCTAGAGCCAAGATTCCCCAGGGCGCGGAGTCTAAGACCCAGCAGGTCTTCTCCAGGGCCTCTAATGGTGAGGATGTTATGCTGCAGGCTGGGACCAGGTCGCGGCCCCTGGAGTTTCCTAGCTCACGCCCCGTAGGATAAGGGGAAAAGAGGGGAAGCAGCAGCACAAGATATGAGAGAACCGAATAACAAGCTGAAGGTCAGGGGCCACAAGCAGACAAGGATAACGAAAGAACGAGCCGAAGGTCAAGGGTCACGAGCAGACAGGGATAGTCGGGGACAAGCCAATAACGTAACAGAGAGACAGACGTAGCACACGGCAGGCAGGAACCCAAACAAACAATGCCTAACAAACACGTTGATCAGCCAAGCAGGCTTGCAGTGCACAGGTTAATATAGTGTTCTGTGATAGGGCCTGGGGTGGAGTCTGGCTGGGAGGAGATTATAAAGGAAGCCAGGTGAAAGGGCTCAGGCCTCTAAGATGAACACATGGGAAGGAAGGTAAGCTGACAGACAAACACTACTGCATATCCATGACAGTACTGCGGGCCGGGCTTAGTGTAGCAGCCGCAAATCGACCTAATTTTCACAAAAATAGGCCGATGCCGATTCCTTAAAAATGGCCAAATATCGGCCGATATATCGGTCAACCTCTAATCTTGAGAAAATGTGTTTTTTACGGATTCCCTTCATTGAGTATAATGAACACTCATGCCAAGCGTGTTATACAGTTAAAATAATTCTTTAAAGTTTTATCTTGGTTGTACAATACAGGACACAGGCAGAATATTTTAAAACTCTGGGTTTTAGCTGTGTACTATCAGGTGACTGGACACTATCAAAGCTTTAGAGGACGTGCTCCCTAGTCACTTTCCCTATAACCCTACCTCATTCTTTGATTCCTCAGTTTGTGCTAGTGTCTGAAGGTGATGAACCTTTTGTCCTTCACAGAGAAAATCACTCTTGGCTTGAAGCAGAACTCCAAAAGTTTTTTCCCCATGTCCTTGTTGCTGATCTCCTACTGTCACCCACTTTGCCATCCATGTTCTTCTGAGCTCTGTAGTTCCTCTGTAATAGGCTGCTGAACTTGCTGAAAAACTGTTATTGCCTGCTGACTTACTGTTTGTAAGACCGCTGGCTGCTATTACTCTCCTCAGCTCAGCCAGCGGTCTGACACACCCCCTTATAGTCCTCAGAAAGCCGAGCAGGAGGAAGCATACATGTTGTGGGCGGAGGGCGTCTCCTAGCCCCCCGTCTGGGCCGCCCATGGAGGAGGTGTCCTTCTCCTCTCTCCTCCCTTTCCCTCCTTCTCACCTCCCCTACTCCACCTCCATTCTGTCCCCCTCCACTCTATCCCCCCCGCACTGCCCCCCCATAGCACCACTGCCGCCCGCTTGCTATCTCCACGCAGAGTGAGGATTATCATCAGTAATTACTTGTATGACACAGCGGGATGTCCCACTGTGTCAGGTATATTATACAAGAACACTGATACTTATGTCTGGGGTTGGACATCAGCGCTCGGCGTTCTCATATAACAATACTGGACACAGCGGGGGATCCGTACTGTGTATTTACAAGTAATTACTGATAATCCCGCTCTGCACTGGTGGTCCCTGACATTTGGCACTATTGTGGTCCCTAACACGCGGCACTGGTGGTCCCTTACATAGTGGTCCCTGATAAACGGCATTGGTAGTCCATGACAGGTGCAATGGTGGTCCCTGACAAGTGGCACTGGTGGTATGATCACACAGTATATATGCATAGCTTTGTTATAGGAACATCCATAAAGTGTCCTGAAGAAAGCTGCATTTATATTTTTCTACTTTTCAAGATGTTATATTTAGCTGCTGAACTCATAAAGGAAGTACCGTATATACTCGAGTATAAGCCGATCCGAATATAAGCCAAGGCACCTAATTTTGCCACAAAAAACTGGGATAATGTATGGACTGGAGTATAAGCCTAGGATGGGAAATGCAGCAGCTACTGTAACTGGAAAAGAGGGTCAACAATGCCCGTCTGCAGCCTCACTGTGCCCGTCTGCAGCCTCACTGTGCCCGTCTGCAGCCTCACTGTGCCCGTCTGCAGCCTCACTGTGCCCGTCTGCAGCCTCACTGTGCCCGTCTGCAGCCTCACTGTGCCCGTCTGCAGCCTCACTGTGCCCGTCTGCAGCCTCACTGTGCCCGTCTGCAGCCTCATGTACCTTTGACCTCCTGCTGTGTTATGCAACTGCAGTCGGCAGTCGTCCACTGTAACAAAGCCCCGCCTCCTCCTCGTCCGTAATAGAGGGAACACTGATTCAGTTTCCCAGCATTGTTATCAGTGTTCCGTCTATCACGGACGAGGAGGAGGCGGGGCTTTGTTACAGTGGACGGCTGCCGAACAGCAAGACTGCATGACACAGCGGGAGACCCTCACACGACGTCACCAATCCCACACGTGCTCTAGAAGGACGACTTTATGTAGCTGCGGATACACTTTAAACAAAACGCGCAATATACCATTGATAATTAAATTAATTGAGATTTTGTATAAATATTAGCATGGGTTGTACTGCCATTTATTGATCTGTTCTCACTTTGTGGTAGATGGCAAAAGATTTCCAGCAATTGCTGCAGTATTGTGGACTCCTTAATAATTGTATTTAAAAACAATATGTGAAGAATGTTTATGCTATACATTTTTAAAACAGAAAAATTTACTTTAAGTGAATATCACATAGCTGAAAAATTTTACTTTTGTTCTTTTAGAATTAATGCAAAATATTCTGAAATGCTATACAGATACACTACTCAGTGTGAAAGCTTTAAAATACATTCAAGTCCTTTTTACAGTATTACCATTTCATGTGCTAGACTGGAGAGCATATAAAATTGGCTTGGCAACAGTGTGCATCTTTATGTCAAATTGCTTTGTACTGAAGTGGAGCTGATAGTTAACGTATCGTCTCAAAGCCCACAATAGTAATGATTAATCATGTAATAGTATTCTATATAGCAAGTGAGTAATTTTGCTGATGAAAAGACATTATTACTGCCTTTTTAGCTTGCACATTTGAAAAATGCACCCATCATATTCAGTTTTTAGTTTCTGTGCTGTTTCGTCAGTTTTACTAATTATGTACTCCTGTATTGCTCACTAAACTATTTAAAAATGCTTTTAAGTGAGCTTCTAAATAGTACCTTTTAAAATATAAACTTGATCTCGTTACACTACATTGTGGCACCAATTTTGGATGTCCCAGTTCAGATGGAAGCCTGGTTTATAGTCCTTTTGCTATAAATGTTTTTTCTCTTATGTTCACCTTGTCATTAATCTTAAGCGTTGGATTGTAGCACCACCTTTTATGAGTAGAACACTAGGCAAAAAATAAAATACAGCATCGCCTATGTAGGGGGCAGCCCTAACTTGTATTCAAACCCCTCATCTGCGATAGACAGCTCAGTTTTTGTGCCTAGTTTAGGAATGAGGACCTAGTTCCCTGCTGGAACTCTTAGTTTCACATTTTCTTTTTCTTGTGATTTTTCCTGTGAAGATCTTCAAGCAACAGCCTAGCTGGGAGACGGGCTGGATCTGCAACTGGGATATTCAGTAGTTTGGGAGGCAGTCTGTCTTGGGAGTGTTTATCATACGCTGGATCGGTAAGTATTTTGCCAACTTACCCCCGTCCCTGTGGGGGCTGCATTTACTCCCTGGGGTGGTTGGTCCTTTAGGTTCTCCTCCTCCCCTCCAGGCCTAAGTTGTTATTCTCCATGTTCCCTTCCCCCATACTAGATGCAGTACTTGCCTAGGCAGCTCCTGTGCATGGCAGCAAGGCTTCATCTAGTGCAGATGCCAAGTGCCAGTATTCCTCGGAAGGCATGAGGTCTTCTGTTTTTGGCATCACCAGCCATTTGTAGGGTGACTGATCAGCAACCATTTTGGTGTAGCTCCTAAAGCCCTGTTTTGGGCAGAACTTTTTGGTGGCCATTTGACAGGGCCTGACTTTGGCTATTAACTTGGTGGGACCTTCCCTTGAGTGGCCGTTTTGTCTGGACTCATTCCGGGCGGCCATTTTTGTGGGTGACCACACCGGCGGCCATTTTTGTTTAGCTTTTTGGTGGCGGCCATCTTGTGACACCCTAGCTGCTGGCCTTGTGTGGGGGTGCTGAGATACTAGCCTTGCAAGAATGGAGAGCACGCTCTTCCACATGACCTTCTCTCTGAAATGGTAGCATGGGACACAGCATCTTCCTAAGGCAGCACTTGGGCATTGGTGTGGTGAGTCCTGCCTGGGCCCCTCTCCATATGCAGTGGCCTGTTGTGGTCTGCTTGGACAAGTGGGCACTTGTCCATGCAGGTTCCATCCTTCTCTGCACGTAAGTGGCCTTTTCACTCTCCAGGCTCCTTGGATAAGGGCTCCAAGTCCTTTAAGGCTCTCTCTGGTTACCCAAAACGCAACTGGCCTCACAAGTCAAATAAGCCAGTGGAAAGGCTTTCCACAGCATGAAGATTTGCCCTCACCTGTTCACATGAGGATGGGGTCATCTTCATTGGTTTGCAGATTTCCCTGCTTTACAACTGGTTTGCAAACTGAAATCGGGCTGCAAAATAGTTTCTCTCCTATCCACCAGACAAGTTCTTTCCTTCCTATCTCCATCTCTTCCTGTCTTACATGGCTGTGCAGGGTATGATGGCCCTACTCCCGGCCCTAGAAAGGTTCCAGGGGTTTTACTGCAACTTGTTATGCTTTTGAAGAAGGAAGGGGTCAAGCTGATTCTGGACCTCAAGGCCCTGCGTTGTTTTGTGATGGTTAAAAATGAAATCTGTCTGTTCTGGCCTCTCTTCATCTTGGGGCTTTACACGTTCCTGATTGGGCACCAGCTTTTTCTGTGCTACTGGATGCAGTAGGGGATGCACATTACCAATTTGTTGCTGTCCCCTTTGGTTTTGGCCTCCACCCCTCAGGACAAAAGGGGATTGCCGAAGTGGGCCATTTAGACGATTTCTTCCTTCAGTTGGAGTCTTAATCATCCATGATGGACAATGTTAAGGTCACCATTCATGCTCTACAGGAAGTTTGGCTGCATTCTTAACTTCAAGAAGTCTGCACTGGTTCCAATCAGGTGGCTGGAATATCTGGGTCTGATACTGGATTTGGTGCAGGCCAAAGTTTTTCTGCCACTGGACAAGCTTCGAAAGCTCTGGAGTCCCGTAAAGTTATTACTTTCCTGTAGGTCTTGGGTGCTCAACCTGTGGCCCTCCAGCTGTTGCGGAGATGCAAGTCCCACGAGGCATTGTAAGTCTGACAGTTACAAGCATGACTCCTAAAGGCAGAGGCATGATGGTACTTGTAGTTGTGCAAAAGCTGGAGGGCCACAGGTTGATCACCTATGCTGTAGTTGGTCTTCTTTGTGGTTATGCGTATAGGTCCTTGGTCTCATGGTATCCACCTTTTTGAGGTGTTTCTATTTGCACAGTTCCACACAAGGGTTCTGAAGAAGTAAATCTTTCCAAATGGGGCAAGTCCCCTGCATCCTTGGACAGACAAATCCGTGTGGAGGTTCGGTCAGTTCCTCCCTCCATAGGTGTTTTCGTTCTCTGTCTCTTCTGGCTGGGAAGTAATTTCTCCCTCTCCCTCTCCATTGGACCGCGGTCATGCTAATGTAAGTGTAACTTTTACATTTTTATAATAAATTGCTGAGACGGTATCGCACTATCCAGTCCCTACTTTTTTTCTTTGGGTTGCTACACCACCCGGACTATACGGAAGTTCTTGGTGACAGCGAGGAACCTATACACTTTTTATGCTCCCAGAACATACCTGTATAGACATCTACAACATCCAGCCATCAATTTTGATGCAAATCTGATTCATGGTGCATATCTTGTTTGCAATCTGGTAAGCAGACATAGCAGGTGGTGGTGCACTTCAGGGTGAACGTGTGTCATTTCTACACTCTTCAAAACTTTTCAATTTTTTTGTATATCTCTGGTAAGGAGACAATGTGTGTGGCGATGGTTCACTAACATAGGAGTCACTCACTGGTTGTGTATTGTCTCCCCCATCCTATAGTCTTAGTTTCCTATAGAGAGATTCTTTGTGGCAGGATCACGCTATGTTTTTTTCTGTCTTTTGTTTTTTCAATATACACAATCTTTTGGATCACTTATCCCATACTGCGGAGTACCTTTTTATTGTCGTTCTTCAATAATATTGGAAAAATCGTACCTGAAGTGTATATAAAGGCCCAGGCTGGGTTATAGCCATCTGTTCGATTTGGCTTATCTTCTGGTAAGCATACATCTTTACCAGTTTTTTGGATCCACGATAGTGTTTCAATTGACACCAGCTTGTTTATACATTTCTGTTTGGACTTTTTCATTATCCAAATAATAGATTTTTGGACTTATAGCGCAACTTTTTTTTTTTATTTACATGTTGGATGCCAGCCTGTCTGGCGGGGGGGGGGGGGGTGCATTGGAGTCAATGTTGGACCAAGACCATTGGATGACGATGGAGTCTCGGCCACCTTATCTCAATCTCCTGTGATCAAACTTTGTCTAGCTGACTGGACAGAGGTGCCCGGTCATGATCCAGTCAGAGTACACCATGGCGGTGGCCTGTGTCAGTTACCAAGGTGGATTGAGAAGCTCGCCGGTGGCGCTGGAAGCCTCTCACATTCCGCACGTGTGGAATTTTACATCCTGGCATTCTCTGTTGTCTACATTCCGGGCATTGAAAACTGGCAGGCCGATTACCTCAGCCATCTAATTCTGAACCAAGGGAAGGGGTCCCTGCATCAGGACGTTTTCTACCAGATATGTCTATGGTGATGCACTTCAGACGTGGATCTTCTGCTGTCCCGTTTTTTACAGGAAGGTGTCAAGATTTTTGGCAAAAATGAGGGATCCCATGGCAGGTGCCTTTCCATCTCTCAAGCTTCTCTCTCGTCTGTTGCGCAGGATACTGTCTAAGGGGATTCTGGTCATTGAAATAACTCTGGATTGGCCTCTTCGACCCTGGTACTCCAACGTGCCCATCTGCAGCCTCTGCCACTGCCAGATGAGGCATGCTTTCTCATGGACTGTCCCTAGACTAACCATTTGCACCGTTTTACTGTTTCAAAGTTGAGTATGCCTTAATGCACCTATACCTTGGAACTAAGACAAATTATAGGATTTTCCTAAATTCATGGCAAACCAGCATGAAATGAAACTGTTCAAAATACTTGAACTGCAACTCACTATATTCTTTTTTTCAGTGGTTCTCGGTATAGGCCTATGTAAACCCTATGGTGCAGTCTCAATGTGTCCAAGGTGCTGTATACAAAATGATAGCTAGACATATTAAAAAAAAATTCTTTAGCCTTTTTTTTTTTTAAACCTACATCTATTACTTTAACAAAGAAGGAAGCAGGACTTGCGTCCTTTTGTATCATTTCCTTCCAGGAGCAGTTTCATGCAGTTCTTCTGTCTTCATTCTGGGCTACATTTTTATACACTTTGTTGCGAATAGCTGATAAAATCATTGGTAAGCTTTTTCCCTTGTGTGGTTTTGTCATATGTTGCACAGAAAAGAACTTTAACAATACAAAATAAAGTAGTTTTAAGTATCCATGTTTGTGAAATAGTTCAGATGCATAAACAAGTCAGTTTATGTGAAGCAATTAGATTTCTTAGCAGGTGTCTACATAGGCTGATCCTTGAGGGGGAACCTCAGCCAAAAGACGTTGAGAACCTTGTATGCCCACCCCACCTCCTCGATCCCGGCTGCACTTTTCTTTGTGGGTGATTACCTGTTTACTGCTGATGCAGCCAGTGTGGCGTTCCAGGGATTTTAAATCCCCATTCTTCCTTCCACTCTCTCTGTAGGGCTTCCAGGATGAATCAGAGCAATGGCTGCTTTGACAAATCGTAATCGCTCTGATCTGTCCTGAAAGCCCTAATTGCTCTGATCCATCCTGGAAGAAGGGAAAAAACAGCGGGATTTCAAATCCCCAGACAGCTACACTGGCTATGTGGGCAGTGATAACTTATCAGCCATGAAGGTAAGGGCACTGGGAACAGGGGGAGTGGGGAGGGTTTAGCGGTTGATCACCTTTTTTATTTTTTGTGAAAAAGATGAACTTAAACTTTAAGCAAAATAACTTATATTCAGTATAGATGTCCAGAAAAAGTCAGCATTGCATACCTCCACTGTAATGTAGAAAAAGTACACATTTTTCTGTGAATATATAGTGTTCTATTGCTTTGCACTCCCATACACATGTAATTATTTAGTCATCAGTTGTAATTATTTTCCAGTGCTTGATCTCATCCTCAGCATGCCTTGGCTAATTAGCTCCAAGCTAGGAAAAAGCTCAGGTCCAAATATGCAGTAGCAGTTTTGCCCCAGGCTGAACAGTACTATCAGTCAGAAAGACATAGCAGGAGGCACTCGTTGTATTAAAGTGTCTGATGGTGGACAGCCAGCAAGCTTGTCTCGAGTAAAAAGGTTATAGATTAAAAGATTAATACTAAAATAGATTTTAGTATTTATTGGTTGAGTTTAATCATACAACAGCTCCTTGTTTTATAACAACTAGTAAGTGCGCCCATTCCAGAATGAGCAAAGTTGGAGATATTGCAGACAGTGCTTTAAGCTTTTTTTTGGACCAGTATGTGCAGCAGAGGATTATAGAGGGTTAAATATGGGTCAGTATGTGCAGGAGTGAATTGCAGAGGATAAGGGGGTAGTCCGAATGTGCAAGAGAGGAATGCACAGGATGTGACAAAGGCCAATATGTGCATGAGAGGAGTACAAAGGTTATGACAAAAGGCAGTGTATGCAGGAGAGGAGTGCAGAGGGTGTGATGAAGGGCACCATGTGCAGGAGAGAAGTGCAATGGTATGACAAGGGCCAGTATGTGCAGGAGAGGTCAGCGCCAGGTAGGACAAGGGCAAGTATGTGTAGGAGAGGAGTTCAGGGTTCATGACAAAGGGAAATATGTGCAGGATAAGTGTCAAGGGTATAATGAAGGGCAGTAAGTGCAGGAAAGGATTGCAAGGGTATGACGGAAGCCAGTATGTACAGTAGAGGAGTACAGAGAGGATGATCAAGGGCAGTAAATGCAGCAGAAAGATGCAGAGGGTGTGATGAAGGGCACTATGTGCAGGAGAGAAGTGCAATGGTATGACCAGGGCCACTATGTGCAGGAGAGGAGTACAGGGGTTATGACAAAGGGCAATATGTGCAGGAGAAGAGAGTGGAAGGGCATAATGAAGGGTACAACGTGCAGAAGCTTGAAAGGGTATGACAGAAGCCAGTATGTACAGGAGAGGAAAGCAGAGGGTATGACACAGGCCAGTATGTGCAGGGAGGAGTACAGTGGCTATGACAAAAAAAATTATATGGAGGAGAGAGCATGGGAGGCATGTAACAGGCAGTTTGTGCAGGAGCAGACTGTGAGAGATATGATCATGAACAGCATGTGCAAGAGAGGAGTGCAGAGGATAATATGGGAGCCTGTATGTGCAGGAAAGCAATATGGGAGGATATGATGGGAAATGGAAGTGTGTGGGGGGGAAACCGTCACTGTGTAAATTGTACCCCATTTTCAGCTTACAATGGAAACACAAGCACAGTGTTGCATGTGCCTGCTTAACCATGGTACACATGGACCGAATATCGGCCAGTACAACAGAAACCATCAGCTTGTCTGACAGAAGCTCCCCAATTGACTGGTTTCTGTCAAATGGGCATGCTGGAAAACCCAGCATGTGATCAGCACTGACTGGTGTGTTTTGACAGGGGGGGGGCGGCAGGCAGTCCCCCAGTGCCCATCCCCCTGTCAGAACACAGTAGCTCAATGGGGAGACCGCTTTACTAACATCACATAGTAAAGCCTCGTGCACACGGTCGGACTTCAAACAAACTTTTCTGTGGATTTTTGTCCGAAGGGAGTTGGCTGGGCACACCCATAGCATACACACGGCAGGACTTTTCTGAAAACTTTCCCAAAACTTCCCCAACATCATGTGGTTTTCCTGCTCTTTTCTGCTCTTTACCGCCACCCTTTGGTCAACTTTTGCTATTGTTGGTTGAGGAACTACATGTCCCATGAGGCATCATTGTAAAACTCTCACATTCAGACATGTCTAGGCATGATGGGAATTGTAGTTGCTGAACAATGGGTTTAGAACATAGCTCTTGTGTAATGTAAGCATACACTATAATTTGAAAAATTTCCACTTAATTCTTAATAAGTGTTTATTGGTGCCTGACTCTGGGAGCTGAAGAGTTAACTGATGTTGTATATAATCACAACTACAGACCCTGCAATAAAAGGTAATCACAATTTGTCAGCCAAGCATTTGCTATCATTTATTCTCTGCATGTGGTGGTCTTACTCAGATGTGCCTTGCCATTGATTTACACAAAGATGTCTATTTTTCCCTTTTCAGCCATGCTCCCAGGAAATGGGCCTTTGTAGCTTTCTGACACTCCTTTCATACTTGAATAATCAATAGCAGAATGATACCATATCAGCACAGAGATGTTTATGAAAGGAAAAAACCCTGACATTTCTGAAAAAATGAAATCTAGCAAAAGACAAAGCCAAGAAGCTCTTTCTGTAATCCTTTCATACCTGTTGCACTGAAGTATCAACTGACAGTACTGTACTTGTCAAGTTATTCTGTTTTGGGGCTCGAACTACAGGAGACTCACTTATATATATTATCTGTCAAAATTAGCTAAAAAAAAAACACTTGCATTTCTTTTGTAATGGCAAAGGGAAAAAAGCAAGCTACCAAAAATGTTCAGTAAAATTACCTAATTTACAAGGTAGAGCTTTCTGCACATTTTATTTTATTTAATCTAATCTAATTCTCTTATTCCTTTTTTCATAAAAAAAAAAAATTTGGAGAGTTTTTAAATGGCATCCGAAGCAAGCTTCCTAACGTTATTGGTGGTGTTTGTTCCAATGAAGAAACATTGAGTAAATTAATTAAGGCTATAAATATTAGTCTACTTTTGGATGAAGTAAACCTGCAGTGGGGCTACTCCTGACTGTTGAATTAGGTGATCTGAAAAATTAGAGCACACAACTCCCTGTAGCAGACTAATTTCTGAGAACCATTGAGTTACTTTTTAAGCTTGTTCGAATTCTCTGTCCATTACCAAATGGCATGATTGTGTAGAACTGCAGTAGTGAAAATGCCCCCACTTCCATAGTTTAAGGCTGGGTTTACAGTAGAACACGCAGCGGCTCACAGCAGGAGTCGGGTGTGTCTCCATTCACCATTTTAGGTCTGCTTCCAGCCCAAATCCTGGCCTGAATTCAAACCCGAAACGGATCAAAAGACGCACAGGGCTGCTGTGCAATTTGCACCAGAGCCACTGTGGAGATGTGTGAACCGACTCATCACAATCTCTTGCTATGGGAATTGGATGCAGGGAAAAACACATCCAATTCGCATAAGTGTGAACCCAGCCTTAATGTTTTTAGAGCAGTGCCAGTGCCTTCTCATATGTTGAGAACTCTACAAAGGAATATTAGACTTCTAGACCTGGAGTTTCCAAATTAATTATTGTCCAGCTGAGGTAGAGGGAACCTCACCATACCGACTTAAAATAGAATTACTGGTTTACTATTACTGTAAATAGGTTGTTCGGGCCAAGGTGGCCCAAACAAATTATTTTCATGGCAGAACAGTCTGGCTGCTGTAGTAGCTTTAACTCTGTACAGTAAACAGCGTTGTGCTGTTGGGTATAGATCAAGTCGGTCTTAACGCATACCTGCCATACAGGAGAGACCTTGTATTTTTATCAATGCATATAAGGCTTCCTTTGATTGGCCAAGGTGGAGAGGCAGATGGATAATGTCACAATCACCACCTCTGCCAATAATAGAAAGCAGTGTTTTTATTGGTAAAAATACAAGGCTTCTTCTATTCGGCAACAGAGACAAAGTGTCTCATGCATGCTGCTATATAGCTAATGCTTCTACAGTCTTTTACAGCAGTCAGACCATTCTGGCATGGAAATATTTTTTTTTAGGCCAGCTTGGCCCAAACAGACTATTTACTGTACAGTAATAGTAAACCTAGAATTCTTTAAAGCTTTTTGTTAAATTAAATTGCCTGTGGCAAGAAACGGTTTAAAGGAGAAGTTCTAAGTTCACCTTTTGAGCATGTTACACTAGTATATAGGGTGTAACATGTTTCAGCAGCCCTCCTTCCCTTTGACACCAGGCGTGGGTTCCTCTCCCCACAGCTCCTGTTATATTTACAGTTGGTGCAGCTGTGCAGCAGCGATCTGTGAATGAATAATCTACAAGACCCAACTTCCACTGCCGCAGACAGCTTGTAGTTCTCAATGGTATACCAGCATGCTGATCAGCATGCTCATTGTTCATTCACTCCTCCTCTAGCTTTGAAGCTTGAGGGAGAGTGTGCAGGAGCTAGACATTGCACCCATTATCCAGGGTGCAATGCTTTGCAGAATCTTGTGTAAAAAAATAAAATAATAAATGCACATTTTTATACCTGCAAAAATATGTGCATTTATTAATATATATAGTTGAAGGGGAACTTCTTTAGGCCCATAACACATAGCAAATGTATGGTGATCTTTCTTTCCCAGCTTATGTAAAGCAATATTTTGAATGTAAAATTCACTGATCAAAAAAAGATTTTTTATTTTATAATTTTAGGTCCTGCATTAATCTCTGAGGGTAAGGGGGGGGTTGTGAAGTGGGGGTTCTCCCGCACCCTCTCCTCCAGAGTCCATCTCTGATTTTCCTGCAGCTATTTCTGAACATTGAGCTGAGGAAAATGAGGATTGCGCATTCTGTTTTTGGACCAGGCCATCTAAGGCCTGGTCCAGGTTGGAAGCCCCCCTTCTAAGGCCTTATTGTGGCACTCCAATGTAACCTGTCATTGCAGCCACGTCAATCTACCAGACCTGGCCTGTCTGGTCCACGGACATATCTTGGGATCCTGGTTCTACCCTGGTGCTCTTGCTTCTAGCCCTGCTCTAATGTTTTGACAAGCTAGGGGCCATTAATAACCAAATATCGCGAATGGACCTTCTTTCAATACATATGCAGAATGCCTTTTGACTCAAATGTTGGTCTGTGGAGCTTCAGTGCAAGAAAAAACGATTTCATATGCCCTTTGATGGAGAACGCTTCTTGCAAATCCCTGGACAATTTCATCAAGGAGGTCACTGAAGGGAAAGTACCCCTTATCCCCAAAAAAAGGCAAAACCTTGGTCTGGGAACCACCTGTCATTTTTTAAATCTAAGAGATCCTTTCATTTCTCCCAGTGCGCTAAGTCTAAGGCAAGCTTGGAATTCAGTTCCGCCATAAGTCCTGGGCCCAAATCCTCCAGCTTCACAAGCAAATCCTTTTCTTAATGAGGAGGTACCTCCACATCCAAAAGTGATGAAAAAATAAAGGGTGAAATTGCACTTATGGTCCAATCAAAAAGGAAAGCAGCTAGCACACCACTACATTTAAATGGTTATAAAGAATAGAAAAAACAATGTTACTCTAATCAAAATATGTATATCATCATAACAATTCTGTGCAATAAAAACAATTGATAAAGATAAAATTGGAGAGAAATCAATATGCAAAAAACATATTTTATACAATACGAACAATGGTGTTGAAAAATAACAAAACAAGGTGGATGCGCATGCAAGTGTTGTGGATAGCACAATGAGATTATTATGTGATTTTTCTTTTTCCCTATTGTGTGGTAAATTTACTTGTTTTGTTAATTTTGTGACACGATTATTAGTATTGTATACAATATATTTTTTGCATATTGATTTATCTAAATCATTTGTTTCTACTGCTCAGAATGATGATGTACATATTTTGATTAGCTACTGTGGTTTAAATGCTTGGTGTGTAGCTGCCTGCACAATGATCACCCCTATTTTGTACCACTTCAATACCGGGCCTATTCTAGCACTTCTCTCCTACATGTACAAATCATCATTCTTTTGCTAGAAAATTACTCAGAACCCCCAAACATTATATATGTTTTTTTAGCAGACACCCTAGGGAATAAAATGACGGTCATTGCAACATTTTTCTTGCACGATATTTGCGCAATAATTTTTCAAACGCCTTTTTAAAAAAAAAAAATGGTTTCATGAATTAAAAAATAACAAAACAGTAAAGTTAGCCCAATTTTTTGGGAAAATATGAAATATGATGTTACGCCGAGTAAATGGATACCTAATATGTCACACTTTAAAATTGCGCACACTCATGGAATGGCGCCAAACTTCAGTACTTAAAAATCTCCATAGGCGACGCTTTAATTTTTTTTACAGGTTACCAGGTTAGAATTACAGAGGAGGTCTAGTGCTAGAATTGTTGCATGCGCTCTAACACACGCGGCCATACCTCACATGCGTGGTTTGAACGGCGTTTACATATGTGGGCGACTTACGTGTGCATTCGCTTCTGATCGCGAGCTACTGGGGACAGGGGCGTTTGAATTTTTTTTTATTATTATTTATTTATTTTTTTTACTTTTTTTTTTTTTTTTTTTTTTTACAATTATTTTACTTTTTTTTTTTTTTGATCACTTTTATTCCTATTACAAGGAATGTAAACATCCCTTGTAATAGGAATGTGTGTGAAAGGTCCTCCTTATTGAGAGATGCAGGGTCAATAAGACCCCACATCTCTCCTCCAGGCTGGAAAGCACGAGATCAGTGAAATTTTTTTCTCTGATCTCATACTTACAGCCGCAATGGCGGCTTTGTTTACATTTGAGGCCCGGGCGTGACGTCATCACATCGCGCCCGGGCCTCCGACGATCATAGAGATGACTGGTGACCATCTAGTCACCAGTCATCTCTATGCTCATCACGTGACCCACCAACGGCGCCGGAAGATTCGCTCCGGGTCCCCGATCGCACGGGAGAGCCCGGAGAAGCACCGGATGGCGGCGGGAGGGGGGGATGTCCCCTCCCGCCGCCTATAAGAACGATCAAGCGGCGGAACCGCCGCTATGATCATTCTTATGGTGCACAGAATCGCCGGCCCAAGAAAAGGATATCTGAATGATGCCTCTAGCTGCAGGCATCATTCAGATATCCCCCTACAAAGCCGAGGACGTCATATGACGTCCACCCAAGATGGGAGATCCCATCTGTGGACGTCATTTGACTATGGCTGGGTAAGGAAGTGGTTAAAGGGGATAATCTAAACATAAATCAAGTGTATGCGGGCGGCAGTGCTATATTATTTCATGACCTTTCGTGTGCTAGTATTTGTGAACAAATAAAAGTGCTTTGTGTCCGTTAGTCAATTCATATATCAAACACACATAGAAATACCGTATGTATGAAGTGCTCCGTGCCTGTTAACAAATCACTACCAATTCTATCCAACCACAATAAAGTCCATAAACATATAATGTCCGTTGTGCTTTAAAGTACTGCAGAAATAGCAATCTGTGATCTGTGTGAAGACTCATTTTGTTTCCACACTCACCAGATCAGGATAACATAAGCGCTTTGTATAAAAACCACAGCTTTTCCATTAGTTATCCCTGCTGCTTTCATTTTTGGGGAGTAAATAATTGCTGGATATCCTGTTGACTTTTGCTCCCACTTATGACTGTTATGGGCAAATGGGTAGCATAAACGCTTAGTGGTTATTTCATAGATGGATTTGATGAAATTGTATTGCAGTTTTGCCATGCGGTATGTCTGTGTACAAATAATGCGCAGCAGAGTTCTTCTTTAGGATTTTTAATAAACAAACTTCTTTAAATGACATGAATGGAGACGACATTGTGATATTAATTGGAATTGTATGAATAGTAATAATAGTAATTCTAATTTCTGTGTTTTCTTTCTTCCTGGGAGACTGCTGAATACCTCTTTTCAGTATTGACTAGGAGGCTTGAGCTTTGTGCCCTGCAGTGAGGAACATTGGCACTGTGGAAATCACAGTCATTCAGAGAGTGTGAAATTGCTGCTGACAAGGATCCTTGCTTTATTTTACTGCACAATTGAAATGTGCCATTTTAAGTTATGCTTGGTTATTTTTTAACCTCCTTTTTTTAATGTCTTGTGTCATTAAAAATACAGTTCCACGTTTGATGTGTGTAAAATGTAACTACAGGACCTAGACCTTTCCAAATATGGGTGTAAAGTTGAACTCAAAACACCTCTTTCCTTTCCCCATCAGTATATTTCTGATAATAATGAATCATTAATAAGAAGTATAACTGATAGTAAAAAATATTACTGCAACATGTCAACACTTTGTGCATTAGTAATCTGCCAAAATGTATAGTCTTATTTTATGCAGAAATAGTCATGTATTTTGTGGAAGAACCTTTTGTAACGGGATATCAGCTTTTACCCGTAGGGTGTAATGATGAATTCAAGTATGGATATTTTATATATGGTTACATTGGTCCATCTTGGACCAATGATAGATATCGATGCCACCCCCCCCCAAGTGATCTCACCTTGCATCCAGGTCCTGTGCTGAGTGGTTGGCTTACTGCGTCCTGAACGCAGGAGGCCAGCCGCTCGGTACGCAATAGAGAATGCTTTGCATTTTCTGAATGATTGCAAGGCACTCTCTAAGTGGATGAGGTGAGAAGGCAGGGTGGGCGATGGTCACGCTTTCTACCTCCAAAATATCAATACCTGGAATTCCTCTGTAGTTTAGTCATAGCCACCCTCGTGGTGGTTGTGGGACCTCAGAGGGAAGGGGGCTCATTAGGGGACCCTACAATCTGATATCATTAATTTAGCTCTGGAGTGAGACTAACTATTCCAGAGCCCATCTTTTTTCCTATCTTAACAATCTGACACTGCTTTTATCTAGAAATGTAGTGTAACTAGAGACAACATGCTGTTTCCTCCAGTGATCACTACAAGCATGCCCTTCACTGACACTAAGCTATGTAGTATGCCATTTTCACTTCCTCTCAGTTTTGGTCAGTGAGAAAGTTTCCTGCTACTCAACACTGTTGGAACTATCACCCAAATGACGTGAAACCATTCGCATATACAGAGTGTATACCAAGTCACCTATGCAAAATAAGTGTGTACTACAAAATTTTTTCTCTTTCGTTCATGGACGGACACCGCATCTTATTCTTGACATTAGGGTATTAGCCTTCTATCAGGAGAGGACTAGGCAGAAAAGCATGTCAAGTGTTAAACATACATCAACACTGTACAGTACCGCCCTGGGGGAGGTCCCTCTAGGTACAACCCCTCTCCCTGCATCATGCAGCTCAGTTTTTTTCTGCCTAGCATAGGAGAAGGACCTGGCTCCCGGTGGGCCCCTGGTCCTGTGGATTTTTTCTATTTTTTTTTCTACTTTTTGATCCTGAGATCTACTATCAACTGCCGACTGGGTGACAGACTGGATCCCAGATCCTTGTAGTCCCCCCAGTTTTGGCCATCGAGCGTGGGCCGACCTTTAGCTACGCGCTGGGTCGTCCATGACATGCCCCGTTGCTCCAGGGGTGGCCGGTGAGCTACATACTCCGGGGCACACATATGACCGGGGCTATATGTCCGTGTCAGTGTGCCGGGCCGACAGCCATGCCGTAACCGCGCGGATGTTGGGTCTGTCAGGAATGCCTTCAGCTAGTCCACGCAGGACAGGTAAGCAGCAGTTCCCCCTGCTCCAGCAGGAAGGAACAAGCTGGGCATTCCCGGGGAGGTTGATTAGGGGGTTCCTGCCCATCCTTTCTTCTCTCCCTTCCTTCCCTCTTCCCCATGCTCTGTGGTAGCTGGGCCTGCTGTGTACTGACCGGGGGTCCTCTGGGGGGGCTCAGTGTCCTGGCGGGGGGCTGCGCTGGGTGTCTGGGTCCGCTCTCCATGTAAGGCGTGTCTGGTGCCATGGGAGGGCCTCCGTGCTGAGGCCCAGCGTTTTCGCAGCCATTGCTTCTTTTTTTTTCTCAGACACGTTTTGGCTGCCATTTTGGCGGCACCCGGCGCCATTCTCTTGTGGCCGCGCTGGGTTTTTAATGCTGTGGAGCGGCGGCCATTTTCTTGTAGTCTGCGCGGTTTTTATACAAGGGTGCTCGGCGGCCATTTTCTTGTAGTCACCAGCTTAGTTTTTGTCTCTAGCGGTGGAAGTGGTCCTTCTGGACGGCGGGAACAACACAGGACACCTCAGGCACAGGAAGACACTGCAGCCATACCAGATGGAAGGCATGTGGGGAGAGAAGATGGCGGCACTGTGCAGTTACCTGGGTCGGTGAGTCCTCTGGGGGGGGGCCCCTCAGTCGGAGCAGCTAGGTGGGTGGAATTTTTTTGTGTGCCTTGCCTTGGTCCCTGTGGAGGTCATGCAAGTGTGTCTGCATAGCGTCAGAAGCTGGCATTTTCTTCCTCAGACATCCCTGTGGTTACGAATGGGTGCCCCTACACTTGCAGTGCCTATGGACACCTTGTCAGGGATCCTCGAATCCCTTATTGCCAGGGTGGAAGCGGTGTGCTGGGGATAAAAACGCCCCCTCCCCCCACCATCTTCTGGGAGAAGTTCTGATTCAGATTCTGGTCTTGCTGTGGCAAATGTCCCCTGCTCTGACATGTCGGAAGATGATGGTCAGGACCTTTTCGGACAGTGCGGAACAGCTCCCTCGCTTCTTCCGTGTCCGGGTCAGCGCAAAAAGTCGCCGGTGGAGCACTTATCACCGGGTGCGGGATCCCCAATAAGATGGAGGATATGGCAAGGGCATCTATTAAGGTGCCAGTCCCTTCTGGGTCCCACAGGCCGGCCCGCACCGCTAGGTTACCCTACCTAGCTTATTTGGTAAGTTATATGCTAAGAATGGGAACGGCCGCAGCATTCCAAAAAATCGCATGTCTGTCCGTTATCCCTTGGAGTGTTTTCCTGAAAATGGACATCTCCGATGGGGCCCTCCGATATCCAGGGAATTACCTCAATTACGGCAGTAGGTACCCCTGTTCATTAAGGACCCTGCAGACAGGAGGACCGAGGCAGTGGCCCGGTCCTTGTTCTTGGTATTGTGGTCAGCGTTGCGGCCACTGTTGGCCCCCGACCCTGGTGTCCCTGACGCTCCCTTAATAGGCAAAGATTGCTGCACTGTGTTTGGAATAGCAACAGGCTTCCCCGGTCTGCATAACAGTGGACCAGTTGGTGCATGGCCTTAAGTATATCTGCAATGCGGCCTTAGATACTACCCCTGGCTGTCCAGTACATCAGTATCTGCGGTGGGGCTACGCCGCATGATTTGACTGAAATGCTGGTCTGCGGACCGGACGTCCAAGGAGGCTCTGGCGAAGTGCCCTGCCAGGGTTAGAGGCTTCTGGAGCCTCGCAGGATGACATTATTAACCACTTCCCTACCGGGCACGAAAACCCCCTTCCTGCCCAGCCATTTTTCAGCTTTCAGCGCTGTCACCATTTGAATGATAATTGCGCGGTCGTGCGACGTGGCTCCCAAACGAAATTTGCGTCCTTTTTTTCCCACAAATAGAGCTTTCTTTTGGTGGTATTTGATCACATCTGCGGTTTTAATTTTTTGCGCTATAAACAAAAGAAGAGCGTCCAGTTTGAAAAAAAAAACACTATTTTTTACTTTTTGCTATAATAAATATCCATTTAAAAAAAAAATAATTAAATTTTCCTCAGTTTAGGCCGATACGTATTCTTCATCTTTTTGGTAAAAAAAAATCGCAATAAGCGTTTATTGATTGGTTTGCGCAAAAGTTATAGCGTCTACAAAATGGGGGATAGATTTATAGCATTTTTTTTTTATTTTTTTTTACTAGTAATGGCGGCGATCTGCGATTTTTATTGTGACTGCGATATTGCGGCGGACAGATCGGACACTTTTGACACATTTTTGGAACCATTCACATTTATACAGCAATCCCGGCTATAAAAATACATTGATTACTGTATAAATGTGACTGGCAGGGAAGGGGTTAACACTAGGGGCGAGGAAGGGTTAAATGTGTTTCCTAGATGTGTTCTAACTGTGGGGGGAGGGGACTGACTGGAGGAGATGACCGATGGTTGTCCCTATGTACAAAGGGACACACCATCGATCTCTTCCTGACAGGACGTGGATCTGTGTGTTTACACACACAGATCCACTTTCCTGCTCGGTTACTGGGCACGCGCATCGGGTCCCCAGCAACGTGCACCCGCCCCCTAGCTCTTTTTAAAGGCAGGACGTCATATGACGTCCTGTCAGAACGAGAGAGTCTTCCGCCCGCCGTCATTTGACGGTGGGCGGTAGACAAGTGGTTAAACCTGTCATTTGGGGTGAGAACGCGGTGCTCCCACAAATTCCAAAAAGGTATGGCGCCAAGCCGTAGGCCAGGGCCCTCCTTTTTTTCGCTCGCATCGTTTTTTTTCCTTTCGCCGGGCCCGCAGGTATGCGTTCCCAGGCCGACAGGGTGCCCGCTAAGGGACTAAAGTATCCCTGTTTCTCGCAAGCAAAACATGCCTGCGAGCAAATATGCAGCGGCATGGAGGTTTGCCCCCGCCCATCTATGGGGTGGGGGGCCATCCTCATGAGTTTGCAGCTCGGTGGACCTCCCTACTTCCGACTAGTGTGTCTGTGAAGTGGTTTCATCTGGGTACAAGAGTGAGTTTTTTCTCTTGTCCATCAAAGGACTGATTTTTTCTTCCAAGCTTCATCCCCTTCTGGGTTGCCGGGCAGCCTTGTTTGGGGCTGTGCAGGACCTGCTTATCCGCAGGGGATAGTACCTGTGCCAAAAAAAGTTTTCAAGGAATCTACAGTCTGTTTGTAGTCTCAGAGAAGGTAGGGGTCGGTCCGGTCCTGGATCTCAAGACCCTCAACAGCTTTGTGAAAGCACAAAGGTTCAGGATGGCAGCTTGTCACTTTGTGCTTGCTGCACTACATCCGGGAGATTTTTTTGCTACCATACCCCATATGCGTCAGGCTTTTGCGGTTTGCAGTCTGGGATGAGCACTACTAGATGGTGGCTCTCTCTTTTGGCCTGGCGTCAGCACCGGGAGTTTCTTCAGGGAGCTCACTCCGATCCTGGCCTTGCTGAGGCAACAAGGGATTGCAATCATGGGCTATTTGGTCGATCTCCGTCTAAAAGCAGCTTCCGCCTCAGAGGGAGGATGTGGCGATCGCCAGGCTGACTCTTCGGGAGTTTGGGTTGGGTCCTGAACCTCCAGAAGTCGGTGTTGGTGCCGACTCCACATCTGGAATACCTGGGTTCGATCTGGACTCCTCAAAGGCGAGAGTCTTTTTCTTCCTTCGCAAGCTGCAGTCTCTTCAGACTGCGGTACATTGGTGGGCGTCACGCTGGCGGTGGTCACTGTGCTTTTGCATGCGATTCCTGGGTTTTCATGGTAACCACCTTCAAGGCGGTCCCGTGTGTTTGAATCCACATTCAAGTTTGCAAACTGAGATCCTGTCGACATAGGACACATTTCCATTGTCCCTGGATTGTCATATCCGGGTGAGCCGGCTACTCAGGGATTCCCTGATCCGGTGGCTGAGGTCTCCGGCTTTTCAGTCCGGGAAGTCCTTTCCTTTTTGTTGGACGACACAGGGTTGCTGGACACAGGAAGTACCCCACCTGCCGATCAGGGTGCTCCTTCGGGCGTTCAGGCGGTGCCTCTCCACTTGGTCACGGAGGCTGCAGGAACGTCCAGTCAGGATCAAGTTGGACAACGCCACAGCGGTGGCATATGTCACCCATCGAGGGGGAACAAGTCGCCCCGGCTGCTGCATGCTGTCGCTCACGTCCTGTGGGAGCAGGGAAAAAATGTGCTGGCTCTATCGCCCGCATACAGTCTGGGCCATGGACTATGGTCTCTACACCCGGAGGTGTTTCGACTCCTCTACTGGAGATGGGCATCGCCTGATGGGGATCTCCTGGCTTCTCGACTCAATCGGAGGGTTTTGAGGTTGTGGCCAGGATCGAAGATTCCTGGGAGGACGCGTCAGATGCGTTTGTGGTCCTGTGGGGACAGTATCGGCTCTGTATGCCTTCCTCCCAAAAAAATACTCTTCCTCATCTGCTCACAGAGTAGAGGCTGAGGGGATTTCGAGTAGTCTACTTGCCCCAGATTGATTCCGGCGTCCATGGTACGCCGCTTTAGTGCGATTGGTGGCGGATGTTCCTTGGCAGCTGCCAATGCGAGAGGACCTTGTATCGCAAGGTCATACATTTCATCCTGCTTGCAGTCACTGGCCTTCAGGACATGGCTGTTGACAGTCGGATACTAAGTGACTAGCCCATCGGTTTTGGTGCTTCCACCATGCTGAGGGCACGGAAGTCATCTTTTCGGATGATTTACCATCGCACTTGGAGGGCCTACATCCCTAGGTGTGGAGATGGAGTGGCGTTCACGTACATATTCGGCTTCCAGGATCCTGCTGTTTTTTGACAGCGTGGAGTGGTTAAAAGACTTGCTTTTCTCTCCATTGAGGGGCAGATATCAGCCTTGGCTCGTTTTCTTCCACGACTCTTGGCGGCTCATTCACTGGTGGGTACGTTTTGTCCCAGGGGTTCCACATGTGGCCCCTCTGGTTCAATCACTGCTGCCTTTGTGAGATTGAATCTGGTACCCTGGGTGTTTTCAGAAACCACCTTTTTTAAAGTACATAGAGAGATTCCCCTGTTGGCACTCTCTTGGTAAGTAGCTTTTGGGTGGCTGTTGCCTCTACCAGAGGGTTATTGAGTTGGTGGCCTTGTCTTGCAAGTCTCCCTACTCATCCAAAAGGATAAAGCGGTGCTGCGTCCACAGCCTTTGTCTCTACCTGAGGTTTGTTTTGGCTTTTTTCTCAAAATGTGGACATTGTGCTTCATCCTTGTGTCCTCGGCCATCGCATTCCGAGAGGTTGCTTTCCTTGAGCTTGGTACAAGCTCTGTGGGTGTATCTGTCTGCTACGACTCAGTTTCGGAGGTCAGACTCACGGTTTGTGTCAGCGACTGGTCCAAAGAAAGGCCTGGCGTTCTCATCGGCCACAGTGTCTCGGTGGATCAGACAGATTGTAATTCAGGTCTTTGCCCTTAAAGGGCGGGCGCCTCCCTTTCCGGTCACGGCGCATTCGACCAGGGCAATAGGTGCCTCCTGGATTTTCCAACATCAAGCGTCGGTCTCACAGGTGTGTAAGGCGTCGACCTGGTCGTCCGTTCACACTTTCACTATGTTTTACTTGGTTGACCAGCATGCGTCTGCGGATGCCTGCTTCGGCTGCAAGATTTTGCAGGCGGTTGGTTAAGGTTGCAACTCCTCTGTTGAGGAGCTCTGTTTGTTTGAGGTGAAGTTGGTTTGATTGCTGTTCCCACCCCTCGTTTTTGACACTGCTTGGGGACGTCCCCAATGTCAAGAATAAGATGCTGTGTCCGTCCATGAACAAAAGAGAAAATGGGATTTTTGTACTCACCGTAAAATCCTTTTCTCTGAGTTCATGGGCGGACACAGCACCCACCCCTCTTTTTATATGTTTGTACTGCTTTTTGACAAACTGAGCTGCATGATGCAGGAAGAGGGGTTGTACCTAGAGGGACCACCCCCAGGGCGGTACTGTACAGTTTTGATGTATGTTTAACAATTAACATGCTTTTCTGCCTAGTCCTCTCCTGATAGAAGGCTAATACCCTAATGTCAAGAATAAGATGCTGTGTCCGTCCATGAACTCAGAAAAGGATTTTACGGTGAGTACAAAAATCCCATTATTTTTACTTGCAGTACTTCAACAAAATAAAAAAGACATACGTAAGGGTGCATATATTTACCAAAGTAACATGATTCCATTGTAATTTGTAGGTACATAATCCAGTCAGCCAGTACTATTAGCAGTAGAACATAGTAATCAATATTTAGCAACGTAAAAAAGGAAAAATACTGTGTAAAACTATATGAAGGATGCAATTGACATAATTTTGCAGGCTATTTCTTTATCATCCTTCAGCTTTTTATTTTTTTTGTTTGTATTCTGTTGCAGTTACTTGAAGGAAGCTTTGCGAGAGAGGTCAGCCATGAAGTTGATGGACTCATCTTTCAGCCTATTGGAGTAAGTTGAATATAACTTGCTGCAAATTATTTGTAATGGAATAATAACTGCATGTGTTTTCAAGTCAATCTAAAAGTCAGGCTTCTATTAAATGACAGCACATTAATCACAACCAAGATATAATGTCACTTAGCTTAACCACCTCAATACAGGGCACTTAAACCCCCTTCCTGCCCAGGCCATTTTTCAGCTTTTAGCGCTGTCACACTTTGACAATTGCGCGGTCATGCAACACCGTACCCAAATTATTTTCCCCACAAATAAGAGTTTTCTTTTAGTGGTATTTTATCACCTCTGCGGTTTTTATTTCTTGCGCTATAAACAAAAGAAGAGTGACAAGTTTGAAAAAAAACTAAAAAAAATATATATTTTTTTAATAAACGCAATAAGCGTATATTGATTAGTTTGCGCAAAAGTTATAGCGTCTACAAAATAGGGGATAGATTTATAGCATTTTTATTATTATTTTTTTCCTGGTAATGGCGACAATCTGCAATTTTTATCCTGACTGCGATTTTGCGGTGGACATATCGGACACACTTGACGCTATTTTTGGACCATTTTCATTTATACAGCAATTAGTGCTATAAGAATGCACTGATTACTGTATAAATGTGACTGGCAGGGAAGGGGTTAACACTAGGGGGTGATCAAGGGGTTAAATGTGTATCCTAGGTAGGGATTCTTACTGTGGGGGGAGGGGACTCAAGAAGAGGAGACCGATCTGTGTTCCTCTTTACTGGGAACACACCATCAGTCTCCTCTCACCTGACAGGACGTGGATCTGTGTTTTTACACACACACAGATGCACGGTCCTGCTCTGTTACAGGGCAATCGCGGGTGCCCGGCGGCCATCGTGGCTGCCGGGCACGCGCATTGCTTCCCGAGTGATGCGGCAGGCGCGTGCACGCCCCCCCCTAGAGGGCCGAGAAGCCAAGGACGTCATATGACGCCCGGCCAGAATGAGAGCCGCACCGCCCAGCCGTTTGACGGCCGGCAGGCGGCAAGCGGTTAAAGGCAATGTACACTTTCATATGTTTTTGTTGTAATTGGGTATCAGTGTAGTTACATTCCCTATGCTGTTTGCCTTACCTTGTAATGATGGGCTCACATATTGTGGATGCAGTTTGTAGTGCCATGGTTGCTCGATTCCCCTATCTCTATGTATTCATTTACACAAACAAACCTGCTGATGCCAGAATGCAAGGATTTTCTCTACTATAGGCTGTGTGTATAGGGAAACAAGTGAAACTGCATGATCAATGTACATCTTATCCTGGTGAAAAACACAAGGTGCAGGTAGGAAAGTTTACAATGCCTTTTTAATATAGGTTTATGGAATATGTAATATATATATTATATAATATAGGCTAATGGAATAAATTGTTACCTAAAAGAAATGAAACCAAACAAAACCAAAAAATTTTATAAACGATCGTGTGGCACTCATTTAGACCTTTAACATCATATATTCCACAGTCACCCAGGAGATGAAGGTGAACTTGCTTCCATACCATCAAAGCCTTGCACATATTAAAGCGGAGTCCCACCCAAAAATTGAACTTCCGCTTTTTGGAACCCTCCCCCCCTCCGGTGTCACATTTGGCACCTTTCCGGGGGGAGGGGGTGCAGATACCTGTCTAAGACAGGTATTTGCACCACTTCCGGGTATTGACTCCTGCCGGAAGTCACACCCCTTTGCGTCACCCTCCTGCTGTCTTCTGGGAAAAGCACTGTTCCCAGGAGAGAGCGGGGACCAGTGACAGCGCGCCACGCTACTCGTGCATGCGCAGTAAGGAACCGGGCACTGAAGCCGCAAGGCTTCACTTCCTGATTCTCTCACCGAGAATGGCAGCGGCAGGATCCGAGGACCGAGCGACTGCTCGACCTCGTCTGCCGACATCGCGGGCACGCTGGATAGGTAAGTGTCCATTTTTTTTTTAAAGTCAGCAGCTGCAGTATTTGTAGCTGCTGGCTTTAAAAAAAAAAATTGGGGCGGAACCTCCGCTTTAATGAGAAAACTATCTTAACCACTTAAGCCCCGGACCATTTTGTTACTAAAGGACCAGGCCCCTTTTTGCGATTCGGCACTGCGTCGCTTTAACTGACAATTGCGCGGTCGTGCGACGTGGCTCCCAAACAAAATTTACGCCTCCTTTTTTTCCCACAAATAGAGCTTTCTTTTGGTGGTATTTGATCACCTCTGCGGTTTTTATATTTTGCACTATAAACAAAAATAGAGCGACAATTTTGAAAAAAATGCAATTACTCTTTCGTTCATGGATGGACACATCTTAATCTTGACATTAGGTATTGGCCTTCTTTCAGGAGAGGACTAGGCAGAAAACATGTTAATGTGTTAAAACATCAAAACTGTACAGTACCGCCCAGGTGGGCAGTCCCTCTGGGTACAACCCCTCTTCCTGCATGCAGCAGCTCAGTTTTTTTTCTGCCTAGCATAGGAGAAGGACATAACTCCCTGTGGGCCAATTGGTCCTGGAGTTTTTTTACTTTTTTTTTCTATTTTTTGATCCTGAGATCTACTATCAACTGCCGACTGGGTGACAGGCTGGATCCCCGATCCTTGTAGTCCCCCCCAGTTTTGGCCATCGAGCGTGTGCTGACCTTTAGCTATGCGCTGGGTCGTCCACGACATGCCCCGTTGCTCCAGGGGTGGCCGGTGAGCTATATGCTCCGGGGCACACATATGACCGCGTCACAGTGTCCCGGGCTGACAGTCATGCCATAACCGCGCGGACGTTGGGTCTGTCAGGAATGCCTTCAGCTAGTCCATGCAGGACAGGTAAGTAGCAGTCCCCCTGCTCCGGCAGGGTGGGCACGGCTGGGCATTCCCGGGGGGGGGGTCGATTAGGGGGGTCCCACCCTTCTTTTCCTCTCTCCCTGTCCTCTCCCTCCTTCCCATGCTCTGTGGGGCTGGGCCTACTGTACTGACCGGGGGTCCTCCGGGGGGCTCTGTTTCCTGGTTGGGGGCTGTGCGGGGTGCCCAGGGTTCGCTCTCCATGGGGGGTGTTGTCCGGCGCCATGGGGGGGCCTCCGCGCTGAGGCCCAGCGTGTTCTCTTCTTCCCTCAAACGCTCGGCGGCCATTTTGACGGCGCCATTTTCTGGTGGCCACGCTTGTATTTAAGGCTGGGAAGCGGCGCCCATTTTCTTGTAGTCCCGGCTTGGTTTTTGCCTCTAGTGGTGAAAACGTCCCTTCTGAATGGCGCGATCAGCACGGAACACCTCAGGCACAGGAGTATACCACAGCCCTGCCTGATAGGAGGCATATGGGGAGAGCGGATGGCGGCGCTGACAGCACCTGCATCAAAGTGGTGAGTCACCTAGGGGGGGGTCCCTCGGTCTGAGCAGCTAGGGGGGTGGACTTTTTGTGCCTTGCCTTGGTCCCTATGGGTGTCAGGCAAGTGTGGGTTGCATGGCGTCAGAATCTGGCATTTCCTTCCCTGATATCCCTGCGGTGGCAACCGGTGCCCTGTACCTGGGGTTCTTATGGACACCTTGTCGGTAGTCCTGGAGTCCCTTATACCAGGGTGGAAGCGGTGTGCAGGCGCAAGGGGGGTAAAAACGCTCCCTCCCCCCACCACCACCTTCGGGGAAGAGTTCTGATTCAGACTCGGGCCTTGCTGTGGCAGATGTCCCCTGTTCTGACCTGTAAGAGGACGCAAACCAGGACCTTTTCGGACTGTGCATAACGGCGTTCTCGTTTGCTTCCGTGTCTGGGTCAGCGCTAAAAAAGGCGCTTGTTGGAGCATTTATCACCGTGTGCGGGTTCCCCAATAAAATGGAGGTTACGGCGAGGGCATCTATTAAGGTGTCGGCCCCTTCTGGGTCCCACAGGCCGGCCCGCACTGCTGGGAGGTTTCCCTACATAGCTTAGGGGATAAGTTTCCTTACCAAGACTGGGAACGGCCGCAGCATCCTGAAAAATCACATGGCTGTCCGTTGTCCCTTGAGGAATGTTTCCTGTTAAAGGACATCTCCCCCGATGGGGTCCCCCGGTATCCTGGGTATTCCATGACTCCGGTGGACGGGACCCCTGTTTTTTAAGCCCCCTGCTGACGGGAGGGCCAAGGCGGTGGCCCGGTCCTTGTTCAGGGTGGTCGCGACCCTGGGGTCACTGATGCTTCCTTTATGGGCAAAGATTTGCTGCACCGTGTTTTGGATAGCGACAGGCTTCCCCCGGTCTGCATGATAGCGGACCAGTTGGTGCATGGCATTAAGTATGTCTGCAATGCGGCTTTAGATACAGCTCCCTGGCTGTCCAGTGCATCAGTATCTGCGGTGGGGCTACGCTGCATGATTTGACTGAAAGGCTGGTCTGCGAACCAGACGTCCGAGAAGGCTCTGGTGGATTTGCTCGGCCAGGGTTAGAGGCTTGGAAACCTTGTTGGATGACCTTATTAAATATGTCATTTGGGGTGAGAGCCCAGTGCTCACACAATTCAAAAAAGGTAAGGAGCCACACCGTAGGCCAGGGCCCTCCTTTTTTTTCCTTACGCCGGGCCCGCAGGTCAGCATTGCCAGGCCGACAGGGTGCCCGCTAAGGGACTAATAAGTATCCCTGTTTCTCGCAGCAAAACATGCCTGCGAGTAAATCTGTGGCGACATGGATATTTTTTTGCCCCTGCTCAGCTATTGGTTGGGGGGGGTCACCCTCGAGAGTTTGTGGCTCGGTGGCCCTCCCTACTTTCCGACCAGTGGGTCTGTGATATGGTTTCATGGGGTACAAGATGGAGTTTTTCTCTTCTCCACCAAGCACATTTTCTTTCTCTCCAAACTTCATCTCCTTTCGGCTCGCCGGGCCACCTTGTTTGGGGCAGTGCAGGACCTGCTGATGCGCAGGGTGATGGTGCCTGTGCCGGCGCCGAAAAGATTTCAAGGATTCAACTCCGATCTGGTTGTAGTCCCAAAGAAGGGAGGAGTTGGTCCGGTCCTGGATCTCAAGACCCTCAACAGCTTGTGAAAGCACATGGGTTCAGGATGGCAGCTTTTCGCTCTGTGGTCGCTGCACTCCATCCGGGGGTAGTTTCTACCATCCTTGGACTTCAAGGACACATTTATTGCAGTCCCCATATGCGTCAGGCATCAGAGGTTTCTGCAGTTTGCAGGCTGAGATGAGCACTACAAAATGGTAGCTCTCCCTTTTGGCCTGGCGTCGGCACCAGGAGTCTTTTCCAAGGTGCTCGCCCCCGATCCTGGCCTTGCTGAGGCAGCAAGGGATCGCAATCAGGGGCTATTTGGTCGATCTCCGTCTGAGAGCAGCTTCCACCTTAGATTTAAGGGTGGATGTGGAGATCGCCAGTCAGACTCTTCGGGAGTTTGGTTGGGTACTGAACCTCCAGAAGTCTGTGTTGGTGCCGTCTCAACGCCTGGAATACCTGGGCTCGATTCTACACTCCTGGGAGGCAAGAGTTTTTTTCTCCCTTCGCAAGTTGCAGATTCTTCAGACTGGTCACTGTACTTTTGCATGCGAGTCCTGGGTTTCATGGTGGCCACCTTTGAGGCGGTACCGTGTGTTTAAATTCCACACTCGAGTCTTGCAAACGGAGATCCTGTCTACATGGGACACATCTCCATTGTCCCTGGATTGTCAAATGCCCTTCTGTCCGGGAAGTCGTTTCCATTTCACTGGACGGTAATCACGGCGGACTACAGCCTGACCGGTTGGGAGGGAGTTTATGCGTACAGTCGACACGGGGTCGCTGGGCGCAGGGAGAATCACGCCTGCTGATCTCTGTGCCTTCAGGCGATCAGGTGGTGCCCCTCCACATGGTCTCAGAGGCTGCGGGAATGTTCAGTCGGGATCCAGTTGGACAATGCCACGGCGGTGGCATATGTCACCCATCGAGGAGGAACAAGTCGCTCAACTGCAGCATGCTGTCGCTCACATCCTGCGGTGGGCAGAGCGGAATGTGCTGGCACTATCGCCCGCATACAGTCTGGGTGTAGAACACTGGCAGGCGGACTCCCTGAGTCGTCTGATGCTGGACCATGGTCTATGGTCGCTACGTCGGATGTGTTTCGACTTCTTTCCGGAGACAGGGATCGCCAGATGTGGATCTCCTGGCTTCTTGACTCAATCTGAAGTTTTGAGGTTTGTGGCCGGGTCCAAAGATCCCTGGGAGGATGCGTCAGACGCGTTAGTGGTCCTGTGGGGACAGTATCGGCCACGTTGGGCCTTCCTCCTGTAAATACTCTTCCTCGCCTGCTCACAGAGTAGAGGCCGAGGGGATTCCAGATTGGCTCCGGCGTCCCTGGTACTCCGCCTTAGAAGACTGGTAGCGGATGTTCCTTGGCGACTGCCAATGTGAGAGGACCTTCTAGCGCTAGGTCATACTTTTCTTCCTACTTACAGTCCCTGGACTTCATGTCTTGGCTGTTGATTGTCGGATACTGTGTGACCGAGGCCTGTCGGTTTCGGTGATTTCCACCATGCTGAGGGCACGGAAGTCATTTTTTCGGAAGATTACCATCGCACATGGAGGGCCTACATCTCTATGGGGGAGATGGAGTGGCGTTCACGTACATATTCGTTTTCCAGGATCCTGCTGTCTTTACAGCGTGGAGTGGATAAAAGACTTGCTTTTGGTCCATTAAGGGGCAGATATCAGCCTTGGCTGTTTTCTTTCAGCGACCCTTGGCGGCTCATTCACTGATGAGTACGTTTGTCCAAGGGTTTCGATATGTGGCCCCTCCGGTTCAATCACTGCTGCCTTCGTGGGATTGTATCTGGTACCCTTGGTGTTTCAGTAACCACCATTTGAAAACAGAGATATTTCCTGGTTGACACTTTATTGAAAAGTAGCTTTTCAGGTGGCTTTTGCCTCTACCAGAGGTTTTCTGAGTTGGCGGCCTTGTCTGGCAAGTCTTCCTACTTACTCTTTTCGGATGATTTACCATCGCACTTGGAGGGCCTACATCCCTAGGTGTGGAGATGGAGTGGCGTTCACATACATATTCGGCTTCCAGGATCCTGCTGTTTTTTGACAGCGTGGAGTGGTTAAAAGACTTGCTTTTCTCTCCATTTTGGGGCAGATATCAGCCTTGGCTCATTTTCTTCCGCGACTCTTGGTGGCTCATTCACTGGTGGGTATGTTTGTCCAAGGGGTTCCACATGTGGCCCCTCTGGTTCAATCACTGCTGCCTTTGTGAGATTGAATCTGGTACCCTGGGTGTTTTCAGAAACCACCTTTTTTAAAGTACATAGAGAGATTCCCCTGTTGGCACTCTCTTGGTAAGTAGCTTTTGGGTGGCTGTTGCCTCTACCAGAGGGTTATTGAGTTGGTGGCCTTGTCTTGCAAGTCTCCCTACTTACTCATCCAAAAGGATAAAGCGTTGCTGCGTCCACAGCCTTTGTCTCTACCTGAGGTTTGTTTCTGCTTTTTTCTCAAAATGTGGACATTGTGCTTCATCCTTGTATCCTCGGCCGTCACATTCCAAGAGGTTGCTTGCTTTCCTTGGGCTTGGTCCAAGCTCTGCGGGTGTATCTGTCTACTATGACTCTGTTTTCTGGGGTCAGACTCATTGTTTGTGTCTTTGACTGGTTCAAAGAAAGGCCTGGCGGTCTCGTCGGCCACCATTTCTTGGTAGGTCAGACGGATTGTAATTCAGGCTTATGCGCTTATAGGACGGGCGCCTCCCTTTCCTGTCACGGCGCATTCGACCAGGGCAATAGGTGCCTCCTGGGCTTTCCGACATCGAGCATCTGTCTCACAGGTGTGTAAGGTGGCGATCTGGTCTTCCATTCACACTTTCACCAAGTTTTACAAGGTTGACCAGCATGTATCTGCAGATGCCTGCTTCGGCCGCAAAGTTTTTGCAGGCGGCTGTTTCAGGTTGCAACTCCTCCGTTGAGGAGCTCTGTGGATGGGGGTGAAGTTGGTTTGATTGCTGTTCCCACCCTTCGATTTTGACACTGCTTGGCGACGTCCAAAATGTCAAGATTAAGATGCTGTGTCCATCCATGAACGAAAGAGAAAATGGGATTTTTGTACTCACCGTAAATTCTTTTCTCGGAGTTCATGGACGGACACAGCACCCACCCCTCCTTTTTTATGTTTGTACTGCTTTTTGCGGTACTGTACAGTTTTGATGTTTTAACACATTAACATGTTTTCTGCCTAGTCCTCGCCTGATAGAAGGCTAATACCTAATGTCAAGATTAAGATGCTGTGTCCGTCCATGAACTCAGAGAAAAGGTTTTTACGTTGAGTACAAAAATCCTCAGTTTAGGCCGATACGTATTCTTCTACATATTTTTGGTAAACAAAATCGCAATAAGCATTTATTGGTTTGCGCAAAAGTTTTATAGCGTCTACAAAATAGGAGATAGTTTGATGGCATTTTTATAAAAAAATGTTTTACTAGTAATGGCGGCGATCAGCGATTTTTTTAATTTTTAATTTTTTTTAATACAAACTAGTTTTATTGGGTATAGACAAAAAGAAAGGTACAGATAATGTCGGGATGCAACCCAAATGTCAAAGTACACACAATGCATGGTATACAAGAGAGCAGAAGCTTAATGTGGCCAGCAAAATCTAGCTCGAAATGAGCTATGGCGGGTGCGTCCCAGGATCAAATAATACCAAAACATATAAAAGTAACTAATGAAGGGCAAAAAAAGAAAAGATAAAAAATATAATTGAAAACAAACAATTAACCTACTGCTTCCTCTAAACATTTCTACTAACCCCTTCCATTATAATAATCAGGGAGAGATGTCAAATAGCCAGTAGCCACCGATGCGATCAGCGGTTTTTATCGTGACTGCGACATTAAGGCGGACACATCGGACACTTTTGACACTATTTTGGGACCAGTGTCATTTTTACAGCGATCAGTGCTATAAAAATGCACTGATTACTGTGAAAATGACACTGGCAGTGAAGGGGTTAACCTGTAGGGGGCGCTAAAGGGGTTAAGTGTGACCTAATGTGTGATTCTAACTGTAGGGGGCGTGGCTTGGCGTGTGACGTCACTGATCGTCGTTCCCTATGACAGGGAACAGACTATCAGTGACAGGCTCACTAGGAAGCACGGGGAGAGGTTTGTTCACACTTACCTCTCCCCGTTCTTCAGCTCTGTGACCCGATCGCGGGACACCGGCGGCGATCGGGTCCCGCGGTCACGGAGTACCCAATCGGGTCGCGAGCGCGACCCACGTCTGTGCATATTAAAGCGGACGTACCTGTACGCCAATATACCCAGCCGTGCCATTCTGCCAACATACATCGGCGGGCGGTGGTCGGCAAGTGGTTTAAAGTGGTTGTAAAGCCTGAATATTTTTTACCTTGGGCAAAAAATGTTTAGATGTCAGCATCCCCCTTCACCCCCACTTTTACTTACCTGAGCCCTCGTTCGATCCATAGCATGTCTACAGCTCTTCTCCCCTCACTTCCGGGTTTTGCTGGGGCTTGACAGTGATGTCAACCAAAGCCGGGAACGGGGGGAGGGGTAGAATACCGCTGTCTGTATCCGTGGACACAGCAGCTGGGCTCGGGTGTGAGCATGCACGAGTGCCCCATTGAAAACTGCTCCCATGGGGGCACTGGACAGAGGGGTGGGGCCAGCAGCACCGGCTGGGGACCCGAAAAGAGGAGGTTCGCGACCACTCTGTGAAATTCCATTGCACAGAGCAAGTACCGTGTTAACCCGAAAATAAGACCTACCTCTAAAATAAGACCTATCTCAATTTTCTAGGATGGCTGCAATATAAGCCCTACCCTGTACAGTGAAATTTTTGCCCATTCTTTGGAAAATAGCTCAAACTCTATCAGATTGGTTGGAGAGCATCTGTGAACAGCAATTTTCACGTTTTGCCACAGATTCTCAATTGGATTTAGTGCTGGACTTTGACTGGGCCATTCTAACTCATGAATATGCTTTGATCTAAACCATTCCATTGTAACTCTGTCTGTATATTTAGGGTCATTGTCCTGCTGTAGGTGAACCTCCAACCCAGTCTCAAGTCTTTTGCAGACTCAAACAGGTTTTCTTCTAATGCCTAGTACACATGTACGGTTTTCCTGGCTGACTTTTTACGGGAAAACCGAGAACCTGCTCTGTAGCTTTTTTCCCCCTACACACGGCCAGGTTTCCCGGCAGGAAAACTGCCATGAGAGCTTTGGTCGAGAATCCCGGCCGTGTGTATGCTCCACCACAGTGTTTCCCCATAGAACTGCTGGCTTAAAAATCGCCAGGAATCCCGGCAGGAAAAAAGAGAACATGTTCTCATTTTTCCCACCGGGATTTCCGGCGGTTTTCCTGTTGGGAAAACTGCGATGGAGCATACACACGGCCGGGATTCCCGCCCAAAAGCTCTCATGGCAGTTTTCCTGCCGGGAAAACCGGTCGTGTGTACGAGGCATAAGATTGCCCTGTATTTGGCTGCATCCATCTTCCCATCAACTGACCAGCTTCCCTATCCCTGCTGAAGAAAAGCATCCCCACAAAATGATGCTGCCATCACCATGTTTCATGGAAGGGATAGTGTGTTCAGGGTGATGTGCAGTATTAGTTTTCCACCACACATAGCGTTTTGCTTTTAGGCATAAAAGTTAAATTTTGGTCTCATCTGAGCAGAGAACCTTCTTCCACATGTTTGCGAGAAGCCATGTGGGGGACACAGCAAACTGCAAACAGGACTTCTTATGGCTTTCTTTCAACAATGGCTTTTTACTTGCCACTCTTCCATAAAGGCCAGAACTTGTGGAGTGCACGACTAATAGTTGTACTGTGGACAGATTCTCCCACCTGAGCTGTGGATTTTTGCAGCTCCTCCAGAGTTACCATGGGCCTCTTGGCTGCTTCTCTGATGAATGCTCTCCTTGTCTGGCCTGTCCGTTTAGGTGGACCGCCATGTCTTGGTAGGTTTGCAGTTGTGCCATACTCTTTCCATTTAAGGATGATGGATTGAACAGTGCTCTGTGAGATGTTCAAAGCTTGGGATATTTTTTTATAGCCTAACCCTGCTTTAAACTTCTGCACAACTTTATTTATCCCTGACCTGTCTGATGTGTTCCCTGGCCTTCCTGATGCTGTTTGTTCACTAAGGTTCTTTAACAAACCTCTGAGGGCTTCACAGAACAGCTGTATTTATACTGAGAATAAATTACAAACAGGTGGACTCTATTTACTAATTAGTTGACTTCTGAAGACAATTGGTTCCACTACATTTCAATTAGGGGTATCAGAGTAAAGGGGGCTGAATACAAATGTACGCCACACTTTTCAGATATTTATTTGTAAAATAATGTGAAAACCATTTATAATTATTCTTCCACTTCACAATTATGTGCCACTTTGTGTTAGTCTATCAATGTGGAAAATTTCAAGAGGTATGAATACTTTTTCAAGGCACTGTATGTGTCTGCCAAACAGCCAGGAAGGTGGTAAGATGCGGTGGATAAGGCAAGCAGTGGCAGTTACCTACAATGAGTTTTGTTGATAAAATAACTTCTTCAAGTGAACTGGTCTTGCAACACCTGAAGCGCTGTGTACAGTGTAGTACTTATCACAACTTTCTTAACTGGTTTGGAGTCAGGGCGTTTCACTTTTTTCTTATTTAAATCTGGAGTGCAGATTTGAGTTTCTGCATTTGACTTGATATCTGTTTGGGTTTTCCATACAGGGCTATGTATCTTCCTTCTTTAGCAAATAAAGTTGACAGGTGTTTTAGCTGTTCCCTACTTTGCTCTAAGCCAGTGGATCTCAACTCCTGTCCTCAGGACCCACTAACAGGCCAGGTTTGCAAGATAACTGAAATACATCACAGGTGATATAATTTGCTGCTCAGGGATTGCAGTATTCTAGTCTGCATCTCCCCAAGGTAATGCTTAAAATCTGGCCTGTTAGTGTGTCCTGAGGACAGGAGTTGAGAACCACTGCCCTAAGCTAAAATAAACACGTGTTGGCTAGATTTCGATTTTCAAAAAAAAGGACAATGAATCTGTTACACAACACTGTTGTCAAAGAACTTGACAGTAGCAACAACTACCCTTTGGAACATGTTGAGGCCTCTGACACACGGAACGCCTAAAAGCCACATTCTTAGGCATTGGGGCATTTCTCTTTATGGGTTTAAATTTAGCCCATTGTTTTTAATTGGTCTGTACACACAGGTGCGTAAATTTTTGCAGCATAGAGATCAGAAAAGAACTTTGCATTGACAGCATTTTATGCATGTATACCCATAAATATGTGCATATATGCACATACGCTGCCTTCCCTTGTTTTGAAAAAAGCTAGCATAATTTTTGTGTTTGTGCAACAATGCCCAAGTGCTATGCAGCCCATTATCACATTTGTTTATTTAGAGATCCAAATAATATTAAAACAAGTCAGTTGTATTAAGGAATCAAACATCAAACCCTGTAATATATTAAAAAAAGATCATAATGTTTGTAAACTAATACAGTTGAGGTTATATTAATGTCTGCTAAAGTTAAACCAAGTAGGCTCATTTAAAGTAAGATTAGCAAAGAACATTATGATCAGAAGTTTGAATTCCATTCATTTCACAAAAATAGAAGAATCTAATAACAGATGTCGAAGAACCTTTGATAGATTGCAACTTCATATGTCATGCATTAGATGATTTAACCACCACTCTTTGAGCCAATTATTCATTGTTGGATTACAAATAGATTTGCTTATTTCCAGTCCAAACACTCATGTAGCACCTTTAGGATTTAGCCCAGTATTGTCACTAAGTTGGAATATGGAATTCGTCTGATGAAAGAAAGCATTATGCAACTTATTAACAAAATTGCACTTACCTATTTGCCAAATATCTTCCTCCTTTGCATGCCTTTCTATAACTAAGCATATTGTTCGTATTTTTATTTTGTCTTGTAATAGGACTTAAAGGCAATTAACTGTACAGAATGCTGTATATCAGGTTATACAGTACCTTGTACAAATATAAAATCCTCTCACATTTTTATGCTTCTCTAATATTTGTACTGGTGAAGTGTTTATGATAAAGTTTTACGTTAAAAGTAAATGAGTGTATTTGTATATCTTTTACTTCCTTATTATGTTCAGGACCAAAAACCAACATTCAACGAATGTTTGAATTTTTAGTATGTGTATTTTTCATGAATATATTATTTTTTTTAGCCAGAAGGTAAAGCTTTGGACTCATTTTTTATATGCCTACATGTTGTTCTTACCTTCTATTTGAAAACTATCAGTATACAGAGCTCAGTAGCTCAAGCTCCAATTCACACACAGAAAAGAGTCAGAGTTCACTTAGAAGGGTAAGCAAGTAAAATGTGTATAAATAATAAAAAGAGACCTACATTGAAGAAAAAAGTATTTGATCCCCTGCTGATTGTGTACCTTTGCCCACTGACAAAGAAATGATCAGTCTATAATTTTAATGGTAGTTTTATTTTAACAGGGAAAAACAGAATAACAGAAATTTCCAGAAAAAAACCCATTTAAAAAACGTTATAAATTGATTTGCATTTTAATGAGTGAGTAAAATTAAGTATTTGACCCCTTCACAAAACATGACTTAGTACTTGGTGGCAAAACCCTTGTCAATCGCACAGGTCAGACGTTTCTTGCAAGTTGGCCACCAGGTTTGCATACATCTCAGGAGAGAATTTTGTCCCACTCCTCTTTTCAGATCCTCTCCAAGTCATTAAGGTTACGAGGCTGACGTTTGGTAACTTGAACCTTCAGCTCCCGCCTCATATTTCCTATAGGATTAAGGTCTGGAGACTGGCTAGGCCACTCCAGGACCTAATGTGCTTCTTCTTGAGCCACTCCTTTGTTGCCTTGTCCATGTGTTTTGGGTCATTGTCATGCTGGAATACCCATCCACTACCCATTTTCAACGACCTGGCTGAGGGAAGGAGGTTTTCACTCAAGATTTGATGGTACATGGCCCTGTCCATTGTCCCTTTGTATTTAAACTTTCTTTATTTTTTCCAATAAAACAAAGGAACAAATATCATCAGGCAGTTTATCACAACCATCATATTTAGAACCATTTACGTCTCCTTTTCCTTCAATCCTAGTACATTTCCATCTCCTTAACCATCTATCATGTTATACATATACACATGCATACTATTTTGGTTACTTATATATTTCACTTTCTGGGACCACCTTGTACTTTTGGACTGAAGGAGTATTAATTAATAACTTCTCATTATTTCCTTTTCCTACCCATTCCCCCCCACTCTAAACCAAACCCCCTACCCCTAAACCCCCCCCCATTTCCCCCCCAAAAAATAAAAAACCCACAACAATGGAGGGGTTTGATTCCTCCATTTTCTCATTTACAGGTTTGGACTTCTCTTCATATAAATACATTTATTCTTCAGCTATCCCATCTAATAATCTCTTCCTCTCCTCCGCATACATAAACAGATTCCATTTCCTCCATATTTGCTCGTACTGGTCTTTTTTATTTTGAGTTGAGAGTACCAAATCCTCCATAGCCCCTATCTCTCTTACTCTATGTAACCAAGCTCTAATAGAGGGAGGTCTAGGATCTCTCCACTGCAAGGCAAATCCTGGCTTTGGCTGCGTTGATCATATGGCTCAGTATTGATCTTTTATAGGTCTGAACCGGGATTTGCGAGCAGTGGAGAAGGAAGAAAGCCGGGTCATCTAGTATCTGAGCATCTGTAAGCTTCCGCATAATTCTCTGAATCTCTACCCAGTATTGTCTTACTTTTTTACAGGCCCAGAATATATGTACCAATATCCCTCGTTCTTCCCCACACCTCCAGCAACTCTCTGAGTACTCCGTCGAGAATTAATGAAGTCGTACTGGAGTATAGTACCATTGCATCAGGAGTTTATTATTAGATTCCTGGGTCCGTGTACAGACCGAGGAATTAAAGGCTAAATAAATAATCTGTTTGAGTGAATGTTCTCTTCAGGTCTCTTTCCCACTTAAGGCTCGGCAACTCAGTCATCTGTGCGTTTATTTAGTAACCCATACATCTTAGAAACCAACCTATCTAGTGGTTCTTTGTCATTACAGTATGACTCAAGTGTAGTTAAGTCCCGTTGAAACTTTATGGCTGGTCCCAAAGATCTCAGATAGTGGTTTACTTGGAATGCCTGCCACAGCTTAATTTCAAAGGGTCCTCCCTGTTGTATCAGTAAATCAATGGTTGGCCAATTCTCAGACTTCAGGAAGTGCGAAGCTTGGTATAAGCCTCTTTCTTTAAGATTTTTAAAAGCTCCTTCTTCCATGCCTGGAATAAAGCTGGGATTTCCCATTATGGGAAACAGGGGCGATTGTCTCGATGAGAATTTTTCATTGCAACATATCTTAGCTGTAATTCTCAGGGTCGTACCAATTATAGGATGTTTCTTAAGAGCAATCGGTAATACTGTATAGCACCAAGGTGCTCTGCCTAAGGGGATTGAACTTAACTGTTGTTCCGAATCAACCCATTGTTTGAGCTCACTGTGTCTACACCAGGCCACCAGTCTAGCTAAATGTACTGTCTAATAATATTTGATTATGTCGGGGACAGCCATCCCTCCGAAGTGCTTAGGTGCCATCAAGACATCACGTTTAATCCTCTGCCTTTTCCCCACCCAAATGAATTTCATAAAAAGGGAACGAATCTGGTGGAGAAAGGTCTTTGGAATCGTGATCGGTAACGCTTGAAGCAGATATAAATTTTTTGGAAGGATACACATTTTGATTATATTAATCCGGCCAAACCACGAGTGTAATCCGTGTTGCCATTTGTCTAGAAGTGATTTTATTAGAGTATATACTGGTGGAAAATTTATCTTGAAGGTATCCTTTTCTTTTGCTGGTATGTTTGTACCCAAGTACTTAAGTGCTGGCCCCCACTTAAATCTAAAATTAGATTGAATATTCTTACGTATTAAAGATGGAATTGCTACGCTCATGGCCTCCGACTTTGTCTGGATTATTTTTAAGTTAGATAGAGTACCATACTTCTCAATCTCTTCTACTAAGTTGGGGCGGGAAGGGAAAGATGTGGACTGGTCATAGAAAACAGGAGGTCATCTGCAAATGCCGCTACCTTATGTGAGCGCCCTCCCACCTGTATCCCCCGGATATCTGGGTTTTGACGAACTCTGTTCAATAGTGGTTCAAGTGACCAGAGCGAAGAGTAAAGGGGAGAGGGGGCACCCCTGGCGTGTACCATTTGTAATGGCAAAGGGTTTTGAAAAGACTCCATTTACTTTCACGGCTGCATGTGGAATCGCATAAACACTTGTAATCCAGCTGATCATACGTTCCCCCCCACGCCTACCTGCTTTAGTACTTCAAAAAGAAAGCGCCAATTTACCCTGTCAAATGCCTTTTCAGCATCGGTATTCAGAAACACACAGGGAATGTTTTTCTCGTTGGCATAATAAACTAGGTTAAGGATTTTTGTTGTGTTATCTCTCGCTTCCCGTGTGGGAATAAATCCTACTTGGTCTAATTCTACTAAGTGAGAGAGCCATGGTTGAAGGCGTGTAGCCAATGTTTTAGTAAAAAGTTTCTGGTCAACATTCAACAAAGAAATCGGTCTGTAAATTCCACATTATGCTGGATCCTTCCCCTCTTTTGGGATTACCGCGATGTGAGCCATAAGTGAATCGGGGGGGGGGGGGGGGGAATGCGGAAGACAGACCTACTGCATTAAAAGCCTTCATCATCTTCCCACTTAAAATTGGGAGGAATTCCTTGTAATATCCCACCGTAAAACCGTCTGGGCCCGGAGCTTTTCCGGGTCCCACTGTTTTTAGTATTCCAATCAATTCCTTAGTAGAGATGGGCTTTTCTAAAGTCTGGCGTGTTGGAGATGGGAGTCGGGTAAGGCCTGCTGATGCCAAGTACTCTTCTATGGCATGTGATGGAGGCGGTGTTTGTTTCAAATTGTATAATGAGGCATAATATTTTCCAAATGTCTGGGCAATTTCCTTTTGGTTTTTGTAATAGTTGACCCTCCCTCCGTTTTATTTGTGGAATATATGTTAACCTGTTTTTTTCTTTAGTCTTTCCTGCTAATAATCTTCTACATTTGTCTCCCAGTTCGTAGTTTGTTTTCCTTCCTCTCTGTATTATTACTTTAGCTTTAAAGCGCAGGATATCTGTAAGTTGTCTTCTCAGATGTCCCAATTCTCTGCCTACGTGGGTTGATTGCATAATTTTGTGTTATATTTCAAGAGGTTGAATTTTTTCTAATAATTCCCTAGTTTGTTTCTCTCGTTACCTCTTCAGACTTGATCCATGTTTGATCAGGGTCCCCCTGATCACCGCCTTGTGTGCCTCCCATACCATATACGGATCACTCTCTGGAGTATCATTTACTTCAAAATATGCTATCATCTCTTTGGCTATATCATCTCTCACTTCGATGTTCTGGAGTAAACTCTCATTTAATCTCCAGCGTCTTTCTTGTGAGAGAGCCGTATTGGACAGGGAAATACGCAGGGTGATCCGCGTGATCTGACCAAGTTATGTTTCCAATACTGGTTTCTGAGACAGCTGATATCAAATAATGGGGTAACAAAAATAAATCGATTCGAGAATAAAGTTGGTGGGGTTAGAGAAAAAAGTATAATCTCTTTCTTCTGTGTGAAAGCTCCTCCATACCTCCACCAACTTTAATTCATGCATCTTCCGCTGTATATTTCCTCTAATACCCCTTGAAGTTGATGTTACCCCTGAGGATGTATTTTTTCTAGGGTCTAAAGAGACATTAAAGTCCCCGCCCAGAATCAGTTTACCTTCTGAAAATTCTAATAACTCAGAACTTTTTTCAGAAAAGAGTCTTGATGTACATTTGGGACATATAATGTAGCCAGCGTTGCCTTAGAACTTCCAATGCAACCTTTCAGAAAAAAATCTTCTGTTTGGGCCCACACGCTTGTCAATTAAAGACCAAGGTACTCTGTTTGAAATCAGTATCGAAACTCCCTTGGATTTTGTCTGTTGATTTGAGGCGTGATACGTACATGGAAAAAATCTGTTCTGAAGAAATGGTAGTCCTCCCTTCCTGAAATGTGTTTCTTGCACATATGCAACATCTGTCTCTGTGCGCCTCAGGTCATTCAATAACATCCTTCTTTTTTCTGGGACGTTAAGCCCTTTGGCGTTCAGGGAAGTGATTTTTATTCCCTCCATCTCCCACCCTCGTTAAGTAAAAAAAAAAAAAAAAAACACCCCCCCTTATATAAGCCCCTTTCCTAACCTTCCCCTCCCCCCTTCTCCTAAACCATACTTTACCTTCTTCCCCTATTGAGCCCCAAAAGGGACACACCCATTACTGAATCGTAATCGTACAACAATGTCATCTGTGGGTGAAAACCTAATAGGGGGTTTGGTCTAAGAAGGCTAAGGAGCTCCATTTCCCTCCCGCCCGACTATATTTTTTTACATCTTCCCAAGTATTGACAACCACTTTCATATATACACCAGAGATTATTATTATTCTTCCCTTTCTCTTCTTTTTTTCTCCTTCCCTCCTCCCCTCTTCCTCTCCCCTTCCCCTTATCTCCTTCTTCCCTCTTCTCCTCCTCCTCTTCCCCCTCCCCCTCCCTCCTCCCCTTCCCCTCCTTCCCCTTCCTTAAAAAAAAAAAAGAGAGGGGAACCATTTTCATATCTTAGGGTCCGAAACTGTATATTCTGCTTCCCCCTATTCTCTCTTCCTCCTCCCTCTTGTACTTCCCCTCTTCTCGTATTCCTATTTCCCTAGCTCCCTTCTATCCCCTATTCACTTATTCTCCCATCTCCCTCCCCTCCCCTCTAATACTCCTGTGGCTTCCCTCTAGTAATGATTCCAACCTTTTGTGTCTAATTCCTATCTGGTAGAGGCAGAAATCTCCCTGCTTTTTTCCTTCTTTCTTTTCCTCTAGGGCTCCCGATATTGCCAGCCCCTGTCTCCCTCCCTCTACCCCATTTACATTTCTTTGTGATCAAATAGTGTATTTCCCTATATAATCTAATCTATTTCTAATCCCTAGTCCCTAATCCTCTCTATATTTATTAACCTAGTCTCTAATCCGTGACCACAATCATTAGTGGTGCAACGGATCGGTGGTGATCCGTGATCCAAACGGGTCACCCTGTTCGGATCACCACGTGATCCGCGGAGCGCTCCGGAGCCTCGGCCATAGGAAAGGCCGCAGGTTCTGCCTAGCTCCGGAGCGGAGGCCATCTTGGTACACCCGGCGGCGGCCGCTGTAATGACGTTTCGTCGCCGCCATCTTGCTCCACTCACACTCCTGCACAGTAATGATAGTAAGAAGGGGCCAAGCGGATATCTTGTTACACCCAACTGAGTTTTAATTTTCACAGTTATTTTCAACACAAAATGGAGTTTATATGCTTAAATACATTATTTGGAAATCCAACAGACTGTTTACATGTTAAATTTTAAAAGCAGCAGCAAACCTGCTGACCTTACATGGTTGTTAATGTGACAGAACACCTCTGATTTTCACATTTAACATTTAGTTAAATGTGAAAATCAGAGGTGTTCTGTCACATTAACAACCATGTAAGGTCAGCAGGTTTGCTGCTGCTTTTAAAATCTAACATGTAAACAGTCCGTTGGATTTACAAATACTGCATTTAAGCATATAAGCTCAGTTTTTGTGTTGAAAATATCTGTGAAATCTAAAACTCCGGTGGGGGTAACAAGATTTGTGGTTTTTTTTTTTTTGCCGATCCGAAAATGATCCGATCCGTGACCCCTGATCCGAGGATCGATCCGATCCGTGAGTTTTTTATCCGTTGCACCCCTAACAATCATGCATGTAATGCATGCAATACAAATAATACACTCAACACTCAAAACAAAAAAAACAAAAAAAGGGGGAATAACCCTCTTATTTCATATTGCAGTTTATATATGTGACATTATAGTGTGGTATTCAGTGAATAAGTCTGTGAAATCTCTTCTCCTCCCTCTGTGTCTTTGTGCCTTCAGTGGGGTCCTAATGAGGACACAGAGAACATAAACAGGCCCGGGAAAAAAAAAAAAAAAGGATGGGGATGGGGGTACCAGTGCCAACCTTCTCCTTATAAATTACTTATCTCATGTGCCAATTGTTTCTCATTTGTTAATTTTTTCGCAGCTAATTTCAAAAGGAAAAAAAAAAGCAGGGGAGGAAACGACTGGAAAATGATCATCAACTGGAGGGGGGGGGGGGGGGTTATTCAACTCCCCCCCCAAAAAAGGGGGGGTATCCAACAAATGGGGGGAAAAGGGAAAAAGGGGGGACCCTATTGAAGGTTTATTCTAATCATTCTATTTATGTCAAAAACGTAGTTCTAATCAGTTCTAATCACGTTGTGGTCTCTGAGGTCCCTCCTTCTTCCTTCCTTTGCACTAAAGGTTCCTTAATCTCTGCTGGGTTTCTTGTCCGCCCCGTCCAACCCGGAATGTACTGCAACCTGTCCGTTACTTCCATTGCCTCTGTCTCAAGAAACTCAAACAACTCAGGCAGGTCTGTTGGGTGATGTAATAAAAAGGATTGCATGTTTCTCTTTGTTAGAGAGAGTGGGTAACCCCAACGATAAGTCGCTCCAGATTTCCTGATTTTATCTAACAACGGGTGTAACATCGCTCTTCGCTGCAAGGTAGCCCGTGACAAATCTGGGAGGATTTTTATCTGTGAACCCTTGTGTGCGATCTCCCCTGCTTCCCATGCCCCATGGCTTATCTCCTTATGGGCATAACAATGGAAACAACAGATCACATCTCTTGGTCTGTTAGGGTTTACTGAACGGGGGCCCAATGATCTATGGAGCCTTTCAAATTCAAACACCTGCGGACTAGGAGGGGTAGCTAGCTGGAGGCATATTGCTAGAATAGTTTGTTGTAGCAACTCTCTCTCAACTGTCTCAGGGACCCCCCTAAACCTCAGATTCTTGCGACGGCTGCGGTCCTCAAATTCCTCATGTTTTAATTGCATGACACTTGCCTGAAGTGACTGGGTGAGTCTGTGTTTGCTCTAAATGTGTAATACGTTTTTTCTAGCGATAATAGCATTGTCTCATAATTTTTTAACTTATCTGCCAGCTGTTGGACCTCTCCTTGTACTGCTTCCAGATCTCTGCGATGCACCTTTTCTACTCGTGCCACTAGTGACTCCATGTCGTCATCTACTCGTGTGACAAAGCGCTCCATATCAGCGTGGGTTGGAAGTGCTTGCAGGTCTGCTCATGTTGGTAGTGCTTGTAAGAGAGCCCTTAAATCTGGTTCTGTCTCTCTATGGTGTTTCTGAGTTATTGCTGATGTTTCCTGCACTTTCTTTGAGGCCATCTCACCTCCTTTATTTACCTCTGAGACTGCCTCTGAATTTGCCTTGACTGGTGGGGTGTGCAGAGTGTACTGAGCAGATAGCGTTGGCTCACTCGTTCTTCTGTCAGTCTCCGTCCCACGTGAACCACGTGACCCGGTCTCGCGATCTCTCAGAGCGGCCGCTCTGGTTAATGGGAAGAATCGCTGGATCTCCGGCTGCGAAAATTGCGGTACCTGCGGCGTCTGCCGTTTCTGGGTCGATGCCTTCGCTGCCTTCGCTGCCCTTGCCCCTCTCCTCCTCATCCCAGATCATCTACTTTCAGGGGTCTCCAATCTCACTCCTCCTCGAGTAGAAAACGCTGCGGAGGGGAGAACACAGGACCTGACCGTACAGCTGTAAAACTGTAAGATTGTTTGTTTGGCTGTCTCTTCTCCAGGTTAGTCAACTAATCGGGCGGGTGGGCGGAGCTCTGTAGTGTGTGTCTGTCTTCTCCGCCATACTCAGGCCACGCCCCCTATAGGATTAAGGTCTGGAGACTGGCTAGGCCACTCCAGGACCTAATGTGCTTCTTCTTGAGCCACTCCTTTGTTGCCTTGTCCATGTGTTTTGGGTCATTGTCATGCTGGAATACCCATCCACTACCCATTTTCAATGACCTGGCTGAGGGAAGGAGGTTTTCACTCAAGATTTGATAGTACATGGCCCTGTCCATTGTCCCTTTTGATGCAGTGAAGTTGTCCTGTCCCCTTAGCAGAAAAACACCCCAAAGTATAATGTTTCCACCTCCATGTTTGACGGTGGGGATGGTGTTCTTGGCATAAAAGGCAGCTTTCCGCCTCCTCCTCCAAACAAGGCGAGTTGAGTTGATGCCAAAGAGCTAAATTTTGGTCTCATCTGACCACAACACTTTCAACCAGTTCTCCTCTGAATCATTCAGATGTTCATTAACAAGCTTCAGACAGAACTGTACATATGCTTTCTTGAGCAGGGGGGCCTTGTGGACTCTGCAGGATTTCAGTCCTTCACGGCGTAGTGTGTTACCAATTGTTTTCTTGATGACTATGGTCCCAGCTGCCTTGAGATCATTGGCAAGATTATCCCATGTAGTTCTGGGCTGATTCCTCGCCATTCTCATGATCATTGAAACTCCACAAGGTGAGATCTCGCATGGAGCCCTAGACCGAGGGAGATTGACAATTATTTTGTGTGTGTTCCATTTGCGAATAATTGCACCAACTGTTGTCACCCTCTCACCAAGCTGCTTGGTGATGGTCTTGTAGCCCATTCCAGCCTTGTGTAGGTCTACAATCTTGTCCCCGACATCCTTGGACAGCTCTTGGCCAAGGTGTAAAGATTGGAATCTGATTGATTGCTTCTGTGGACAGGTGTCTTTTATACAGGTAACAAGCTGAGATTAGGAGCACTTGCTTTAAGAGAGCACTCCCAATCTCAGCTCACTACCTGTATAGAAACCACCTGGGAGCCAGAAATCTTGCTGATTGATAGGGGATCATATTTTTGCTCATTAAAATGAAAATCAATAACTTTTTTGAAATTCGTTTTATTTTTATTATTTTGTAGTTATTCTGTCTCTCACTGTTAAATAAACCTACCGTTAAAATTATAGACTGATCATCTCTTAGTCAGTGGGCAAACATACAAAATCAGCAGGGAATCAAATACTTTTTTCCCTTGCTGTAAATTAAGAAAAATAAATAAATAAAAATATAAGTTTGTACCAATGTTATTGTAGTGTCTCTTTATAAATTCTCAAAGTATGCTGCTTTGAAAAAATCCTGTAGTTGTTTTATGGCATCACCCACATATTCAAACAGAACACACACACACACACACACACACAATCCATTGGGGCTGCTTGTAAATAAACAGAAGACATTTTCCCTCAAGCTCAGCAATTTTATACTGGACATACCCCTATTTGTCACCCCTTGTGCCCGCATATTTGTTTGACTTTGGTTGAGTGTTTATCTCATTTAAAACAACTTTCCCAGTAGCTGGTGATTTTTACAGCTGCAAAACTTTGGCAAATATATATGCCGAATTTAAGCAAAAAAAAAAAAAACAACTGCAATTAACAATTTAAAAAAACATATCTGTGTAAAAAGCTCTCATTAATTAATATGTTTTACGCTTTGCCACACAACATAACTTTTCCCATCAATGCCTGCAGCTGTTTTTGTTATTTTTGGGCAGAATATTTTTTTGCAATGTTTTGCTGCTGTTAACAGTTTTTCATGTTTCAAAGCATTTTAATTACAGCCCTAACTCCAATTATCGCCTGCGTCTTCACTTCTTCTTTGTTCAATAGACCTAATTGATTCCATTCACGTTCTAAATTTATCTATTTTCTGACAATTTTAATTGACATATCATATTTTACTCTCTCAGCATAACTCGCAGCCCAATTTCTTTATAAAGCAAGGAGGGGTATAGTACTGCAAGCTCAGGAGAATTATACAAAGTGTGCTGGAATACTTCAGCCCCCTAAATTAGAAATGTATTTATTGCCAAACATTTGTATTGGATTGTTGCATATTCACGAAGTTCAAGTTGCAGTCATTTGTCAGCTAAATGTATTTTCCCTAAAATCATGTAACACGTTACAGAGCAAAGGAATGGCACGTGTTCACAGTCCAAAGGAGAGAACAGCCCAGGTCATAATTATGTGATATTTAAGCTTTTATCCATATTACTGTTAATATTCATTACACCTATCGTTAGATACCTGCTGTTTAAAGACATTTATGCAACAACTAGGTGTTCTTTTGGGCTGAATACCTTACCAAACAGACATTTTATCTTTGCAACTTTTATTGTGTTTTTAGTATTTTATTGTCGTTCACCTCTTTATTACTGGGTTATGTGCAGTATCAAAGCTTTTTATATAAACCAGCAACGTCTCTACATGAGGCACGACCAAAGGAAATTAAGCATGTTCGTCTGACTATGGAGGAGTGATGTGTAGTAGTCCCATTTTGTAGAGGCATTTGGGCCTTTAGGCCTTGTTCACACTTTGGTGTTTTAATCTGTGCCCCGAGCATTTGGGGTTTGGTGCATTTGCGGTTGTGTGCCCACATCTGCACCTTCATGGGTCTCACATTGGTAGCAATGGCTGTGTGCAGCCATTGTGTCCCAATAGGCATCAATGGGACTGCCAACATAGGGATGCACTCAACACCTATGTATCCCTGTGCCAGTAAAACACAGCCCTGCACGGGGCATGGATTACAACATCCTGTGTGAACAAAGGCATTAGTTGTACTTTAATGTGTCGGTGTTCTCAAGAATGTTTTGTGGTTCAGTATTAACTTTTGTATGTTGTAACTATGGAAAATGTTAGTATTTCATACCACATATTCATATATTATTTAGGACCACAGATAATTGCTAATCTTAAACCAAATGCCAAGCATTCTCTTAACATGTACTAGGACTGAGGTATGTAAAGTCAGCCAACTTTATCAAATATTACAGGGTACAATAAGGTGTGGAGGAAGGTTAAGTTAAAACGTGTATGCTTGAGATTTTTAGTTGAAGCTTGTATGCCTGTGATTTCTTTGGAACATTGGGTAAAATAGGCTGTCCTCATAGGAATAAATGGTGGACTGTTTACTGAAAAAAGTATCTGATACTTACCCAAAAGTTTGGAGGTTTGGACATTTTTGCCATATACTGTAAATAAACAGAGCTGGATTTTCCAGAGCATATGTTTGAACCTATGCAGTGATTTGTTCTGAGTAAAAGAGTGATGTATACTCTGAACTGTTTAACCTCATGGAGGATTTTTTTTTTTTTTTATAGTGAATGCTTTCTCCAGATTACTGCAAGTTATAGTGTTGTTGTGTTTATAACTGTTCAGCATGCCTGCATTTCCAGTCATTCTTTGCAGAGGGTACACAAGACCTCTATTTAAACGGTTATAAATGCTTTGTGTGCAGGATTTAAGTTTTCAGATTTGAGCTAGCAAAAAAAAAAAGCAAAATAAATTTTAGTCTTTGCAGCTTTCACTTTCTTCTGACTAGTAAAAGGCAATCAGGCTGGCATATTATTGGTAACATTTATTTTAGCTTATGTATGCTTTTCCTGACAAATCTGTGTACTGAATAAGAAACCAAATTCAGCACGTTTGCACATCATAATCCCTAGGTAATTTCATGGCATAGAAGTCTTTAAAGGGCACAGAACTTTACCTAAAAACGCTTTCGTTTAATTCTTTAATATGTATGTAGAATTCTGACAAATCGTCTCAGTTCTCAATCCTTTAAATTGATAGACAACTTACGGAATTATACTTTACTTAACAAAAATGATCTTGAACTACAGTTGGATGTTTGGAGGACCTTTTATACAGAAGAAAGAGATTACACCTTTTTCTCTAACCCCCACCAGCTGTACTCCCGCATTGACCTCTTCTTAATACCCCATTATTTGATATCATCTGTCTCAGAAACCAATATCGGAAATATAACTTGGTCGGATCACCCCCCGGTCACCCTGCGTGTCTCCCTGTCCAATATGGCTCTCTCACAAGAGAGATGCTGGCGATTAAATGAGAGTTTACTCCAGAATGTCGAAGTAAGGGACGACATAGCTAAAGAAATGACAGCATACTTTCAAGTAAACGATACCTCGGAGAGTGATCCGTGTATGGTATGGGAGGCACACAAGGCGGTGATCAGGGGGATCCTGATTAAACATGGATCAATTCTGAAGAGGAAACGAGAAAAACAAACTAGGAAACTAGTGGAAGAAATTCAAACCCTTGAAATGTCACATAAAATGTCACAATCAATCCCTGTGGGTAGAGAACTGGGTCATTTGAGAAGACAGCTCACAAATATCTTGCGCTTCAAAGCTAAAGCTACAATACAGCGAGGAAAGAACCCAAACTATGAACTGGGAGATGAGACTAAAGAAAAAAATAGGTCAACATATATACCACAAATAAAAGGGAGGGAGGGACAACTAATACGAACGCCAAAAGAGATTGCCCAGACATTTGGAAAATACTACGCCTCCCTATATAACTTGACACAAACGGCTACACCAGCACCCGTTATAGAAGAGTATCTTGCATCACCAGGCCTTACTCGACTCTCATCTCCAACCCGTCAAATCTTAGAAAAGCCCATTTCTACCGAGGAATTGATTGGAATATTAAAAACGGTTAAATCCGGAAAGGCCCCAGGCGGTTTTACGTTGAGATATTACAAGGAATTCCTCCCCATTTTGAGTGGTCAGATGGTAAAGGTTTTTAATGCAATAGGCCTGACTTCCGCATTACCCCCTGATTCACTTATGCCTCACATTACGGTAATCCCAAAAGAGGGGAAGGATCCAGCAGAATGTGGAAGTTTATAGACCTATTTCTTTATTGAATATCGACTTAAAACTCTTTACTAAGATATTATCTGCACGTCTTCAACCATGGCTCTCTCACTTAGTAGATTTACACCAGGTAGGATTTATCCCCACACGGGAAGCAAGAGATAACACGATAAAAATCCTTAACCTGGTTCATCATGCCAATGAGATAAACACACCTTGTGTGTTTTTGAACACCGACACTGAAAAAGCGTTTGACAGAGTAAACCTGCGCTTCCTTTTTGAAGTGCTAAAGCAGATAGGCCTGGGTGAACGTATGATCAGTTGGATCACGAGTGTTTATACTATCCCACATGCATCTGTGAAAGTGAATGGAGTCTTTTCAAAATCCTTTGCCATTGCAAATGGTACACGTCAGGGGTGCCCCCTCTCACCTTTACTCTTCGCCTTGTCGCTCGAACCACTAATGAACAGAGTTTGTCAAAATCCAGATATTCAGGGGGTACAGGTGGGAGGGCGCACCCATAAGGTCTCGGCATATGCGGATTACCTCCTGTTCTCTATGTCCTGTCCACATGTATTGCTCCCCAACCTAGTAGAAGAGATTGAGAAATATGGTGCTCTATCTAACTTAAAAATAAACCATACTAAGTCGGAGGCCATGAACGTAGCAGTTCCACCTTTAATACGTAACATTATTCAATCTAATTTTGGATTTAAGTGGGGGCCAGCACTTAAGTACTTGGGTATACCATCAAATGAAAAGGATACCTTTTAAGATAAATTTTTCTCCAGTATATAACCTAATAAAATCGCTTCTAGATAAATGGCAACACGGACTACATTCATGGTTCGGCCGGATTAATATAATCAAAATGTGTATCCTGCCTAAAATCTTATCTGTTTCAAGCGTTACCGATCATGATTCCAAAGACCTTTCTCCATCAGATACGTACCCTCTTTATGAAATTTATATGGATGGGGAAACGGCCGAGGATCAAACGAGAGGTGTTGATGGCACCCAAGTGCTCTAGGGGGATGGCGGTCCCCGACATAATCACATTTTTATCAAGCAGTACATTTAGCAAGATTAGTGGACTGGTGTAGACCTAGCGAGCTCAAACGATGGGTAGATATGGAACAACAGTTAAGTCCAATTCCTTTAGGCAGAGCACCATGGTGCTATACAGTATTGCCGATCTCTATTAAGAAACATCCCATAATTGGTACGACCCTGAGAATTACAGCTAAGATATGTCACAATGAAAAATTTTCATCAAAACAATCGCCCCTGTTTCCCATATTGGGAAATCCTAGCTTTATTCCAGGCATGGAAGAAGGAGCTTTTAAAAATCTTTAAAAAAAGGCATACATTAAGCCTCACATTTCCTACAGTCCGAGACCTGACCAACTATTGAATTACTGATACAGCAGGGAGGACCCTTTGAAATAAAGTTGTGGCAAGCATTCCAAGTAAACCACTTCCTGAGATCTTTGGGCTCAGCAATACATTTCCAACAGGATTTAACTACGCTCGAATCATATTGCAATGATAAAGAACCACTCTCCAGGGTGGTCTCCAGGATGTAGGAGTTACTAAATAAACCCTCAGATGACTTGGCGCTCCTGAGTTTCAGCAAGTGGGAAAGAGATTTGGAGAGAACATTTACTCAGACTCAACGTAAACAGATAATTTATTTAGCCTTAAATTCCTCGGTCTGTACACGGACCCAGGAATCTAACTATAAACTCCTGATGCAATGGTACTACACTCCAGTACGACTCCATAAATTCTCGATGGAGACCTCAGATAGATGTTGGAGGTGCGGGGAAGAACGAGGGACATTGTTACATATATTTTGGGCCTGTAGAAAAATAAGACAATACTGGGTGGAGATCCAGAGAATAATGCGGAAGTTTACAGATGCTCAGATATTAGATGACCCGGCCTTTTTTTCTCCTCCACTGCACGCAAATTCCGGTTCAAACTTATAAAATATCGATATTGAGCCATATGATTAACGCAGCCAAAGCCGGGATTGCTTTGCAGTGGAGAGACCCTAGACCTCCCTCTATTAGAGCGTGGCTCCATAGAGTAAGAGAGATGGGGGCTATGGAGGACTTAGTGCTTTCAGCTCAAAATAAGAAAGATCAGTACAATCAAATATGGAGGAGTTGGAATTTGTTTATGTACTCGGAGGAGGGGAAGAGACTATTAGATGGGACAGCCGAAGAATAACCTTATTATTATGAATGGGGGTATAACCTTGTAGACAAGGAAATTAGAGAAATTAAATCCCTCTATCTCCTTCCACCTTTTTTTTTTTTTTTTTTTTCTTTTTAGGAGGGGTGGGGTTATGAGAGGGAGGGTATGGGCAGGAAAAGAAAGAAGAGGAAAAGAAAGAAGGAAAATGAGAAGTCGTTAATTAATATTCCTTCAGTCCAAAGGTACAGGGTACATGTAGAGAGTAAAATATATAAGTAACCGAAATAGAATGTATATGTATAATCACGATAGACGGGTAAGGTGATGGAAATGTATTAGTAGAGAAGGAAAAGTAGATGCATACGGTTTTCCTGACACAGCATGGCAGCATATACGTATGGGAAGGCTCCGCCTCCCTGCCCAATTCAGGACCGGTTATATTATAAAAGTAGGTCTCCTCCCTTCCTGCAGTATTCTCTTTTTTTTCCTCACTGCTACAGTCGGTTATGCTACTGCTAAAAAGCAGAATTTTTATTTTTCCCTCACCTTGCCGGACGCTTCTGGCCAAGCCACACAGGTTCAAGCCTCTCCTGTGACGAAGCTCCCCGCTGTAAAGGCAGACATGAACGCCTATATGGGGGAGACCCCACCCCCCCCTCTCAAGATCCAGGAAGATATGGGGGTGAGGGCATCTGGTCTCTAGGGAGTGCTCCTTTATCATGATGCCATGGATGGACATTCATTGGACTTTCTGTTTGGACATGAAGCATGCAGGTGGTAAGGCACCACATGGTGCACAATTCCATTCAGTTACTGCTGCAAGTATGTGGTTAAACTTGCATTTCTGAAGGGTTGTGGTTGTGTCTGCAATACTGCTAATGATGATAGCAGGTGTGCTGTGCTGGGCTGAAGCCTTCCTACTAACTGAACAAGCCTGGCCCTACAGTCTTGACTTATTTCTGCAGGTATGCTGTTAGTTTGCATTTCTGAAAAGCATATATCACACATGTGAATCTAACTGGCTATCCATAGTGCCACTTTGTTTACTAATGTTTCACAGATTGAAGTCTGTGTCTGCAGTTTTGCTAATGCTTGAACTGATAACAGGTGATATTGAGCCCTTTCCTTTTAATGCAGGGCCTGGCCCTGCAGGCTGGGCTCACTGTGTATTGATGCTTGGTTGTGGTATGACCCTTGGTGGTACATGTGTCTAAGGTAGGTTTAACCTGCTAGTGCTAATTGTCAGATGACTATTAACTTGCGCTGCTTGTCTATGATTACATTAACTCTACAGTGTGAATGACTGTGATGTGTTTATTTCTATGCATTTACATGCTGACCTTGGTTCTAAAATAAAAGTCAGGATCTGTTTAGTCACATTCCTTAGTACTTACCTGTTAGCAATATGTAATTGCTTGTATTATTTGGGGTACCCCACAGAAAGATATGTGGTTTGTAGTGGTTACTACTTATGGCAAATACCCCAGGCATGGCTCCAGGCTTCAGCTCATCTGTGAACCAGTAGCAATCAGCCTTCCTAGAGACCAGCAACTTTAACTAAGGTGAGGGTAGGTAGGTATATGGTATATCCTAAAAGAGTGCACATTATGGGCATAATGAGCGTAAATCTCTCCAGCCCTCAACACCAACACCAGTCAACCTACTTCTGCAACAGGGGACAGATCCTCTTCAGCCCTGAAAGAACCACTATGTAGTTAACTGCCAGTGGAGGCAGATCAAGAAGTCTCTACAGTAATCATAGTGGTCTGGTGGTAACTGGTGTGTCGGCCAAAATGCAAAACAAGGTTGCAGGCCAAAGACAGTGACAAATGGGCAGAGAGCTGAAAAGGCCTACAGTCACTAATGGTTCCATGCCAAGCCTAATAAAACAATTGTGTTTGTTTAAAGGCAACCTCTACCTCAGAGCTTGCTTCTGGGAAATTGCTATGACAAGTTGGCATATCAGAAGCAAAAGGTGGATACTTTAACCCCATCCAAACTGACTGTGTGGAGCTCAGGGACTAAGCTATTCAAACAAAGGCATTTAAAGGGTACCTCTGCCTCAAAAGCAGCCGGCCAAACAGGCTGCATCAGATTAACCAAGGGTGCCATTCTTGCAACAGAAGAGGCAATATCCTTTGCAGAGACCCTGGGACAGTAAATAGATCCAGAGATGGAGAAGGTTCATACTACTGATAAGTAGTGTTTTGTGTCCTGCGATTGTGCTCACTTCAGTAGCCAGACTGTCAGGACCCCAGACCAGATGAAAGCAGAGCTCTGGTCAGTGATAAACTCTCTATGATGGCGGATCCTAGATTGAAAATGGAGTAGCCAATGATGCAGTTCAGACACTGCGAATACAAAACTATATGCGGTTTCTCCAGTTATCATTGTGGTCAGTGAACCCTTGTGTCCCATGCCACAAGTAAACACATGCCGCTTTAAGTCAGAGTGGTGACTGTTCACGTCGGATCTGGTGATATTTAGAAGGAGGATTAATTCCTGATGTTAATCACCAATGACGGCCAAAAGGCAAAGTTACAAAGAGTGAATGACAGGTTAGACCTGGGAGAACTATAGCGGAGAATAAAGAATCAAGAATTATCTTTATTTGCCTAAACCCAAGCCGCCCAATAGGGTCAGCTGACAGTTATATGTAAATTTGAGCTTAGGATCCGTGGGTCCTGTGCATTAATGAAGCCAATGGAATTTTTTCATTTCTCTACCAATTCATTGCATTCCCTTCATGATGCATCAGAGCACAAGGGTTGTGATTACATGGTCGTTAGTCAAAAGTAATGCCGCGTACACACGGCCATTTTTCTCGTCGAGAAAAACGAAATTTTTCCCATTCGACGAGAAAAACGATAGTCTGTGGGCTTTCTGTCGTTTTTTTTCGACGAGAAAAACGGCATTAAAAACGACGAGAAAAATTAGAACATGTTCTAATTTTTCTCGTCGTTTTTTTCGACATGTTTTCCGCGGCAGTGTTTTCCATAGGGAAACACTGCCGCGGAGCCCACAGACGGTCGTTTTTCTCGACGAGAAAAAACGACGTGAAAAATGACCATGTGTGGGGAACAAGCCGTTCCCTCGTTTTTAATGACATTATTCACGGCGGTTTTTTAACCGCCGTGAATAATGATCGTGTGTACGTGGCATAAGACTTGAATAACAGGCGGAAGGTTAAGGATCCAAAAAATTGCACAGGCCATCGTTGCAATTAATCTCTCCAGCCGTCAGTAAGGCTTGACCTCCACAAATCATACCCCATGATTTCCAAGGAGTATCGTTCATAGCGGTGCGACCCCCCAAGTCGCTGCAACGGTAAAGTAGTCCCTACACTACTTTAATCCCACTGTAAACTAACTTGGGGCCATAGACATCAAGAATACACAGGCATTGATTCAAGACACATAGAAATCGCAGTAAATTGCACGATTTTAGGTCGCAATAGTGGAAACCTAGGCTAAGACTGTCGATGGTCTTTAGACCTAGCAAGTTGTATATTTGCATGGTTGCATAGGGGGTGAGGTTGAGGATGGCCACAGGTCCATCAAGTCCAACCTATGTGTGATTATATGTCGATATTACCTTATATATCCTGTATGTTGTGGTCATCCACAAGTGTGGGTGTGTGTGTATACTGTATACACACTTCAAAATACCCATGTTGCAGCAAGTACCTTCGCTTGGCAATTCGAGTTCACTACGAGTCCACCTGTCAGACTGTGACCTTTCCACAAACGCCGCACATTTCCTGGGATATTGGGTCCAGTAAGGGCCGACTTGCGGGCCCAAGGACTTCTGGTGAGCCTTGTCTGGACAACAGACTGGCGCAATGACTTCCAGATTCTGGGAAAAGAGTCCCAGTACAGACTCTGATCGAGTTGGGAGGAACCATCATCGAGAGACCATCATCGAGAGACCAACTAGTCTCATCACAACAATGACCTACCGGGAAGCAATTCTGAATCTCTGAAAAAAAATACAATAAAGTTACACTCAGAGAGAGCAACAGTATAAGTATCTCACTTGAACAAATGGCTCTTTCCCATTGGTTGCATCCCACGGTCGCAAGAGCAATAAAGTAGCCGGTAGTAATCCATGAGGTCCGAGGTGCCCAAGGGAAGGTTGACAACTGTGTTAACTGGTTTTGTAGTAAGGAAAGACTTACTTCCTGCACTAGAAACAGTAACTCCACAGGGGAGAAAAGTCCCCTCTTGGGGAGGTAGCTAAACAAACTAATCTTTCAGCGTATCAGCTATTAGGCATACCAATCATCCCAAGTGGTTACTCGTCGGGTATTCATGCCAATGGAGGACAAGGTGCCCAAAAGTCAGAGTTATAGCGGTCGCAGACTGGAGTCTTTCCGAATCGCAACAAATAAGCCTCAACTATGCTGAAAAGACTCAGCAAAATGGGGAAGTTCGCTGTCAAGAAGGAATGCAAACTAGTCAACTTCTGTCAGATGTATCTCCCAGCACGTTAAGTAGGGTTTTCTAGAGCTTACGGCCAGATGGCGTAAGATACAAAAGCCGTCGGATGACAAGGGACGGTCTCCAAAACAAAAAGCTGGTCAAGAGATCGGCAACAAATAAGGCTATCAAGATATTGGTCTGACTGTAACCTGGGTGGCTTCCCAGAGGTGGAAGCAGAGAAACTAATGACAGCCAACTGGGTCGGCAAATTAGCCAATATGTATATTCAACAAACCTACTACTCTCCAGGATCCTTATCCGGATTCGCAGTCATTCGGTGGTGATAACAATAATTGCCCTGTGGCTTGCAGGCCATAATATCCGCGGGTACAGTCTCAGATCCGAGAACCTCCTCCTATTCTCCTTCCTGAGATCCAACACCTCATACAGCGTAGCCAACGGTATCTTCCAAATTTCATACAAGTTATATCTAGAGGCTGGAGACCAAGAAGTAGAGGTCTCACCGTTTAGTGTTTGAAATCCTATGGAGGTCAGAGCGCCTACTCCAAACTTCAAGTACATTTAGATACGAGAAAAAACCTACAGAATTTAAAGAATGGAATTCTCTACTCCTTACTGTAAGGATTGCATTGTATACAAGTAAGCCTAGATACGGCATTAAAGGATACATGAAACTCAGTCGTGTCCTCACTCTATGGGATCCAGTAACGGTGGGATCCAGTAACAGTGGGATATCTTAGCAACCAATTCCGAAAGACCTGGGCAAGTTATTATTTTCCCCATTTAGTCTTCCAAATGGTGTGAGACACATTATCTCACTCTCCATTTAGAGGGATAGGACATCCTAAATATAGGCAGTAACATGGAATAAGTATTCCTTTTGGCGAATAGGTCTAGAAAGACCTCAGACATCCAAGTGTCAAGCTATAAACTACTTTGTTGCTGAAATTATCAGGCAAAATGGCTCTAGTCTCTTCCTCAACACTATATACAAAGGCTGGGATAGAACATCAGCCTTCTGGCATATCCAAACTAAAGTGTTTGAAGTACCACGAACATTGAAAATAGTCAAGGTTTAAAAGAGACATAGAATTGGCCCTTCTAGGAGAAAAACGATAGACTCATCAGGCCTAACGGCATCGGAAAAAGACAATCACTGTCTAACGAAGACAATCGCAGTGGTGCGGATCAAGTTAGTCAAAGCTTAGATGACTAGGAAAAATCCATCAGATGAGGGCAGAGACCGCTCTTCCAGTCTGATTGCGCATGCATTGACGGAACTCCAGAATAGTTCCTCCAGAGTTAATATGTAAACTACGACCTGGTCTACATTCAACACGTTGGGGGTCCATTCTTGTGGACCCAGCAGTCTTAACTACAATACATCTCAGTCGTTAGTGGGGATAGAGCTAATCCTCTTAAACACTTGAGCAGTACCCCCCCTTGTTGTCTGGTGATTTGGTACATCCCATACGTATATGCTGTGTCAGGAAAAGGGAAAATGTTATACTTAACTGACGGTAATTTTCCTTTCCTGATGCAAGCATGACAGCATATAGGTCCCCTCCCAAAAAAATAAAAAATAAAATAAAAATATCACGAAAATATAATAAAGGCCTTCGCAGTGATACTAAGTTACGAGAATACTGCAGGAAGGGAGGAGAGCTACTTTTATAATATAACCGGTCCTGAATTGGGCAGGGGGGCGGAGCCTTCCCATACGTATATGCTGTCATGCTTGCATCAGGAAAGGAAAATTACCATCAGGTAAGTATAAAATGTTCCCTTTTGTATATGATGGATGTGATAAAATGTCGGTTGATATTTGTTCCTCTATTTTTGATCAAATAAAGAAATTTCAATGTGAAAAAAAAAAAAATGCTCTTTTTTTTGGGGGGATATTCTGTGCATATTAAACATTTTAAGTACATTTCCAGACATTTACAAAATTTAACAGCAGAATATATACTATATAAAAAATATTTAACATTATTTAACATCAAACAAAGCAGCCTAGCAAGCATTGACAAAATAATTACCCGTATTTATCGGTGTATAACACGCACAGGCGTATAACACACACCCTAACTTTAAGAGGGAGGTTTCAGGAAAAAAACTTTCCACAGCCCCCTGCGTATAACACGCAGGTACAGTTTACACTGTATTTTCAAGGTAAAAAGTGAGTGTTATATGCCAATAAATACAGTACATATATCTTGTTATATCTTGTTATAAATAGTAGTATACCAATAATAATAATATTTTTTTCCCATATAACACACCATTCTACATGTGGGTGTAAATAATTTTTATAATGATATACCGTATTTTTCGCACCATAAGACGCACTTTTACCCCCCCAAAAAATAGGGAAAAGTGTCCCTGCGTCTTATGGAGCGAATACTGAGCAGGCTCCGCCCCCCCCATCGCCGCCGCCGTGTCAGAGTACAGACACTCGGCTTCTCTGTGGAGGAGAGATGACAGGATGTGAGGCATATCCTTGCTGGGGCATACCAAGGGGGAGCGGGGGGAGACGGTCTGCCCCAGGTGCCAAAACATGGGGGTTGTCAGTGTTGTTGCTATAATGGTGCACTCCGGACCCAGGTAAGTTGACACCCGCCAGATGTGACCCCATCCTGCAAACGACAAGAGCCCTGGATGGCTTTTTTTTTTCAGCTGGAACACCCCCGGCGCCGTGGTCTGGTCCAGTCTCACTTCCTGCCTCTCTCGACTTGCCGCTGCTGCAAATTATGTCCTCAGTCCTCCTTCCTAGCTGCTGCCCGGGTGTATCTGATGCTGAGAGCCAGCCAGAGGGGGTTGTGGATTGTAATGGCAGTGTCCTCCACTGCCTGAGGTGAGTGCTAAGGGGGTGGGAGGTGTGGGATGGTATCCAATGTTCATCATTTGAGCTGTTGTTATATGAGAGGCTGAGGGGTGTTTGTGTCTGCCCTGCCACCCTGAGCTGATCTGGGAAGGGGGGAGGGGGGTTGCTGTGTGTCCACCACCACCCAGGTATAGTGTAGCTGAGCTTATTTGATAGGGGGGCTGATATTGATGTGTGTCCACCACCCACCTATAGTAGTAATATAATATTAAATATTTTAGTACATCATTTGGTTCAGAATATTTTTTTTCTTGTTTTTCTCCTGTAAAACCTGGGTGCGTCTTATGGTCAGGTGCGTCTTATGGAGCGAAAAATACGGTAGGTACTTTTTTCTTATTTACTGTCATGGGACAGTAATCTTGCTAATGCCAGGGGGAGTTGAAATCTGCTCTAAGGTCTGGCTGGGGTAGTTAGCCATATTCCCTTTCTCAAATGTACTAGAACCCCCACTACCTTTTCAAAATGGAAGCACCTTATTTAGAAGACATTTACAAGGATTTTACACAGGGTTCTGTGGTTCATTCATTCAATGAATACATGTTTTTGCCTGAGGAAGATCTGGTGTGTTGTTGCCATAATTCTTTGTCTATATATCTTCATAACACAGTAATTAGATTTATAAGAGAAGTTATAGGTCTTGGGAAAAATGTTGAATTTTTATTTATTTTTTAATCATCTGGCGATACTACCACAAAGGAGCACGCTACCTTACTCATCAAATACATTGATTAGCACTTCCCATCGTTCATATTTTTTTATGTCAATTGTTTTTATTGCGTTTTGTCAAGAAAAACGAACAAGAGGCATTGATTGTCATGATATGTTGACAAGGTTCATCCAATGTATAAACATAACAGGTTAGAAAAAAGAAATCAAGCATAAATGAATGAACAGTAAACAGAGGTAATACTACCAAGTTCTGTCAAAAAGTGTGATGAAAAGTATTGTCCTCGCTTCTGGACACCCCTTTGGGGACAAACTGCCCTGGGGGAGGTGTGGGGGGGACACGCCATCTACTGTAGTTCTCGTTTTAACCAATTATTGTTTTGTACATTATATTACAGTGTTGTGATTTTCTAAGCAGGGAGTGGTTCAGGTGAGGCTATAATATATTTAAATGTACCAATCTATCCAGAGGTCCCACTGTTTATTCACACACTGCATGTGGCCTTCAGATGTTGCAAACATACAGTTATATGTGCTGTGGGTATGCATCAAGTGGATCACTTAACTCAAGGGTATGTGGTCTGGGGATCTCCAGTGGCAGACTAAGCCAAGTTTAGCAGCTAGGAGGATATGTACTATTGTGTAACTTAGGTTATAAGGATAGTCATCAATTCCGATATTGAGGAGCGCTTGCTCGTGGAAGTAAGGGGTTAGTGACATCAGATATTAGCTGGAAGGTAGCCTTCCAGAATGTTGCAATTTTTTTGCATGCCCATAGTAGGTGGAATAGGTTTCTTGGCATTCCTCAATCTCTCCAGCGCAGGGGTGATGTGGAAGGTTCAAAGGTGTGGATTTGTGTGGTGTGATGTACCATCTTAGGTTGTATTTGAACATGAGATTCCACAAATTGTTAGATTTTGTTAGTCGAAGGCAGGATGAAATGGCTGCTTCCCATTGTAGGTTACTAAATGTGAGGCCCATGTCTTTTTTTGGCATTTGATCCTAGGGGGCAATTTTTTGAGGGTTACTTTGTCTTGTAGGAGGTTATAGAAGAGAGTGATACCTTTGGTATTCTGGGCGTTGGATGTAAGGTATGTGTATACTTTTTTGTGCACAGATTTGTGGAGAAGGGGGTTGCGTATTAGGCAATGGGTTATTTGGATGTATTTGAAGTATTCTTTGTTGGATAGGGAGAAGGATTTTTGTAGTGAGGGAAACGGTATAAGGGGATCATCTGTGTAGAGATCCGATATTACCAATATGCTTTTTTCTTCCCATGTCTTCAGGGATAAGTAAGGGATTATCAGTGACAGAGCGGTTATTTGTAAAGAGTTTGCTGCGATTGGACTCTGTGGGGGCGTTTGATATAAAAAGTTCAAATGATTTTTTGGTGGCAAGAATTGTAGGGGGTAGGATTGTGTTTTTCTGTTTAGGAGTGGGGGTGCTCAGGAGCCAATTTTTCAAGCAGTGCCCTGGAACCTGTATGGATTCGATATTACTCTATAGACAGGATGGGTTGAGATTAAACCACGATTTTGGTTTTGTTTAATCAGGTGATTTTGGGGTATCTTGGGTCTTTTTTTTGCCATACTAATTGACCCAGTATAGACTTAAGGGAGGTAAAGAATGATTGTTGAATTGGGATGGGTAGTGTTCTAAATGGATATAGAAGCTGTGGTAGGTGTAACATTTTAAATGCTGCGAGTTTGCCCGACCATGAAATTTTAAGTTTGGTGAGCTTTTCTAGGTCCTTGGGTAGATTGTCCAAGAAGGGGATTTAGTTGGCTCTATATAAGGATTATAAAGATGTGGTTAATTTTACTCCAAGGTAAGAGATTAAGTCTTTTGTCCATATACAGGCGGTCCCTGGGTTACAAACAAGATGGGGTCTGTAGGTTTGTTCCCAAGTTGAATCTGTTTGTAAGTTGGAACTGGTAAATTTTTTAAGCGTAGCTCCAGCCCAAAATTATTTTTTTTTACGTTTTTTGGATAGCATAGGAAAGGTTTAAACCCTCTGTAATGTTTGTTTTGCTGTCTGTGCCCCTGTTCAGAAGATTTCACCTCACTTTCTTTCCAAATGACAATTGTATTTTGAAAATTTTGGGTTGTTGTGGTTTTAAAAAGCCTTGGTGCTAAAGCATCGGTGAGGTACCTTTTTCCCATAATAACTCTAATGCCGCGTACACACGATCGTTTTTAATGTCATTTTTGAAAACTATGTTTTTCTCGACGTGATTTTTCTTGTTTCCTCTCAAGCCTGTCTTGCATACACACGTTCATTTAAAAAACCGCTCGAGCAAAGCGCAGTGACGTACAACACTTACGACGGCACTGTAAAGGGGAAGTTCAGTTCGAATGGCGCCACCCTTCATGTTAGTAAAGTTTGTTGAGCGACGATTCGCGCTTTTCAGCCTCATGCTTTTCAGTCCGTTACAGCGTGACGAATGTGCTATCTCCATTACGAACGCTAGTTTTACCAGAACGAGCGCTCCCGTCTCATACTTGATTCTGAGCATGCGTGTTTTTTTTCTCCCCCTAATAAAAGCATACACACTACCGTTTTTCACGTCGTTAAAAAAAACGACGTGAAAAACGACGTGAAAAAATGGAGCAGGTTCTCATTTTTTTAGGTCATTTTTCACGTCGTTAAAAATGCTCTGGAGCCTACACACAATCGTTTTTAATGCCCAATTTAAAAAATGGCATTTTTAACGACGTGAAAAACGATTGTGTGTACGCGGCATTACAGAAGTGAATTTCCCTTCCTAGGGGTAGATGTCCTCTCACTTCTTGTTGTTTCCCTCCATTTGTAAGTAGGAGTCATTTGTAAGTCGGATGTTTGTAACTAGGGGACCGCCTGTATATGGGTAATTGTTTACAAGAGTATTTTGTATATCTGCAGAGATTCCTAGTGGTAAGATGTGAGATTTAGATGTGTTTACCTTTATAATAAGATACCGAACTGAATTTATCCAGTGTTAGTTGTACCGAAGCCAGGGAATGGGCAGGATTAGTCATCATAAGGATCAAATTATCTGCAAATACGTTTATTTTGTGCTCTGCTTGGCCTATTTTGATAACAGAGATATCGAAGTGACTTCTAATATGCTCAGTTAAGGGTTCCATAATCAAATTGAAGCTGAGAGGGGATATGGGGCATCCTTGTCTCGAGCCATTGGATATATAGCAGAGCAGTATACTTGGGCAGAGGGTCAGGAATATAGGGCCTTGATAGCAGAGAGACTATGACCATGAAATCCGAATTTATGTAATGTCAAATCTAGGTATTGCCAATGGACTCTATCGAATGCCTTCTCTTCATCCAGGGCGAGAAGCAGCGAAGGCATTCCTTGTTTCTCAGTATGATGAATGATGTTGAACAGGTGGCGTGTGGCATCCGGTGTCTGGCGATCTTTATTAAATACGGATTGGTCAGGATGGATAAGTGTGGGTAGTATGGTTGAATAGAGAGATGGGTCGGAAGTTTTGGGGAAATGGTAGGATCTTTTCCTGGCTTCTGTATTGTAATGATCAGTGCTTTTAGCATTTCTTGTGGGAATGAAGCTGAGAAAGCAGCCGTGTTATCATCGTTCATATTTTTAATGGAGTATGTGCAATTTTTGGTGTACCTGTAAATAGTGTCCTGTTTTCATCGGCATACTTTGAACACCCTGCAATTACGTTAGTGTATGTTAAGCTCAACCACTTGAGCTCTGAAAGATTTTACCTCCTTCGTGACCAGACTGTTTTTTTGCTATCCGGCACTGCGCTACTTTAACTGGTAATTGTGTGTTCATGCAACGCTGTACCCAAATGACTTATTGTATTTATTTAAAGTTTTTGCTGGTATTTGCTCACCACTGAGTTTATTTTTTGCAATCTAAATAAAAAAGACTGATAATTTAGAAAAAAGCTATTTTTGTTGTATATTCTGCTACAAAACATAAATTATAAAAAAGTTTAAAAAAACATTTCTTCCTAAATTTTGGCCAAATGTATTGAGCCACTTGTTTTTGATGAGAAAAATTCCCAATAAATGTATATTGATTGGTTTGTGTGAATGTTATCGTGCCTAAAAACTATGGTGTACATATACTGAATGTTTTTATTTTATTTTTTTATACTACGAATGGCAGCAATCGGTGACTTAAAATGAGACTGCGATAGTGCAGCGGGAAATCTGACGCTAAATGATGCTGGAGGAATAGACTAACTACCATTGACATCACCAGTGATAATAATACAGTGATTAGTGATGATAATATACACGGTCACTGTACTAATGACACTGGCTGGGAATGGGTTAACATCTAGGATGATCAAGGGGTTAAATATGTGCTCAACTATGTGTAATGTGTGCTGCTTTTTACTAAAGATCCCTTTTATTCACCCCTGCTTTGCAGGGATGAGAAATGGACAGATTGCTCCCTCTGTACAGAACTCTGTGTTGTTTACCAACACAGAGCTCGGGACTGTGATTGCACACCGCTGATCAGCAGGCCCCGGTCGTGAATCTTTGGGCAGGACTTGCTGACAGGTGAAAGGAGTGTGTTCAATTACTGCTATCCAGTGCTTCATTAGAGAGATCTCACTTCCTGCTCTGCTGTCACCAAACAGGAAACAGGATAAACATCTGTAATAAGGACACAGATACACAGGACACAATAAAAATCTAACAGGGATTCTAGTTGTCTCCTACTTTACTGAAATAAAGCATTGTGCTTTTCCTTCTGACTGGACCTGTGTTGCAATTGTAAATATCTTACAAAAGGTAACCTAGGGATCATACAGTGTTATTGAAATTTGTGTTTATACTGGAAGTTTTTTTTTTTAGCTTAATGCCTAGAATGCATGAAGGTAAAAAAAAAAAATCATTAAGCCTTTAGAACCACTTTTAACATTTGTAATCCTTGTACTTTTATATCCCTGATGGATTTGAATTTTTTTTGACATTTTCACTAATGCCACGTAGAGACGATCGGACATTCCGACAACAAAACCGTGTTTTTTTTTTTTCCGAAGGATGTTGGCTCAAACTTGTCTTGCATACACACGGTCACACAAATGTTGTCGGAAATTGCGAACGTCAAGAACGCGGTGATGTACAACACGTACGACGAGCCGAGAAAAATTACGTTCAATAGCCAGCGCGGCTCTTCTGCTTGATTCCGCGCATGCGTGGTATTTTGTGCGTCGGAAATGTGTACACGCTCGGAATTTCCGACAACAAGTTTTGTTGTTGGAAAATTTGAGAACCAGCTCTCAGATTTTTGTTGTCGGAAATTCCAACAGCAAATGTCTGATGGAGCCTACACACGGTCGGAATTTCCGACAACAAGCGCCCATCGAACATTTGTTGTCGGAAATTCCGACCGTGTGTACGTGGCATTACAATAACTGGCACTGGCAATAACTGACATTATTTAAGATAAAGTAATCTGCAATGTTTGAGGAAGGTGTTAAAGTAGTTCCAAAGCTAATACATTTTTTACTTAAATGCATTCCTACATTAAGGTAAAAAAATGTTTTAGGATTGGCTGTGACCCCCCTCCCCCTCTAAATACTAAACCTCACTCCTGGATCGATCCAGCACTGTGCCTGGCTACAGTCTTTTCTCCTCTGTCCCTCTTCGCACAGGGACTGATGGACAGTGAGGAGAGGGAGGGGCTATGCCACACTGTGCATCAATAGACGCACACAGCCTGGCTCGGGATTGAGCCCGAATGTCTGCCTCAATAGCAAGCACCTTGCTATGATGTCAGACACAGAAGAGGAGGTTCAGGGGTGCCACATAACAATACCACTGCACAGAGCAGGTAAGTATAACATGTTTGTTATTTTAAAGAAAAAAAGCCTTTAAAAAACAAAAACCTATTTAGGGCTGATCAGAGTTAAAGTGGTTGTAAACCCTCCTAATTTTTTTTTTTTTTTTAACTAGCTGTAAGAGAAAGCCATAATGAGCTAATATGACTAGCATAATAGCTCATTATGCATCACTTACCTTTTATCGGGGCCCCCGAAGCCGTCCTCGTCTCCCTCTTCAGCCGCATCCATGGCTGCGGCGATAGCCGGAAGGTTACTTCCGGGTATCGCTGCTCCGGCGCTGTGATTGGCCGGAGCGGCGAAGACGTGACTCCGCGCATGCGCGCGTGAGCCGTCGAATTCGGCTACGTCGTCGAATGTTGCGACCTAGCCAAATTTGTGAATGGGGTTAACCCCATGCACATGCGCGTGACGTCAGCGTTGCTGCATTTAAATGCAAATATCTCCTTAACCGTGTAGGTTAAGGAGATATTTCATGCACCTACAGGTAAGCCTTAATCTAGGCTTACCTGTAGGTCTTTGTTTATAAAGTGGGTTTACAACCACTTAAAAGTAGAACTAAAGACAAAACTTTTTTCTCAATTTGGATAGAATAAGGGAGGGTCATATCCCTCCCTTTTTTCCCATTTGTGCCCAATTGGAAGATTTCCCTTGTATTATTGTTCTGAGGACAACCCTTTCCTTTACTTTCAATAATAAGGCTTCATGCCCACGGACGTTTTTACAGCTGCGTTTTTTACAGCTTAAAAACGCCTGTCCATGTTATTGTATAATTTTTTAATTTGTCGGAGCTAAAAAACACGACGCAGCGTTTTTGCGCGTTTTTGACGCTTCGCGTTTTTTTTATGCCTAACGCCGACGCTGAGGAAAGCACTGGTCCTGGGTTTTTTTTACAGCTTAAAAACGTCTATGCTATTTGCAGCTCAAAAACGTCTAGGTGGGCATGAAGCTATAGACTAACATGGACAGGCGTTTTTAAGCTGTAAAAAACGCTCAAACGCGGCTGTAAAAACGTCCGTGGGCATGAGGCCTAATGGTAAACATGACAGAAAGACAGTTGAATCTCACAAACAGCAATAAAAGCCTAGAACAGTGCAGCACATTTAAACAAAACCGTTTCATTAAGTGATATGCAAATTTCAAAAATACTTAGGTGAATGAATGAAATTAGACCAGACGATAGTGCAAAAAACAGCCACTTATTCTGTGTGGGTTTAGCCATGTCTTTCTTTTTGTTTTGTATAGTTACATTTTTTTTTCATTAAGTGGTTAAATAGGAATATTTTTGGATTACTTAGTAAAGTTTCTTTTAGATGTTATGTGCAGTTTAAAAGTAACACCTTTGATGTGAAAATGAATGAACGAGCTGAATGAAACTACAGTGAGACAATACATTGATTCACTGTATTCACAGTGGCGCTTGCAGAATATCCGGGCTGTCATTTTAAACAGAAACGGGTGTCAAAATGTAATAAAAAGCAATTACAGGCTGTTATTTTGGCACCAGGTAGTTGCCTATAACAGCGATGTGGTGGTGGCGTGACGTGGAGGGTTTACCATTGGCGATACGCTCCAAAAACTGTTAAGATTTTTATTTTATTTTTAATACAACTGAGTTTTCTAGTTTCAAATATTAACATTTCTCATAATAGGCTTTTATTGTTTGCCAGAACTATGACTAGGTACTAAATCCATTGCAGATAATGAAAATATTACTGTAGGCATACTAAAAGTAAATATACAGGCTAGGTCACATTGTAAAATCTAGGAGCACTTCTTGCTAAAACATGATGTGCTTCATCCTGCTGGGTTTACTCACCTCTGTCTTCAAGTTCTTTACTTGCGCTCTTGTTGGACACCCACCAGACACCACTACATGAAGCGATAATACTAATCTCAACAATGTCTGTTACTGTGACTTATATGATTTGCATTCAGTTTCAGCTGACACATTGCGCCCTTTGCTGACCCAACACAAACAGCTCGAGGCTTGAATTTTCTAGAAAGTCGTTCATATTTCTGCAATATGTTATTGATGACCATTGAAATGGAAATGAGATCTGAATAAAGATGTTGTCAGAGAGTGCATTAGAAACCAGAGTGCTTTGTTGCAGTAATTGAGAAGATGTTACCATGGCAAGCCCTTTTGTTTCCATGACACTTCTCTGTTTTATGAGAAATCTTGCACTTCACAAACTCTTGAGTATCAAATCCTCTTGAACTGTAATAAATGTTCATCTGAATGCAGCTAATTGATGAAAAGTTGCCATATGTTAATACATAAGAAAATAGGTCCACAATATGCAAATGAAGATCACATTCCATCCTCTGCAGAGAATAAAAGTTTTTATGTTCTCACATGCAGTATATATTGTTCCTTGTTTATTTTTGTCTAGAAAGAGTGGATCGATAAGTGAATAAAATACATTAAAGTGGAGTTCCACCCAAAAGTGGAAATTCCGCTCATTTGTCCCACCCCTTTCCGGTGGCACATTTGGCACCTTTCGGGGGGGGGGTTGGGGGGGTACCTATCTTTGACAGATATCCTGTCCCCACTTCCAAGAGTCTCGGCCATGGCGCATTGTCAGCGCTTTCCTCCTCCCTCTGCCACCGAGCCAGTAGGAGAGCGTAGCGGGTGCCTCGTGCATACGCAGCAGGGTTCCCGACGTGAAGCCGTAATGCTTCACTATCGGGTTCCCTTACTGGCAATGGTGGCGGCAGCACCCGACAGCTGTTGGAGACATCAGCTGCGGGTACCGACATCGTTGGACTCCAGGACAGGTAAGTGTCCGATTATTAAAAGCCAGCAGCTGCAGTATATGTAGCTGCTGGCTTTTAATTTTTTGCTGTGGTGGGCGGACCTCTGCTTTAAGACGACAATGTGCATATTCACATTGACAAATTCTGTACTGCAGTGATGGACAATATTTTCTTTCCTGAAAGTCAGAGAAACATTTCAACAATTTTGTGCTTTTCAAGTTGCATCTCCAGTACCAACCAGTACATTTAACCTATCAAGTGCTAAGCTTTCCTGCCCATAGATCGACTCGGGTATACATTTTACACAGGGTATGCAGAACCCCTGAATTGTTATATACTATTGGGTTTAGAGACAACTTCTACTGTACAGTAGTAGATGCTGTCATTCTTCAGGATCCCTTATCCATCTTATGTAGGGATGTCCCAAGTTGAAGAGATATTGGGCTGAGGTTGTAGGTACTTTAATTGGCTTATTGGGGACCAGTATTTTAGCTGGACCCCTGACGTGCCTGTTAAGATTATTGAATCCTCTTCTGTGGATCATGATTTGGTGCTTACTATTTCCAGAGCTTTATTTTGATTGCTATTAAGTGGACCTCACCTAGCCCACCAACTCTTTGTGGATAACAGACCTAAATAAGCCTACCTCTTATGAAAAGCATACTTATTATCTCTGAAACTCTATGCATAAATGCAATGCTATATGGTCTAACTTGATGGAAAATATGTTTTACCACTTTTCTTAGGTACCTGTATGATTTAGTATAGGTGCATTTGTTATGATTTATTTTTTGTATGCTGGTTTAGGTATTGTGTATTATTGATCTATATTTTCAGAGAACCAATATCCGTCAATCAGTTGTGTTTTTCATCTTGACCTTTCGTAGGCCTGTAAAGAGGCTGTAAATAAGCATGAAAGGGAGCAGAATTTTTCACCTAAATTAAATCGACAAAGTAAATAGCGCTAGAGGTGCAAAGTGTGAAATATACAAATAGCTGTAATGCTTTATGCCAGGGATATGCAATTAGCGGACCTCCAGCTGTTGCCAAACTACAAGTCCCATGAGGCATAGCGAGACTCTGACAGCAGAAAGCATGACACCCAGAGGCAGAGGCATGATGGGACTTGTAGTTTTGCAACAGCTGGAGGTCCGCTAATTGCATATCCCTGTTTTATGCCATGATACCCAACATTGCAAAATACAATATGCAAACAGTGCAGCACTTAAAATTTCAAACAATCAATGTTTCTGAATATTTCACCCACTGGTTGGTTAAAAAACTACAAAGTAATATAAAATATAGGGCTGTTACTGATTAGAATTTTCGTGTTCGATTAATCAATTTTTTTTTTTAATCTACTAATTTCGATTAATTAACGCACATACAGTTTTTACAATTTTCCACATCTCCCCCATACCGTAATATCCACATCTGCCCCATACTGTAATGTCCACATCTCCCCCATACTGTAATGTCCACATCTCCCCCATACTGTAATGTCCACATCTCCCCCATACTGTAATGTCCACATCTCCCCCATACTGTAATGTCCACATCTGCCCCACATACTGTAATGTCCACATCTGCCCCACATACTGTAATGTCCACATCTGCCCCACATACTGTAATGTCCACATATCCCCACATCTCCCCCATACCGTAAAATCCAGGCAGAACCGCAGAGTAGATGGCACAAGCAGGCGGCTAATGACGTCAGCGCGCCGCTACTAGGCCGCCGCCGGGTGGACCAAGATGGCCGAAGCTAAGCTAGGCCGAAGCCGCGGCCTTTCCTATGGACGAGACCGCGGAGCTCACTCCGCGGATCGTCCTCGATCAAAATTATTTTGATCGATCAAAGAAATTAACGATTAATCGAACAATTAATCGTTAATTTCCGCAGCCCTAATAAAATGTTTACTTAACTAAAAAAAATATATATATTTTTTTATCACTTCTAATTTTATTTTAGTACTAACCATAGTTAAAAAATAGAATAGTAGAAATAAAATACAATACTTTCCTTTTTAAGTAAAAAAAAAAATTCTAGTATCCTGTGTTTCGGCCAAATCATTTTCTTTTCTATGGAGAAAGCAGAATAAAACTCTCATTGCACACAAGCAGCATCCACACATTGGCAACGTTAGGCAGAAGATTGTGGTTGGTCCAAATGCTGTAATATGAGATGATCGGTCAATGCTACATTAGCGCAACTTTTCTGCCCCCTACACTACGACTCAATTTAACCCTAACCTTGGACCTTCCTTACGTAAGTGTGTGTACCCTTCCTACAGCAAAAGTTCCCAGGGCTGACATCCTAACACTATACTCCTGCTTCTAACAGGCAGGTGACCTGCCATCTGTCATTCCAAGCCTATAACAGAAAAGTATTAATATTCCATTCTATTTATCATCACATTATCTTTAGGAGTCAATGTAGATATTATTGCAAGCACTGTCCAGCGCACAGCCTAATATCAATTTATTAATGTGTTTGTCTGCCATTTAAGCAAAGAATATAAATATATGAATAATACAGGTCTTACAATACAGAAGTACTCCTACTGCCATCATCTTCTTCTTAATCAGTTTTACCCCTTCGCTATTTCCTATTAGGCTGCTTAGGTTTAGCTGGTATGTGTTTTGTTTAAATGAAGCTCATGCATATTTAGCAGTACTTTACATTGTACTGAGACTGTTAGACTGACTGTACTACCACACAATGCGGTTAACGTGTCTAAAATGTAACTTTGGGTGTCAGCATATTTCATCAGTAGGTTCAGAAACATAAGCGAGCAGTTAAAATAACAGGTCCACATTTGTGATAACATCATCTTGCATTACATGGAATTAGATATATTGATAAATGAATTTGCACTTATGTGCCAAGTAGTTCGATGTGAAAAGTAGCAGCAACACATCATAATTATTGCTTCTGCCTCTTTGCACTTCCTAGGGTTTTTTTTTTTCACTTACAACTATTTGGTTTGAGGAACCAGGTGCATTCCAGTTGAATTTAATTATGCATATGCACGGTAAAGATAGCTTTGCAATTATTTTGATTTGTATATTTCAGCGCTGCATGCTGGAATGTGATTTTGGTTCATCACTCTGTAATTACTCATTGGAGTGTGATTTTTCAAGGATATTTTAATCTGTGTTTAGTCTGATGAAAAATTGTGTTTGTCTTTGTTCTATCAGACTTATAAATATTTAATTCTAGTGTGTCTAGGTCCCTTTGTGATGTACTGTAATAGCCATCAGAGCTAATTCTGTCCGTCTTGTGCTGTATAAATAAGGTAGCTATTACAGTGGTGTCTTACTTGTTTAATTATAATGCATCTTCTCCATATGATTGTTTAAAACCATTAAACAATTGTGTCTGCATTGTATGGAGAAAATGATTGTGCACTAATTAAATGGGGTTCCATGATTGTAGTTTAGAAAGTAGCTTTATTATTCTGTAATGGGACCTTCCAGTGCATCAGCCAGATCTAAAGGAGCTGTTTTTACTTTTTATTCATTTTACAAAAAAACTTGTGCTGAGTGATGCATTGGTAGAGTGTTTATGGTTCAACTGTTGCAAAACTGATACTGATAGCAACCGTGTCGTGTCAGTACTCCTTGTGACTGTATCCAGTATAAGTTGCAACCATCCAAGGGGCTCGTCTGGTGGCCCCATATCACTAAGTGTACAGTGAAAAATGAATCCGCACACTTGTATTCAGCCTACTTCAGCTAGTCCACCCTTCCACAGGCTTGATGTCTCGTAGTTATGCCAGTTTTAGTTTTTATAAAATATTATATCAAAATTGTACAGTGCAGGACACAGGCAGAGTATTCGTGGGTTATAGGCATATACCTTCAGGCGACTGGACACCGGAAAAGCTTTAGAGGACATGTGCCTTGGAAACCCTGCTATAACCCTTCCCCCACTGTTTGAATCCTCAATTTGTGTTATTGTCTAAAGAGGATTAACCTTTTCTCGCTCATGGAAAAAACACCTTTAGCTTAGCTAGTGTGTTATTTGTACTTATTTTCAAATTCTTTAATCAACCCCTCACTGTTTTTCCTTTCCATCATAGAAGCAGTGTATCTGAACTGGCGTGACTGTGGTAAAATTTTGGGAGTTTTACCTGGACCCCACACTGTGGGGATGACCTGTAATGTTACTCTGGGCACTGGATCCTGCATGGGCACTCACCTTGACACTGGGTGCAATGCTTTGAGTCAACCGTTTTCAGGTTCAGGGCCATGGTCCATTGCTATGGAACCCAGTCACTGAAGACCCCTTTGGGGTATGCCCATTGTGACAGAGAAGCCGTTATATGCAAACCAGCATAATTGACAGGTAAGACTGGGTCAGCCTGAATCTCTGAATGTTACTGTATAACAGGGCTTTGTTTGGAATGTATTTACCTCAGTGTAAACTTTTAAAACCTGGGGCTTCCAAACATGCTTAACCTATACCAGGGGTCTCAAACTGGCGGCCCCCAACTGTTGAGAAATGACAAGTCCCATCATGCTTCTGCCTGTGGGAATCATGCTTGTAACTGTCAGCCCTGCAATTCCTCATGGGACTTGTAGTTTCGCAACAGCTGGAGGGCCGCCAGTTTGACACCCATGCCTTATACTTTGCACCCTATTCAGTCAGCACCCTGCAGGGGAATACCCTCACTTTTAGCTATGGTGTAAATCGGGCAAAAAGGAGCCAATGCAAAATCGCAGGTGAACATTCGCTATTCGACTAAAGCAGAGTTCTCTGCACCTGTCAAATTTCCTCAGACAGCTTCTGTCCTTAACCACTTAACGACCGCCCACTGTAAATATACGTCGGCAGAATGGCACCGACAGGCAGAATCACGTACATATACGTGATTGCCTTTGTATAGTTGGGGGGTCCGATCGGAGAGGTTCCATCCACAGGAGAGGTTCCATCCAGGTCCACCAGCACATAATTCTTGTCAAGCTATAAGCTGGGTCAGTCCATCACTAGGGGTCACCTAAACAGACTACCACTGTGTGGCTCGAGCAAGTGCTTCTGACTGACACACTCTTCTACAGTACTGTCTGGCTTGTTACACCTGGATTTACGTTCCCTACCTATCAGTAGCCTGTGCATAGTTACTCTTTTACTCAAATCACGTATTACTGTCTACCATGAATGTGTTTATATAATACTGGCACCCTGTGATACCCTGTGATATACGGACTGCCAGGTAAAAATACCTAGGCCGGTTTCACTACCTAACACGGCCTTGTTCAATACTATGCTCCCGACGAAGCGTTTTGGAACGCGAAACTAGTCGAGCGAAAGCAAGATCTTTATCTTTGAATTTACCGGACCTATCAATAAGACCAGCCATCTCTCGTGCATACCGTCCAACTCCTTATTTGTGTTTGTTGGCTATACATTATCCTATTTTACTTTGTGTATTTTACATGTCAATGTAATCTCTGGGAGATGTGTTGAGTCTTGTAAATGGGACCCTATCCCAATTATTGATGATTGTTACATAATGTCATTTTTTTTGTATTAATGTACTTTTTACCTAAATTCAATTATATTTTTCTACCAACAATAAAACCCTTAGAATTTTTACAATATCTATCTATGTGCCGTTTAAAGTCCATCTTTAGTTTAAACAATATACCCCCATATATTACCTAATAAAGGTTTAACCCCCTTGATCGCCCCCCAGGTAACCCTTTCACCCCCTAGCACCGCCGTCACTATGCAATCATTTTTCTGATCGATGTCTTAGCGTCGGTGATGCTGATCGGTAGCCAGTAATTTTTTTTAGGTTCGCCGCAGGTTTTTATAGCGTCAGGTACCCCCATATATTATCTAATAAAGGTTTAACCCCCTGATCGCCCCCCAGGTAACCCTTTCACCCCCTATCACCACTGTCGCTAAGCAATCGTTTTTATGATCGTTGTCTTAGTGTCGGTGATGCCGATAGGTAGCCAGTAATTTTTTTTTAGGTTCGCCGTCAGGTTTTTATATAGCGTCAGGTACCCCCATATATTACCTGATAAAGGTTTTAACCCCCTAATTGCCCCTAGTTAACCCTTTCACCAGTGATCATCATATAATTGTTACGGGTGATGCTGGTTAGTTTGCTTTTTATAGTGTCAGGGCACCCGCCGTATATAACCCAATAAAGGTTTAACCCCCTGATCGCCCGGCGGGTGATATCAATTAGGTTTTAGCGTCAGAGAGGGTCTGCGTCACACCCCAGGCAGCGTCAGGTTAGTGCCAGTAGCGCTAACACCCACACGTGAAGCATACACCCCCCTTAGTGGTATAGTATCTGATCAGCTCAATATCTGATCTGATCAGATCTATACTAGCGTCCCCAGCAGTTTAGGGTTCCCAAAAACGCACTGTTAGTGGGATCAGCCCAGATACCTGCTAGCACCCGCGTTTTGCCCCTCCGTCCAGCCCAGGCCACCGAAGTGCAGTATCGATCGATCACTGTCACTTGCAAAACACAACACACATAACTGCAGCGTTCGCAGAGACAGGCCTGATCCCTGCGATTCCAGTGCTGTAGGAGGTGATTTCACCACCACAGTTAAAAAAAAAAAGCATATATGCCGAAGCATTGGGGCAGCAGGAGCGGAGGAGCGATTTTGCTCCTAATGCCGCGTATATACGGTCGAAATTCCGACGGAGACTTGCCCGTGGAAAAGTCTGACCATGTGTACGCGGCATAACTTTTGCGAGAAGATGCCCCCATGCTTCGGCATATATAAATGGTGCATGTATGCCCATCATTAGAAGTGGGTGGATGAAGGGCGGTATTCTAATGGTGGGCATACCCACCGATCAATCTTTTTTTTCCGTTCAGCCAACAGGCTGCATGAAAAAAAAGATTACAATACATGTCCAACAAGGACCAGCAACGTACTGGTATGTTGCTGGACTTTGAATGTCTATACCAGAATGATGCCTGTGGCTTTAGGTATCATCTTGGTATCATTCTTTTCAGCCAGCGGCCGGCTTTCATGTAAAAGCAATCCTAGTGGCTAATTAGCCTCTGGACTGCTTTTACAAGCAGTGGGAGGGAATGTCCCCCCCCCCCCGGATATAAAAAGCGCCATTGGGAAATTGGGAAAGCATTTTATCACACCGATCTTGGTGTGGTCAGATGCTTTGAGGGCAGAGGAAAGATCTAGGGTCCAATAGACCCCAGTTTTTTCAAAAAAGAGTACCTGTCATTACCTATTGCTATCATAGGGGATATTTACATTCCCTGAGATAACAATAAAAGTGATAAAAATAAATAAATATGGAAGCAACAGTTTAAAAATAAAAAAGCAAAATTAATAATAAAAAAAAAAAAAAGCACCCCTGTCCTGCCCTGCTCTTGCCCAATGGCGAACGCAAGCGTCGGTCTGGCGTCATATGTAAACAGCAATTGCACCATGCACCATGCATATCACCGCGAAGGTCAGATCGAGGGCAGTAATTTTAGCAGTAGACCTCCTCTGTAAATCTAACGGGGTAACCTGTAAATGCTTTTAAAGGCTTTTAAAAATGTATGTAGTTTGTCGCCAATGCGCGTTTGTGCGAAATTTTAAAGCATGTCGTGTTTGGTATCTATGTACTCGGCCTAAGATCATCTTTTTTATTTCATCAAACATTTGGGCAATATAGTGTGTTTTAGTGCATTAAAATTAAAAAAAGTGTATTTTTTCCCAAAAAAATGCGTTTGAAAAATCGCTGCGCAAATACTGTGTAGAAAAAAAAATGCAACACCCACCATTTTATTCTGTAGGGCCTTTGCTTTAAAAATATATATAATGTTTGGGGGTTCAACATAATTTTCTTGCAAAAAAAAATATATTTTCATGTAAACAAAAAGTGTCAAAAAGGGCTTTGTCTTCAAGTGGTTAGAAGAGTGGATGTAAGCTTCCTAATGTTGTGTATAAAATGCCAGAACAGTTCAAAACCCCCCCAAATGACCCCATTTTGGAAAGTAGACACCCCAAGCTATATACTGAGAGGCATGTCGAGTCCATGGAATATTTTATATGTTGACACAAGTTGCGGAAAAAATACAATTTTTTTTTTTTTTTTTTTTCACAAAGTTGTCACTAAATGATATATTGCTCAAACATGCCATGGGCATATGTGGAATTACACCCCAAAATACATTCTGTTGCTTCTCCTGAGTACGTGGATACCACATGTGTGAGACTTTTTGGGAGCCTAGCCGCGTATGGGACCCCAAAAACCAATCACCGCCTTCAGGCTTTCTAAAGGTGTAAATTTTTGAATTCACTTCTCACTGCCTATCACAGTTTCGGAGGTCATGGAATGCCCAGATGGCACAAAACCCCCCCAAATGACCCCATTTTGGAAAGTAGACACCCCAAGCTATTTGCTGAGAGGTATTGTGAGTATTTTGCAGATCTCGCTTTTTGTCACAAAGTTTTGAAAATTGAAAAAAAAATGAAAAAAAAAAATGTTCTTTCTTCATTTTCAAAAACAAATGAGAGCTGTAAAATATTCACCATGCCTCTCAGCAAACAGCTTGGGTGTCTACTTTCCAAAATGGGGTCATTTGGGGGGGTTTTGTGCTATTTTGGCATTTTATGGCCTTCAAAACTGTGATAGGTAGTGAGGAGTGAAATCAAAAATTTGCGCCCTTAGAAATCCTGAAGGCGGTGCTTGGTTTCCGGGGTCCCGTACGTGGCTAGGCTCCTAAAAAGTCCCACACATGTGGTATCCCGGTACTCAGGAGAAGCAGCAGAATGTATTTTGGGGTGCAATTCCACATATAACCATGGCATGTGTGAGCAATATATCATTTAGTGACATCTTTTTGTAATTTTTTTATTTATTTTTTTGTCATTATTCAATCACTTGGGACAAAAAAAAAAATATTCAATGGGCTCAACATGCCTCTCAGCAATTTCCTTGGGGTGTCTACTTTCTAAAATGGGGTCATTTGGGGGGGTTTTGTACTGCTCTGTCATTTTAGCACCTCAAGAAATGAGATAGGCAGTCATAAATTAAAAGCTGTGTAAATTCCAGAAAATGTACCCTAGTTTGTAAACGCTATAACTTTTGCGCAAACCAATAAATATACGCTTATTGACATTTTTTTTACTAAAGACATGTGGCTGAATACATTTTGGCCTAAATGTATGACTAAAATTGAGTTTATTCGATTTTTCTTATAACAAAAATTAGAAAATATCTTTTTTTTTCAAAATTTTCGGTCTTTTTCCGTTTATATCGCAAAAAATAAAAATCGCAGAGGCAATCAAATACCATTAAAAGAAAGCTCTATTTGTGGGAAGAAAAGGACGCAAATTTCGTTTGGGTACAACATTGCATGTCCGCACAATTTACAGTTAAAGCAGCGCAGTGCAAAATTCTGAATTCACCTCTGGTCCTTTAGCTACCAAATGGTCCGGGGCTTAAGTGGTTAATGCAGTCAATCCTCCTTTAGAGCTCAGAAATGCCATGCCTCTTTTCCTATTACCATTTATCAACCTGGGTCGGATCCTGATATGTTGGTTCTAGAGGACACAGAAGGGAATGAAGAGGATATTGAGGCATTATTGGAGGAAGCTACAGAAGATTTTTCTTCCCCAGACTGCCACCATTTTGAAGAGGGAACTTCAAACAACATGCTTGCTAATGTTGAAAAGTGCATTGCTTTTGTCTGCAGAAGGCTTGGCATCGTGCTGCCTGACTCTCCTCTGTCTCACCATGCTGCTTTGGGCCCAGTCCTGCAAGCAGCTGTTACAGCCATTTCAGTATGTCAAACTGCAGCCAACTGGACTAGGGCAATGAACAGCCAACATGTCCCTGTATTTTAGGATCATGCTGTTGCAAGAGCAATTGCAACAATTGCCTGCTTCTCTGTTTTTTTGTGTGGAAGCCCTAGAACATGTCATGAGACAGATTTGTCTCAGTGTAACAAGGGGCGGGGATGTTCTGCAAGGTCGCTGATGAGCACTCTCATAGTTCATTCACAAGCCCTGCAACTTGTAAACATTCAGTCCCATATCGGTGGTGACAGGCTGAAAGCGTCAGGGCTTTGTCTGCAGATGGCCATCATTGCAACCCTGATCCACTGATCACATGTGCAATGCTTTCAGAGCTCCTGTACATACAGTGCATCCGGAAAGTATTCTTAGTGCTTCAGTTTTTCCACATTTTATTATGTACAGCCTTATTCCAAAATGGATTGCATTCATTATTTTCCTCAAAATTCTACAAACCATACCCCATAACAAGAAATAAGTTTGTTTGAAATCTTTGCAAACTGATTAAAAATAAAAAAAAGGAAAAAATCACATGTACATACAGTGGATATAAAAAGTATACACATCCCTATTAAAATGTAATGTTTCTGTGATGTAAAAAAAATGAGACAAAGATAAATAATTTCAGAACTTCTTCCACCTTTAATGTGACCTATAAACTGTACAACTCCAATTGAAAAACAAACTGAAATCTTTTAGTGGGGCGGGGGGGGGGGGAGTAAAAACTAAAATAATGTGGTTGCCTTAGTCAGGGAGGATACCAAGAACCCGATGGTCACCCTGACAGAGCTCCAGTGTTTCTCTGTGGAGAGAGAAAACCTTCCAGAAAAAACAATCATCTCTGCAGCACTCCACTAATTAGGCCTGTATGGTAGAAAAGCCAGATGGAAGTCACTCCTTAGTAAAAGGCACATGACAGCCGACCTGGAGTTTACCAAAAGGCACCTGAAGGACTCTGACCATGAGAAACAAAAATCAACTATTTGGCCTGGAGAAAACCAGGCACCGCTCATCCCCTGGCCAATACCATCCCTACAGTGAAGCATGGTGGTGGCAGTGGCATGCTGTGGTGATGTTTTTCAGCGGCAGAAAATGGGAGGCTAGTCCGGATCGAGGGAAAGGTAAATGCAGCAATGTACCGAGGCATCCTTAATGAAAACCTGCTCCAGAGCGCTCTGGACCTCAGACTGGGGCGAAGGTTCATCTTCCAACAGGACAACGACCCTAAGCACACAGCCAAGGTAACAAAGGAGTGGTTACGGGACAACTCCTGTATTTCCCTGAGTGGCCCAGCCAGAGCCCAGACTTGAACCTGATTGAACATCTCTGGAGAGATCTGAAAATGGCTGTGCACCGACGCTCCCCTCCAACTTGATGAAGCTTTAGAGATCCTTCAAAGAAGAATGGGAGAAACTGCCCAATAATAGGTGTGCCAAGCTTGTAGCATCATACTCCAAAAAGACTTGAGGCTATAATTGGTGCCAAAGGTGCTTCAACAAAGTATTGAGCAAAGGCTGTGAATATTTATGTACGTGATTTTTTTTTTATTACTTTTAATACATTTGCAAAGATTTCAAACAAACTTCTTTTATTTTGTCATTATGGGGTATTGTTTGTAGAATCTTCAGGAAAAAAATTATTTAATCCATTTTGGAATAAGGCTGTAACAAATCAAATTGTGGAAAACGTGAAGCGCTGTGAATACTTTCCGGATGCACTGTAAATACAATTCTTTTTTTTCTAAAGTCCCAGATGCTTTATGCCTACAATGATGAGTAACTTGCTGTTGGCATTGAGGGATGGGCATATTGTATCCGGGTCACCATACCCACAATGAAATTCTCTTTGAAAGTTTTAGGCTTAATGGTAGCCTCCTTCAAAGCAGTACCATTCGCCCAATTTCTTTAAAGAACGCTCCAATAAAATATTTGTCAGCTTGGAATTAGGCAGGCTCCTTCTGTCGATTTTGCCAATGCTCCTGTCCAGGCAAGCAAGGAAATCCCTATCTTGTTGGATCACCACCTCAACCCTAACAGTGAGCAATTCCTTTTTTACCTATCACAGGAATGTTATTACAACAGACACAAGTCTCTTAGGCAGGGGAGGAGTGTTCCAATCTCCTACAGTCCAAAGAACATGGTCACTGGTGGAAACCAATTACCATATCGGACCTCAGAGCAGTCCTGTTGACCTTTCAACACTGGGCCCTCCTTTCCGAAGGGATGCCCAATCGGGGTGCAGTCAAACAATGCCACAGCAGTGGCCTGCGAAAGAAGTCTGGCTGTCTTGAAGGAAGCAGACCAGATAATGTTCTAGACTGAAACTCATTGATCTATTATAGTTTTTTTGTTTTTTTTTGCCTGGTGTGAACACAGGCACTTGAGTCTCAGACATTACTTTGCTCCTCGCCTTCCTATAGTTAGGTCTTGAACAGAATCTATCAGGGATATTGCCCTAGAAGATCTCTTCTGCAAAGTTGCCATCATGTCTGTCGGATGTGTTTCTGAACTGATGGCCCTTTTCTGTAAAGAACCTTTCCTCATAACTCGTATCACTATGGACAAGGTTGTCTTGTGCCTAAAGCCATCCTTTCTCTCGAAGGTGGTTTCAGTATTCCACCTCCTGTGAGAATATTGCCCTACCAATTTTCTGGCCTGCTCATAAGCATCCAGAGGAAATCTCTTTACTTTGCCAGGACTTATTCAGAACCATTAGAATATACCTCCAATCTATTGCTCCATTCAGACTGCTGGATACCCTGTTGGTCCTGTCCTGTGGACCTCGCATGGGACACCCTATTTCAAAGTTCACTATTGCACAAATTGATAAGAAATCTGATTGCAAGAGCTTACTTTATCAAAGAAAAATGTCCTCCTGCACTTTTACGTACTCATTCAACCAGATTGCTGGGAGTTTCCTGGCCTTTTTGGCATCAAGGCTCTGTAGCTCAGTTGTGCAAGGCCACCACCTGGTCTTCTGTTCAAACTTTTTCCATGTTTTACCAGGTTGACCTCCAGTCTTCTCCAGGTGCAGCTTTTGACTTCTAGGTTCTCTCAGCCGCACTCTGACCCTTGTTATTTTGGCATGTTGGCACAGTTATGTTTGTTGCCCAATCTTTATACATTGCATGGGAATGTTCCATAGTGTATGAGTACTCTGCCTGTGACCTGTACTGTATGATTAAGATAAGAGGAATTTTGACTTGCATGTAAATTCCAGATCTTGGATTACAGTAAAGGACACGTACACTCTCCATTCCATGTTTTGGTTTACTCTGCATTCTTTGCTACAAAACTGAGAACTCACTGAGTGTAGGATAGGGTTATAGGGGAGGCACCCAGGGAACGTTCCCTCTAAAACTTTGCAAGTGTCCAATCGCCAGAAGGTACACCCCTATAACCAATGGTGTACTGTATGAATACTCTGCATGTGACCTGTACGTTACTCAAAGATATGAAATGTACAGGTAAGTCCATTTTTTTTCTTAAAGTAATAAAATAAATGTATAGAAAACCAATGGAAAGTAATCATTATTTATTTTTATTTTTTTCAAAGGAGACTGGTATTTTTGAATTTTATTGAGCTATTTTGTCTTGGGTTTGGGAAACAATGCCTGATCTCTGGGGAATAATTAATGATTGTGCAGTGTTAGGATTTGGAAATCTTTTCAGAGATGTGAAATGGCTAGAGACATTGATTTAGCATGGTGCTTATGCAGTTTTCATATGATAGATTGTGTCTGAGTAGCCTTTTCCCTTTATTGTCATGCTTTGCTTTGTCACTTGTATAGTGGCTATATTCAGAGCCAGTGGCATAAGGCTGGTTACATTATGTTATGTTCTGTATTCAGCATGTGATTTTTCTTCATTTTGGAAGCCTGTTTTTACAGAATACAAGTTAAAATGCTAACATTTACCTTGGATTATTCCTTTCATCTTGAAATGGTACACATTAAAAAACATGTTGCTTGTTCATGAATGGTTTATTTTCTTTTTTAAACAATTAGCTCTCCCTTTCTTTACTACACGCCTGCCTTTTGTATATTGTTTTCTTATGTAATTTGTTCTGTAGGATTTTTTTTTTTTTTTTTGCTATTACTTGCAAATTATTTTGAAATATGCGAGTTGTGTTGCATATTTTGTTTGTTACTACAGAGAGGTTTTGTTATGGCCTATTATACTTCTGTATTTTAATGCTGTCTGTATACACTGCTTAGTCAATATATAGAAGTCCTTCTTTTTTTAGAAAATTTAGACTGGAATTTATTAAAACTGTAGCAACCAGAATCTAGAGCAGTTTCTGCATGCCAACCAGTTGACTTTTGTGTGTTTTGTTTTTAAAGTTTAGCTGAACAAGCTTAAGATCGATTGTTGATTGGCTGCTTCAGATTCTGTCTGCTCTGATTTTGATGTCCCCTATAGTGCTTGCTGATGCAATGCTTTAACCCATATTTTTTTCAAGAATAAGATTTATTCAAGTTTCATATACCGTATTTTTCGGACCATAAGGCGCACTTAAAATCCTTTTACTTTCACTAAAATCGCCAGTGCGCCTTATACTGCGGTGCGCCTAATGTATGGATGGATTCGTAGTCGGGAGGTACGGCCATCGTAGTCGGAAGGTACGGCCATCGTAGTCAGGAGGTGTGTGTAGAGGTGTGCACATTCATTCGTTCATTTTCTATACCCGCTGCCCCAAAAATGGCTCCTGGTAAGAGACATGCTTACGAAGCGGATTTCAAACTCAACGCTGTCAGTCACGCAGTACAACATGGAAATAGAGCAGCTGCGAGAGAATTCAACATTAATGAATCTATGGTACGGAAGTGGAGGAAGCAAGAAGACGCCCTGCACCAGGTAAAGAAGACCAAACTGAGTTTCCGAGGGCACAAAGCAAGGTGGCCACAGTTGGAGGACAAAATCGAACAGTGGGTTATTGAACAGAGAACCGCAGGTAGAAGCGTCTCTACTGTCTCTATTCGACTCAAAGCAACAGCGATAGCAAGCGACATGAAGATCAACGACTTTCGAGGAGGTCCTTCTTGGTGCTTCCGTTTTATGAAAAGGCGTAATCTCTCCATCCGCACAAGAACTACTATCTCGCAGCAACTGCCAAAGGATTACAAAGAAAAGCTGGCCATTTTCCGCACCTACTGCAAGAACAAGATCAACGAAAAGAAGATTCGGCCAGAACACATCACCAACATGGACGAGGTCCCCCTCACGTTTGATATCCCTGTAAACCGTACTGTCGAGAAAACAGGGACCAGTACGGTATCTATTCGCACTACAGGAAACGAGAAGTCGTCCTTCACTGTCGTTCTCGGTTGCCAGGCTAATGGCCAGAAACTGCCACCCATGGTCATTTTCAAGAGGAAGACTTTGCCAAAAGAAAAGTTTCCGGTTGGCGTCATCATTAAGGCTAACCCAAAGGGCTGGATGGACGAGGAGAAGATGAGTGAGTGGCTTAGAGAGGTTTACGTCAAGCGACCGAATGGCTTTTTCCACCAATCTCCGTCCCTATTGATCTACGACTCCATGCGCGCCCATCTGACCGATTCTGTCAAAGCCCAAGTGAAGAAAACAAATTCGTTGCTTGCCGTCATTCCGGGTGGATTAACCAAAGAACTCCAGCCGCTAGATATTGGTGTCAACAGGTCGTTTAAAGTTAAATTGCGAGCTGCGTGGGAGCATTGGATGACAGAAGGCGAACACACATTCACCAAGACAGGAAGGCAACGCCGGGCGAGTTACGCCACTATCTGCCAGTGGATCGTGGATGCCTGGGCGAAGGTATCAGTCTCCAGTGTCATCCGAGCTTTCAGGAAGGCCGGAATCATCACCGAACAGCTAGGTAACAGCAACGAGACTGACTCGGATAATGATAACGATGATAACGACGAGAGGGATCCGGGCATGCTTGATGCCGAAATCGCCCAACTGTTAAACTCAGACACCGAAGATGAAGAATTTGATGGATTTGAGGTAGAGGAATAAACTGAAAAAGTGAGTGTATTGTTTTGTATTTTATATAACTGAACAATGTTGAGAGTTATTGTTATTGTGAAAGAGTTGAATAAAGTTTGACTTATCAGACTTATCAGAGTTTTGTTTCATTTAATGCGCCTTATAACCCGGTGCGTCTTATGTACGAACATAAACCCGTTACCAGTCGATCATTGTTGTTGCGCCTTATAACCCGGTGCGCCTTATGGTCCGAAAAATACGGTAATATACAAATGACAAGAGTGCAGGGATACAGTACATCACTTAGGTATCCAAGGTAGCATATGTTTGTGGTCACCGAAAAATATACAGAAAATATACAGCTTAACTCAAGTTGTGTCCAAACAGAATTTGCATTAAAACACAATAAAGAAGGTACAAGGTGCCATTCAACCATGCAAATGTAGGTGTATGCGGGTGTATGAGCAGAGGAGCGTACTTGTTCCTGACATACACAAATTGGGACCTGACAAACAATGAGGATACTATAGAAAGGCGTGGGAAAGGGGGAGCTGGGTGGGGTCCTTGCCAGGGGGCATCTAGATTGTAAATTGCCTTCAGGTGGTTTTAGCAGCAGAGGGAGCTAGAGGTGCGAAGGGAATGGAGGTAGAAAATGCAATACAAGTGCTTCAGGTGTTAATGAAGTTGGTCTATCTGTCATGTAGTCTAACCGTCGGTTCTTTCATACTCAAAATAAGATTTAGCTCAATAGTCCAGTTGGCTACACTGGGAATGAACGTGGACCTCCATTGTCTGGGAATCAATATTGTACTGGCAGAAAGGGAAAAAGAAAGAGAGTGAGTAGTCCTTTCTTGGCTTTCTTAAGGGAGGCGAGGTTGATGGATGACAACTTCTGGGGTTGTGGGGCAGAGGTCGTACTGGTAATTGTCATGTATGGATCGAAGATAGACTGCCAAAAGGGTTAGATATGCTTGCAAGACCACTAAATGTGAAACTTGGTTCCCTCAGCTTTTCTACATCTTCAGCATGTACTAGGCACTGTACTTTTTTATGCAATGTGGATGGACAGCGGTACCACAAAGAAGGGATCCTGTAACTTTTCCTGCACCTGACTGGCACATTTTAGAGCTTAGGAGGAATGATTTTTCCTAGTCGTCTTCTAAGAGAGAGTGATCCAGTACAAAATCGTATTCTTTTGTGTAAAATGAACGCTGTGGGAAAGCATAGGTTAACAAAATGTGGTAGAGAAATGAAATTGGATGCAAATCCTCAACTGGAGTTGGGTTCCTGGAAGATATCCCCAGTGTGTTAAGATGTGCATGAAAATGGACACGAGTCTGAGAATGGAGGGATAACCATAGCAGTTTTTTAAAGCTTTTAAGCAGCAGCATCAACCTTAAGAGGACTAGTGCGGTTCCCTGTCTTTTTTTATTCATGCAGGAAGAAACCTTTATAAAGTATGACATTTTCTAACTTTATTTTCTTACTTTGGGCATCAGGTATGAAAGCAATTAAACAGCAATGCTTCTATGCCATGAATTAGCTCAATATTTCCATTATATCTTCACGTCACTCTGTGTCTGACATTCTGACAGAGAACTCTTCATAAAGAGCAGCCACTATTCTACCCAACCATGAAGTATATCTTTCTCATTGTATTATGAGAAGACCCTAACTAGTAGACCTATATTGCTGCATTATATAGTGAGTCTTGTTTTACTTCAAAAGAAGGTGAACATGGATCCTATATTGCTCTTGTGGTTTTGTTTCTCTTGCTTTATAACCTTGTATGAAATCCAAGCAGAATGGCCCTATTTTGTCAGTACCTTTCTCTTACTGAGGTATATAGATTCTTTGGCACTATATCATCATAGCGTATGGACTTTTCAGTGTTTTGATGTTTGTTGCTTATTGTGTAAAAGGACCAGATAACCTAAAACCGTTTACTTTATCTTCATTCATTAACAAAATAGATGTTTACCTAAAGTCTGATTTGTTCATTATTTTTAGTCCTCTAACTAAAGCTGCCTGTAAACTTCAGAGGACGGTAAGAATCGCAGTAAGATCCAACCATCTAGATATCTTTTATGGCAGCTTTCATCATAAATGGGAATCTTCTGCTTGGCAATGCATTCTTGTTTTTTATTAAAATTGAAGCGGCATGGGGGGAGGTGCAAGTCTGTCTTGTGTGATAAAATAATGTTCACATAAATGTTTTCTAACATCTCTGATCATTATTTTCCACAAGTATTGTTGACTTTCAATTTTTGGAGGTCACATTGGACATCATTGTCGTCTGATCCAACCAACAACCAGTTTCTCTCTTGTCCGGATTTTAAAGTGAAACTCTGAGGGACCATTAACCCCCTTCCTTCCCCTTCTCTGTGATGGGTTCCCTACAGTTTTTAAAATCAGAAAGTTGGATACTTACCTTTTTTTCAAGGGTCTTCTGGCCATTCCATTGACCTTAGGGGTCCTTTCTTCTTTCTAGGGCAGTGGTACACAATCCTTTACTGTTTAAAGAGTATGCTGCTTGCATAATGTGTGCCCTAGCACTGAGTTCAGGTCCGTGTGACAACATACCTCCAGGGGGGTAGGTCCATAACAGCCAACACTCACAGGAAGTGGGTTGAATGATACTGGTAGTCATTTAAGCCAGAAGTATTGCTACATCAAGTGCTGGAAAAGAATAAGGTGACTATTGCAGCAAAAGCTACTTATTTTTTATTCTTACATGGCCTGGGCCATAGTTTATTTCTTTCTTTCTCGTACATCACGGGACACAGAACGGCATAGTCATTACTATGTGGGTTATATAGTTTACCTTCAGGTGCTGGCACTGGCAACTTCCAAACCAGAAGTACCCTCCCCTATATAAGCCCCTCCCATCCGGGAGCACCTCAGTTTTTTGCCAGTGTCTAAGGTGTTGGCCAAGAAGTAACATGTGTTTTTCACTTGCGTACAGGTTCTTTTGGGCCTCCGTAAGCTATTCCGGATCCAACCAAAAAAGCTTCATAGCTAAACGGTCGGTACCCGGGCCTTGCAGAGAAGAGCAAGGTTTTGCCTGTAATGCTTCTCTTAGGAGAGCTGGACCCTGGGATCCAGAGCTCTGGTCATACCCACGACTAAGATGCTTTCTGTGCAGGGTGCTATACAGGTCCAGGGGAGTGGAATCCTTGGGAACCCGGTCCCTGAAGGTTTAATTACAATGCCTGCCGTGAGAGGTGAAGTTTGGGCTTCTGTGGACCAAACAGAGTCCTGCGGTGGGGAAAAGGTAAGTGGGGGCCCCCCAGGAACTTGGTTCTATTAGGGGACCCCCAAGCCTAATATGTCTTTCTGCCTGTTACCTAACGGTATTCCCGCTAAATATCTGTGCATGCCTGTAACTACTAAAAAATGTAATAATTTTAATAGTGGTTAAGAAAAAAAAAATAGACAGACCGCGGTACCTGTGTTAATCCACTAGAGGCCGCTGTGGAACGTTTCTTGTCATGTGGACTTTTTCTTTTCATCGGAGTCAAGTCCAGGCAGATGGTGAGTTCTCTTGTGGGAAACTGCTTCCTCTGCCATGTTGCAATGCTCGTCCATCCCCCGGCCTGCGGCAAAAGGGCCCTGTCTCCTGTCCCTAGTTACCTTTTTCAAAAAGGAGCGCCGAAGGCGCCCGTGCGCGTGCACGCGCCCCTATATATAGAGGTGAGCTGGAAAAGGAGGCGGAGCTTGGGGGATGAGGCTCTGTGCGCGCCGCAGTGCTTCTGCGCATGTGCGGGCGTCCCAGCATGTTAAAAGGCACAATTATGTGTTGTGAGCTGGCTATGGAGTGCAGAGACAGAGCTGGCAACATTTAAAAAAGGCATACAGCAAGCGGTTGATGCAGGCATCCCCATAGAAAGGCACATTAGTAGACACCAACTGTTTTTATAGCAGCAATTGTGCTAGACTATTGTCAGTAAGTGGTGTATTTCGGCTGGAATACCTCAGCTTTGGGCTTAGGAATATGCCGTCTAAAAACTCCGGGACTAAAAATCCCAGGAAGCATAGGGGGTCTCCATCGGGCTCTGAGGATCTTGGGCATGCTTCGGCTGCACCAATCTCCCCTGAAAAATCAGAGGTTAGTGACCGTAGAGCACCCTCAGGAGTACCTGGTACTGTGGCTGTCCTCAGTTCACCTGCTCCTGTGTATGTAACAGAGGAGGTTTTTTCCTCAGCTCTGGGAGGGCTGGAAGAGAGATTGTCAACATTGATCGCTGCTTCCCTGTCAGAGGGAAAGTGCGCCCGATCTCCGTCTCCTCCCTCAGAGTACCTGTTAGCAGAGCAACAGTCCCATACAGGGATCGACCTACCTGAAGGGGATCAGGATGAGGTTGATTCTGTTGTAGAGGAATCAACAGTGGAAGAGCCATTCTCAGCATCACATGCTGAAAGATTATGGGTTCAGTCCTTGACTAACATGGTCCGATCAGCATTTAAAATGCCCCTTGCGGAGCCATTATCCACTTCTGTCTCCTCGTTGGGGTCGCTAAAAGCTCCCCAGACTGTTTGTTCCTTTCCAATCCATCCTTTACTGGAAGGGCTCATTTACCAGGATTGGGAACATCCTGATAAAATATTTACTCCTCCCAAGAGATTTCAGGTGGTCTATCCCATGGAGGATAAGTTCATCAAAAAATGGAGGGTCCCTACAGTGGACGCAGCCATCTCTTGTGTGAATAAATCACTGACATGTCCAGTGGATAATGTCCAAATGTTCAAGGACCCAATAGATAAAAAATTGGAGTCCTTATTAAAAAATGCTTTTGCTACAACAGGCTTGGTGACACAACCAGCAGTGGCAGCTATTGGGGTCTGCCAAGCAGTGAAGGATCAGTTGAAACAGGTCTTAAGGGACTTGCCAGATCAGCAGGCCCTTGTCCTAGCTGATCTACCTAGGGCCTTATGCTTTGTGGTTGACGCTATAAAGGATTCAATCCATCAGGCCTCCCGCCTTACGCTGTCTGTAGTACATATGCGCAGGCTTCTATGGCTCAAAAACTGGTCTGCTGAAGCCCCCTGTAAAAAATTGCTGGTCAGCTTCCCATTTCATGGTGAACGCTTATTCGGGGAAGACCTGGACAGATATATCCAGAAAATTTCCAGCGGTAAAAGTACACTCTTGCCGGTTAAAAACAGAGTTGGAGGTCCCTCTTTTAAGAGGCCTGCTTCTCCAGTCCCTAGGACATCGGCTGTGAAACAGTTCCGACGGCCTCCTCGGTCAAATCCCGGGGGTAAAAATCAGGGACAATCGCAGGGTAACAAGAAGCCCTGGGTCAGGAGAGGTACAAAACCTCCCCCAAAGTCAAATGCATGAAGGGTTGCCCCCACTCAATCGGATGGGGGGAAGACTTCAGTTGTTTGCAGAGACCTGGCGGGACACGATCAGAGACAGATGGGTGCTCTCCGCAGTAAGTCTGGGATACAAATTGGAGTTAAGACTCCCCTCCTTCCCATTTTATAAGGTCGAACGTGCCAAGGGATCCCCGGAGGAGAGGATCCCTCCTGTTGGCACTAGAACAACTATTGCTCCAAGCAGTAATTATGGAGGTCCCCCTAGAAGAATGGGGGTTCGGGTTTTACTCAAACCTCTTTACAGTCCCGAAGCCAAACGGGGACGTGAGGCCCATATTAAATCTAAAAGGGCTAAACAAATTCCTGCATATCAGGACTTTCCGGATGGAGTCGATCCGATCGGTGGCCACTGCCCTACAAGGGGAGGAATGGTTAGCCTCGATCGACATCAAAGATGCTTATTTGCACATTCCCATCTTTCCAGTCCTCCAAAAATTTCTACGCTTTGCAGTAGAAGGGCACCATTTTCAGTTCAGAGCCTTACCCTTCGGTCTGGCCACAGCACCACGCGTGTTCACAAAAATTCTGGCCCCATTATTGGCCAATTTAAGAACACGAGGTGTAACGATAATGGCATATCTAGACGACTTGTTGCTGATAGACCACTCAGTGGAAAAACTAGAAGTGGTTGTTCACGAGACAATCGAGTATCTGGAATCTCACGGTTGGATTATCAACCGAGACAAGTCAGCCCTAAAACCAGTCAAAAGTCTGGAATACTTGGGGCTAAGGCTGGATTCAGACCAGAGAAAAATTTTCTTGCCTCAAGAAAAGGTGTCGTCTTTGAGAGATTTGATCCACCTAGTGGGTACAAAAAGACAGCCATCCATACTTCTGTGCATGAGGCTGCTGGGAAAAATGGTGGCATCATTCGAAGCAGTACCCTACGGTCAATTCCATTCAAGGAATTTGCAAAGGGCCATACTGTCAGCCTGGAACAAAAAAGTTCAGGCCCTAGACTTACCAATGTCCTTGTCCCCTTCCATTCGCAAGAGCCTCCGTTGGTGGTTGGTTCCCCAGAATCTGGAAAAAGGGAAATCCTTCAGTCCGATTTCTTGGAAGGTGGTCACTAGAGATACGAGCAGCCCGGTATGCCCTAGTAGCATGGACATCCAAACTCCAAGGGTCCCCTGTCAGAATTCAATCGGACAGTGCCACGGCAGTGGCATATATCAATCATCAGGGTGGCACCAGGAGTCGTGCAGCCCAGAGGGAAGTAAATTGCATCCTGAAATGGGCAGAAAGATATGTCCCAGCCATATCCGCGGTATTCATTCCAGGAGTGGAGAATTGGAAGGCGGACTTTCTAAGTCGCCAACAATTATGCCCAGGGGAATGGTCCCTTCACCCCGAGGTTTTCCGGACAATATGTCAGCGGTGGGGAACACCGGATGTAGATCTGCTAGCATCCAGATTCAACGCAAAAGTGGACAGGTTTGTCTCTTGGACAAGGGATCCCCTAGCTTGCGGCTCGGATGCCCTAGTGTTCCCTTGGGATCAGTTCAAGCTGATATATGCATTCCCACCGCCACAATTGTTACCTCGATTACTCCGCAGAATCAGGGTAGAAAAAAAAACAGTGATTCTGGTGGCTCCAGCGTGGCCCCGAAGAGCATGGTACGCGGAGATTGTAAAAATGTCTGTGGGGAGACTTGGACCCTCCCACATTGTCCGGACCTGCTTTCGCAAGGACCGATATACCACCCTTCCTTACCAGCCCTAGGTTTGACGGCCTGGCTATTGAAGCCCACATTCTAAAAAAGAGAGGTCTCTCTAATTCTGTGGTAGCTACCATGATCAATGCCAGGAAGCCGGTATCCAGGCAGATCTACTATAGAATCTGGAAGGCGTACATCGCCTGGTGTGAGGCCAAGAAATGGCATCCACGTAAGTACGTAATAGGTAGGATTCTGGACTTCCTACAGTGGGCTGTAGATAGGAAGCTTGCCTTGAGTACTATCAAGGGTCAGATTTCAGCCTTGTCAATATTTTTTCAGAGGCCCTTGGCCTTGCATTCACTAGTCAAAGCCTTTATACAAGGAGTGATGCGTATTAGCCCTCCGGTTAATATTCCCATATGTCCATGGGACTTAAACCTGGTTCTGTCGGTTCTACAGAAACAACCATTTGAACCATTGCAGCAGGGATATGTAATTAGCGGACCTCCAGCTGTTGCCAAACTACAAGTCCCATGAGGCATAGCAAGACTCTGACAGCATCAAGCATGACACCCAGAGGCAGAGGCATGATGGGACTTGTAGTTTGGCAACAGCTGGAGGTCCGCTAATTGCATATCCCTGCATTACAGCATATTTCCCTGGTTCTTCTCACCAGGAAATTGATTTTTCTAGTAGCCATTTGTTCGGCTAAAAGAGTGTCGGAATTAGCCGCTATGTCCTGTAGGGAGCCATATCTGGTTATCCATAAGGACATAGTGTTACGTCCTCATCCAGCCTTTCTTCCTAAGGTGGTATCGAGGTTTCATTTGAACCAAGATGTGGTTCTTCCTTCTTTTTTCCCAAACCTAGTTCAGTAGAGGAAAAGTTATTACATTCTTTGGATGTAGTAAGGGCAGTTAAAGCTTATCTAAAAGCCACTGCTCAGATTCGCAGAACGGATACTTTGTTTATTCTGCCGGAAGGCCCCAGAAAGGGTCAGGCAGCGTCAAAATCTACTTTAGCCAAGTGGATTCGACAGGTCATTATGCAAGCCTATGGCTTGAGAAGGAGACCGCCTCCGTTCAAAGTTAGGGCGCACTCCACGAGAGCAGTTGGAACTTCATGGGCAGTGCATCACCAGGCCTCCCTGGCTCAAATCTGTAAGGCCGCAACATGGTGTTCAGTACACACGTTTACTAGGTTCTACCAGGTGGACGTTAGAAGTCAGGAGGATGTCGCCTTTGGGCGCAGTGTGTTGCAGGCCGCAAAAGATCCTCATGTCTGATAGCGCTCAGCTTATGTATGGTGTATCCCCCCCCCCTCATTGGGCATTGCTTTAGGACATCCCACATAGTAATGACTATGCCGCTCTGTGTCCCGTGATGTACGAGAAAGAAAATAGGATTTTTATAACAGCTTACCTGTAAAATCCTTTTCTTGGAGTACATCACGGGACACAGAGCTCCCACCCCTCTTTTGGGGACACTTATTGCTTTGCTACAAAACTGAGGTGCTCCCGGATGGGAGGGGCTTATATAGGGGAGGGTACTTCCGGTTTGGAAGTTGCCAGTGCCAGCATCTGAAGGTAAACTATATAACCCACATAGTAATGACTATGCCGCTCTGTGTCCCGTGATGTACTCCAAGAAAAGGATTTTACAGGTAAGCTGTTATAAAAATCCTATTTTTTTAAACTAGACTTTTGCTTTATATATGGCTTGAAAACCGCAGCCAACACACATTTTTCTGTGTGATTACTTGGCTGCAAATCATTTGTGTGTTTTCAAATAGGCCCAATCTTTAATTGAAGTCATCCTTAAGTTATTACTTTACATATACATTATGTTGCAGTGATTTGCATGTAAGTGAATTTTCACTTTTTTTCTCACTACTTTTGCTTTTTACGTTTTTTGGATAGAGAGGGTTGGGGATAAAGAATGAAAACAAGTTTTGGCCATTTAGTCATATATATGTAAAATTTTAGCCATATGCTTTTATAGTACGATAATTACTGTATTTGTGCAATTTACAGCCCACTACTGTTGCAAAATGTATTTGGTTGCATTGTGAAATGTCTGTAATCTACTTATGGAATTCTACCTAATAGATTGCATAATGCATTAAATTGACAGTTGGTGGTATAGGTTGGACAACCGCTTTGTGCCCTTACTTAAAGAGCAGAAAAAAATTACGGGTGAGAAGAACCAACCATATATAAAGTGCCCACATCCCCAAAAAATTATTGCAAAAGAATGTAAAATTCCTTGCTTTTCCTAGCCCATTTGTTTTCCTTTCTTTCCCTATTCTTTTGCATTTTATTCTTTTGCATTACTTAGAGAGCAATCCTCCCAAAAGTAATACTTTGGTCATATATTAACTACTTCAGTACCAGAGTTTTTTGTTTTGGTGATGTCTCAGTTCGGCACAATATATTTATTTATAGTCTTCTTTTGTAGTCTACCCCAACATATACTTTTTTTTTCTTAGGACAGATACAGCTTTAATTTGGTAGTAAATTTTGATACATACAGTACTGTGCAAAAGTTTTAGTCTGGTGTGGAAAAATGCTGTAAATTAAAGTGGAGCTTCACCTTTTTGCTTTAAAGCCTCCTTCCCCCCCCCCTCCTCTTTACAAAATGGCACTTTTTTGGGGGGGATGGGTATCAGGTTTTTGACAGGTACCTGCTTCCACTTCTGCTCGGATTGCCTAGACAGAAATCCTCCCCCTCCTCGCATTCTTCTGGGACACATCACAGGTCCCAGAAGACTACGTGACCATTCCCAGCTGTACAGCACCAAGCTGTCACAGCCAAATGCCCACCTTTGGCGCTGGGGACAAAATAACAATGGAAAGACCGGCTCAGGTAAGCACATCCCTGAATCAGGGGAGTATCTTTTTATTAAAAGTCTGCTGCAACAGTTTTTGTAGCTGCTTGCTTTTAATAAACTCAAATATGACTGGCGCGCATCTTTAAGAATGCTTTCAGAAATTGAAGTGTTAATAGTTTTGAAAGTAAATGAACAGAAGAGAAATCCAAATCAAATCAGAATTTGGTGTGCCCACCGTGTCCCTTCAAACACTTGCACACAGTTTTTGAAGGTACTCGTCAGGTAGGTTGTTCTAAATGTCTTGGAGAACTAACCACAGATCTTCTGTGGATGTAGGTTACCACCCTTCTGTCTCTTCGTGTAATCTCAGACAGACTCAATGCTGTTGAGATCAGGGCTCTGTGGGGGGCCAATCCATCACTTCCAGGACTCCTTGTTCTTCCATACACTAATGCCGTGTACACACGACCGTTTTTCATGATGAGAAAACTGCCATTTTTTAGATTGGTCGTGAAAAACGGTCTTGTGTATGCTCCATAGCAGTTTTCTCGATGAGAAAACTGCCCGCAAAAAAATTAGAACCTGCTTCATTTTTTCTCGTCGTTTTTCCCGTTGTCCTTTTTCTCATTGCGAAAACCGCTCGTGTGTATGCTTTTCCGAGAGGGGAAAAAACACGCATGCTCAGAATCAAGTCTGAGACGGGAGCGCTCGTTCTGGTAAAACTAGCGTTTGTAATGGAGATGGCACATTCGTCACGCTGTAACGGACTGAAAAGCACGAGGCTGAAACGCGCAAATCGTCTCTCGCCAAACTTTACTAACACAAGATCCGCAAAAGCAGCCCAAAGGGTGGCGCCATTCGAATGGAACTTCCCCTTTATAGTGCCGTTGTGCGTGTTGTCGTATGTGTTTTATGTCACCGCGCTTTGCGCGAGCATTTTTTTTTCCTGAACGTGTGTATGCAAGGCAGGCTTGAGAGGAATCACGTTGAGATAAACGTCGTTTTTTTGCAAGACAGGAAAAACGGTTGTGTGTACGCAGCATTTGGATCATTCTAAATGACATTATTTGGGGTTATTGTCAAGCTGCACAATATATTTGAAACCAATTACATGTATCCCTGAAATGATGGATAAATATCTGCCTGTATTTCTTAGCATTGAGAACACTGTGTATCTTGACCAAATCTCCAACTCCCTTTGTAGAAATGCAGCCCCAACTTGCAAGGAACCTCCACCATGTTTCACTGTTGCCTGCAGACACTCATTATGGTATCACTCTCCAGCCCTCCGGTGAAAAAACTGCCTCTTGCTACAGCCAAATGTTTTACATTTTGACTCATCAGTCCAGAGCACCTGCTGCCGTTTTTCTGCACCTGTTTTTATGTTTTCATGCATACTTGAATTGCTTAGCTTTGTTTTCATGTCCTATGCACAAAAACATAGGAACTGGCTGCAGCAATTGGCCCTGGTCATCTCTCCAGCATCTGCAATGAAACTGAAATATCGCTTTAATAATTTTAGGCTCTGGTTGGCAGGATTTTTGGGCATTGTCACCTAGGTTTTCACATGCAATGGGCTCTGGGGTTTATAGCTGATGGTAAAACATTTTGTTTTCTGAGAATGACAATAAGTGCTACCCTGGTATCTGGAAACCAGAGATTTTGTAGAACTTTAGGTGGGGTCAAGCCTCTATTCTTAGGTTCACATCTTACCTGATAGACCTCCTTATTAGTCTTTGCCTTTATATTTAGGGCTGACTAATGCTCAGGCCTCTCTTTTGCTCTCTCTGCTGTGGGAGCCCACTTCTATGTGAACAGGCTGAGTGCTGACAGTACGTTAAAAAAGGGACACGCTGCCTTTTTGTGTTAGGGAACATATTAAGGGGCACCTTGTTAGCGGGGCACTGACCTGAGTTTAGTTTGTGGCTTGGGCAAGTAGATGTTTTGTTTAATGTTCTTACTGTACAATGCTCTTCTGCATTGAAGCTGTGCTTGTTTGCTGCCTTCCCGAATAAAAGTGCAGGACAAATTTGCTTTGACTGTTCATGGGTGTCCCTGTCTAGTGCATGTTTACCACTGCCAGTCCACTTTACAATAGTTAAACTTCAGTTTTGAGTTTCTAATATTTTAGTAAAACAAATAAGAAACCTATACATTAAGACAGCTTTTTTTGTGCAATGCATGTGAATTACCAAATAATAAAAAGATAAATACTGTACATTCCTAATTTCCATTCATATATGTTGCTTATTTGTATGTAATGTCGCAATTTTTTTATTATGTTCTGCAAACATTATTTTTATTTTGGCCCTGTGAAAGACTTTGTCTTATAAAATGTGCACTCAAAATTCCTTTGCATGTACCATATTAATTCTAATATCTGGTAATCTAGCAGAAGATAATCCTGTATTAGGATGCAAAATTTAACATCTGCTCCTGTTAATGTGGGAAATATGTACTGCCTTACAGAGCTTTAGTTTATTATTATTATTCTGCAGAATGATTGCGAAGAGACGGCAACCATATGTTTCATTTCTTTATTTTTTTTTAGGAGCATGTTAAGCATTGCACCCGCAATCTGCAGATCACGGGCACAATTTCAGGTTCTGCAGATTGTCAGTGTATCTGTCTGCTCCTATCTCATATGGGCAGGCAGTTACACAATGACAGGAAGACTCAATGAACTACCTAGAGCACTCCTTGACACCCTGGTAGTTAATTGAGAACTGCAATCTGTCAGCTGCACAAGGCTGTCTGTACTTGTAGTTCATTCATTCACACACATTTTTGGTGCAACATGCTCTTATTCACACACCTCCTGCTGCCAGCTCTCCTTGCTCTGTGGCAATGGGTGGAAAATCTTCTCCCTGTACCTGTTGTCACAAATTGGAAGCCACTGAGCCAAGACTTTCATAGTTTCCTGTGAATGAACGAACTACAGGTACCATCTTGTGCCTCGGCAGATGACATGTAGTTCTCAGTAAACTGTGAGTGTGCTGGGGATCGCTCTTGTAGTTCATTGACTCCTCCCACAGCTCAGTAGTCTGCCCGTGTGGGAGGTATAGTTGCAGTTGCAATATTTCACAGGCCACAGTGTAAAAAAATTCTAAATGCACATTTTTTACCTGCAAAAATATGTGCATTTATACTTTGATTTTTTGAAAGGTGAATTTAGACATGCCATGAACCACAACTACTGTGCATGGTTAGTCAACATATAGAATGCGCGATTTTTGTACATATTTATTTTCCCTTCCTTTCGATCAGGGGTCTCAAACTGGTGGCCCTCCAGCTGTTGCGGAACTACAAGTCCCATCATGCCTCTGCCTGTGGGAGTCATGCTTGCAACTGTCAGCCTTGCAATGCCTCATGGGACTTGTAGTTTCGCAACAGCTGGAGGGCCGACAGTTTGGGACCCCTGCTTTAGATCAATGGACATGGAGCCTAACTAAGTTAGTTTGCTGACTAAAAAAAAATTCTATTTAAAAGCGTACGGTTTCTTATTTACTTACCCCAAAAAAATTGAATATAATCTAAAGGAAAGAAAATAATTGTATACACAAATCACTACATATAGACAATGTGGAAGGATTAGATTTGCTGTCAGTTTTAATTACTGTGTCTTTTCTTGCTAGGGAGATTCACTCTTTTTATTTTTTTGTTTTTATTTTTTTGTTTTTATTTTTTGTGCTGTTGACCAATGATCCTTGGACTAAAAGTGAAGAAAAATGACAAATAATTAGTTGCCATCAGAACAGGAATACCTGGAAAATCTTCCATTGGGGACAACTTTCTATGAGGAGGGTTAGCTCAATTTGGAAATTGATTTCACTTTCTGTTGTATCTATGGGACAGGAAGTGAAGGAAAATATTTATTTCGAACAGGACGCAAATGGCAGGTTGACACATTATGGGCATTACATTATGTAAAGTTTTTGTTTTTACAAACAAGTGTATTTTATTTAAAGTATGTCTTTAGAGTGTAGGTCCAGTCTAAACTTATTTTATGAAGTTTTGAATTGAGCCAGGAAGAATTCAAACCTCTGTCAGATTTTTGCTGCTTTCCAAAGCTCTATTAGAGAGATTTTTTCTCAGGTCATGCACAGTGACAATAGTTTTGCTAGATGGAAGCAGAGTGTTAAACTCCATCTCTCAGCAAGCCTCATTTGTTTCTAATGTCCTTTTTATATGGAGGTTTATTTCTCTAGAGCAGTGGTTCTCAACTCCTGTCCTCAGGACCCACTAACAGGCCAGGTTTGCAAGATAACTGAAATACATCACAGGTGATATCATTTGCTGCTCAGTGATTGCAGTATTCTAGTCTGCATCTCCTCAGGCCTGGTTCACACTGGGGCGACAAACGCTCCGACATTGGGAGCTCATGTCGCATGACGTGTGAAAATCAATGTTTCCCTATGGGAGCCGTCTTAACTGGTCCGACACATGTCGGTCCGACTTTGAGAATGCTCCCTGTACTACTTTGGTCCGACTTTGATCCGACTTCAGCCCATTGACTATCATTGAAGTCGGATCAAAGTCGGACCGCAGTCTTGCATGGTCCGACTTTGGCATGCGACTTGTGCTGTGCTGCTCTTGAGGGGGAACTCCAGGCCAAATTTAAAATAAAAAACCGGCGTGTGTTCCTCCTCCAGGAGCATACCAGGCCCTTGGATCTGGTCTGGATTTGAACGGGCACCCCTACGCCGAAAAAATGGTGTGGGGGGTCCCCCCAAAATCCAAACCAGATCCTTATCCGAGCACACAACCTGGCAGGCCGCAGGGGAAGAGGGGGGGACGAGAGAGCGGCCCCCCCTCCCTCCTGAACCGTACCAGGCCACATGCCCTCAGCATGGGGGGTTTGGTGCTCTGGGGCAGGGGGGCGACCTGCGGCCCCCCCACCCCAGAGCACCCTGCCCCATGTTGATGAGGACAGGGCCTCTTCCCGACAACCCTGGCCGTTGGTTGTCGGGGTCTGCGGGCGGGGGCTTATCGGAATCCGGGAGCCCCCTTCAATAAGGGGGCCCCCAAATCCCGGCCCCCCACCCTATGTGAATGAGTATGGGGTACATCGTACCCCTACCCATTCACCTGGTAAAAAAAAATGTAATAAAAAAACCACACAGCTTTTTAAAGTATTTTATTGCACAGCTCCGGTGGTCTTCTTCTGACTTCGGGGGTCTCCGGTGTCGTCGCCGCGCTCTCCGGTTCTTTCTTCCGCCGGGCCTCCACTAACTTCTTTTTAGCTCTTTTGCTAACGGAGGCCCGGACTTCTCCGTCTTCTCGTCCGGCTCTCCGTTGTCCTTCTGCCGGCCCCTCCACTAACTTCTTGGTAGCTCTTTCGCTAGTGGAGGGGCCGGTCTTCCCGTCGTCGGCGTCTTCTTCCCTCTTCTCCTCCTCGATGTTGACGCATCGCTTCCTCCCGCTGTAATACTGGCTCTCCGCTCCGCATTAATATAGGCTTCCCATGACGTCACAGTCACATGTTCCCATGACGTCACAGTCACATGCTCCGGGGCCATGTGCCCCGGAACATGTGACTGTGACGTCATGAGAAGCCTATATTAATGCGGAGCGGAGAGCCAGTATTACAGCGGGAGGAAGCGACGCGTCAACATCGAGGAGGAGAAGAGGGAAGAAGACGCCGACGGCGATGACGGGAAGACCGCGCCCCTCCACTAGCGAAAGAGCTAAAGAAGTTAGTGGAGGGGCCGGCAGAAGGACAACGGAGAGCCGGACGAGAAGACGCAGAAGACCGGGCCTCCGTTAGCAAAAGAGCTAAAGAAGTTAGCGGAGGCCCGGCGGAAGAAAGAACCGGAGAGCGCGGCGACGACACCGGAGACCCCCGAAGTCGGAAGAAGACCCCCGGAGCGGTGCAATAAAATACTTTAAAAAGCTGTGTGGTTTTTTTATTGCATTTTTTTCCACCAGGTAAATGGGTAGGGGCACGATGTACCCCATACTCATTCACATAGGGTGGGGGGGCCGGGATTTGGGGGCCCCCTTATTGAAGGGGGCTCCCGAATTCCGATAAGCCCCCTGCCCGCAGACCCTGACAACCAACGGCCAGGGTTGTCGGGAAGAGGCCCTGTCCTCATCAACATGGGGGCAGGGTGCTCTGGGGTGGGGGGGCCGCAGGTCGCCCCCCTGCCCCAGAGCACCAAACCCCCCATGTTGAGGGCATGCGGCCTGGTACGGTTCAGGAGGGAGGGGGCGCTCTCTCATCCCCCCCTCTTCCCCTGCGGCCTGCCAGGTTGTGTGCTCGGATAAGGGTCTGGTTTGGATTTTGGGGGGACCCCCGCGCCGTTTTTTCGGCGTAGGGGCGCCCGTTTAAATCCAGACCAGATCCAAGGGCCTGGTATGCTCCTGGAGGGGGAACCCACGCCGGCTTTTTTATTTAAAATTTGGCCTGGAGTTCCCCCTCAAGATTCATACCAAACACAGTGCCTGCTATTGGCGGGGATCCAAGTCGGATCCCCGTTCATTGAAAGTCGGACATATGTCGGCTTCATGTCGCAGGGCAAAGTCGGATCCAAAGTAGGACAGATGTCGTGTCGCACTAGTGTGAACCCGGCCTCAAGGTAATACTTAAAATCTGGCCTGTTAGTGGGTCCTGAGGACAGGAGTTGAGAACCACTGCTCTAAAGATTGTTTTATCAAGGCTCCTGGCTGCATCATAGCCACTGCAGCTCCTTTCTGCAGCTTCCAGATTGGTTGATGACTAAACTGAGCTTTAGGACCATGTACCTAATCCTCACCTGGAGAAGATGTGGGGCCAGCCTGTAATGTTGCTTCCGACACTGAATCCTGCACAGGGTGCTTTAGAGGTCTAGGGCCTTGGTCTGCCAATACCTGTGCTCTATCCCTAAAGACCTCTTTACGAGTACACCCATCATGGAGGGTGAAGCGAAGATGGGTCTGGTCCCTGAAATCCTGCCATACTACTATTAAAAATAGAAATGCAAGGCAAAACATTTGTATGTGTGTGCCTTGAAAAAGTATTCATACCCCTTGAAATTTTCCACATTTTGTCCTGTTACAACCAAAAATGTAAATGTATTTTGTTGGGATTTTATGTGATAGACCAACACAAAGTGGCACATAATTGTGAAGTGGAAGGAAAATGATAAATGGTTTTTAATTTTTTTTACAAATATGTGAAAAGTGTGGCGTGCATTTGTATTCAGCCCCAAAAGTCAATACTTTGTAGAACCACCTTTCATGGCAATTGCAGCTGCAAGTCTTTTTGGGTATGTCTCTACCAGCTTTACACATCTAGAGTGAAATGTTTGCCTATTCATCTTTGCAAAATAGCTCAAGCTCTGTCAGATTGGATGGAGAGCGTCTGTGAACAGCAATTTTCAAGTCTTGCCACTGATTCTCAATTGGATTTCGGCCTGGACTTTGACTGGGCCATTCTAACACATGAATATGCTTTGACCTAAACCATTCCATTGTAGCTCTGGCTGTATGTTTGTTTTTTATCCTGCTGAAAGGTGAACATCTGCCCCAGTCGCAAGTCTTTTGAAGACTCAAACTGGTTTTCTTCTCAGATTACCCTTTGGCTCCATCCATCTTTCCATCAACTGACTAGCTTCCCTGTTCCTGCTGAAGAAAAGCATCCCACAACATGATGCTGCCACCATCATGTTTAATGGTGGGGATGGTGTGTTCAGGGTGATGTGCAGTGTTAGCTTTTCACCACACATAGCATTTGGCTTTAAGGCCAAAAAGTTTTTCTTGCCGCTCTTCCATAAAGGCCAGATTTGTGGAGGGCACAGCTAATAGTTGTCCTGTAGACAGATTCTCCCGCCTGAACTGTATTTCTGCAGCTCCTCCAGAGCTACCATGGGCCTCCTGGCTGCTTCTCTGATTAATGCTCTCCTTGCCCGGCCAGTCAGTTTTGGTGGACATCCATGGCTTGGTAGGTTTGTAGTTGTGCCATACTCTTTCTATTTTCGGATGATGGATTGAACAGTGCTCCGTGACATGTTCAAAGCTTGGGCTATTTTATTTTATACCCTAACCCTGCTTTAAACTTCTCCACAACTTTATCCGTGACCTGCCTGGTGTGTTCCTTGGCCTTCATGGTGCTTTGTTCTCTAACAAACCTCTGGCGGCTTCACAGAACAGCTGTATTTATACTGATATTAAATTACACACTGGTGGTCTCTATTTACTAATTAGGTGAATTCTGAAGGCAATTGGTTCCACCAGATTTTAGTTGGGGGTATCAGAGTAAAGGGGGCTGAATAAAAACGGCATGCCACACTTTTCACATATTTATTTGTAAAAAAAATAATTGAAAACCATCTATCGTATTCCTTCCACTTGACTTTGTGTTGGTCTATCACATAAAATCCCCCAAAAAATTATTAAAATTTTTGGTTGTAACGTGAAAAAATTTGGAAAATTTCAAGGGGTATGAATACGTTTTCAAGGCACCGTATAACCCTGTCCAGGATCTTTCTGCCCTAGGGCAATCTTTTCTCCTTTTTGCTCTTGTGTCTGAGACCTCTGGTCCAAAGATCAAAGGGCCCGAATGCAGCCTTTTTGAAGGCAGCACCATATACTTGGATTCACCCGCTAGATTTGCACAATGCTTCTGACCTGTAAGGCCAGAACCTCCCTGGCGTGACAAATTTTCAACCCAATGCTGGAGTCAAGGAACCCCCCTCCCCAAACACTCAAATATAAGCTCTCATGATGGATGCCATCCTGTCAAGCTGGGGAGAAGTCTTGAATGCCCCTTTGGTGCTGAGGACTGGTTGTTAAAAGTTGCTTATCTTCCTATCAGCATCCTGGAACCAATGATTCAGTTGCCTCTTTAACACTGGACTTTCCAGCTGCGAGATCACTTACCAAGAATCCAGTCAGACAATGCCATGCATACGGCCTACATGTTTGGGTGATTCTGTAGTATCCGTTTCACCTGATCTATGCCTTCTCTATAGCTTTTCCCTGGACTACAATATGCAGAATCAAAATTGAGGGCAATTTCAATAATTCCACAAAATTGGCCTAGGAGGACAAGGTTATTCAGACATACTCATAAAACGCATAATGTACAATAGTATTAAAAACATCATAGAAATGCCTGAATATGATACAAATAATCGCATAACACCTTCTACAAGTATACTTATTTTGCAAAGCAATAAGTTGGAGGTGTGTGAGATGTTTGATCATCCAAGGGTCAATGTGGTTCGCTAACTACGTAGCTTACTCAAGACCCGTTCATTGGGTATCATCTTAGTATCACACGGCGGGGCATCATCGGCATCATCTGTTGGGCGGACACGGGGGCCAAAGCTCCTTCATAAACAACAAAGATGACATATAGGCAGAAACCAGTAAAAGAGGGCCTCTTTAATGAGTTGTTTATGGCGTAGAATTAAAAGTTGAAATTGAATGCAGCTGTTTGAACATTAAAACACCAGGGGGAGCTATATACCAAATGTGTTCCAAAACTATCAGTGCATAAGGACATATAACTTGTAACTCCCTCAAGGTACTGGTCACCAGGAATTTGTGACCAATTTTTAGATGTTTAAGAGTATCTGCGTGTCCCCCGGCAAATGCAGATGTACTTTTATATAGGATGATGTATGAGGCTAGGGGTGCCCCCAAGAAATTTAGAAAGGTATGGTTTAGATGGGTGGACTCCAAAAAAAAACTGGAGGAAGAAGGGACCTAGATTTCTAGACGTAACTAAGTGTAATTCCAATGGCAGAATTCAGCCAGAGGGTGAGAATATAAGCACACGTTAGGATAAATAAACATCAAAGTTAGAAGGGTGTAGTAGAATGGGTAAAGTTTTTTTTTTTTTTTTTATCCCATTGGAGGGGGGTTGGGGGTTCTGCCTTTCTTGGAATAGGGAGGAATGGTTACTTCCTTCTCCTAAGGGCAAGTTGGGGGGGGGGGTTTGGTTGAAATTATGGTTTTCTACTTTTTTAATAATAAAAAAAGCAAATAATCAGAGTGCGGGAGAGGGTTGGAGATCCAGATAAGTATGGCTATGGACTTCTGATGATTACACTAATGTCTGGATCAATGTGGAATTAATTGCTGGATATACTTGCTATAACACCTACTCGATGCCTTGTATGTCTATTTTTTCATATGCTAAATAAAAACTTTAAAAAAAACAACATACACCATAGGTGGGTATATACTCACAAAAATATGGCATCACACTTTGTATGCATTGAAATGATAGCGATTGTTTTGAGTTCGTTTACCCAATTTTTTATTTGATTATTTTTCTTAAAATTCTCCTCTATAGTGCTGCATCTGCTTTTATTATGATATGTTTCATACCGACTCCCAGAGCTTAGAGCTGGTATTGTCATTGTAATAGACAAAGACACCTAGCAATCCAGTTTTAGAATCTTCTATTAGAAATGGCACTTCGTTTTAATGGTATTCGCCTTTTTTCTGTTCTAGAAATACAAAGCCGGTCGTTGTGATGACATTTTGAAATGGAAGCCTCCTAACATGAATTCAGTAGACTTTCTTCTTAAAATAACTCGAGTTGGAGGAGAAGGGTAAAATTTCCTTTTCTGATTGTAGCATTGTATGTTCCATTTAGTTCCTAAGTGCTATGACGTAAATGTATAGTAAGGTTAGACTGATGGGATGAATGAATTTGTCTCTACAAATCTTCTTGAGCTGTGTGGTGAGCTTGCATCTGGTATATGAGATATACAGTATACTTTTACATACAATTAATGCATATGAATTATATACTGTAACATACAATGTATGCATACAAATCATTCCATTTACACATATATGTTTTTTCTGTTCAAGTGTTAAAGCTGAGCATGCACACCAATGAACTTTGCCAAACCACAAATCTACCGTCATAATGGTGCAGCTTTACCTGGGGATAATTAAATAGGACATTGTTTTTACAGTCATCAACATTCCAGAGCTGATGTTTCTTTTGCTACTTTCAGTGGTTTTACCTGGATAAGGAAGGTATCCTGTATAGCCATTGTGACCCATTGTATATACAGATATGGTGTTGGTCATCGTTCCCTATATAATTGATAGATACCCAGACCATTTACATAACTATACATAAATTAAAGACCGGTGGGAGATAAATGAATTCATACACAGATTAAAGTACAACTGAAGTCTTTGTGTTGATATGGAACATAATATATGCAACAGCTCACCAATGCTCTTCTAGTCTAATGCATTTGATATCACTAATGTTACTCACCTTCATAATTTTTCTTAAAATCACCATCTAAATTTGCATTCAGCACTCCTATATCCTGAACCTAATAGGGTGATGCGGGCTCTGCAAGTGATTTGGGAAACTATATCTCCCAGCATTCATTAAGTAATTTCAGGAGTTTCAGTGGGAATGGCCCTGGAAAGTCCATTGACTGGGCCAAGAAAGAATGTGACATGAGGAAGATGGCTGGCTATTAGGGATGAGCCAAACACCCCCTTGTTAGGTTCGCACCAGAAAAATGTTTGGGGACCCGGGTCCTGCCCCAGGGGACATGTATCAAAAAATGGGGAACGTGAGAAGGGGTGGGTCTACTCAGCCAATGACAATTCGTGTGGAGTGGAGACTGCAGCACTGGACATCGGATCACCGCGGGACACTGGATTACATCGCTGGAATGTGTTTTTTATTTTTTATTTAAAAAAAAAATGACTTTTCCCAACGGTGTCTGTGTGGTTTTTTTTACATTTTTTTTTTTTTTACACTTTCTTTGTGAAATGGTAGGGGTAAAATGTACCCCTTACAATTCACATAGGGGGGGCGAGATCTGGGAGTCCCCTTTGTTAAAGGGGTCTTCCAGATTCTGATAAGCCCCCTGCCCGCAGACCCCCACAACCACCGGGCAAGGGTTGTGGGGATGAGGCCCTTGTCCCCATTAACATGGGGACATGGTGCTTTGAGGGGTCACAGACCCCCAAAGCATCCTCCCCATGTTGAGGGCATGTGGCCTGGTACGGTTCAGGAGGGGGGGCGCTCTATTGTCCCCCCCTCTTTTCCTGCGGCCTGCCAGGTTGCATGCTCGGATAAAGGGTGTGGTATGGATTTTTGGGGGGAATTACACGCCATTTTTTTTTAAATTTGGGGTGGAGTTCCCCTTAAAATCCATACGAGACCTGAAGGGCCTGGTAATTGAATTTGGGGGGGACCCCCACGCATTTTTTTTTTTTATATATATATCAATGACTTTTCTCTATACTGCCGGGAGCCGACAATTCATTATAGCCGCGGGTGCTTTGGGGGGAACCCCCACGTCCATTTTTTTTTTAAATTTGACGCAGGGTTCCCCTTAATATCCATACCAGATCTGAAGGGCCTGGTAATTGAATTTGGGGGGGACCCCCACGCATTATTTTTTTTTTATATATATATATCAATGACTTTTCTCTATACTGCCGGGAGCCGACAATTCATTATAGCCGCGGGTGCTTTTAAATGACTTTTTTCCTTCAGAAATGACATTTTGTGCAGGGACAGTTCTAAGCACGGGAAACAAGCACTGCTTTACAGGCATACTATACACCCCCCGGTACGAAATTTAAAGGAATATTCCACTTTTGTTTCGCTTTATTAAAATCACTGCTCCCGAAAAAGCGTCAGTTTTTAAAACTTTTTTTTTTGCATTGATACATGTCCCCTGGGTCAGGACCCGGGTCCCCAAACACTTTTTATGACGATAACTTGCATATAAGCCTCTAAAATTAGCACTTTAGATTTCTCCCATAGACTTTTACAGGGTGTTCCGCGGCTTTTCGAATTTGCCGCGAACACCCCAAATTGTTCGCTGTTCGGCGAACTGGCGAACAGGCAATGTCCGAGTCGAACATGAGTTTGACGCGAACTCGAAGCTCATCCCTACTGGCTATGCATCACAGATGATTAAAATCACGTGACTTCATATGTTACCTCATCAAACGGAAGTCTTTTAAACATCATTGGTCACAAACTGTAACTACAGTTTATTCGGGGGATGGAAGCGTGGTCGCTTTACCAAAGGAAATAAAGTACACTGGTCAGCAGTTTGTCTAAAGTTCTACTTAAAGCAAATTTCCAAACAGTTCATCAACTTTTTCTTCTCTACAATATGATAGGTAGCATAAAGACATATATAAGCATTCATGTTCCATAGTCATGCAGTTAAAGTGATTGTAAAGCCTTACAGCAGAACTCTGGGATTTTCAAAAAATCCCCCATCAGTACACCCTCCACACAAAGCATACATTTTGTGAAATTTCTTACCGTTTTAGAGAGATGATTGAATTTTCAGGAAGTCAGCTTTGTGACTCAAAAAATGCAGCCTGTATTCTGGAAAGGAGGAGGTGTTAGAACAGTGATTGCATTATATCCTCTTCTCTCTCTCTCTCTAAACTGTATTCAGCCTACATTTCCAATGAATCTTTGGGATTGAAGAGAATGTGGGAGAGTACACTAGGCTTATACATGTAAATGTGAACTCGCTCACTTCAACATAAATCGCACCCCTTCATTCTGCAGCCAGCAAAGCCATACATGACACACGGTATGATAGGTTACAGCCTTATAAATGTAAATAATTTTTTTATATAAATGCATATTAATATAATATAAATTTAATACATTTAATATAAATGCAAACCAGTGCAACGTGTCCGTGTCCACCAGTGCAGCTTATCAGGGACCACCAGTGGTGCATGTCATGGACCACCATGCTAGAAACCACCAGTGCCGAATATCAGGGACCACCAATGCCACATGTCAGAGACAGCCAAGTCACAACCATGTCAGAGACCACCAGTGTAGAGCGGGAATTTTTATCAGAAATCACTCCTATGACACAGCGGGGATCTCCCACTGTGTCAGGTATTGTATATGAGAACACTGATCACTGATGTCCTGCCTCCCACCGTATTGTGATTGACAGTGCACTTTTCCTATACAGGCAGGACATCAGCGATCGGTGTTCTCATATACAATACCTGACACAGTGGGAGATCCCTGCTGTGTCATACACGTGATTTCTGATCATAATCCCGCTCTGCACGGAGATGGCAGGCAGGGGGCGGTGCAGCGGTGACAGAGTGGGGAAGGTGACTGGCAGGAGCAGAGGAGGAGGAGAGAGGAGAAGGACGACACCTCCTCCATTGGCGGCACAGATCAGGGGCTGTAAGACCCCTTCTGCCCACTACATGTTTGCTTCCTCCCAGGAGATCAGCAACAAGGACATGGAAAAAAATTTGCCCGGAGTTCTGCTTTAAAGTTTTGTATGCATTAAGGTAACAACCCCTTTCATTTATAGATGGTAAAGGTTCATTAACAACTAGAAACCCTATGAGTAAACATCCTAGATAAATCACAGCACACTGTACAGTTTATAAACTAATGTTCAAGAACGCTAGGATGAAAGTTATAAATCTGCAGGAATCTCCTACAGTTGGTCATCTGTTTTGGATCCTACCTGACAATGTGTTTTATCTTTTGCAGCCAAATGTGGATATCAACCTGCTTTACTTTTTTGTTACATGTTCTTATTCGCATAGCATAACTTAAAATTAAAAATACATAATGCTTACATTTACTTGCCCTTTCAAAACTGTAAGAACTGTAATTTTCCTGTGCTGTACATGGGGAGTAATGTTTATCATAATTTACCCTGCTTGTGCTGTGCTGGCAGATCTCATCAGTTAAAGATCTAAAAGCTGGGCCTCTTCATTGTATGGTAGTGAGGGGAAATGCAGTGTGTCCCTCTTTGCCCCCCCGTTCCAAACAAACACCCAGAATAGTCTGAATTTTATTTATTTTTTTGTATATATTGACATGTACTGGGGTTTTCTTAAATTTGACTGCAAAAGGGAAATACACTTTAAGACCTTCAGAAAGAAAACGTTGTTTTCATGGTAGGTATTCACAAATGTGCTTTCCAAAAACAATGAACAATGTTGCCGTTCTCAGCTTTGCAGAAAACAAATAAAACAAATAATTTTTTACCAATGCTGAAGCAAATTGTACAGAATATAGTGGTTTGAGGCCTCATTTCTTTTTCTAGGACTGGCAATCTTGTAACCTAGGGTTAATATATTTTAAGTTGTCTAACAACATTTTTCCATGAGCTCAAACTCGAAGGAAGTTTAGTCAAGTAACATGGCAAAAAACCCAAAACATAGTCGAAAATCAGTAACACAGTGGCTCCGACTGAAGCCTCTGTGAAAGAATAATTGGCCCCCACAAAAAAATATATATACACAGTGGATATAAAGTCTATACACCCCTGTTAAAATGTCCGGTTTCTGTGACGTAAAAAAATCAGACAAAGGTAAATCATTTTATAACTTTTTCCACCTTTTAATGTGACCTATAAACTGTACAACTCAATTGAAAAACAAACTGAAAACTTTTTAGGCGGGGGGGGGGGGGGGAGTAAAAATAAAATAATGTGGTTGCATAAATATGCACACCCTCTTATGACTGGGGATGTAGCTGTGTTCAGAATTAAGCAATCACATTCAAACTCATGTTACGTGGGAGTCAGTACACACCTGCCATCATTTAAAGTGCCTCTGATTAACCCCAAATAAAGGTTAGCTGTTCTAGTAGGTCTTTCCTGACATTTTCTTAGTCGCATCCTACAGCAAAAGATTGTCCAAGGCATATACCATGGAGCACAGTAAAGGCAGTCATTGTCAAGTGGAGAAAATATGGAACATTACCAAGAACTGGACCAAAATTGATGAAAAGACGAGAAGAAAACTGGTCAGGGGGACTGCCAAGAGGCCTACAGCAACAAAGGAGCTACAGGAATATCTGGCAAGTACTGGCTGTGTGGTACATGTGACAACAATCTCCCGTATTCTTCATATGTCTGGGCTATGGGGTAGAGTGGCAAGACGGAAGCCTTTTCTTACGAAGAAAAACATCTAAGCCCGGCTAAATTTTGCAAAAACACATCCGAAGTCTCCCAAAAGCATGTCGAAAAATTGTGTTATGGTCCGATGAAATCAAAGTTGAACTTTTTGGCCATTATTCCAAAAGATATGTTTGGAACAAAAACAACACTGCACATCAAAAGAACACCATACCCACAGTGAAGCATGGTGATGACAGCATCATGCTTTGGGGTTGTTTTTCTTCAGCTAGAACAGGGGCCTTAGACCCTATACACACTATTAGATTTTCTGCAGATTTGTGTCTTCAGATTTACCAAAACCATATAATATGAGGTCAAACCTTAAGAGTTTTTATCAGGCAGGTCCTTGCACTACATGGTTTTGGTAAATCTGAAGACAAAACACTGCAGAAAATCTAATAGTGTGTATGGGGCATTAGTCAAGGTAGAGGGAATTATGAACAATTCTAAATACCAGTCAATATTGGCACAAAACCTTCTGGCTTCTGCTAGAAAGTTGAACATGAAGAGGAACTTCATCTTTCAGCATGACAAAGACCCAAAGCATACATCCAAATCAACAAATGAATGGCTTTACCAGAAAGAAGATAACGTTTTGGAATGGCCCAGCCAGAGCCCATACCTGAATCCAATTAAAAATCTGTGGGGTGATCTGTAGGGTGATCTGTAGAGGGCGGTGCACAGGAGATACAATCTGACAGATTTGGAGTGTTTTTGCAAAGAAGTGGGCAAATATTGCCAAGTCAAGATGTGCCATGCTGATAGACTCATACCCCAAAAGACTGAGTGTTGTAATAACATCAAAAGGTGCTTCAAAAAAGTATTAGTTTAAGGGTGTGCACAACCTTATTATTTATTTTTTATTTTTAATTCCCTCCACCTAAAATATTTCAATTTGTTGTTAAACTGAGTTGTATTGTTTATAGGTCACATTAAGGCTGGGTTCACACTTGTGCGTTTTGCGTTTTTGAGCTCTGAGTCTTTGCCAAGTTCGCAATCAGTCGTTCAGCGGTTCCTTCGCATTTTTAGCTGCGGACTTGCAGACCTGGGAAGTCTCGCCGCTGTTATGAGGGGGAACTCCACGCCAAATTTAAAATAAAAAACCGGCATGGAGCATACCAGGCCCTTAGGTCTGGTATAGACTTTAACGGGAACCCCTACGCCGAAAAAAAAACGGCGTGGGGGTCGCCCCAAAACCCATAGCAGACCCTTATCCAAGCACGCAGCCTGGCCAGTCAGGAAAGGGGGTGGGGACAAGCGAGCACCCCCCCCTCCTGAACCGTACCAGGCCGCATGCCCTCAACATGGGGGGGTTGGGTGCTCATTCACATAGGGTGGGGGGCCGGGATCAGGGGGCCCCCTTATTAAAGGGGGCTCCCGGATTCCGATAAGCCCACCCGCCCGCATACCCTGACAACCAACGGCCAGGGTTGTCGGGAAAAGGCCCTGTCCTCATCAACATGTGGGCACCCCAAAGCACCCTGCCCCCATGTTGATGAGGACAGGGCCTCTTCCCGACAACCCCTGGCCGTTGGTTGTCGGGGTATGCGGACGGGTGGGCTTATCAGAATCCGGGAGCCCCCTTTAATAAGGAGGCCCCCTGATCCTGGCCCCCCACCCTATGTGAATGAGTATGGGGTACATTATACCCCTACCCATTCACCTGGTGGGAATCAATGTCAATAAAAACATTACACAGGTCTTTAAAGTAATTTATTAGGCAGCTCCGGGGGTCTTCCGACTTCGGGGGTCTCCGGTGTCGGCTGATCCCTGTTCAGAATGCAACACATGTGCGAATCAGATGCGTGCCCATAGAAAATAATGGGCCTGAATTCGCACCTGTGCTGCACCGCAATGCCTAGAGAACGCACACGTTGCTTCGGCAATGCGCAGTGTGAAAGCATCGCACATATGTTATGCGAATTGGATGCCGTGTAAGCCGCAACCAATAAGCATAGGTGTGAACCCGGCCTTAAGGTGGAATAAGTTCTGAAATTGTTTATCTTTATATATATATATATATATATATATTTATAAATACCCTTTTCCCCTTTTTCTGTAAGTGATCACCTTCCCTTTGTCTCGGCTGCATAAGAGCTGGGGGAGGAGAAGTAGCAGGACACTGAGCTTCCCTGTGAAAGGCTGTGCAGAGGGGGCGTGTCAGGGCAAGTCTGATCATTGGAGGAGAGCAGGCTGAGTTCCCAGCACAGCTAGAGAACGAACCACGCGGTATTCTCCTGCCTGGTGTGGTCAGTTTTTAATAGGAAAGCAGAGGGACTGGCAGGAACCCCAGGGATTTCACACAAAGGAAGCAATACAAAGAGAACAGGATACTTTTTCATACAAGTACATGATACAGCAGGCACACATCAGGAAACTGAGATGTTGGGGTAACAAACGCTTTAAAATGTTGCCTGTATGTGCACTGTACAACCAATTTTTTTAACTCTTGCATATAATATGCCATTTTATATACTAGTTTCTAGGATATTGCATTTATATTGGCTATAAAACCATCATTTAATTTTTTTTTCAAAGAAGACTTGCATACAGATTTGCAATAAAAAAGTGACATTCCAGAAAACCTGCCTTGTTGAAAATAAAGATACTTATTTTGTGTTGACCAGAGCAAGCCAGCCATTATTCCTTGGCTGTAATTTATATTTATTATCAGGAAGATGGCAGTTTCCTTGCAAGGGACGTGGTTCATGATGTGAATGTAATCTGCATTACATTGTACCATCAGGTATGCTGATGAACCATTCAGACACACACATGACAAGATAAATAAGCAGTGCCCATGGCTGGTTATTTAATATTTTGCTGCCTTTAGCTTGGGTCATGTTTTGGCTAGATCTTTAAGCGCTTTTTTTTTCCTGCACTGTGATTTTGTTCCGTTCACTTCGTTCTTACTGTTATCTATTGGGACTGCTGCAGAACAATTTCGCTGTCCTAGCCTCATTTTAGATAGTTTGCATGATAGATGTAGCACATAGTTTAATAAGTGTAACCACATTTGTTTACAGAGTCTGATTTAGCAATTGTTGGTAAAAGTAACAAGGATGCTGACATACATTTTGCTTATCTCATAGTAGAGCAAACATGGCAAATTATTGAATGTACTAAAGTTATGCTAAAACAAATCAGTCACAGACTGATTTGAATGGAAAGCACTACCAGTCAGTCTAGCTGACATTGCAAGTGCTTCCGTTTTATTACTTTGATAGAGTAACATGTTATAAGATTTATTTTCTTAATAATAAAAATTAGTTTTGGAAATTCCGTACCTGGACAAGGTCCCTTAGCACCCAAGATGAAAAGGCCAAAGTACCTCTCCTACCATGGGCTGTGAAACTACTTCAGCAGCATAGATTTCAGGTCTTGGCCCCCTCCTACTGAAGCACCCAGGCAGCCACCTGCTCTTTTCCTCTTTCGGTGCAGCCCAGAAGATATTGTGGGAGCACGCCCTCCTTTTCAGGCATGCACCTAGCTCTCTGCTGTATAGGTGAAGGAACGGCATCAGACTCCTCTAGCAACATGGCAGCAGCACCGTTGAACTACCAACACCTCTGCTCACCATTGTTGCCCAATGACTAATGTACACATGAGGTTCTACATGATGCAGGGGGCCTTGAACACCCTTAGTTCTGATTTTTCCAAGTTCACCCCACAAACAAACTAATCAGTCATCACTGTGAAATGCACTATCACTAGTTGCCAACTTAGGACCATTTTAACTTATAGCAGTTTTAGACGCAAACTCTTAAAAGGGGTAAAGCTAAATCCATTTAAGTATATTCTATCACATTACCAAAATAAACTAACTACTACAAGAACAATTGATCGCACTATCATAAACATGGTCCACCATCATTCATGCATTCCACAATAGAAGTATCAGTGTGCTTTTATGATGTCATCCTGTTTCTTTGGTTGATTGTATGTGTGAGCGAATGTACTTGGTGAAAGTTGCTAATCGTTGCTTAGAGGATATGTTAAAGCTGCAATGAATATTAGTTGATCAGGTAATGCACAATTATAATGTTGATTGTTCTTTGTAGCATAGGTTTCATAATGGATTTTAAAATATACACAAACTCAAGTGCAGTGCTCGTAAAACAAAACTAATATCCATCCAGTATATGTGTCTATAGTAGAAAAAAAAAAACACCCACATTCTACGCTCCCACACCTGTGCCCAGGTCTGAGGCTTACTGGAACGGTATGACCCACAAAGTGAGTCATATAATGCTTGATAGTGATTGGCTCAAATCCTGGATATATCACCAATTTACTCCCCCATATTGGTAGCCGCTCAGGGGAATTTGCATGGAAAAATTAAAACACTCTACATAGTGTAAAATCAGTGGTATCCAATATTTATTAGAAACAATGTTATTCACATATATAAAAGCATAGACGCGTGGTACAAATCAAACCCACTTGCAAAATACACAGATTGCTTCCAGATTCTGTAATATATGATTTTGTCATGAACGTGGGCTCAGCCCTAAGACAATTGCCTCTTTTGTGTCACACTTGTGCTAGCTGCTGGTTTAGGGATTTTACCCTTCAGCCCAGTGTTTATTTAAAAGTAAAATTTATAGATTTAGCTGCATTGTAACAAAATTAGCCCAAATTGTCATTGTTTTTAATGAAATCACCTTGGCCTTTGCTCATTACTGGCAATTTCCTCACATTTTCCTGCTGGAAAGATGTCTGATGTTTATGGAAGCAGAGTTGTGTTTTAGGCAGCTTTATTGCTGACAGATGATGGCAGTAGAGATGAGAGAAACAAAAGCCGTTTAGTTTGAACCCAGCAGGAAGTCCGCAAAATCAGACCATATTGCCATATTGAAGTCTATGGGAGCCAAATCTTGCTATTTTTGAGGCCATTTTCAAGGCTAAATTGCAAGATGTTTACAGAAAGTGCATGTGTAGCGGGCCACTGCCATGGGGGGACTGTTCAGCATGGAAAGAAAGAGTTAACCCTTTAAACGGGATTTATTATTTTATTGAACAACATTTTATAAACAAGGGCCAATACGTTCATGGCTTTCAAGTATAAAAAAAGAACAATTGCCTTGTAGCCAAAATAAACAAGATGCAGACACATTTGAATGAACACATTCATTGCTTTATACATTTAGCTGTGGCCCGTGGGCCTTTTTTAGGTTTGACACTACTGTTCGTGAAGGTTCAGAAAGGCAAAACACGTGCGCCTCCATTCTGCGGGATCCACTTGCTTAGCGGGGGATCGCTCCACTGATCCACGCTGAGCAGGTGGGTGACAGGTCCGTCTCCGCTCACTGTGCAGAGTGGGGACGGACAGAGTCCCGCTCTCCTCTATAGTGAGATCGGAAGAAAACCGCTGGTCTGTTTTCATCCGATCCTATCGGTCAGACAGATATAAAATAGGACCTCCATCCGTTTCTTTTGGGCAGAGAAGATTTGATAGCAGCGGGTGTCAGCGGACCTGTCACCGCTTACATCCGCCACTCCATAGAAGTGAATGGTGTTTCCAATCAGGTCTGCCTGAAAAACTGACAGGCGGACCTGATTGGACAGCCCGTGTGAAGGGGGCCTAAGGGGGTAATTTACTAAAACTGGAGAGTGCAAAATCTGGTGCAGCTGTGCAAAGAAACCAATCCGCTTCCAGGTTTTTTGTTGACACTTAATAAACCACTTGCCGCCCACCATCCAATGACAAAGGGATGGTGCGGCTCTCGTTCTGAGTGGACATCATATGACGGCACACCCGTCACATTGGTGGCACTTCTGGGGCTTTCCTCTAATCAGTGACACAATTCAGTGCCCATTACTGGTGTCAGTCCCTGCTCATCAGTGCTGCCCATCAATTTCCATCAGTGCCACCTCTCCGTGCTGCCTATCTGTGCCCATCAGTGTGGCATAATAGTGCTTCTTCATCAGTGCCCATACATGCCGCTTCATTAGCGCAGTCTATCAGTGCCCATCAGTGAAGGAGAATAATTACTTATTTACAAAATTTACTGACAGAAACAAATAAACCTTTTTTTTTTCAAAAGATTTCGGGCATTCGTGTGAAGAAAAGGATTTAAAATTCATTTGGGTACAGTGTTGCATGACTGCGCAATTGTCAAGTGCGCCTGGGCAGGAAGGGGGTAAAAGTGCCCTGTAATGAGGTGGTTAAACAAGCTAATTAGAAGTTAGAAGCCATGCACAGCTGCACCAGATTTTGCACTCTCCAGTTTTAGTAAATTAAGCCCTGAGGATCCACGCACACTGGGCTTAATAAAATCTCAGTTCCCTTGGCAGAAAATAATACTCTATAGAGCATTAGTTTTTTTTTTGTACAGAGTTTAGGATAGTTTTTTTTTTCTGCCAGAAAGCTCCAATCAGAAACGCAAACCAGAAGGTTTTTTCTCACCTCACCTTCCAGGACAGCAACACATGAGATATGTTAGGCTCTTCCCTACAGGAAACACAATCGGTTCACAGCTGTCAAAAGGCCCCACCTCAGTATTGATTGTGTTTTTCCTACAGCGGAACATTTATTATTTTTCTCTGACCAGAAGACTAAAAATGAAAGTCAGATGGCCCCCCTGTGAGCCAGGTTCGGGAATGCCGGTGAGGGCTGCACTAACCTGCTGCTTCGAGCTTCTCACAGATCACCCCAGGGTGCGGTCTGGGTTTTTCTAAGGTTCCCCCGCTGTTGCACACCGCTCAGCAGCTCAGGTCTCCTCCTATCCTCACCAGTGTGCAGCGGGCGCCAGAGCCCAGAGGAAGTAGGACACCAGGTGGGGGACACTTGTGTACTCAAAGCCTCGCTCTGAACCTGGTACTTCTAGTCGGGGCAGGAAAGGGGGGGAGCACACCCAGCACAACCCAGGAAGGGGAAATAAAGCATGGAGGAGTTGCTGGACCCATCTGGCTGCGGAGGCTGGAGTTTCCCTGTCTTCTCTCAGGACCCAGTGATCTGCAGGGAGTGGAAAGCCTGCTGTTACCTATCTCATGGAAAAAGAGGATGGCAAGGCAGCACAGCTGGCTGCAGGTAAGAGCAAGTCGGGACCCGGTAAATGTGTGTTGGCTATTATGCAGAGTGACACCAGCCTTTAGTGGTCCCTGGAAAACCCCTAGGCTCTCACCTTTGGGTAATGGGGCCTGCAGTCATCACTGAAGGGGGCCGGAACAGTGATGTTTCCCTTATCTTCTCTTGCAGACTTCCCAGGCAGATCTCAGGAGGTCGCTGACAAACCACCTTCTACATCCGCTAGCACTGGTGCCAGTAAAAAGTGCAGTAACTGCAAAGAAAGATGATCTAAATCTCACACCAAGCCATTTTGTTACCATTGTATTAACAAACTGGCTGGGCAAGAGGCCTCAGGTCTAATGAAAGATTTTCTGAAATCTGTTCAAACAGAGATGCTGGCCACTATACAATCTTTTCGCACGTCTGCAGCCGCTCCCCAGGTGGCAGATGCAGAAGAGATTCCCCCTAAAGAGCATCCCTCCTCTCAGGAGAGCGTTCTCTCCAGACCAGGGACAAGTGCTTTTTTACCAAACTCTCAGGGCCTTCCCCCAGCTCAGGCTAGGGAAGAGGATGACATAGTAGCAGAAAGCCAGGCAAAATCTGAGCCCAGTTCAGAGGAGGAGACTGATATGGGCCTTAATAGTAACGTGGAAAGCGCCAAACTAAACAGACATCTCCTAGGTCTTGAGGACTTGGAGGGACTCCTTCAAGCGATTCATGCCACTGAAGAGATCCCTGAACCAACTAAGGACACCTCCGCATGAAAACAGTCAAGGGTGTTTCCCATACATCAGTCTCTGAAGGATTTAGCGCTTCAGGAATGGCAGTCTCCTGAGAGGAGCCTGGTCAAACCTAAAACTTGGAAGAGAACATTCCCCTTCAAAGAGGAGAAAGCTGAAAAATTCCTAAAGGTCCCAAAATTGGACACTGCTCTCCCTCAGGTGACAAAAAGGTCTGACCTCTTCTTTGAGGACTCAGGGAACATCCAAGATGCTATGGATCGAAAATCGGAATTCCTGTTGAAAAAAAGCCGGGAGGCCAATTCCTCCGCTATGACCCCAGCATTAGCAGCCACCTGCATTGCCAGGAATGTGGACTTCTGCATAGGGAGGCTTAATAAGCACCTCTCACAGGGCAATAAGTCTCAAGAAGTTCTGGATTCCCTCTCGGTAATAGGGAAGGCTGTAGCCTTTTCTGGCAGATGCAGCCACGGATGCAGTAAAAGCGTCAGCCAAGACAGGCGCCCTTATTAACTTGGCCAGGAGAGCCATTTGGGTTAAAGTCTGGGAAGGGGACCTCACTTCAAAGACTAAACTTTGTGGTCTCCCCTTCAAAGGCTTCTTACTGTTTGGGCAGGGTCTTGATAATGTTTTGTCCAGGTCCTCCGTGAAAAGCAAATTTCCTGTCAAACCCAAAAGGGAGAGATACAGATTTTTATTTCAAGCGCCCCCTGGGGACAAAATCAGCAAAAAGCTCAGAAAGAACCCAGCACGAAGTTAAGGTACTGCAGAGGTAGGCAAAAAGGCAGTTTACTCTTTCCTGCTCAACCCAAAACACCAAAGATTCCAAGTAACGCCAGAATCAAGGTGGGGGGCCGACTGTCTCAATTCGTTCCCCAGTGGGAGGAAATTTCAGACAGTCCATACATCATTCAGCTGATCAAGGAAGGCTACTGCCTAGAATTCTCAGCAAAGCCCCCACTTATGATTACGGTAACGCATCCTCCCAAGGATGCATTAAAAAAGAAAGCCCTACTAGAAGGGATTCAGGAACTGGTGGAACGGTAGTTAGTAGTACCAGTACCAAAAAGCCAACGATACCAAGGCTTTTACTCCCCTATTTTCTCTTATCGTCCATGGACTGACACAGCTCTAATACTGAAACACGTGGGTATATGTCCCTGCTCGCAGGAGAAGATCTAGGCAGAATGTTCGATGTTAGAAACATACATTCTAGAAAAAACAGCTGAACAGCCCCGCCCAGGGGGGCGGTCCCTCCAGACATAACCCTCCTACCTGCAGCTAGCAGCCTCAGTTTTTTTTTCTTCTGCCTAGCAGAAGGAGAAGATGTGTCTTTCTCAGGAGCCAGTCTCCTGGAAGATTTTATTTTTATTCTTTTGGGAATTTTATTTTATTTTTGAGACCTTCAATCAACTGTCGGCTGGGCAACAGGTTGGGTACACTAGTATCCTCGTAGTCTTCCCTGTCCGACCATTGAGCGAGCTGATCCTCGCCTTGTGTGCATGAGACTCAGTTCATGACATGCCCCATGACTCCAGGGGTGGCCGGGTGGCTTTTATGCTCCCACGGTCCTCACAAGATTGAACAGTACCTGCTGTATCTTTCACGGTGGACCGGGCCGACAGCTACTCAGTACTACTCTGTGATAGGTTTGTCTGAAACAAGCCAGTGGGTCCCTATGGGACGGGTAAGTAGTCTCTCCTGCTTCAGGTGAGTACATGCTGGCTGTGTTTGTCTGGGGGGTTTCTCCCTGTCTCCCTCCGGTTATGCTGCTCTCTGCACCCTGTACTGGCGCTGTGCTGTGTGGGGGTACTTGGGGGTCACTCTGGCCTGGCGGGGGTGCTCATGTCTGTGTGCTGGGGCTGTGAGGTGTGAGTGTTTGGAGAAGCCACTAGCTGGCATGGATTTTACTGTTTAAGCTGCGCTCGGCGGCCATCTTGCCGCAGATCAATGGCGCTGCTTACACGCGGCCGCTGCCATTTTCTTGAAGCCGCATCGCTTTCACTTTCGGTTTTGGCCTCTATCGCCGCTGCTGCGGTGCGAATCTCCTCACACTCTCCTCAGACTTCACTCACGCTGGCAGCGCGGTGACATACAGCAGAGCTGAGCGGTCCTTACAAGGGTTGGTGAGTCCTCTGGGTATCCCCTCCTCAGCCTCGGCACAGCCAGTGGGTGGACTGTATTATTCACTTTATAGTGTATAAGGTCTCAGAGGGTGGCAAATATGGAGTCTGGTTCACCTGCTTCCCAACTCTTGTCAGAGGCAACTGGCAGTGCTCCAGCACCTGCGGTCCCTATGGACCAGTTGTCGGTAGTCCTGGAAAAAAATTCTTGTCAGGATGGAAGCCGTGTGCGAGCACAAGGGAGCTATAAAGCGCCCCTTCCCCACACAATATCCACATGGGGAGTGCTCTGATTCAGATATGGGCCTAGCTGCTGCTGCTCAGGACCCTAGCTCTGAATATTTTAATGTTTTTGAACAGGACATTCCTTCTGAGGAAGACTCCAGTTCTGAATCAGTAAATGACAGGGCACTTGTAAGTGAACTCATTGATGCTGTGAGGGACACTCTCAAGCTGGATGCTGTGGCGGACACTTTCTCCTTTGGTCCTTTTCAAGCTTTTCTTTTACACAGCTTCCTCACTGTTTCCTCTCACACTGCGTCGAGAGCAGCATGGATGATACAGTGGTACACAGTGCCCCCCCCCCCAGTCGGTGCAGCATGGTGGGGGGGCACTTTATTCATTTATTTTTATAGTCCCTGTGAGCCTTCTGTGTGATGTCTCTGAAGCGACAACAGGGTCTCTGCACCTGTGGTTTCCCGCCATTTCCTGGGGAACGCTCTGAGCTCTGACAGGACCACGGTCTGCGGTGTCAGAGGTTACCTTTTACCTGCATGCTGCTTCGGCAGCACATTTAAGCAGGTTGGAATGATAACAGAGAAGATTATGCGCCTCGGCGCCATAATTAAAACTTATCTTATAACTCTACACTGGATACATTCACAGTGTATGTATGTGTTATTGATCTCTGTGTCTGCGTGGGTTTCCTCCCACGTTCCAATGCTGTGTCTTCAGTGCCATACACAATATAAACATACACAATATGTTTATACACGACTCTAAATACATTCACAGTATATGTATGTATTATACTCTCTGGGTCAGCGTGGGTGTCCTCCGGGTGCTCCGGTGTTCTCTCACGGTATGTGCGCTTCGGCTCTCTGCACAATATAAACATGTTCAATATGTTTATTGCACATGCTATAAATACTTACAGTATGTGTATGCTGTCTGCGTGGGTTTCCTCCGGGTACTCCGGTTTCCCCCCACGCTCCAAGGGTAATGCACAGCATAACCATGTGCAATATGTTTATTCACATTTGGCTCTCTGCACAGTTTAAACATGTTCCATATGTTTATCACGCATACTATAATACCTACGCGGTATGTGTATGCAGTCTGAATCTTGTGCAATTTGATTATCCACATGCTAACATACCTACACGGTATGTGTGTGCAGTCTGCGTGGGTTTTCTCCGGGTACTCCAGTTTCCTCCCACGCTCCAAGGGTAATGCACAGCTTAACCATGTGCAATATGTTTATTCACATGCTATCATTCCTAAACGGTATCTGTGTGCTGTCTGCGTGGGTTTCTTCCGGGTGTTCCGGTTTCCTCCCTCGCTCTGACGGTATGGGCGCCTTTGGCTCTCTGCGCAGTTTAAACATGTTCCATATGTTTGTCATGCATACTATAATACCTACGCGGTATGTGTATGTAGTCTGAAACTTGTGCGATTTGATTATCCACATGCTAACATGCCTACACGGTATGTGTGTGCAGTCTGTGTGAGTTTCCTCCGGGTCCTCCGTTTTCCGCCCACGCTACATGACATGCGCGCTTTCGGTGCCATACACAGTATAAACACACATTATGTTTATACACAACACTAAATAAATTCACAGTAGATGTATGTATTGTATTCGCTGGGTCTGCGTGGGGTTCCTCGGGTACTCCGGTTTCCTCCAACGCGCCAACGGTGTGCGCCTCTTCGGCGCTATGCACACATAGACATGTTCAAAATGTTTATCACACATACTATAGTACCTACTTGGTATGCGTATGCAGTCTGCGTGGGTTTCATCCGGGTGCTCCGGTTTTCCCCCTGCGCTCCAATGGTGTGCGCATTTTCAGCGCTATGCACAGCATAAACATGTGCAATTTGTTTATTCGCATGCTAACATGCCTACACGGTTGTGTACGCAGTCTGTGTGGCTGGTTTCCGCCTACGCCCCAATGATGTGCGCGCCTTTGTCGCTGGCACAGTATAAACGTGTTTAATATGTTTATCCACACATACTAAACTACATACGCCGTATGTGGTTGTACTATGCTCTTTGGGGCTGAGGGTGTTTCCTTCCACGCTCTAATTGCGCGTTTTGACGCAATACACAGTATAAACTATGTGTTTGTACAATCAGCGCTTATCAATGGAGCAGAAGCGCTGGCTTGGACTGTGTTCGCCATGCTGAGGTTAGCGTTAAGCCCGGTAGTGGCTGCATCTCTGGCGTTCCTGAAGCTCAATGACTGGACAAAAGCCTCTGCTTCATCTATTAGTCGACCAGCAGGTGCACTGCAACTGCTTTAGCCTCTAGAGTCTCTGTGTTCGGGGTGGGTCTGCGCCACCTGTAGAGGCTGAGTTACTGGTCCACTGACCGAGTTTCTAGGGAAGCTCTGTCAGGTTGCCTTTCTTGGCCAACAATTGAGGCACCCCGTAAGCCGGGGCCTCCCTTCTCCGATGCATTGTGGGGTCTCCTTGGGTTTATCATAACCATCCCGCTGCAGGATGATCCTGTCGGCCGTGTGCATTCCAGGGAAAGGGTTCTTACATCCGGAGGTGTTTTCACCTTCTTTACCGGAGGTGGGGCACCGCATGTGGACCTTTTGGCCTCTCGTCTCACTCGCAAGATGTAGAGATTCGTGGCCAGGTCCAGGGATCCCTGGGCAGACGCATTGGTGGCCCGTGAGGGCAGTATCGCTTGATGTATGCTTACCCTCCGCTACTGTTGTTGCCTCGCCTGCTTCGCAGAGTAGTGGTCGAGGCCATTCCGGTGATCCTCATTGCTCCCGGACGGTGACATTGGTACAGCGATCTAGTTCGGCTAGTCGCAGACGTTCCTCGGTGACTGCCTATTTGGGTGGACCTTCTGTCTCATGGTCCCATACCTCATCCTGCTTTACCATCCTTGGCTTTGGCACGGCTGTTAAAGCTAGGTGCTGAGGGACCGAGGTCTCTCGGATTCGGTCATCTCATCTATGTTGTGGCAAGGAAATCTTCCTCCAGAAGGATCTATCACCGTACCTGGAAGGCTTACATCACTATGTGCAAGGAGCTTGATGGCGTCCAAGGACGTATTCCGTTCCCAAGATTTTGCTGTTCTTACAGCGTGGTGTGACCCAAAAGCTGGCCTTGCGTACCATCTAGGGTCGGATTTCGGCCCGGGCTGTCTTTTTTAACGACCGCTAGTGGGCCATTCCTTGATTAGCACCTTTGTGCAGGGTGTTCGCCATGTGATTCCCCCCCCCCCTGTCAAGCCTCCTCCCCCTCCTTGGGATCTGAATTTGGTGCTCTCGGTTCTCCAAGAACATCCCTTTGAAAATATCAGGGAGATTCCTCTCTTGACCTTGTCCCTGAAGGTGGCTTTCTTAGTGGCCATTACTTCTGTTTGACGGGTGTCTGAGTTGGCGGCCTTGTCCCGCAAAGTCGCCTTACTTGGTCCTTCATAAGGATAAGGCGGTGTTGCGCCCACGACCGTCTTTCCTTTTAAAGGTGGTCTCGGCCTTTCACCTTAATGAGGACATTGTTCTTCCGTCCTTGTGTCCTTACCCATCGCATCCCTGAGAGTTTGCACTTCATACATTGGATGTGGTACGAGCCTTACGGGTGTACCTGTCTGCTACTGTTTCCATTCGGAAGTCTGACTCACTGTTTGTGTCTGTCTCTGGTCCAAAACAAGGCCAAGCGGTGTCATCTGCCACCTTTTCTAGGTGGATCAGACAGACCGTTATACAGGCCTATGCCCTTAAGGGGCGGGCGCCTCCCTTTCCGGTTACGGCGCTTTCCACCAGGGCAATTGGTGCTTCCTGGGCTTTCCTACATCAAGCGTCGGTTGCACATATGTGCAAGGCGGCGACCTGGTCGTCCGTTCATACCTTTTCTAAGTTCTATAAGGTTGATGTGGCTGCATCTTCGGATGCTTCCTTCGGCCGCAAGGGTTGCAGGCCGCTGTTTAAAGTTGCAACTCCTCCGTTGAGGAGTTCTGCTTGTTTGGAGTGGAGTTTGGTTTTTCCTTTACTACTGCTCCCACCCTTTTCTGATACTGCTTTGGGACATCCCACGTGTTTCAGTATTAGAGCTGTGTCAGTCCATGGACGATAAGAGAAAATGGGATTTTTGTACTCACCGTAAAATCCTTTTCTCTGACGTCCATAGACTGACACAGCATCCACCCTTTAAGGTTTGTACTGCTTTGTTACAAACTGAGGCTGCTAGCTGCAGGTAGGAGGGTTATGTCTGGAGGCCCCCCCCCCCCCCCCCCGGGCGGGGCTGTTCAGCTCTGTTTTTTTCTACAATGTATGTTTCTAACATCTAACATTCTGCCTAGATCTTCTCCTGCGAGCAGGGACATATACCCACGTGTTTCAGTATTAGAGCTGTGTGAGTCCATGGACGTCAGAGAAAAGGATTTTACGGTGAGTAAAAAAATCCAATTTTTTGTGGTACCCAAACCATCAGGGAAGTACCGCCTGATCATAAACCTCATGAACTTAAACAGATTCCTAGAATACAAGAGGTTTTCCATGGAGAGTATTTTCTCTGTGCGAAAACACCTGCTCAAAGACGTCTTTATGACCACTCTGGATCTCAGGGATGCCTATTTGCATGTCCCAATCCACCCTGAACACCAGGCATTCCTGAGATTCACAGTGGTAACCCAGGAAGTGACTCACCATTGGCAATTTAGGGCCCTCCCTTTCGGGTTAGCAGCCAGTCCAAGGATCTTCATGAAGATCCTTGCCAAAGCAGTGGCCTATCTGCATCTCCAGGGAATAGTGTTAATACCTTATCTGGAAGACATGCTCATCTTTGGTCCATCAGCCGCTCAAGTAGAGACAGATACGTAAAGGGCAATTTCAGTCCTGCAGAAGTTAGGCTGGCTGGTGGAGTGTGAAAAAATCATCCCTGGTACTGGCTCAGGTCCAAACCTACCCATGCTGGTAGATTCACGGGGCCCAAAAGCTCTTCCTCCCAAGGAAAAAGGTGAAGAAACTAGTCGCAGCTATCAGAAGGCCAATAGACGCCCCGTGTGTTCCAGGAGAGATATTCTAAGGGTCCTGGGACTTATGTCAGCCAGCATCCCCGCAGTCACCTGGGGGCAACTGCATTCCAGAGACATTACATTTTTCCACCTTTCCATTTGGGACAAAAGGAACGAATCCCTAGACGAAAGTTTAGTCATAACTCCTCAGGTAAAATCTTCCCCGGAGTGATGGTTAGTCCCAGAAAATTTGGAAAAGGGCAGACCGTTGGATCCACTGAAGCTCACCATGGACGCAAGTGCCTGGGGTTGGGGAGCCCACCTAGAAAAGGCCAGGGCATCTGGGACAAGGGGGTAGCCAGATCCTCTTCCAACCTCAGGGATCTCAGAGCAGTGGGTGAAGTCTTAAGGGCCTTCGAAGGCAGAGTCTTGGGCAAAGAAATCCAGATTTGCTCAGACAATGCCACGGCGGTAGCCTACCTAAACCACCAGGGGGGAACCAGATCCAAAGCCCTTCTGGACTTGGCAAAAGAGATTTTGAGCTGGGCCGAACACCGGGTACTCTCGCCGTCGGCAGTCTACATAAAGGGGGTGGACAATCAGGAAGCAGACTTCCTCAGTCGCCAACCGGGTCAGACTGGGAGACTGGGAGCTGAATCCCAAGGTATTCCAGGCATAAGTCCAAAAATGTGGCCGCCCAGAAATAGACCTCTTTGACAGTTTCAAGAGCAGGAAGGTAAAGAAGTTTTTCTCCCTCTCTCAAAAAAGAGAGTCAGAGGGCCTGGATGCTCTAGCTCAGGAATGGAAGTTGTAATTGGCTTACGCCTTCCCTCCATTGGCACAGATTCCTCAAATCCAGTGTTGCACCCCAGACCGGAGTTTTTCCATCTGATAGCCTGGTTTAGTGAGCGCCAGATCATCAGCGGTAAAGGCTGCTCAGACAGAGTGATCGACACTCTCCTCTTGAGCAGGAAATCAGTAACCAGAAAGATATACTTTAAAGTATGGAAAACCTTTTGTACCTGGTTTAAACAAAAAACAGGTTGTTTCCACCTCAATCCCCATAATCCTAGAATTTCTTATGGATGGGATAGAGAAGGGTGTGGCAGTGAACACTCTTTGGGTACAAGTGGCCGCGCTTTCTGTTTTCCTTGATGCTAGGTTAGCAAATGAACCCTTAGTTAAAAAAAAATTTGTGGCCAGGAATGTGGCTACCCAGGTCATGAAAGACAGGCTCCCGCCTTGGGACCTAACCAGGGTTCTAGAGGCATTATCTAGACACCCCTTTGAACCCATAGAAGAGGTTCCTCTTAAGTTTAAAATTAGCCTTCCTGCTGGCAATTGCCACAGCTAGAAGGGTAGGAGACCTACATGGTCTCTCCATTAAAGAACCTTTTTTGTTGATCCTGCCAGACAGGATCACCCTCAGACCAGATCCTTTTATTTCTGCCCAAGGTGTCATCAGCCTTCCATAGGACGCAGGTAATAAACCTACCATCCTTTTCTGACAACCCTAAAAATGAGGGTGGAAAGAGATTCCATTGCCTAGACGTAAGGAGATGCCTTCTCCCATCTAGAAAGGGTTAGGGATTTTAGGAGATCCAATCACATAATCCTTTTTTTTCTGGACCAAGGAAGGGACTTCAGGCCTCTAAATCCTCAGTCTCTAGGTGGATAAGGCAAGACATTTCTGTAGCATACGAAAGCTCGGGTATCCCTGCACCAGCAAAGTTGAAAGCACACTCAACTAAAGCCCTGGCAACCTCCTGGGCCGAAAAAGCAGGAGCCTCCTGGGAGCAAATTCATAAGACAGCCACCTGGTCCAGCCAAAACACCTTCTTGAAGCACTACCGAGTGGAGGTCCTATCGCAGCAAGACCTAGCCTTCGGTCGAAAGGTGCTACAGGCAGTGGTCCCACCCTAAGGTAGGCCTGCGGATTACCCTCTCATGTGTTGCCGTCCTGGAAGGTGAGGTGAGAAAACTGATGGTTACTTACCGTTAACGGTATTTCTCCAAACCTTCCAGGATGGCAGGCCTACTTCCCACCCTGTTATGGGTGGAGGAAAGAGTGTGTATAATAGGTGCTAATTGTCTAAAGGCCCCTTGTGAATCCATTGGAGAATTACTATACAGGGACTCAGGGACAAGAGGGAAGTTGGGGCCTTTTAACAGCTATGAACTTATTGTGTTAGGCTACAGGATTCCCTACAGTTATCATCTCTCATGTGTTGCTGTCCTGGAAGGTTCGTAGAAATACCGTTATCGGTAAGTAACCATCGGTCTTTTTTCCTGCCTCTGTGCATGGACACATAAGATAACAAAGCTGCTTCTATAGGCAGAACACAAAACTCCTCCTTTAGTAGCAGCGATTTTTAAAGGGGTTGTAAAGGTTTTACCCCCCCCCCCTGTTCTCTACTCACGGCAGGAGACAGAAGAGGTGAGATGACACTTTCACATATTCTGCTGTCTGTGTCAATAGACGCAGCAGCAGCAGGACACAAGAGCGCGCCCGCACAAGTGCCCAGAGGGAGAGCGGCTCTCCAACAGGGCACACGAGAAGAGGAGGAGCCAGGAGCGCCGCTGGGGGACCCCAGAAAAGGAGGATCGGGGCCACTCTCTACAAAACCATCTGCACCTGCACAGGGGAGGTAAGTATGACATGTTTGTTTTTCATCAACTGCCACATTTATTGGGTGACCAGTATGGTTCCTGTAGAAGCACCATAATTTCCTCCATCTGCTTCCCTTATTATTCCTTTTTTGCCAGTTTACTTTCAGTTGCATTAAATTAATCTCTTGTTTGTTAAATGAAACTTGCTGTAGCCAGAGCTGTCTTTTATTCATTTTAAGTAGTATTTCGCTGGAGGAAACCTTCAACTGTCCAAAAACATAATTTTTTCTGTTATACTGTTAAATAAAGTAGTACTAAAAACGTTTAGCAGTTTGAACAAGCCCAAAGGTGTTATTCAGTGTGTGTTTTATTAATATTTTTGAACCAGTGCATTGGCAGTGCTGTATTTTCTTTTACCTGATGGCAATAAGTTATAAAAGAAGGTTACTAATACATTTTCCGATGATACAGCGCTTATAATAAGAACGTATCTCCAGGCATGTAAACCTCTCTGAAGGAACTATTCACTTTACACAAAAAGTGTAAACCTGCTTTACATGAACCTGCTTCACCTCTATGCATTTGAGGTTTTACATTTGTTTTTCAGATAAAACAGTTCTGCAAGTGCATTAATGTGTTGACAGTAGATAATAGAGGGAAGATGTTTTCAAGCAAAAATTATTTCAGGCAATCAATATAGATAGAAAAGACTACTTCATTCCCAGGCATTGGAATATATTAAAAAAGCAAACAAATGGAAAAGCTCTTAATAGGATATTGAGCCTTCTGAAATTGAATATGTTGTCACTGCTAGACTGCTATGAAGGCGGCATTACATCTGTATCCTGCTGCTTGCTTGCGAACAGTTATAGGTTTGCAATGCAATTGCCTTCTGAAGACTTGAATATGTTTGTTTCAAATTAACAGTTCTAAGGAAATCTAAATGTAAAAAAAAGGAATTTGTTTATATGGTGTTTTTGTCCAGAACTTGTAATGCAGATGTAACCTTATTTGTAAAACCATGTATCCATTATCAGTGGAAGATATATAGACAGTGGCTTTTACACCATAATGAATGCTAAAGACCTGTCTGGAAGGTCCATTAAAGGTAGTGGTGATGCAGGTGCCTCAGCTTTACTTCATTTTCTAGCTAACTGAGCACACCAGCTAGCTTTATGTGTAGACTTTGGTGTCTACACATGAAGACTTCAGCTCACCAGCTAGCTTTATGTGGTGCCCGCGGGTCCCGCAAACTTGCGGTGAGGAGAGGCAGAACAGGGAGATGTAAACAAGGCATTTCCCTGTTCTGCTTAGCAACATGACCAGAATCTACTGCTCCCTGTCATCGGTCTCTGTCATGTTCTAGTGAGACCATCCCCCCCACAGTTAGAATCACTCCCTAGGACACACTTGACGTTTGCGCAAACCAATCAATATACAGTAGGTGCCGCCGATTTTGTGTCAATCTCGCCTCTTATAGCGGCGAGATTGACACCCTACGAGCCCCGTCGCGAGAGCCAGCGCCAAGCTGTCTCGTCGTCGGGAAAGGAAAATTTTTGTTTTTCCTTTCGCAATGAGCGACACGCATTGCTGACATTGAGACCGGTGGATGGAGATCCGACGAGGATTTCCGTCAATACCAGGCACTGTGTTTGGTATGAATCCTGAGCGGGAACTCCGCGCCAAATTTTAAATAAAAAACCGGCATGGGTTCCCCCTCCAGGAGCATACCAGGCCCATCGGTCTGGTATAGATTTGAAGGGGAATCCCCTAAGCCGAAAAAAGGGCGTGGGGGTCCCCCTCAAAATCCAAACCAGACCTTTATCCGAGCACGCAACCTGGCAGGCCACAGGAAAAGAGGGGGGGACGAGAGAGCGCCCCCCCTCCCTCCTGAACCGTACCAGTCCGCATGCCCTCAACATGGGGGGTTTGGTGCTTTGGGACAGGGGGGCAACCTGTGCCCCCCCCCCAAAGCACCCTGTCCCCTTGTTGATGGGGACAAGGGCCTCTTTCCGACAACCCTGGCCGTTGGTTGTCGGGGTCTGCGGGCGGGGGCTGATCGGAATCTGGGAGCCCCCTTAAATAAGAGGGGCCCCCAGATGCCGACCCCCACCCTATGTGAATGAGTATGGGGTACATCGTACCCCTACCCATTCACCTGGTGGAAAAAAAATGTCAATAAAAAAACACACACAGGTTTTTAAAGTAATTTTTTTACACAGCTCCGGGGGTCTTCCGACTTCGGGGGCCTCTGGTGTCGTCTCCGCGCTCTCCGGTTCTTCTCTCGCTCTCCGGTTCTTTCTTCCTTCTGCCGTCGTCTCGTCCGGCTCTCCGTTGTCCTCCTGCCGGCCCCTCCACTATCTTCTTCCAGCTCTTTTGCTAGTGGAGGGGCCCGGTCTTCCCGTCGCCGTCGGCGTCTTCTTCCCTCTTCTCCTCCTCGATGTTTACTCGTAGCTTCCTCCCGCTGTAATGCTGGGTGTTCGGTCCGCAACGATTTATATAGGCTTCTCATGACGTCAGTCACATGCTCCCATGACGTCAGTCACATGCTCCGGGGTCACCCAGCAGCCAGGTCCTCTGTCATCGGCTCCAGAGGCAGAAAAACTCACTGGGGAAGTGAGAGGGCCAGTGCCCAAGAAGACAACAAGCAGGGAAAAATGCTTGGTCCCTAGGACAGAAAATTTGTTTGGTTCCTAGAGGAAACTATGAATTTTAATGGCCTAGGATGAATTGTTTGGGTTCAAGACTGAGGAATAAGGTAAGTGATGCACAGTGCACTATTTAAATTTAAATTTAGCTTGGAGTTGGACTTTAATAGATGGAAATTAAATCTGACAGGTCTTGAAAATGTTCCTGGAAAGGGACCTTCAAACTACTGTGGGCTTTCTGGAATTCCCCTTTTAAGCAGAAGTAAACTCTTCAATTTAACGGTTTAAAAAAAACAGTTACATTTCCGGCACATGCTGAGAATGTAACTGTCACATTGGTTGTGCTCTCAACCAAACTGTCAAACCATCCAATGGCTGGTTTCATAACTGATCACATGTGCAGCATCATGGCAGTTGAAGATTAAACAGGCCAAGATGACAGCTTCCTTGTCTGAAAACGATAGGAGGGTTTACTTCCACTTTAATCTTTTTGATGACTAAAAGTGGTAGCCCTAACTTTTCTTCAGTAATAGTGTTTGTTAAAACGAATATAGGCTTAGGTTGTACTGAGAGCTTTGATGTGAAGAACATCATCCAGTTAGATTTCACCTTTTATCAGTCAGAAAAAAAGTGTTTCTCTTTTTTTGTCGTCAATAAGGGTTTATTGTACATGTTGATCTGTAATATATTTGTTTTCAAGGTCATAACCCATTGTACATCTTACTTATACAATATAATAGAGCATAATTGTAGTTGAATAAAGTTATATGTCCTAAGTTTCAAGTGAGCATAAGATTTCACTTCAGATGTTGTCTTGTATCAGCTAAACTATTAACAGACCAATACCCATATGTATAAATGAAGTAATGTATATCTCTTGGGGTTTTAAAGGAGCACTAAAGCTTCCCTTTTTTTTGCTTAAAAATAACAAACATGTTATACTTACCTCCACTGTGCAGCTCGTTTTGCACACAGTGGCCCCGATCCTGGTCTTCTGGGGTCCCTCGGCGGCTGTTTCAGCTCCTCCCCGCAGGGACTCCACACCTTAATGCGAGTGAGCTCGCATGGTGTGGAGTGATTGCGGGCGCGCTCCCGTGATACAGCGGCGGCCATAGCCGCCGACTGTATCACTCGGCCCCGCCCCCCGCGTGCCGCGTCATTGGATGTGATTGACAGCAGCGCCAGCCAATGGCTGCGCTGCTTTCAATCCATCCAGTGTAGCCAATCGTCGGCCTGGCTGAAAAACGAAGAGGATGACGGGGACGAGCATGGGACTTTCGAGGGGCCAGGTAAGAAAAACGGGGGCTCGGGGGGGGCGGTATTGTCGAATGTTTTTTCACCTTAATGCATAGGATGCATTAAGGTGAAAAAACATGTAACTTTACTACTCCTTTAATTAGTGACCTAGTCTAAATTGCACAAAATATTCCAGTGAAAAAGGAAAGGGATATAGGGTAAAGGAAGAAGAAATATGTGAGAAGGAAAGAATAGAATCTCTGTATATTCATATCCGTCGTAAACTTTCCCGAAAGTGCAGTTTAACAGTTTCCGGACGAATATTTCAGTATAAAGAGTAACGGGTATCTTGACTAGTAATGCATTAAGTTTAGATAGTCATCTGAAAATTTAAACAGAAACCATGGCATCCATGTGTCCCTGGAATCGAGAGGTGGAGTCATGTGCGACAGCAATTGACCTCACCATTTCATAAATATCATTCACTTTTTGTAACCAATCTTTAACTGTCGGTACGGAGGTCGATTTCCAGTGTAGGGGGATAAGTGATTTGGCTGCGTTCAACAAGTGTTTAGTTAGAGATTGTATTTTTTGAGTGATCTAGAATTTATATGTAGTAGGTAGCATTCAGGTGTTAGGCAGTGTTTTGTTTTATGATCTGGGTGGTCAGGTCTTTAATTTGTGTCTAGTACAATGTGATATGAGGGCATTCCCACCAAATGTGGAGCATCGAACCTTGTGGTTGTCTGCATCGCCAGCATTTATCTGAAGGATGGGGAAACCAGCGTTTGAGCTTGTCAGGCATGGCGTACTACTGTGTTAGACCTTTGTAACATGTTTCTTGTGTCCTGGTGCTTAAAGAGCATTTGTGGTCCAGTCTACAGGCTTTTAACCACTGATGGTCTGAGGTTTAATGCATCTGCCCATTGTTCTTTGAATCTGTTGTTTTGTTGATCAGCCCCTTGTTGTAGCCATGTGTATGACATTGAGATAGCCCTGTCAGTTCTGTCCTCTTTAAGGCAGAGTGTTTAAAAAGCTGTTGGAGGTCTGTTGAACATATTCCTGGTCTTGTATGTAGTGAGATAGCTGCGGATTTGCAGGTATGGCCAGTATGGGAGTTCCTTGAGATAAAATGCCTCCATCAATGCAGATCTTATTTTGAAGACTCCAAGTGATTCTTTTTATTTAGTTATATATTCCAGTACCTTGCATATCATATTGTCTTTGCCCTAAGAAACTGGTCTTATTTTGTAATTTAGGATGCAGAGAAAAGTATGAATTGGCACATCATTTATACATTCTGGTCTAAATTTCATTGTGTCCCCTGGGTTGGTAGAATAGGGAAAATGACTGTCATGCTTCCTATTCATTTTATGTCAGTGAAATGTAATAGAAAGTAATCAGAATATTTTAGGCTAATCTAAACTGATTCCATTTTTATTCCTGGCATTTGCCTCACTGCTCCCTGCTAGTTACTTATATCAGAATGAATACCACTTGCTAATAGAGATGGCAGTGTAATAGTGACGATCTTGCTTATCTCAGTGTAATTTTCAGCTTAGTGGCAGAATCTCTGCATCTAGTTTTCTGTGCCCTTTGTGTAGAATAGATTTACTGCTATACAGAAAATTCAAGTCAACATCAAGGAGTTAAGGATCTGTTTTTTACCTTTTGTTCCAGTAAACCCTTTTATCAAGGCAAGGCATGTCTTATTCCGAAACCTATTACCCTGAGCAAAAAAAAAAATGACTGCTGCTCTTGAATTTAGTTGTCAAACTGCCAGACATAATTATCAAGCTGCAATCTTTGCACTTTAGTTATTTCTCCATGTTGCTGTCCATAACCCCTGTTTTCTGCACTCCTCTTCACCTGTCAGTATCTTGCTACACTGTGTACCTGTTCTTTAATAGGATCTCTTTATTTCCCATGCAATGCTTCTATAAAAATCAGCATTCACATCAGTGCATCACAGGCCACCTCAGTGCTTCTGCGTTTAGCATGTAAAAGCATTCATCATTGCCTATGCTGGATGCATGTGTCAATATTCATAGGCATTCCAGTATCTTGTGCATGCCAGTTGCCCCTGGCAAAGTTCTGATGCCTTAGATTGTGTGATTGCATTAATGGGTTTCATTATCTTTTTATACCTTACTTAAAGCGGAGTTACACCCAAAATAACATCCATATACGAGCACACTCCTTACACTACGAACATGTACAGTAGCCACTTTTTATTTATTTTTATTTTGTACATACCGTACTATTGTAATTTAAATTCTGGCTTCCGGGTACTCACTCCCCGCAGGAGTAGGCGTTTCTAGTCTCCCGCAATGTAATCTGGGAGTTCGCCCAGATGTGACGTCCTGCAGAAAAAGTTCCCCGGCGGATAAGGTTCCCCCCCCTGTACTGCGCATGCGCGGCACGAACCTCAACGGAGTTTCCGAAAGTAGATGAACATGTAGAGCTGCGAGTCGGCTCTACACAGCGCCTGCGCAGTCAGCTCTACATGGCTCCTAGTCATTGCGCAGGCGCCGTGTAGAGCTAACTCACAGCTCTACATGTTCGGCTACTTTTGGAAACTCCGTTGAGGTTTGTGCCGCGCATGCGCAGTACAGGGGGGGGAACCTTATCCGCCGGGGAACTTTTTCTGCAGAACACCGTCCACCGCTACCAGGAAGTCAGTGCTTGTGGGCTTCACAATGCCCACAAGCAAAATGGAAATTTCAGACGGCTGATTTTAAAAGTGCATCTTTTGCCAGAAAAAAGACAGGGGAGGTTAAAAATCACCAAACACGTGAATACTAATTGGTGATCTAAAAATACTTTGCATGCAAGCTAAAAAAAAAAAAAGATTTGCTGCGGAACCTCCGCTTTAAGCAAATGTTCATTAATTTTGTCATCCCATACCCAGCTCTACTTGGCAGTAAAGGGAAACATTAAAAACCTGCTTCTAAAATCGAAGTGTAAGCCAAGGTCTTGTACAGAATTTCTATGGAAGACACTGTTGTCAGTGCCCCCTTGCAAGTGTGTGTTCTACTCCAATTTTATGAAAGTACTGAAAAGTGTATCACTCTACCACTAGTTTAAATTAATGTTTTATATTAAAATGTTGTTAATGCGGAGGTCCACACATATTACTAACCTAATCTTATCCCCATCAGTGCATTGCACACATGTGCAAATGAACCAAAATGAATTTTTTAGTGCTGTATTTACCTTTGTATTGGTGTTTATTGTGGCACTTCCTGTCTTTCAGTCCCGCGGGAGTAGGCGTGTATATTCCTTTTCTCCTGGGAGCTAAGTGTCAGCATTCCCAGGATTGTCTGCATAGGATGCATAAGGTGAAAAAACACGAACCTTTACAACCTCTTTAAGGAGGATAACTTTTGCAGTGGAGTTTCCTTTCCAAATTATACCCGATTTGGTTGGATGCTCCAAGGAAAAGAGCCTGAATATTTGAGATGTTCAACAGAAGCGCTACTAGACCTGTAGGGGTCTTTATTTGAGGTGAGAGGCTGGGGCTCATCGTTGGTGCATGGATGGTGGAAGCTGATCGCTATATGAACTGCATTTTTGCACTAAAGTCACATTCGAATATATTTTTTGCACAAGCACTTTAATATTCATCTTTATTATTTTTGGACTGATCACGTTTTTTGTATTCACACTTTATTTGGGATTGATCATCAATTTTTGGATCTATTAGCATTGTTGCACATTTTTTTCTTTATTGCATTGTTTGTATTGAGCAAGTGCCACATTTATATATTCTAAGATTTATTTGCATTGTGTGGGAACACCATTTCATGTCGGCAGCCACTCGGTGACCTAAAGATTTTGGTTTGTGCATTAGTATTGTCATTTAACCACTTCAATACAGGGCTTTTATACACCCTTCCTTCCCAGACCATCTTTTTAGCTTTCAGCGCTCTCACACTTTGAATGACAATTACTCAGTCATGCTACGCTGTACCCAAACCAAATGTTTATCATTTTGTTCTCACAAACAGAGCTTTCTTTAGGTGGTATTTAATCACCACTGGGTTTTTTATTTTTTGCAATATACCGTATATACTTGAGTATAAGCTGACCCGAATATAAGCCGAGGCACCTAATTTTACCACAAAAATCTGGGAAAATGTATTGACTCGAGTATAAGCCTAGGGTCTCCATCTGCATGCCTCACTGTGCCTCACTTTGCCTCACTGTGTCCATGTCCATGCCTCACTGTGCCCATGACTAGACTGATGTTTAACATGGGAGTCTATGGAACGGGTGCCCGGCTTTGAAAAATCAGTGCTCCCCGGCTAACAAACTTTGCACACTTGTAGAGGAAGAGTGGGGCTACATGTGTGCCAAGTTTGGGGTCCAGGGGACTGCCGGCCGGTACCGGGTCCCCAAAGTCTGGGAGGTCAGGCGCAAAAAGGTGACTCGAGTATAAGCCGAGGGGGGCGTTTTCAGCACAAAAAAATGTGCTGAAAAACTTGGCTTATACTCGAGTATATACGGTAAGTGGAAAAAGAGAAATTTTTGAAAGAAAAAACACTTTTTTTTTTGGTTCTATTGTAACATTTTGTAAATAAGTATTTTTTCTTCATAAATTTGGGCCAAAATGTATACTGCTACATATCTTTAGTAAAAATAACCAAAAAAAAGTGTATATTATTTGGTCTCTGTGAAAGTTATAGCGTTTACAAGCTATGGTGCAAATCATTGAAAAGTGATCACATCTGATCACACCTGATGTACTGAAGGCCTATCTCATTTGTTAAGACCCTAACAAGCCAGGAAAGTACAAATGCAGCACAAATTACCCCTTTTTGGAAAGCAGACATTCCAAGGTATTTAGTAAGAGGCAAGGTGAGTTTTTTGAAGTTGTAATTTTTTCCCACAATTCTTGTGAAAATTATTATTTATTTATTTTTTTTTTGCACAAAATTGTCATAAGTTATTTCTCTCACGCAGCACATGCATACTTGCGATGACACCCCAAAATACATTCTGCTACTCCTCCTGAGTATGGCGATACCACATGTGTGAGACTTTTACACAGCCTGGCCACATACAGAGGCCCAACATTGAAGTAGCACCGTCAGGCATTCTAGGAGCATAAATTACACACATAAATTCCTGCCAACCTATCACATTGTTGAAGGCCCTTCATATTTCTAACACATAGCATGTACTGTACATATCAATTACAAACCAAAATACATTCTGCTGAGCAATGGGTAAAGAAAAAATTACCTGCGGTTTTAGTAGTGCAGTGGTCCACAGAGGAGATTATCGGTCCAGGCAGCAGGCAGGAACATGGACAGCGACAGCAAAACGGGTAGCAGGCAGGAATAGTCAGTACAAGTAGAGATGTTGTCAGCACAGCCAAAGCATTGGTCCAGATAGCAGGCAGGGATGTGGTCAGCAGCAGCAAAAGGATCGTCCATGCAGCAGGCAGGAATACTGTCCATAGTACATGCAGCAGGCAGAGCTATGGTCAGCACAGCCAGAGTATTTGTCCAGGGAGCAGGCAGGACCATCAAGCTTAGGGCATCGGTCAGGAAAGAATGGGGACAGGGGTAGAGGCTTCTCCCACCCAAATCCCTTTGAAGCCTCCGGACAACCAGACCCTGTTTTGGGAACACAGAAAACCAAAAACTGATTTTCTGAACACAGAACACTATTCTGGAGCCCCTCACATATGTGAGACTCCTGTGTGCAGGGTGAAAGATCAGTCCAAGGGGCAGGCAAAAACATGGTCAACAGGCCGAGGTCAGTGCAGGTAAAAGGCAGAAATAGACGGCAGAGGCATAGTCGATACAGTCCAGGGTCAGTTCATGTGAAAGGCAGAAACATGGCGGATAAACAATGCAGACGGTAGGCAGAGACATAGTCAAGAAACAGGCCAGGGTAAGTTCACATGGAAGACAATGATATGGTTGGTTGAGGCAAGGAAATATTCAAGACTGAAATTGAAAATGGGGAAATGGCAGTATTTGAAATATGGGCTAATAATTTTAGAGAGTGTGATATCGCTTGAAGCATTCTCCGATGCAAAGGTCAGGTTGGGAGGGACAGTTGGTACAATGGAAGCTGGTGTCTTTCCTAATTCCTCTTTTGGTCTTCTGGATCCTGATGTTGGAATATGGTCCAGAAAATGGCGCTCATGTAGTCTGCTGACACAATCGGATCGAATGCTTTCTGGGGGGGATATTTGTTGGTAGATCAGGGCAGTGACAATATCTTCAATAAACTTTATGAAGGTGGTGGGTGTTTTCGTTGATTTTTGGTAGATGATGGAAGAATTTAAAAGGGCCAAATGAAAAAAGCAAATTGCGACTTTTTTGTACCAGAAGAGGGATTTTTGTGTTGAAAGATAGGGCTGCAACATTTGATCATTTAACCACTTCAACACCGGGCTTTTTTTACCACATCAATACCGGGCCTATTCTGGTACTTCTCTCCTACATGTACAAATCCTCATTCTTTTGCTAGAAAATTACTCAGAACCCCCAAACATTATATATGTTTTTTTAGCAGACACCCTAGGGAATAAAATGACGGTCATTGCAACTTTTTTTCTTGCACGGTATTTGCGCAATAATTTTTCAAACGCCTTTTTTTTGGAAAAAAAATGGTTTCGTGAATTAAAAAATAACAAAACAGTAAAGTTAGCCCAATTATTTTGTAAAATATGAAAGATGATGTTACGCCGAGTAAATAGATACCTAACATGTCACGCTTTAAAATTGCGTACACACATGGAATGGCGCCAAACTTCGGTACTTAAAAATCTCCATAGGCGACAGGTTAGAGTTACAGGGGAGGTCTAGTGCTAGAATTGTTGCACGCGCTCTAACGCACGCGGCGATACCTCACATATGTGGTTTGAACGGTGTTTACATATGTGGGCGGGACTTGCGTGTGCGTTCGCTTCTGATCGCGAGCTACCGGGGACAGGGGCGTTTTAATTTTTTTTTATTAGTATTTATTTATTTATTTTACTTATTTCTTTATTTTTTAACACTTATTTAACTTTTTTTTTTTTTGATCACTTTTATTCCTATTACAAGGAATGTAAACATCCCTTGTAATAGGAATGTGTGTGACAGGTCCTCTTTATGGAGAGATGCGGCATCAATAAGACCCCACATCTCTCCTTCAGGCTGGAAAGTATGAGATCAGTGAAAAATTTTTCACCGATCTCATACTTACAAGCCGCAATGGCGGCTTTGTTTACATCTGAGGACCCGGGCGTGACGTCATCACATCGCGCCCGGGCCTCCGACGATCATAGAGATGACTGGTGACCATCTGGTCACCAGTCATCTCTATGCTCGTCACGTGACCCACCAACGACGCCGGAAGATTCGCTCCGGGTCCCCGATCGCACGGGAGAGCCCGGAGAAGCACCGGACGGCGGCGGGAGGGGGGATATCCCCTCCCGCCGCCTATAAGAACGATCAAGCGGCGGAACCGCTGCTATGATCATTCTTATGGTGCGCAGAATCGCCGTTACAAAAAATGGATATCTGAATGATGCCTCTAGCTGCAGGCATCATTCAGATATCCCCCCTCAAAGCAGAGGACGTCATATGACGTCCACCCAGAATGGGAGATCCCATCTGTGGACGTCATATGACTATGGGCGGTAAGGAAGTTGTTAAATCCACCCCCCCCCCTCCCCCATGAATTTATTGTACTTGTTGATACAGGAAGGCTTGCGAACGGGACCGCGTCTTCTGTGAAGTTCCACCGAGGTGTCATCGTGGATGGTGCACATCTTTCCTATCCCTCCACTTCACAGTCAACACTTCCTCGTTCCTCAAGCTTGTTGATTCCCCCCTTTGAACGGTTGTGGTGAGAAGACGCTGTGGGAAGCCCTTTCGGTTTTTCCTTGTACCACAGGCCAACGTTTTTTTTTAGGTATAGGTGGCGGAGAAGGGGCAAACTGGTGTAATAGTTGTCCATGTAAATATGATACCCCTTTTGGAGGAGTGGGAATGCCAACTCCCAAACAATTTTTCCACTTATTCCCATGTACGATGAACACTCAGGGGGCTGGAGCTGGGAATCTTTGCCTTCATACACGTGGAATGAGTGTACATAATTGGTGTCGCTTTCACAGAGCTTGTTGAGCTTCAAGCCGTACCTTGCCCGCTTACTGGGGATATATTGCTTGATTCCCAGCCGGCCTGTGAAAATGCAAGAGGGATTCGCCTACAGAGATGTTTTTGTCAGGGACATAAAGTTCGGCAAACTTCTTGGAGAAAAAATTAATTAGGGGGCGAATTTTATATAGTTTATCAAAGTTTGGGTGATTTCGGTGGGGGGGGGGGCACTGTGAGTTGTCACTGAAATGCAGGAACCGCATTATAGTTTCGTATCGGGGCTTGGACATGGGCGATGAAAAAATTTGGCATATGGTGGATGGGTTTGGTCGACCAATATTTATGCATTTAATTTTTTTTTTTTTTGTAAGCCCCATGTTGAGCGTTAGGTCTAAAAATTTAAGCTCCACCACTGTTAGGGGTCTCCATTCAAAAGGGCGGGCATAGCTGGAGCTGGGGTTGGTTGCAATGAATTGTTGGGCAAAAAGATTGGTTTGGTACACGATGCCTTGAACTAATTCGTCAGCGAAAAATAAATGAAAAAAATTAATTTGGGAAAAACCTGCAGTGTTGACCTGCACACCTGGCTGTGCTGTAAAAGGGGGGATCATGGCTGACCCTGTGGTAGAAGGCAGCCACAATGGGTTTGCCAAGGCATCTGGAAGCTGGGTTTGGGCCCTTATTCTTTGGCGTGCACTTGTACTGGACCTTTCCTCCTGGGGTCTAGCAGCGCTTGTACTGGGCCTCTCCTCCTGTGGTCTTCCGCCGTTGGCACTGCTGGTAGCTGCCTGGTGTTCAGACCGTCTTCTTTTTGGACGGACTGCTTCCTCCTCTGATTCGGAACCTGATGTGCTGCCTTCGGAGGGGCTCATATTCCGAACCAGAATCGGAATCAGAACTGAGCGGTGAGAGCTCGCCGTTGCTCTCATTGGTCAGACTGAGTATTTGGTATGCCTATTCTGGGGTGTACACCTTTCTGGACATTGTGGCTGTATATACTCTGGTGGCCGGGCACTCCTGATGGACAGATACTAGATGACAGGTCCTCTTTATTTAGGGGGGGGCAATCTGGGCACAGTAGTACATATATGTATAGTACAGATGTGTAACTCACTGTTAGCTGATCTCCTCCTCACACTGGATCGATGTGTGAAGAGGAGAACCCAGCAACAGCAGTAACACCTCAGATTTGTTTTACATTTAGTGACCGGCTGTGATTGGACACAGCCAGTCACGTAGTAAAGAGCCAATTTCATTGGCTCTTTACCCTGATCAGGGCTGGGTTGGGCCGAGGCCCGCAGTAGCGGCGGAAAGCCGAGGACGTCATATGACGTCCACCCAGGATGGGAGATCCCATCCGTGGACGTCATTTGACTATGGCTGGGTATTGAAGTGGTTAATGTGTAATTTTACTTAATCATCTAATGTGTGCTGATTTTACTTAATCATCTGGCTGTTTTATCTCCCTGCTTTGCAGGGAGAAGAACCAGCCAGATCGTTGTTCACAGCCAATCAGCCAAAATCATTGGCTGAAACCAGCTGTCAAACTCGTGCTGTGTCCAATCACGCAATCGCAAGCGAGCCCCAAACACTGAAGAAAGACTGTGATGTATAGGTATATCACCTTGCCTGCAGCTGACACCTGCCTGCATTACAACTACAAAACTGTCTATAGAATCTTTTGTCCTTTTGAATGTAAAAATTATTTGGGTAGGCAAATAGTTCATAGCATTACTGTCCAATTAATTGATGCATTCTGACACTTCTAAGTTTGGTCATTAAGACAGTTCGTAGTCCCTGTGTTCAGCTCATGACAGGCTATTTAAAAAAAATATTGTACTGTAGCATTCTACTTTGAAGCTGTATTATAAAATTATATAGACCTAGTATATTGTTTTTATATGGAATACTAGCAAATTAAAGATGCAATCTGTTACATTTTGTTGACAGTGGTGGTAAAATTATCCCAATTGCCTTTTATGTGTGTACTGCACTATCTTTTTGCCACAGACATTTTTTTTTCTTTACTCCCCCAAGTCTTCCATAAAAAGTATAATTTTGAGGAAGAATGTTTTGGCTTTCGAAGTTGGAAAATAATTTACCTTACTGCTGTAGGCTGTAATAAAACAAGTATTATGGAGTTGTAAATAGTTTCTGTCAGCTACTCGAGGACAAACTTTTTAAGGTAGACTAAGACAATAATAAAAAATAAAAAAAACGATAAACTGGTCAGACTGTCTAAAATTTTGCTAGTTATCTTTTGTTATTGCCCATTGCTTGTAAAATAAAATAAAAATGGTAGTTTAGATAGTCTTGTTCATCTTCATAATCTGCATTTAGTTATTTGTCACAAAAGAGCTCAATAGACTATTTAAATAAATACTATTTAGAAGAAGAATTTTTATACACATTGCTATATTTATAAATCATATTTTGTTTTAGTGGTCTATTAAAAAATGTTAAACCACTTTCACTAAGGATTCACACATTTTTCAAAGAAATCCAGTTAGGAAAATGTGAAAATTGGATGAAAGTAGTGTGAATCTTGTGGGAGATTGTTTATACATGAACACAGTAGGAACATGCACTATATCACTGAACAAGTTGCAGCTAACCAATTCTTAAGCCCTGTACACAAGATCGGATTTCCTATGGATTCTAATCCGATGGATTTTTCCATCGGAAATCCGATGAAGCTGACTTCCATCAGTCTTGCCTACACACCATCAGTCAAAAATCCGACCGTCCCAAACGGCGTGACGTAAAACACTCCGAAAAATTAAGTTCAATGCTTCCGAGCATGCGTCCACTTGATTCTAAGCATGCGTGGGTTTTTTGTCCGATGGAGTTCCACACAGACGATCGGAATTTGCTATCCTTTTTTTTCCCCATCGGATAAATTTAAAACATGTTCTATTAATTCTCACCGATGGAAAAAAGACCGATGGGGCCCATACACGATCGGTTTGTCCGATGAGAAAAGTCCATCAGACTGTTTTCATCGGTAAAACCAACCGTGTGTACATGGCATTAGATGTGACGGCTGCAATTATTTTCTTTTTTACGCTTTCTTGCTTCTATTTTTATTTGGTGATCCAGCCAGAAAGTCTGTTTTTCAAAAACTTAAACTCTCCGGCAGAATGTATCTGTTTACATGAATGAGACAAACCATTTAACAGCTGTCTTCTTATCTGTGAAATATTCCTCCACCAAACATAGGTCACCCGATGTGCTCAAAAACGGGATGCGCTTACCAGATTTATATGACCACTTTATTTAAAAAGATGGTCACTAAGGCTTATGCAGGATTGTGCCTGCATACAACACCGACAGTCAAACACAGGGAAAAATCAACAGCCTCCTCTCCGGTTTAAAGATGGGATATGCAAACGGAAACAAAGAGTGCCATAGCGTAATACAGTTTATTTAACCACTTAAGCCCCGGACCATTTGGTAGCTAAAGGACCAGAGGTGAATTCAGAATTTTGCACTGCGCTGCTTTAACTGTAAATTGTGCGGACATGCAATGTTGTACCCAAACGAAATTTGCGTCCTTTTCTTCCCACAAATAGAGCTTTCTTTTAATGGTATTTGATTGCCTCTGCGATTTTTATTTTTTGCGATATAAACGGAAAAAAACTAAAATTTTGAGAAAAAATGATATTTTCTACTTTTTGTTATAAGAAAAATCGAATAAACTCAATTTTAGTCATACATTTAGGCCAAAATGTATTCAGCCACATGTTTTTAGTAAAAAAAATGTCAATAAGCGTATATTTATTGGTTTGCGCGAAAGTTATAGAGTTTACAAACTAGGGTACATTTTCTGAAATTTACACAGCTTTAAATTTATGACTGCCTATCTCATTTCTTGAGGTGCTAAAATGACAGGGCAGTACAAAACCCCCCCAAATGACCCCATTTTGGAAAGTAGACACCCCAAGGAAATTACTGAGAGGCATGTTGAGCCCATTGAATTTTTTTTTTTGTCTTAAGTGATTGAATAATGACTAAAAAAAATAAAAATAAAAAAATTACAAAAAGTTGTCACTAAATGATATATTGCTCACACATGCCATGGTTATATGTGGAATTTCACCCCAAAATACATTTTGCTGCTTCTCCTGAGTACGGGGATACCACATGTGTGGGACTTTTTGGGAGCCTAGCCGCGTACGGGACCCCGGAAACCAAGCACCGCCTTCAGGATTTCTAAGGGTGCAAATTTTTGATTTCACTCCTCACTACCTATCACAGTTTCGAAGGCCATAAAATGCCAAAATAGCACAAAACCCCCCCAAATGACCCCATTTTAGAAAGTAGACACCCCAAGGAAATTGCTGAGAGGCCTGTTGAGCCCATTGAATATATTTTTTTTGTCCCAAGTGATTGAATAATGACAAAAAAAATAAAAATTACAAAAAGTTGTCACTAAATGATATATTGCTCACACATGCCATGGTTATATGTGGAATTACACCCCAAAATACATTGTTCTGCTTCTCCTGAGTACGGGGATACCACATGTGTGGGACTTTTTAGGAGCCTAGCCGCGTACGGGACCCCGAAAACCAAGCACCGCCTTCAGGATTTCTAGGCACAAATTTTTGATTTCACTCCTCACTACCTATCACAGTTTCGAAGGCCATAAAATGCCAAAATCGCACAAAACCCCCCCCAAATGACCCCATTTTGGAATATAGACACCCCAAGCTATTTGCTGAGAGGAATGGCGAGTATTTTACAGCTCTCATTTGTTTTTGAAAATGAAGAAAGGAAATATATATATATATATTTTCTTTTTTTTCAATTTTTAAAACTTTGTGACAAAAAGCGAGAACTGCAAAATACTCACAATACCTCTCAGCAAATAGCTTGGGGTGTCTACTTTCCAAAATGGGGTCATTTGGGGGGGTTTTGTGCTATCTGGGCATTCCATGGCCTCCGAAACTGTGATAGGCAGTGAGAAGTGAAATCAAAAATTTACACCCTTAGAAAGCCTGAAGGCGGTGCTTGGTTTTGGGGTCCTGTACGTGGCTAGGCTCCCAAAAAGTCTCACACATGTAGTATCCCCGTACTCAGGAGAAGCAACAGAATGTATTTCGGGGTGTAATTCCACATATGCCCATGGCATGTTTTGAGCAATATATCATTTTAGTGACAACTTTGTGCAAAAAAAAAAAAAAATTGTTGTTTTTCCGCAACTTGTGTCAACATATAAAATATTCCATGGACTCGACATGCCTCTCAGTATATAGCTTGGGGTGTCTACTTTCCAAAATGGGGTCATTTGGGGGGTTTTGAACTGTTCTGGCATTTTATACACAACATTAGGAAGCTTACATCCACTCTTCTAACCACTTGAAGACAAAGCCCTTTTTGACACTTTTTGTTTACATGAAAACATTTTTTTTTTGCAAGAAAATTATGTTGAACCCCCAAACATTATATATATTTTTAAAGCAAAGGCCCTACAGATTAAAATGGTGGGTGTTGCATTTTTTTTTTCTACACAGTATTTGCGCAGCGATTTTTCAGACGCATTTTTTGGGTTAAAAAATAAACTTTTTTTAATTTTAATGCACTAAAACACACTATATTGCCCAAATGTTTGATGAAATAAAAAAGATGATCTTAGGCCGAGTACATAGATACCAAACACGACATGCTTTAAAATTTCGCACAAACGCGCATTGGCGACAAACTACATACATTTTTAAAAGCCTTTACAGGTTACCCCAGTAGATTTACAGAGGAGGTCTACTGCTAAAATGACTGCCCTCGATCTGACCTTCGCGGTGATACCTCACATGCATGGTGCAATTGCTGTTTACATATGATGCCAGACCGACGCTTGCGTTCGCCATTGGGCAAGAGCAGGGCAGGACAGGGGTGCTTTTTTTTTTTCTTTTTTTTTATTATTAATTTTGCTTTTTTCTTTTATTTTTAAATTGTTCCTTCCAAGTATTTTTTTTTTATCATTTTTATTGTTATCTCAGGGAATGTAAATATCCCCTATGATAGCAATAGGTAGTGACAGGAACTCTTTTTTTGAAAAAACTGGGGTCTTCTAGACCCTAGATTTTTCCTCTGCCCTCAAAGCATCTGACCACACCAAGATCGGTGTGATAAAATGCTTTCCCAATTTCCCAATGGCGCTTTTTATATCCGGGGGGGGGCATTCCCTCCCACTGCTTGTAAAAGCAGTCCAGAGGCTAATTAGCCGCTAGGATTGCTTTTACATGAAAGCCGGCCGCAGGCTGAAAAGAATGATACCAAGATGATACCTAAACCCGCAGGCATCATTCTGGTATAAACATTCAAAGTCCAGCAACATACCAGTACGTTGCTGGTCCTTGTTGGACATGTATTGTAATCTTTTTTTTTTTTCATGCAGCCAGTTGGCTGAACGAAAAAAGAGATTGATCGGTGGGTATGCCCACCATTAGAATACCGCCCTTCATCCACCCACTTCCAATGATGGGCATACACGCGCCATTTATATATGCCGAAGCATGGGGGCATCCTCCCGCAAAAAAGTTATGCCGCACACACATGGTCGGACTTTTTCGTATGTACGCGGCATTAGGAGCAAAATCGCTCCTCCGCCCCTGCCGCCCCAATGCTTCGGCATATTTGCTTTTTTTTTTTAACTGCTTCGGCATTTTTTTTTAACTGTGGTGGTGAAATCACCTCCTACAGCACTGGAGTCGCAGGGATCAGGCCTGTCTCTGCGAACGCTGCAGTTATGTGTGTTGTGTTTTGTAAGTGACAGTGATCGATCGATACTGCACTTGGGTGGCCTGGGCTGGACGAAGGGGCAAAACGCAGGTGCTAGCAAGTATCTGGGCTGATCCCGCTAACACTGCGTTTTTGGGAACCCTAAACTGCTGGGGACGCTAGTATAGATCTGATCAGATCAGATATTGATCTGTTAAGATACTATACCACTAAGGGGGGTGTATGCTTCACGCGTGGGTGTTAGCGTTACTGGCACTAACCTGACGCTGCCTGGGGTGTGACGCAGACCCTCTCTGACGCTAAAACCTAATTGATATCACCCGCCGGGCGATCAGGGGGTTAAACCTTTATTGGGTGGGGGCGTGGCCAGGATGGAGACCTGAACAGTCGCACTTAACGGAGCTCTGCTGGCTACCTTGCCTTTTATCCTGTCCAGGCGGGTTTAAACTTCGTTCGTGGCTCCTATTCCCTGGCAGATGAGACGCCGCACACGGCGGGGAGGCTCAGGTGGAGGTAGGACGCTTCGGTTTCTTCCGCTGTCCGAGATCCCTGCAGACTCCCCCGGCCTGTGTGCGGCCTCGTGGTGTGCGACCTTCCAAGATGGCGTCACAAACAGTGCGGGCGGAGGAGCCCCCGTCCCAGCCCAGCTATGTAGCCGACATCATGGCAGCCATAGCGACTTGCCAAGCAACACTCACCTCTAAGATTGAGGCTGTGCAGCTGGAGATGGGGATCATGAGGCAGGATGTGGACAAGATGAGGTCCCGAGTCTCGGAGGCTGAGCGGCGGGTGGGGGATGTGGAGGACGTAGTGACAAGCCACTCCGCTGACCTCCGAGCCATGCACAACCGGATCAAGGCACTGGAATATAAGGCCGACGACGCCGAAAACCGAAATAGGAGGAACAACCTCCGGATTGTTGGACTCCCGGAGGGTGCGGAGGGACAGTCCCCAACTGGATTTGTGGAGGGCCTTCTGCGTGATCTCCTCCCAGAGGCTCACTTCTCTCCCTTCTATGCGGTGGAGCGAGCGCACCGGATCCCTCCGCGGCCGAATCCTGCCGGGGGCCCTCCCCGCACGTTCATTCTCCGGTTCCTGAATTTTCGGGACAGGGATGAGGTGCTGAGAGCCGCATGGGGTAAGGGAGAGCTTCGGTACGAGAACGCTAAAGTTCTCATCTTCCCGGATTATTCGATGGAGACCCAGAAGTTGCGGAAGTCATTCGACCAGGTCAAGGCCCAGCTCCGCACCCGTGATATTCGATACAATATGATGTTCCCTGCACGTCTCCGGGTACAAGATGGTGAAACCATACGCATCTTCATGTCACCAAGGGAAGCTTTCTCCTGGATCGACACACTACCACCTCGTCACTGAGTTGCCAACTACCTTCCTTCTATGCATGAGAAGACATATCTGCCTTTTATCTGGTGCCACCCTGGCTGCGGTAGGGCCCACCTTGCTGCCTTCAATTCTGCCGGGACCCTCCAGATGTTTGGGTTCTGCTGCTGCCTGGGGACACCAGTGCTGTTATGGGGTATGTACTATGCTTTTTTGTATGCCCCGAGTGCAGTTACTCTCAAGTAATGTGCCCCTGCTTGCAGGAGATGTTTCTTTGACTGACTTACCACCTGTTGTCCTTATTCCTGGTGACCTGGTAGAACCCCCCCCTTTTTTTTTTTTTTTCTCCTATACTTTGCCATGGACTGCCGTGGGAATTTGGGGTTGCTACCTGCATTAATAGGTACTTTCATGTGGTGGCCAGCGGCTCTGGTGCTGAACTAGCACCTGGACTAGTGTGTGGTCTCCTCCGGTCCACGGCCCGATACACTAGTACCTTGTTCTAACAGACCTGTTGTCTGGGGTTAGGGGATTATGCTCTCCATGATTGGGATGGGGTGGCGGGGTGGGGGGGGGTAGGGAACTGTTGGGAACTGGTCGTTATACTGCTGTTGCAGGGGGAGGGGAAGATTTTTGTTTTGTTTCTTTGTGACATTACATGCCTAATAATTTCTTTTTGCAGGTTCGGTGATGGAGATGTTCTGGGGGGGAGGGGGGGGTCCCTGTGCCCTTTTTTGGATCTTGGGTGCTCTGTGTCTGTGGGGGGTGGGGATATATATGTTCGTCACTCGTCCTGATGGCTCAGATTAGAGTTGTTTCCTGGAACGTCCGGGGTCTCGGCTCTGCGGTTAAGAGATCCCAGGTGTTCCGGTACCTTCAGAAGATTAGCCCCCACATCTGTATTCTATTGGAGACTCACTTGACGGGCTCACGAATTCTAGCTTTGCGTAGGGCCTGGGTTGGAGCAGCTTACCACTCCACCTACTCCTGCTATGCCCGGGGAGTGAGTATCCTGATTAGGAAGTCTCTGCCGTTCCGGATCATAGACGTCCGTACGGACCCCGGGGGCAGATTTGTGGTTCTCCATGCGTGTATTTTTGATAGGCGGGTGGTCTTGGCTGGGGTGTACTTGCCCCCCCCCCCGGCCTCGATACAACTGCTATATGATCTTATGGGGATAATTCTTGAATTTGATGCACCAGTTCTTTACGTTTTTGGAGACTTTAATTTGGTCCCCTCCCAGGGCATGGACAGGCTGCACTCCGTGTCTCGACCCTCCTCGGACCTCCCCCGATGGGTGGATGCATATGGATTGACGGACGTGTGGAGACATTTTCACCCTCATACTAGGGAGTACACGTGCCACTCTGCCACGTATAAAACTCTGTCTCGTATTGATCTAGTATATGCCACTACTGCGGCCCTAAATTGGGTTCGAGATGCTAGTCATCTATCTAGGGGCATATCGGATCACGCGCCCGTCTGTCTGGATCTATCGCCTGCGGACCCTGGGGGTGCGAGGCTGTGGCGCCTTTCCAGGTACTGGGCCATGGACGACAGGATTCAGGAAGATATGGCGGAGTCTATCTGTAATTATTGGTCTGCTAACAGGGACTCGGCTGGCTCTGGTGTGCAGTGGGATGCTTTTAAGGCCTGGGTTAGGGGGGAATATATCTCCCGGATATCCTCATTGCAAAGGGAGGGTGAGAAGGAGTTGCTTGACAGGGAGGAGGAGGCTAGTGGATGTGAGAGATCCTATGTTGCGGCCCCTACGGAGGCAACATATTCTACATGGCAGCAGGCCCTTAGGAAGCTTTCCATGTGCCGGATTGATCAGACTAAGAAATCTATGTTATACTCTGCCCAACGAGTTTTTGAACATGGAAACAAGAATGGACACTTGCTGGCATGGCTGTCCAGGGGTTCGACTCAGTCTACACATATAGTGGGGTACGGGACGAGGGAGGGACGGTGCTTACTTCCCCAGACAATATTAATACTAGATTCTCCCAATTCTTTCAAGGGGTCTACTCCTCGAGAGTTCAGTATTCACCCTCTGACCTGCAGGCCTTTTTGGACTCGGTCCCATTCCCCACACTTGATGAGACTATGCGGGCAGACCTCGAGACAGACATTACCCTGGAGGAAGTTCAGGGGGCCATAAGGGGGTTGCAGGGAGGTAAGACCCCTGGGATTGACGGACTCCCGACAGAATTCTACTCATAGAACTTGGAGACCCTTGCCCCAAAGCTGACAATGCTTCTTTCAGAATTCAGCAGACATGGTGCCCTGCCTAAATCTATGGCGGAGGCGGTTATTGTGTTGGTGCCCATGACCGGTAGGGATCCTCTAGACTGTGCCTCCTACAGGCCCATCTCCCTACTGAACGTGGACGCTAAAGTCCTTGCCAAGATCATTGCGAACCGCCTATCAGGAGTGATTACTGAGCTGATTCACATGGATCAGACTGGATTTATGCCGGGTAAGGGCACCGACATCAATATTCGGAGACTCTTTTTGAATCTCTCTGTAACGCATGACCGTGTCGGATCCCGGGTGGTGGCTTCTCTGGACACGGAGAAAGCCTTCGACTCGGTGGAATGGGGGTATTTGTGGGAGGTCTTGGCCAGGTTTGGCTTTGGCCCCCGTTTTATACACTGGATTCGGATGCTGTATGGGAGGCCGGTGGCGAGGGTGGGTCTCGGAGCCCTTTCCAGGGGGACTCGTCAGGGGTGCCCCCTCTCCCCCGGCCTCTTTGCCCTTGCATTGGAACCCCTGGCGATCGCTGTCCGGGAGTCCCGGGCGATTTCCGGGCTATCGGTGGGGAGGCTGGAGGAGAAGATATCCCTCTACGCGGACGACACCCTCCTGTACCTCAATGACGCTGGTCCCTCGCTGATGGCAGCCCTGGAGACATTTGAAGTTTTTGGGACGTTCTCTGGAGTTAGAATAAACTGCTCCAAGTCGGTGCTCTTCCCGCTGGATGCCCGGGCTCCCTCTCTGGCTAGCCCGTCCCCCTTAAAGTGGGTCACTGAATTTAAATACTTGGGAGTAATGGTGACAAGGGAGGCAGCCCAATATTATACACAAAATGTTCTCCCCCTATTGAATGTAGTAAAGGAGATGTGCCTGGCTTGGTCTGGTCTCCCCCTGAACCTCATAGGACGCATCAACATTATTAAGATGGTTCTGCTACCAAAGTTTAATTATATATTTCGGAACGCCCCGATCTGGATCCCGGCCTCCTTCTTTAGAGCTGTTAATGGGTGCATTACCTCGTTTCTGTGGAATGGGAGGGTCCCCAGACTGGCTAGGTCTACCCTTCATCTTCCTACGCGGCTGGGGGGGCTCGCTTTACCAGATCTGCTGGTCTACTTCTGGGCAGCTGTCCTGGTGACGGCACACTGGTGGGTGGCGGGAGATAGGTCAAATGCAGCAGTGTGCCTCGGCAGCCTGTTTGGGTTCCTTGATGGACCTGCGAAACCTGATATACAGAGGGGCAGGGGCATACTCTATGGTTCCGGCCCCCACCAAAACTACCCTTAAGGTTTGGGCGGCTGCTAGGAAAAGGTTCTCCCTGCCCAATAGATGGGCCCCGGCTCAGCCATTGTGGGGCAATCCTGGACTGCCGCACTTTAGATCGATTCCTGATCCACAGGTCTGGGCCAGATTCGGGGTTAAAACACTGCAGGACATTATGCCAAATGAGGTACTTTTAACCTTTGCACAGCTTAGCAGGCAGTTTCAGGTGCCGCGATGGATGCTCTTCCGATATCTCCAACTACGCCACGCTGCTAGGGCGCAATTTTCCACTAGACCCCTGTTAGAATTTGACCCTGTTGAGTCGCTCTTGTTGCAGGAGGACCTCAAAAAGCCACTCTCTGTACTATATGGGACACTGCTCAAACCGGATACCCCGAGACTGGACAGGCTTTGGGATAGGTGGAAGGCGGACGTCCCATCCCTGGGGAGAGAGGAGTGGGAGGACGCGTTGGAGGAATGTCCCAAGCTGGTGATTTCCTCCCGGGACAAACTGACACAAATCAAAATGCTGCACAGGGTGTATTATACACCGGTTAGGCTCCATAGGATATACCCCGACAGAGACCCCTGCTGCGCAAGATGTCGGACTCACCCTGGCACCCTTATACATCTACTTTGGGAATGCCCTAAGATACAGGTATTCTGGAGAGGGGTGTTTGAGTTGATCAATCTGAAACTGGACTTGGAGCTTCCCGTGTCGCCAGAGCTAGCTTTGTTTGGGGTCCAAGATGATGAGCAGAGACCCCGCCATAGGAAACAGTTGATTGCATACTTGTTATTTTATGCCAAAAAGTCTATTATTTGCAAGTGGATGTCCCCTAGCTCTCCGTCAGTGTCCTCCTGGCTGGCCATGGTTGATGCTGCAATACCAATGTACAGGCTGACGTATATCAGCAGGGGATGCCCCTGGAGGTTTGACAGGGTGTGGTTGCCCTGGATATCGCCTTGATTGGTCCTACGACCCCCTTCTAGACTTTTGCGCCCGGTTGAGATAGGATGGCCGGTTGGGTGGGCGGGGGCCCCCCCCCCCCCCAGAAGTTATATTCTTTTCATTATCCCTTATATGTCGCTGTTGCCTGCTGAATACACTGATTTATATGTCACAAGTTGTAATGTCATATTCCTCGGCTATGTTGGCCGAGCTCTGTTTATATGTTCATGTATATATAACTGCTCAAAAAAAACACAACCTGATTGTAAAAAAAAAAAACCTTTATTGGGTTATATATACGGCGGGTGCCCTGACACTATAAAAAGCAAACTAACTAACCAGCGTCACCCGTAACACTTATATGGTGATCACTGGTGAAAGGGTTAACTAGGGGCAATCAGGGGGTTAAAACCTTTATTAGATAATATATGGGGGTACCTGACGCTATAAAAACATGCGGCGAACCTAAAAAAAATGACCGGCTACCGATCTGCATCACAGACACTAAGACAGCGTTTAGAAAAAGATCGCTTAGTGACAGTGGTGATAGGGGTGAAAGGGTTACCTGGGGGGCGATCAAGGGGGTTAAACCTTTATTAGATAATATATTGGGGTACCTGACGCTATAAAAACATGCGGCGAACCTAAAAAAAATTACTGGCTGCCGATCGGCATCACTGACGCTAAGACAGCGATCAGAAAAATGATCGCTTAGCGACAGTGGTGATAGGGGGTGAAAGGGTTATCTGGGGGGTGATCAGGGGGTTAAACCTTTATTAGGGGGGGTTAGGGGGCTACACTGGACCTAAGACTAAACTTTGGTGACACTTTTACAGTCACAAATGTCACTGATTGCAGTGATCACTAAATAAATGGTCACTGCAATCAGTGACACTGTGGCTGGGGGTGATCTGGGGGGGCGATTTATGTCCTGGTGTCAGTGTAGTGTTGTGTGCACTGACCTGATGTCTTCTCTTGTACGGCGCTCGGTATATGTGAGCGCCGCACCAGAGATGACATCACTTCCTCCTGCTTCCTCTGTCTGACACAGACAGAGGGGGCATTTCCATTCGCCGGGAGCGATCGCGAGGGGGTGGCCGGAAACGAATGGCTGCCCCCTCATCCCGGAACGCTCCCGGACACTTAGCCACCGCTCACTGTATAGGAGGGGGGTCCGATTGGACCCCCCAACTATACAAAGGCAATCACGTATGCTCTACGTGATTGTGCCTGTCGGTGCCATTCTGCCGACGTATATATACAGTGAGCGGTCGTTAAGTGGTTAAGAAATGATAAAAAACATAAGGTGCCAAATGGCCTCTTACTTTGGAAGTGCCCTACCCGCCACTAGGACTGTGAGCTTGTCTGTTAAGACACTGTTCCGCTGTTTCGTCCGTAGCAGCGCGCATCAGCATCCACAGATGATTCGAACAGAGCGCCGGGATGGCGTCAGCATACACGTGACCAGGTACCACCAGGCGCTCTGTTCGAAGGAATTCTGGAGGAATATTTCACAGATAAGAAGACAGCTATGATGATTTTTTCTGCTAGCAAAATATGATGATTTTTTCTGCTAGCAATTTATGATTTATATTATACAACTGAGTGAAAGCATTGGAGTAATTTATGATTTTTCAATCAGCTGGAAGTATTGGAGAAGTGGCTATCTCTGATTTCACATCTATTGGGACTCACTATTGGAATACATTTTGGACTTAATTTTGGCTATTAATTAACTTTTTGGCAGCACTATTATCATATTTTAGATTTTCAGGTGTGGCAATTCACCTAAAAAATACACTATTTTTTTTTCACAGAAACACCTAGTTTAACCAATTTCCAATTTCACTAGTGTTTTTTGTTTAGCGCACTCTATTATTATTCTAATAATTACATACAACACATATATATTTAAAAAAATATATAAAAAGATATATGAAGAAATAAAGATTAGAAAATAATGTTCCTGTTGCAATCAGGGCTTACACTCGCCTCATTGCAGAGGCAGCTGAGCTACGGGAAAGGTGATGGTCCTTGAGCAGTGTGTTTCTTTGATAATACATTTTTGGTTTTGGTAGTTTTAATACTGCTTTAACCCTTTCACTGCCAGGTCCGTACACCATACGGACCTAAAAAGTGCCCGCAGGTGGCCAAGGCCATACTGACCTCATATTTGCCTCTCTCTCCCATAAGCTTATGGTCACTTTAATGACCATAAGCTTATATCAGAATTGTTGAGCAGACTCTGCTGAACAATTCTTTAACTCTGATCAGCGAATTACAATCCGCTGATCAGAGTTATTAACCCCTAATGTAACCGCCCCCCCACCCACGCCGCAGCCTCCCTGACCCCTGCCTCTCCACCTCCTCCCTGTCCCCTGCCTCTCCACCTTGCGTGGCTAACTCACTTATAACTACTCCCCCCACTCTCCTCTCCCCTTCACCCCTTTTTCTCCCCCCTCCACCCGACCCCCCCCCAGCAAACACCTCTGATCACCCCCTTACTTCCCCGCACCCCTCGATCCACGACCACTCTAAGCGGCATCTCTCCTTCACTCCCTCTGCTGTAGCTTCTCCCTGCACAGATCTCTGTGATCTGTCAGCTTGGAGAGCGCGGCAGAGGGTGGGGGGTGAAGTTGTGGCTTAGGGGGGCTTGGTATGCATGTGTATACCAACCCCCCCCGTACTATGGATATAGGCAGCGATCGCTGCTATATCCACTAAAAGCTGATCATTGTAACTGCGAGTGTTACAATGCATCACACTGTCATTTCATGAATGAATGGAATCTCTATTCCATTCATTCATGTAAAGTGTTACAGAGAAAGGGACTATCTTCAGTCAAAAAAAGAGATATGGGGGTCTGTTTAGACCTTTGATATCTCACCACAGAACCCCCCACCCAAAAAAAAGTCTAATCATGTGGCTTAAAAAAAGCATACAAACGACCTTAATGGACCAGCCGCTCCTGGTAAGACCCCTTTCAAATGGAGCAGATTCTGTCAAGCAGATCCGCCTGCTCAGTGGGGAATTTCTCTGCTGATCCCTATTGAGCAGGCGGATAACAGGTCAGTGTCCTCTTTGCTGATGCAGAGCGGACACCGACACAGCCCGCTATTCTTTATAGTGCGGTCGGGTAGAAACGGACCGCCTGTCCATTTCGATCCGATACCATCCGATCTGCTAGATGGATGAGGAATAGATGGGAATAGAATCCCCATCCGTCTGTTTTTAGCGGACTGGACTGGACTGGATCGGATGCAGGCGGGTGTAAACGGACACATGTTCATTTACATAAGCCTCTTCATAGAGAACAATGTGTGGTCCGATTGGGCCCGCCTAAAAAAAGACAGGCAGACCCAATCGGTCTGCTTGTGTGAAGGGGGCCTAAGGCCTTGTTCACACAGCATACACAGCGTACCTTTACAGGGATACACAGGTGTTCCATGCATCTCTGTGCAGGCAGTCCCATTGATGTAATTTGGGATGTAGCACCTGCACAAACAGAGCCATTTCTCCCAATTTTACATCCATGTAGGTCCAAATGCATGTCCCTGAGCTCTCACTTTCTGAATTCGGGGTCATGTACTCACACCCACACCGATGTCAGACTGGGAACAGCAGCTATGCATCCCTGTGCGGGTAAACCTGGCCCTCCACAGGCGTACACTTTAGTATGCCATATGTGAACGATGCTTTAGTAGCAATTTAGCAGGAATTTTGTTAGGTTGTGTTTATGTACACTATTAATGATTTTAGTGTATTTTTAGCGAAAATATTGATTTGATAAACATTTGCGCAAATATCACTCTGCCTTAAAAATCAGTAGCACTTTCTTTTTATTCTGCTGGCCATGTGCTTTCAGAAAATGTATGGTTGGGGGGGGGGGGGGGTCTTTTACAAATTCTGAAAGCTGTAAGTGAAAAATGAAAACCTCCAGATTGTTCGAGAAAATTTTGGGTACGTTCGATTTTCACCATTTTGGTGCAATTTAAAAATTACAAATAGTTGTTATTTATTAACACCATACAGGTTAAGCTTTTATATTTAGTAGGGATTTAGCAGGAATTTTGTAAAATTTGCTGTGTTTTTTATCTGCTTATAATGGTTTTAGTGTATTTTTTGTGAATATATTGGTTTGATAAACATTTGCGCAAATACCACGGGGTCTAAAAAATCAGTAGCACCTTTGTTTTATTCTAGAGGTCATATGCTTTTAGAAAATATATGGTTTTGGGGGTCTTTCACAAATTCTGAAAGCTGTAAGGGAAAAATAAAAACCTTCCGATTTTTTGAGAAATTTGTATATTTACATTTTTGCGTACGTTCGGTTTTCACCATTTTGCAAAAAAGCGCAATGTAAAAATTCTAAATATTATTTATTAACTCAATACTGGTTAAGCTTTTATATTTTAGTAGGAATTTAGTAAAATTTGCTGTGGATTTTTAGTAAAAATATTGATAAATATATGCGCAAATATTGTGGGACCTTAGAAATCAGTAATACCTTCTTTTTATTCTACTGGTCATGTGCTTTCATAAAATATATGGCTGGGGGGGGGGGGTCTTTTACAAACTTTGAAAGCTATAAGTGAAGAATAAAAAAAGCAAAGGAAAAATTCCAATAATGGTCTGGCCACCTGAGGGTAAAAATCTACTGAGTTTAATGTAAGGAAAATGTATTGTATATATTTCTTGCCATTTCCATGATGCACCACAAAAAAAACTAAATAAATTCTCCTACTCGCAGCAACACATATTTGTACATTATTTGTTCGTAGAGCAAAGCAACAATAGTGTGCATTTTGCTTTAATTTTTAATTTTTTTTTAATCTTGCCCTAAAAACCCTGACACTAACCTAGATCCAAGCACTGATCTGTAGCTTTTTTTATAGACATTTCTTTATCCATTCAATATGAGAATGAGTACAGGTGTGGGCTGCACAATTCATGATCACTCTGATAGCCAATCATAGGCTATTACACTGATCATGTGACCTGGATTCAGTCCTCCCTGCTCCCAATTGTTACAACACGACCAGGAGCAGTCAGTGACAGTTCAGTCTTCCTGCTGGGGATGGGGTGCAATATGGAGTGCACACAAGTTTGCCAGAGAAGAAGGCCCACCATTGTGACACTGCAAATATGTGTGAGGCCAGCAGCAACAGGTTAACTGGAACATGAATACAGCATATGAAAGTAAGGGAAAGGTCATATTTCTTTATCCCTATACTTGTTAATGATTAGTTACTCAAAGTAAAAACATAAGAGGCACATTGTCATGGTTATGCAGTAATGTTTGTCTCTCAGTTTACCTCTCCATGTGCTCAGATTAAGAGGCCAGCCACTCTCACCTGGCTGCTTTAGTAATCTCTCCTCTAAGCATGGCTCCACCCCAGGCCCTATCAGGGAGCACTATATTAACCTGTGCACTGCAAGCCAGCCGTGCTGATCAACGTTGTTTAAGCTATTGGGTGTTAGGGTTTCTGCTTGCCGTGTGTTATGTCTGTCTCTGTTTTACTGATCTTGGCTTTTTCTCCACTATCCCTGTCTGCTTGTGACCTTGACCTTAGGCGTGTCCTTTGTTTATCCTGGTCTGCTAGACGCCCTGACCTTTAGCTTATCCTCTCACTATCTCTTGTATCCTGACCTGCTGCTTTCCCTCTATCCGCTATAGCCTACTGTGAGCGTGAGCTGGGGGCCGCGACCTGGATCCAGTTGCAGCCCAGTCCATCCTCACCACTAGAGGCTCTGGTGAACACCTGCTGGATCTTAGACTCTGCGCCCTGGGGAATCTTATGCTCTAGCTCCCTGTGGGATCCCTGTTTGTGCTCCAGTGGACCTGCCTTCTTTAACCACCCAGAGTTCCATCCGCAACAGTCAGCCATAGGGTTCACTACCTTAGCGGTGCACTCCTGACCCCAACGGTGTGCATCTGTCACCTGGCTTCAGGTGACCTGACAGTTTGATCAGCCATGGACCCAGCTGACGTGCCGCTTTCCATAGATAATCCATTACAGGGCATAGTCTGCAGACTTGAGACCCAGGAATCGAATCAGACTCAGGTGAAGCAATTCCTCCAGGATCTGGCTTCCTGCTTCGAGCAGCTTCAGGTCTCCTTGGGAACCCTGAGTCAGCAACCTCAAGCACAATCAGCGACTGCACCTATTCCAGTCGCAGCCACACATTCACTATAACTGCCAGCTCCATCCCATTTCTCTGGGGACTCCAAGGCCTGCAGGGGGTTCCTCAGCCAATGCACTATTCATTTTGAGCTTGAGCCTCAAAACTTTGTCTGATCGGGCAAAGGTAGCCTATATTATCTCCCTCCTCTCCGGTGAAGCTTTAGCCTGGGCAGCCCCTCTGTGGGAACTGAATGATCCTGTGGTTTTTCGCCTGTCTGACTTCTTGAAACTTTTTCGGAATATCTTCGAAGAACCGGCTCATGTCTCTTCAGCGGCCAGCGCCCTTTTACGTCTTCGCCAAGAGTCTACTTCTGTGGGACAGTATGCTCTTCTTTTCCGCATACTGATGGCTGAGTTGAGCTGGAACAATGAGGCCTTAGTCGCAACCTTTTTGCATGGCCTTTCTGATAGTGAAGGATGAATTAGCAGGAAGAACCATCCCCACTGATCTGGACGAAGTTATCTCCTTGTGTAACCAGATCGATATTCGTTTTCAGTAAAGGACCCTAGAAAAGCGACGCCGGCACTCCTTGGTCTTTAGTCAGCCTGAGCTCCCCTCTCTTCGACCCGTGGAGTATCTCCAGCCAGCTGAGGAACCCATGCAGCTGGGTCGGACCAGGCTATCCCCCGAGGAACGTGCTAAGCGCAGAAATCTGGGCCTGTGTCTCTACTGTGGGGGGCAAAGGTCATTTTCGTGACGCTTCTTCACCCGGAAAAATGCTCGGGTCCAATACATCTGGAAGAAGCGCCAACATGAAGGAACACAGAAAGAAGAAGACGAGACGGTGAAGGTGATATTTCTGGGTCCAATACACCCCGACCTTTGGGTCCCCAAACTCCATCTGCAGCATACAAGAGATGTCGTCACAGTTCTGATGTCCATTAAGTGGACCAGTCACCACCTTCATATACAGTCATACTAGGACATATGACCCCTCTTTCAACAGTGATTAGGTCAAGTAGAAAAAGTAATAATATCATACAGAATATTGTACAAAAATCTATATACGCAACCTGTGATTACACTATGCACGTGAGGTATTACCACAAGTTACTTATCTAGAAATAATTTTAGAGACATGTTAGTGTAGTGCAGGGATCCTCAAACTACGGCCCTCCAGCTGTTGCGGCACTTCAAATCCCATGAGGCATTGTAAAACTCTGACATTCACAAACATGACTAGGCATGATGGGAATTGTAGTTCCTGGAGAGGCGTAGTTTGAAGACCCCTGGTGTAGTGCTTAGCACAAGTAGGCTTTTAGGCATAGGTTGTTAACTTATATTTGTTCACTTCACTGATTCTCTTTATTTCACAAAAGTGCGTGATTTTAAATCCACATCTGTATTTTATAACGCACAACAATTTTTTCTTTTCGTATTTAGAAGGGCCTTTGGAGACTCTGTTGCGTTTATCTGAGTGAATAGAAGCAAATATTGATTTGAAACTATCATGGGATGTGCAAAAAAATATATATATATTTTATTTATAAAGTTTGTACCATTCATTAAGTATGATGTTTGTAAAGTGGGTGTCTTTTGCAGAGTTTGTCTTTTGCGGAGTTTCCTATTTTTTTTTATTGTGCATTTGAAAAATTGGTTCAGCGAAGTAATAAAAATGGGTGGCAGCTCCAGGCATCAAAAGTTAATTGTTACATTGCCTTAGTCGTGTTGAGGTTATATATCACTGCAAGACAAAGACAGGAAAGCAATTAGTGAGGAGACTCATGCAGAAACAAAGAAATCACAGTTCGTTGTTAAATAGTGTGGTGAGACACATTTTGAAGTTGGAAAAGGGTCCAGATGATCTGCAAATGATAGGCAAACATGACCTACAGCTTTTCAATGTCTTCTCAGATTGAATGCAATTCCAAAAAGATATGAGATACTAACTATTGCAGCCCTGTATTCATGAATATAACATTTTATAAGAATGTAAGCACTGATATCACTCTCTTGCAATTATAACTTGGCTCAGACTGGAAACAAGGAACACGCTGAAAGGAGCAGAAAGCAGAGTAAATCCTGGTACACACAGGCCAAATATTGAATGGTTCAACAGAAACCGTCCGACATTTGGCTCGTGTGTACAGAACCCTGCCAAATGGTGGGTTGAACGAAAATAAAGCTCCTAGAAGCTAAATAGTGTTATCTTATGTGTCCATGCACACTACATTAGGCTAGTAGCATTTTTTGAACTTTAGCCTCTAGAAGTAGAAAAAAAAATAGTTTTTGTAGATTTTCTTGGAGCGTTTTTCCAGCAGAAATGCTCCCAATCGCTATTAATAGCAGTTTTTGATATATATATATTTTTTTAAAGGAACTGCAAAAATGCGAATAAAACACTAGTGCTCCTAAACATTATTACAAAAAGCAATTACTAGCATTTTTTTTACTTAAAAAAAATTGCTAGTGTGCACGAAGCCTTTAAGAATTGCATCAGTCTGCTGCTTTTTCATTTACTGTCCAGTAACAGGGTGGGGGAGGGACAAAACCTGTAAATGATACTCAATGCATACTATCTCATTATGCCTTTGTCTTGCAGGGTTTTTAATTTTTTCTGAGGTTTACAAGCTCTTTAACCACTTCAGCCCCAGAAAATTTGGCTGCTCAATGACCAGGCCATTTTTTGCGATTCGGCACTGCGTCACTTTAACTGACAATTGCGCGGTCATGTGATGCTATACCCAAACAAAATTGACATCCAAAATTGAGCTTTCTTTTGGTGGTATTTTATCACCTCTGCGGTTTTTATTTTTAGCGCTATAAACAAAAGAAGAGCGTCAATTAAAAAAAAAAAACACTAACTTTTACATTTTGCTATTATAAATATCGCAATTTTTTTTTTTAACTTTTTTTTCCTCAGTTTAGACTGATATGTATGCTTCTACATATATATTGATTAGTTTGCACAAAAGTTATAGCGTATACAAAATAGGGGATAGATTTATGGCATTTTTATTATTATTTATTTTTTTCTTTACTATTAATGGCGGTGATCTGCGATATTGCTGTGGACAGTTTGGACACTTTTGACACCATTTTGGGACCAGTGACAATTATACAGCGATCAGTGCTATAAAAATGCACTGATTACTGTATAAATGTCACTGGCAGTTTAGGGGTTAACACTCGGACGATCAAGGGGTTAACTGTTTTCCCTAGTGTGTGTTCTAACTGTGGGGGGATGGTACTGACTACGTGTTCATGCTTTGTATGTACACACAATCAGTCTCCTCTCCCCTGAGAGAACCAGGATCTGTGTGTTTACACACACAGATCCCAGTTCTCGCTCTGTCACGAGCGATCGCGGGTGCCCAGCGGTCATCGTGTCTGCCGGTCACTCGCATCGGCTCCGGCGGCATGCCGCGGGCGCGTGCCCCCTAGTGGTCTAAAGGCAAAGCGACGTAAGGTAACATTGTTTTGCCCAGGGGAGCCAACCTGCAGCAGTTAAACTGCGGTGGCAGATCCGGAAGAGGTTAACTGCAGTTGAGAGAATATAAGGTTTCCAATCCTACCAACCAGGGCTGTGTTGTGTAGCAGTCTCAGATTTGGATGGACAGAAATGCAAATCTTTTAGCAGGTGAAACTAGTACCTTTTATAAGTGTTTTGTGTGTGTATGTGGTAGTATGCCTGGAATTCAGCTTTAAATGGCTAATATCCAAGGTCTTTCACCTTTTTAGAGCCGGTTCACACAGGGGCAACACGACTTCCAGCGCGACTTTGGGAGGCAACTTGGACACGACTTGAGCATGAATCACAGCGCGACTCCAGGCAACTTACAAGTCAACTTCAAGTTGCCTCCAGGACAGGCGACTTTCCAGTGGCCAATCAAACAATAATCGGCTCTATGGGAGGGAGGGGTTTGCCTGGAAAACTATTTTTACTTCCTGGAAAGTTGCTTCAGTTAAGACAGGGGATCCGACTTGGAGGCAACTTCCATTAAAATCATTGGGTACAAGTCGCCTAGAAGTCGGATTGAAGTCATACAGGAACCTTTTCTGAAGTCGGAGCGACTGCAGTAGTGTACATTAAGACGGCTCCATTCACTTCCATTACTTTTCTAAACCGCGCGACCTGGGGCGACCTATAGTCAGATCCCAGGACGCCCCTGTGTGAACCGGCTCTTAGGTAGCAAGTATTTTAAATACAGAGAAAGGAAATCTAAAAGATTTCACAGATTTTTTTTGCACATTTTATATGTCTGTAATATTTAACTAAAAACATTATTTGCAGATGCCAAGTGACTAAAGGCAGAACTTTTTAGTTTTAGAGGGATTAAAACACCTATTAGGTTTAGGTTTTTATTACCAACTGTGACCTTGTTAGGGAGATTCGCCCACTTTATTTGTCCTATTTACAGTTGTCACCGAGAGTGAAAGTGAAAAATAAAAAATGAATTTTGGGTTGTCATCAGAACAGAAATAAAGGGGAAATCTTCCAATGGGGACACTCGTTCTGGTGACAGCTATGGATTCCCCCACTTTGGAGGGATTTCCTCTATCTTGCTGTTAAGCGCCTCTTGTATTCCTTGGCTATGTGACAAGAAGAGAAAGGAAGTCTCATCAAAATGATAGAAAACTGGCAGGCTATGACCCTCACTTGCTCTATCCAAAATGGAAAAAATACGATTTTGCCTGTTGCAAGCAGGGTTCCGTTAATGCTTCTTACCCCAGCAGCAGAACATTCTGTTTCCTTGGCTCCTCCACTGCTTCATTCAACCTTCCTGGAAAGAAACCATTGTGTAAGTTCCGAGTTTCTCCTTTAGGAGCTTCTTCAGGGCTAAGGATTATCCCATAAGACAGTGCTGAGATAATCATCAAGCACCAATGTTGCCACATGGGGGGCAGAGCGAGCAGAATACTCCTCCATTCCCACAGTATCTGTTTTTTCTTTTAACTTTCCGCAGCTAAATAGAGCCTTAGGTTAAAGATGGGAAGGTGAAAATGTGCTGCAACAAAGGGGCTGAACCCGTTGCTTTGCCCTGATATGGTAAAAGTACAGGCTTACTTTAAAATAATACATTTTATGTAATGAATAATATGGTAATACTTTCATATTATTCAGATTGGGAGATCACTAAACTTTAGTTGCCCTTGCAAACCTTTATTTCACTCCTATGAACCTTATTCTTGATTCTGAATATTCAGACCTATCTTTTCATGTTTTATTTTACCAATATGGCAGGGTCTCTTGATTTGTCCATTCCTGAGAGAGATTCTTTTGAAAGATGACACAACCTTTAGATCTGTTTTTAAAACATTTCTTCTTTTTGATAAACTTTACTACCTTTAGTTGTGCACAAGCAGATTTTTAAAAGCATCTGGGTTAAACAAAGACACAAGGATTCTTTTTGATTATTCTATTAGTACTTCTTTGTTTTAGTATACTTATTTGAAATGCGTTTTCTGTTACCTTGTTTCGACTGACAAGGTCACTGAACACTTTGACATCTTTTATCCTATAATAAGTGGCATATCTGGTTTAATAAACTGGGATAAAAAGAATATAAGTACAGTAACAAATGGGTGTGTTGCCCATTCAACATCTCCCTCCTTCTCAACTACAGTATTCAACTGGTTTCAAATTAGTAACATTTTTTGCTTGAACTTGAATCCTTAATTACGATCGAATACACTTTTTTTTTTTTTTTTTTTAATATATACCCTCTACGAACGTCCATTTGTGCAGATTATGGGTGACTGGTAAGTCTAATTAATTAATCTGTTCCAGAATACACTGAGAAAGCAAGAAGATAGGTCAAAGTTATGGCACCTAATAAAGCTGTGTGAGCCAAGCTGTGCAAATAATTAAATTGTTTTCAGCTAATGAGTCCAGCTTGTTTTTGTCATTTTTTGCTGTATAATGACATAGTTAATGAATTTAAAAGTTAACTAATCGATTACCCTAGTGCCTTTGGATTTGCATTGTGGCTATTTAGCTTTTCTAACTTGATAAATATTTAGTACAATAAAGGCAATCATTTAGACACTGTTTTCAAAGTAAGAGACCGATTTAGGCATCATTTTCATTCCGGCAGTAATATTTTGTTTTCCATGTGGTTTTGTGAACAGATCGCTTTTTCATATCAAATTTTTTATGCTATGAATAGGCTGTTACTCAGTTTTGTCAAATACACCCTACTTAAACAATTTCCACTGCCATAGACCCTCAAGCTGAAATTTTACAGCAACCTGGACATTTCCCCCCACTTTTTTGAGGGACTTCTTGGCTGCTTCCTGACACTATTCATTTAAACTTGTGATTATAACCCCTTGGCGCGGAGCGTACGCATATATGCGGCCTCAGCTTTAGGGGGTTATACCGAGATGATGCATGCATCATCCCGGTACGTTTTTTTTTAGGTGGGCGAGCGGCTTTCCAGGGATAACAACTAATACGGCTAAAATAATAAAGGAACCTTTTTTGAAGTGCAGCTGTCCAAAACTTCTTCCAATTATCGCATTACCATATGCATTCCTTGCACCCGTGGCTTGGGATGGAGTGAAACACCAAATCAAATACATCTGAGCGGTAACTTTATCTCTAATGCGGCTTAAAGCCGCTCGGTTGTTATGCAGGAGGGGACATCCCCTTCCGCCGCTTTTACTGGGCCTCCCGTTCCACTGGGAGACCCGATCCAGCACTTCCGGCGGTTAGAGACAGACGTAAGCGGCTTCGTGCCAGTCTCCTGTATGTAAACGTGGAAGCGACGTCAGACGTCACTTCCGGTTTACTTGGCTGCCAATGGTGCCGGTTTAAAAAAAAAAAAATACAGTATTAAGAATCGCTGTTTTTAGCGATCTGAAAACTTTGAAATGCAAAGGAGAGATTGGGGGTCTTTTAGACCCCCAATCCCTCCATAAAGAGTACCTGTCACCACCTATTACTGTTACAAGGGATGTTTACTTTCCTTGTGACAGCAAGAAAAGTGATCAATATATATATATTTTTTAAAACGCAATGTAAAATAAATAAATAAAAAAAATAAAAAATTTAAAGCGCCCCTGTCCCCACGAGCTCGTGCAGCAAAGAAAACGCATACGTAAGTCGCGCCCGCATATGTAAACGATGTTCAAATCATACATGTGAGGTATCACCACGATCGTCAGAGCGAGAGCAATAATTCTAGCACTAGACGACCTCTGTATCTCTAACCTGGTACCGTAAAAAAAAAAAAAAAATGTCGCATATGAAGATTTTTAGGTACCATAGTTTGTCGCCATTCCACGAGTGTGCGCAATTTCAAAGCATGACATGTTTGGTATCTATTTACTAGGCGTGACATCATCTTTCACATTATATATGGGCTAACTTTACTGTTACATTTTTTTTTAATTCATGAAAGTGTCTTTTTCCCCAAAAAATTGCGTTTGAAAGACCAGTGCACAAATACAGTGTGACATAAAATATTGCAATTTTATTCTCTAGATTCTCTGCTAAAAAAATATATATATATATATATATATATATATATATATATATATATAATGTTTGGGGGTTCTAAGTAATTTTCTAGCAAAAAATATGGATTTTAACTTGTAAGCAACAAATGTCAGAAATAGGTTTAGGCATGAAAGGGATAATTACCTTAGGAAACTGGCCGCTAAATGGTGTAGTAGAGTATAGCCTGGACCAGGAGCCCCAAATACTGGAATGCTGTGATATGCAATTATAATTTTCTTTTTAGTAGGTAATGGATCCATGGAAAAATATCAAATATATCAAAACAACTTTACTTAAACTAAGATAATGGGGAGAACTAACAAAGAGTGGTGCAAGCGCCATTGGTATTTAGCTGCAGTCAGTTCTCTGTTACGCTGTGCGTGACTGACGCAGCGCAGAGAACATGATTGCTAAAGCTGCATGCTCCAAATTTCTTGCCTGCCCCCCCCCCAACTCAGAGCAGGAGGGTTGCGGAGGATTGTTAGCTATGCAAGTACTGCTTGTCTAGTGTAATCCGTGCATAAGCAGAGAAATGGATGTGAGCGGTTTGCTGTCACAGCTCTTATCCTGTACAGCAAGGTCACACCTGGCAGGAATCTGTGGCAGTTTTCTGTACGGAGAACTGCCACATTCCCTCTGTTAATTCTGAAACAGAAATTGGCGCAGGTGGCGCAGATAGACCGAAAACAGGACTGATCTAAAGCAGGGGTGTCAAACTCCATTTCATCGTGGGCCGCATCAGCATCATGAATGCCCTCAAAAGGGCCGGTTGTATCTGTAAGATTAGATGTCCAGCGCATCCCCCTCCCCTTTACATTAGATGTCAAGAGCCACCCCACCTTCAGAAGTTAAGTCCCCCAAACTCCCTTGCATCACAGTGCACCCCCTTTCATTATGCTGCTGCTGGGAAGAAGCTGGATGCATTGCTTGAAAGCAGAAAGTAAGCAGAAAGTAAGGGTCTGGAGAAGGACCAGAGGAGGGCTGGAGGTGCGAGGGCCATATGAAATGGCCTGCAGGGCCGGATTCGGCCCGTGGGCCTTGTGTTCGACACCTGTGATCTAGAGGCAGTTCTTACAGAACAATTTCATCTACACCTAAAAAGAAATCTTATTCATGTCAGTTTGAAATAGTCAAAGAGCTAGGGGTATACAGTTCCTTGATAAAGTATTCTTACCCCTTGAAATTTTCCACATTTTGACATTTTGCAACCAAAAAAGTTAATTTATTTTATTGGGGTTTTATGTGATAGACCAACACAAAGTGGCACATCATTTGGAAGTGGAAGGAAAAGCATAAAGGGTTTTCAATTTTTTTTACAAATATCTGAAAAGTGTGGTGTGCATTTGTATTCAGCCCCCTTTACTCTGATACCCCTAACTAAAATCTAGTGGAACCAATTGCCTTTAGAAGTCCCCTAATTAGTAAATAGAGTATGTAATTTAATTTCAGTATAAATACTGCTTTTCTGTGAAGCCCTCAGAGGTTTGTTAGAGAACTTTAGTGAACAAACAGCACCACAAAGGCCAAGGAACACACCAGACAGGTCAGGGATAAAGTTTTGTGTAGAAGTTTAAAGCTTTGAACATCTCACTGAGCGCTATTCAATCCAACTTTCGAAAATACCAAGAGCATGGCATAAGTGTAAACCTACCAAGACATGGCCGTCCACCTAAACTGCCAGGCCGGGCAAGGAGAGTATTAATCAGAGAAGCAGCCAAGCGGCCCATAGTAACTCTAGAGGAGCTGCAGAGATCCACAGCTCAGGTGGGAGAATCTGTCCACAGGACAACTATTAGTCGTGCACTCCACAAATCTGGCCTTTAGACCCCTTTCACACTGAGACATTTTTCAGGCGCTTTGGCATTAAAAAAATCGCCTGTAAAGCGCCTGAAAGAAGCCTCATCTGCAATCCCAATGTGAAAGCCTGAGTGCTTTCAGAGCCCTTTTACACTGCCAGCACCTGAAAAACGCTGGTAAAGCTCCGCTAAGACCCCTTTTACACTGGGGCGTTTTTCAGGCGCTTTGGCATTATTCACCGCTCCTAAACTGCTGCAAAGAAGCTGCTTGCAGGACTTTTTTTTAACGCCCTGCCAGTGCAGCGCCTCAGTGTGAAAGCACTTGGGCTTTCACATTGGGATTGCAGATGAGGCTTCTTTCAGACACTTTACAGGCGCTTTTTTTAACGCTAAGACCCCTTTCACACTGGGGCATTTTTCAGGCGCTTTAGTGTGAAAGCACTCTGGCTTTCACATTGGGATTGCAGATACAGCTTCTTTCAGGCGCTTTACAGTCGCTTTTTTTAACGCTAAAGCACCTGAAAAATTCCCCAGTGTGAAAGGGGTCTTATGTAAGAGTGGCAAGAAGAAAGCCGTTGTTGAAAGAAAGCCATAAGAAGTCCTGTTTGCAATTTGCGGGAAGCCATGTGGGGGACACCGCGAACATGTGGAAGAAGGTGTTCTGGTCAGATGAGACCAAAATGTAACTTTTTGGCCTAAAAGCAAAACGCTATGTGTGGCGAAAAACTAGCACTTCACATCACCCTGAACACACACTCTATTTACTTCAGCAGGGACAGGGAAGCTGGTCAGAGTTGATGGGAAGATGTATGGAGCCAAATACAGGGCAATCTTAGAAGAAATCCTGTTAGAGTCTGCAAAAGACTTGAGACTGGGTGAAGGTTCACCTTCCAGCAGGACAACGACCCTAATCATACAGCCAGAGCTACAATGGAATGGTTTAGATCAAAACATATTTATGTGTTAGAATGGCCCAGTCAAAGTCCAGACTTAACTCCAATTGAGAAGTTGTGTCAAGACTTGAAAATTGCTGTTCACAGATGCTCTCAATCCAATCTGACAGAGCCTGGGCTATTTTGCAAAGAAGAAAAGGCAAAAATGTCACTCTCCTAGATGTGCAAAGCTGATGGAGACATCCCCAAAAAGACTTGTAGCTGTAATTGCAGCGAAAGGTGGTTCTACAAAGTATTGACTCAGGTGGGCTGAATACAAATGCACACTTTTCACATAAAATGTTAACCATTTATCATTTTCCTTCAACTTTACAATTATGTGCCACTTTGTGTTGGTCTATCACATAAAATCCCAATAAAACACATTTACGTTTTTGGTTGTAACAGGGCAAAATGTGGAAAATTTCAAGGGGTAGGAATACTTTTACAAGCACTGTATGTATGTATGAAACAGATTTGCTGCAGGTTTATTTTCCTGGTAAATGTGCTTTAAATTACAGTGATTAAATGACTTGCAGTGAATATTTGGTAAATGTCACATTCACTGCTTTATGGTTATGCCCCTTAACCCCTTCGTGACCAAGGTCAAAACACCTTAACGCCCAAGATCAATTTTTCAACTTTGACCTGTGTTAGTATAACTGTATACAGGTCCTTCTCAAAAAATTTGCATATTGTGATAAAGTTCATTATTTTCTGTAATGTACTGATAAACATTAGACTTTCATATATTTTAGATTCATTACACACAACTGAAGTAGTTCAAGCCTTTTCTTGTTTTAATATTGATGATTTTGGCATACAGCTCATGACAACCCAAAATTCCTATCTCAAAAAATTAGCATATTTCATCCGACCAATAAAAGAAAAGTGTTTTTAATACAAAAAAAGTCAACCTTCAAATAATTATGTTCAGTTATGCACTCAATACTTGGTCGGGAATCCTTTTGCAGAAATGACTGCTTCAATGCGGCGTGGCATGGAGGCAACCAGCCTGTGGCACTGCTGAGGTGTTATGGAGGCCCAGGATGCTTCGATAGCGGCCTTAAGCTCATCCAGAGTGTTGGGTCTTGCGTCTCTCAACTTTCTCTTCCCAATATCCCACAGATTCTCTATGGGGTTCAGGTCAGGAGAGTTGGCAGGCCAATTGAGCACAGTAATACCATGGTCAGTAAACCATTTACCAGTGGTTTTGGCACTGTAAGCAGGTGCCAGGTCGTGCTGAAAAATGAAATCTTCATCTCCATAAAGCTTTTCAGCAGATGGAAGCATGAAGTGCTCCAAAATCTCCTGATAGCTAGCTGCATTGACCCTGCCCTTGATAAAACACAGTGGACCAACACCAGCAGCTGACATGGCACCCCAGACCATCACTGACTGTGGGTACTTGACACTGGACTTCAGGCATTTTGGCATTTCCCTCTCCCCAGTCTTCCTCCAGACTCTGGCACCTTGATTTCCGAATGACATGCAAAATTTGCTTTCATCCGAAAAAAGTACTTTGGACCACTGAGCAACAGTCCAGTGCTGCTTCTCTGTAGCCCAGGTCAGGCGCTTCTGCCGCTGTTTCTGGTTCAAAAGTGGCTTGACCTGGGGAATGCGGCACCTGTAGCCCATTTCCTGCACACGCCTGTTCACGGTGGCTCTGGATGTTTCTACTCCAGACTCAGTCCACTGCTTCCGCAGGTCCTCCAAGGTCTGGAATCGGTCCTTCTCCACAATCTTCTTCAGGGTCCGGTCACCTCTTCTCGTTGTGCAGCGTTTTCTGCCACACTTTTTCCTTCCCACAGACTTCCCACTGAGGTGCCTTGATACAGCACTCTGGGAACAGCCTATTCGTTCAGAAATTTCTTTCTGTGTCTTACCCTCTTGCTTGAGGGTGTCAATGATGGCCTTCTGGACAGCAGTCAGGTCGGCAGTCTTACCCATGATTGCGGTTTTGAGTAATGAACCAGGCTGGGAGTTTTTAAAAGCCTCAGGAATCTTTTGCAGGTGTTTAGAGTTAATTAGTTAATTCAGATGATTAGGTTAATAGCTCGTTTAGAGAACCTTTTCATGATATGCTAATTTTTTGAGATAGGAATTTTGGGTTGTCATGAGCTGTATGCCAAAATCATCAATATTAAAACAAGAAAAGGCTTGAACTACTTCAGTTGTGTGTAATGAATCTAAAATATATGAAAGTCTAATGTTTATCAGTACATTACAGAAAATAATGAACTTTATCACAATATGCTAATTTTTTGAGAAGGACCTGTATACTGTATCATCACAACTACTTGGTGTAGCCAGATGGATTATTCCTTGTTGTGTTTTTTTTCATAACAGATTTTGTTTATTGGTAAATTATAATAGATATCGCCTAATTGGTACAAAATGGCAAAAATTATTTTAAGTTTTGGCTGTATATTTTTATGTCATTACCATGTACCACCAAAATATCTGCAAAATAAATTCTACTCTTAACGATCATGGCGATACCACATATTTGTGCATTATTATTTTTTTGTACTTGTAGGGCCAAGAAACAAGAGTACACATTTTTTTTGTCCTACCTAAACACACTGACGCTGAATATAAAACCCTTTTTCTTAACCACTTAACGACCGCTCACTGTATATATACGTTGGCACAATGGCACCGACAGGCACAATCACGTAGAGCATACGTGATTGCCTTTGTACAGTTGGGGGGTCCGATCGGACCCCCCTTCTGTACAGTGAGCGGTCGGAATTCGTCTGGGAGAGTTCCGAGATGGGGGGGCGGCCGTTCGATTCCGACCACCCCCCCCGCGATCGCTCCCGGCGAATAGAAATGCCCCCTCTGTCTGTGTAATGTTTACACAGACCGAGAAAGCAGGAGGAAGTGATGTCATCTCCTGTGCGGCGCTCACATATACCGAGCGTCGTACAAGAGAAGACACACAGGTCAGTGCACTAACACTACACTAACACCAGCACACATAGGCACATAAATCGCCCCCCCAGATCACCCCCCAGCCCCCCCCAGATCACCCCCCAGTCACAGTGTCACTGATTGCAGTGACCATTTATTTACTGATCACTGCAATCAGTGACATTTGTGACTGTAAAAGTGTCACTACATTTAGTTTTAGGTCCAGTGTAGCCCCCTAACCCCCCCCTAATAAAGGTTTAACCCCTTGATCACCCCCCAGATAACCCTTTCACCCCCTAGCACCGCCGTCGCTTGGCGATCATTTTTCTGATCGCTGTCTTGGCGTCGGTGATGCAGATCGGTACCCAGTAATTTTTTTTTAGGTTCGCCGCAGGTTTTTATAGCGTCAGGTACCCCCATAAATTATCTAATAAAGGTTTAACCCCCTTGATCGCCCCCCAGGTAACCCTTTTACCCCCTATCACCACTGTCGCTAAGCGATCATTTTTCTGATCGATGTCTTAGCGTCGGTGATGCAGATCGGTAGCCAGTATTTTTTTTTTAGGTTCGCCGCAGGTTTTTATAGCGTCGGCTACCCCCATAAATTATCTAATAAAGGTTTAACCCCCTTGATCGCCCCCCAGGTAACCCTTTCACCCCCTATCACCACTGTCACTAAGCGATCATTTTTCTGATCGCTGTCTTGACGTCGGTGATGCAGATCGGTACCCAGTAATTTTTTTAGGTTCGCCGCAGGTTTTTATAGCGTCGGGTACCCCCCATAAATTATCTAATAAAGGTTTAACCCCCTTGATCGCCCCCCAGGTAACCCTTTCACCCCCTATCACCACTGTCGCTAAGCGATCATTTTTCTGATCGATGTCTTAGCGTCGGTGATGCAGATCGGTAGCCAGTATTTTTTTTTTAGGTTCGCCGCAGGTTTTTATAGCGTCGGGTACCCCCATAAAATATCTAATAAAGGTTTAACCCCCTTGATCGCCCCCCAGGTAACCCTTTCACCCCCTATCACCACTGTCGCTAAGCGATCATTTTCCTGATCGCTTTCTTAGCGTCGGTGATGCAGATCGGTAGCCAGTAATTTTTTTTAGGTTCGCCGCAGGTTTTTATAGCGTCAGGTACCCCCATATATTATCTAATAAAGGTTTTAACCCCCTAATTGCCCCTAGTTAACCCTTTCACCAGTAATCATCATATAAGTGTTACGGGTGACGCTGGTTAGTTAGTTTGCTTTTTATAGTGTCAGGGCACCCGCCGTATATAACCCAATAAAGGTTTAACCCCCTGATCGCCCGGCGGGTGATATCAATTAGGTTTTAGCGTCAGAGAGGGTCTGCGTCACACCCCAGGCAGCGTCAGGTTAGTGCCAGTAACGCTAACACCCACGCGTGAAGCATACACCTCCCTTAGTGGTATAGTATCTGAACAGATCAATATCTGATCTGATCAGATCTATACTAGCGTCCCCAGCAGTTTAGGGTTCCCAAAAACGCAGTGTTAGCGGGATCAGCCCAGATACCTGCTGGCACCTGCGTTTTGCCCCTCCGTCCATCCCAGGCCACCCAAGTGCAGTATCGATCGATCACTGTCACTTACAAAACACAACACACATATCTGCAGCGTTCGTAGAGACAGGCCTGATCCCTGCGACTCCAGTGCTGTAGGAGGTGATTTCACCACCACAGTTAAAAAAAAAAAAATGCAAATATGCCGAAGCATTGGGGCAGCAGGGGCGGAGGAGCGATTTTGCTCCTAATGCCGCGTACATACGGTCGAAATTCCGACGGAGGCTTGCCCGTGGAAAAGTCCGACCATGTGTGTGCGGCATTACTTTTTTGCGGGAGGATGCCCCCATGCTTCGGCATATATAAATGGTGCGTGTATGCCCATCATTGGAAGTGGGTGGATGAAGGGTGGTATTCTAATGGTGGGCATACCCACCGATCAATCTCTTTTTTCGTTCAGCCACCTGGCTGCATGAAAAAAAAAGATTACAATACATGTCCAACAAGGACCAGCAACGTACTGGTATGTTGCTGGACTTTGAATGGTTATACCAGATTGATGCCTGCGGGTTTAGGTATCATCTTGGTATCATTCTTTTCAGCCAGCGGCCGGCTTTAATGTAAAAGCAACCCTAGTGGCTAATTAGCCTCTGGACTGCTTTTACAAGCAGTGGGAGGGAATGTCCCCCCCCCCCCCGGATATAAAAAGCGCCATTGGGAAATTGGGAAAGCATTTTATCACACCGATCTTGGTGTGGTCAGATGCTTTGAGGGCAGAGGAAAGATCTAGGGTCTAGACCCCAGTTTTTTCAAAAAAAGAGTACCTGTCACTACCTATTACTATCATAGGGGATATTTACATTCCCTGAGATAACAATAAAAATGATAAAAAAAAAATAAATATGGAAGGAACAATTTAAAAATAAAATCAAAAAGCAAAATTAATAATAAAAAAAAAAAAAAAAAAGCACCCCTGTCCTGCCCTGCTCTTGCCCAATGGCGAACGCAAGCGTCGGTCTGGCGTCATATGTAAACAGCAATTGCACCATGCATGCGAGGTATCACCGCGAAGGTCAGATCGAGGGCAGTAATTTTAGCAGTAGACCTCCTCTGTAAATCTAACGGGGTAACCTGTAAAGGCTTTTAAAGGCTTTTAAAAATGTATGTAGTTTGTCGCCAATGCGCGTTTGTGCGAAATTTTAAAGCATGTCGTGTTTGGTATCTATGTACTCGGCCTAAGATCATCTTTTTTATTTCATCAAACATTTGGGCAATATAGTGTGTTTTAGTGCATTAAAATAAAAAAAAGTGTATTTTTTCCCCAAAAAATGCGTTTGAAAAATCGCTGCGCAAATACTGTGTAGAAAAAAAAATGCAACACCCACCATTTTATTCTGTAGGGCCTTTGCTTTAAAAATATATATAATGTTTGGGGGTTCAACATAATTTTCCTGCAAAAAAAAATGTTTTCATGTAAACAAAAAGTGTCAGAAAGGGCTTTGTCTTCAAGTGGTTAGAAGAGTGGATGTAAGCTTCCTAATGTTGTGTATAAAATGCCAGAACAGTTCAACCCCCCCCCCCCCCCAAATGACCCCATTTTGGAAAGTAGACACCCCAAGCTATATACTGAGAGGCATGTCGAGTCCATGGAATATTTTATATGTTGACACAAGTTGCGGAAAAAAGACAATTTTTTTTTTTTTTTTTTTTTTTTTGCACAAAGTTGTCACTAAATGATATATTGCTCAAACATGCCATGGGCATATGTGGAATTACACCCCAAAATACATTCTGTTGCTTCTCCTGAGTACGGGGATGCCACATGTGTGAGACTTTTTGGGAGCCTAGCCGCGTACGGGACCCCAAAAACCAATCACCGCCTTCAGGCTTTCTAAGGGTGTAAATTTTTGATTTCACTTCTCACTGCCTATCACAGTTTCGGAGGCCATGGAATGCCCAGATGGCACAAAACCCCCCCAAATGACCCCATTTTGGAAAGTAGACACCCCAAGCTATTTGCTGAGAGGTATTGTGAGTATTTTGCAGATCTCGCTTTTTGTCACAAAGTTTTGAAAATTGAAAAAAAAAAAAGAAAAAAAAATTCTTTCTTCATTTTCAAAAACAAATGAGAGCTGTAAAATACTCGCCATGCCTCTCAGCAAATAGCTTGGGGTGTCTACTTTCCAAAATAGGATCATTTGGGGGGGTTTTGTGCTATTTTGGCATTTTATGGCCTTCGAAACTGTGATAGGTAGTGAGGAGTGAAATCAAAAATTTGTGCCTAGAAATCCTGAAGGCGGTGATTGGTTTTCGGGGTCCCGTACGCGGCTAGGCTCCTAAAAAGTCCCACACATGTGGTATCCCCGTACTCAGGAGAAGCAGTAAAATGTATTTTGGGGTGCAATTCCACATATAACCATGGCATGTGTGAGCAATATATCATTTAGTGACAACTTTTTGTATTTTTTTTTTTGTCATTATTCAATCACTTGGGACAAAAAAAAAAATATTCAATGGGCTCAACAGGCCTCGCAGCAATTTCCTTGGGGTGTCTACTTTCTAAAATGGAGTCATTTGGGGGGGTTTTGTGCTATTTTGGCATTTTATGGCCTTCAAAACTGTGATAGGTAGTGAGGAGTGAAATCAAAAATTTGCGCCCTTAGAAATCCTGAAGGCGGTGCTTGGTTTCCGGGGTCCTGTACGTGGCTAGGCTCCTAAAAAGTCCCACACATGTGGTATCCCCGTACTCAGGAGAAGCAGCAGAATGTATTTTGGGGTGCAATTCCACATATTACCATGGCATGTGTGAGCAATATATCATTTAGTGACAACTTTTTGTAATTTTTTTTTTTTTTTTTTTAGTCATTATTCAATCACTTGGGACAAAAAAAAAAATATTCAATGGGCTCAACATGCCTCTCAGCAATTTCCTTGGGGTGTCTACTTTCCGAAATGGGGTCATTTGGGGGGGTTTTGTACTGCCCTGCCATTTTAGCACCTCAAGAAATTAGATAGGCAGTCATAAATTTAAAGCTGTGTAAATTCCAGAAAATGTACCCTAGTTTGTAAACGCTATAACTTTTGCGCAAACCGATAAATATACACTTATTGATGTTTTTTTTACTAAAGACATGTGGCTGAATACATTTTGGCCTAAATGTATGACTAAAATTGAGTTTATTCGATTTTTCTTATAACAAAAAGTAGAAAATATCATTTTTTTTCAAAATTTTCGGTCTTTTTCCGTTTATATCGCAAAAAATAAAAATCGCAGAGGCAATCAAATACCATTAAAAGAAAGCTCTATTTGTGGGAAGAAAAGGATGCAAATTTTGTTTGGGTACAACATTGCATGTCCGCACAATTTACAGTTAAAGCAGCGCAGTGCAAAATTCTGAATTCACCTCTGGTCCTTTAGCAACAAAATGGTCCGGGGCTTAAGTGGTTAACTAAAACACACTGAACCAAACACTGCCACTAACACTGAGACTACCTGACATGCTGACACTAATTGACATTTAGGCCCCTTTCACACGGGCTTTCCGATCAGGTCCGCCTGTCAGTTTTTCAGGCGGACCTGTTCTGATGCTCCATTCACCTCTATGGAGCGGCGGATGTCAGCAGTGACATGTCCGCTGCCATCAACTGATTTCCGATCCGGTCCCTGAAATCCAGACGGATGGAATTCCTTTTTTCCATCCATCTGGATGATAGGATCGGATGAAAACGGACAGGCAGTCAGTTTTTATCCGATCTCCCATAAACGAGAGCGGGGCTCTGACGGGTCCGTCTTTACACAGTGAGCAAAGACTAATGCGGCGTAAACACGATCGTTTTTCATGCCATTAAAAATGCCATTTTTAAAAATGGCCATTAAAACCGATCGTGTGTATGCTTCAGAGCATTTTTAACGGCGTGAAAAACGGCCATTAAAAATTTCGAACATGCTCTATTTTTTCACGTCGTTTTTCATGTTGTTTTTTTTAACGACGTGAAAAACGATAGTGTGTATGCTTTTACGAGGGGAAAAAAAACACGCATGCTCAGAATCAAGTATGAGACGGGAGCGCTCGTTCTGGTAAAACTAGCGTTTGTAATGGAGATAGCACATTCGTCACGCTGTAACGGACTGAAAAGCACGAGGCTGAAAAGCGCGAATCGCCGCTCAACAAAGTTTACCAACATGAAGGGTGGCGCCATTCGAACGGAACTTCCCCTTTATAGTGCCGTCGTACGTGTTGTACGTCACTGCGCTTTGCTCGAGCGTTTTTTTTAATGATCGTGTGGATGCAAGACAGGCTTGAGAGGAAACATGAAAAAAAAGACGAGAAAAACGTTGGTTAAAAAAATGGCATGAAAAACGATCGTGTGTACGCCGCATAACACTTGCTAGACTAGATCAAGACCTGATTGGGTTAATATTTATTTTCAACACACACTTTATTTTATTTTTTATGCGAAAGATTACTGTGATAGCCTCTGATTTCCTATCGCAGCGATCATGTGATTGAAATTCAGTTTCCCCAGGTCCCGATCCTTGGTAGGAGAGTAAGCCACTGACAGCCTGGTCTCAGTGCTAGGAGCGCATGATCGAACACGCTTCTACTGCAAACAGAGGAACGCAAATATGCGCTCAGGATTAAAGCACACTTCCTTGACCTGCATATATGTGTTTTGCAGTCCTGAAGGGGTTATTTTCTACAAAAGAGTGCAGGTTTTTTGTTAACCACAGTGTCCTGTGCTGCAGAGTAATGAAGATGGTTTGGATGATTTTTATCCTGACACATTGGCCCTGATCTTTGCCTGAGGTAAGTTGCTCCCCACGCCCCTCCCTCCAACAAACCAGAGCAGGCTACCTAGAAAATCTGGTCTCAAAGCACTAAATCTCATAATTTGACATAACTTTAATATTCCACCACCCACACTTGAATATACAAACAACATCTGGCCATTTGCACATTTCCGTTATGAGTGCAAAGTTGGCATTTATTGGTCTGCGCTTACATGTTGGTGCCATGCATATAACTGTGGGTGAGCATATGACCTTTACCATGTCTATAATCAGTAGTGATTTGTACACTCACGTTTGTTTGCAAAAATTTTCTTTTCTGTGCAAACGGATAATCATAATAATAGTTCAAAGCCTTAAGATGGCTAAAAACAGCCCAATAATAGTACACAATACTCCACATTTTGACCGTTGCCTGTAATAAGCAAACTATTTCTGATCCCCTAGTGTGTAACTGCATATTAAGATGTTCAAACTTGTTAAAAATCTCCTTGAGAGTGGGCCTGATTCTTCAGTCTTTTGTATGGTAAAGTTGCAGTTGCTGCCAAATAGTAGTAGAAATGGTTTGGATCTCTACGATCAGATAACTTTTTACAGTGCTGACTTTTTTCTCCAACCCACTGTTCTTGGAAAATATCAGCCAGTATGCGGTCTTGCTTATAACCAGGCGCACTGCAGATTCCAAAAGATGTGCAACTAGGACTTTTTCAGTGAAGAATCAGGACATTGTATATTCATAAAGAAGACAAAGACTGTTTTAATGATTTCCCAATTCTTAACATTTCTACCAGCAGTGTTGAGAAAAGGGCAAAATCATTTAAAACATGTATCATACAGTGTAAATAATGTTGTCAAAAAAATATGTTTACTGTTGTTAAAACCCATAAGATCATGCCTTTCCTACAGCGCTCTAAAATTATTCTGTTTTTTTCCCTGAAAAGCTTCCCTTGTGTCAGTCACAACAATAGCATCTTCACAGAGTTCATTCCTTCCCAGACATTCAACTCCTAATGGAAATGTTGGCATTTGATAAGATCCACATCTCTTAAGGAAACGTGAGATCCCATGCTATGTTCTAGCAAAGTGTCAGCAGAGAAAAAGACTCATGCTTTTAATCATTGTTCCTGTTAAATAAGATCTCCACTCACTTTTTTGTTCTTTGATATTTGTTCATGTTTTGAGGAATGCAGGTACCTCAAAAGAGCACCCATTATGTTGGCTCAGGTAGACAGTGCCACTCTATAATAAGGAGTTCTGAACTTATAATAAGGCGCTAATAAATTTGCTCACAACAGCATATCGGTAGTACGCAAAATGTTGCTCTGCTGTTGGCAAAAGTTACTTTTATGCAAAGCCTATCTTTATCATAATCCTAAATCCAATTAAAGAGTACCTAGCCATAAGTATTATACACTGTCTCCACTATGTATGGCCCATCATCTACTATGTTTGCATAGCTAGAAGGGTATCATGGAAATATTATATATTTATGGCTGCTGAGCACAATCTTAAAGCGGAGTTCCACCCAAAAGTGGAACTTCCGCTTAAACCACTCCTCTCCCCTTACATGCAACATTTGGCATGTAATTTTTTTTGGGGGGGGAGTGGGGGCTTCAGTAGGAGTGGGACTTCCTGTCCCACCTCCTCCTTCCGCCCAGGGACCGCTTAGGCGACTCGTCATATCGCCTTTTTGGCAGCCCCTCCCTGTAGGCGATCATCTGGGACACGTGACAGGTCCCAGGCGATCGCCTGTCCACTCAGATTGAGCAGCGCCGCTCGCGCATAGCAGTGAGTGCCCGGCCGTGAAGCCGAAAGCTGTCACAGCCGGGTGCCCACAGTTAGAATGGAGGTGCCAGCAGAGAGGAGCGAAGCTCCGTTCGGCTGCGTCGCTGGACAGTGGAACAGGTAAGTGTCTGTTTATTAAAAGCCAGCAGCTACACTTTTTGTAGCTGCTGACTTTCAATAAATATAAAAAGGGCTGGAACTCCCCTTTTAATTTCAGGAGCTTTTTTTGGAATGTATCAACATATCATTTAAACCAGCCTTTTTCAGCAAGAGTATTGTTGCACCCTAGCGTGTCTTCTGGTTTCATCAGGGTTGGCTTGGCAAAATACCTAAAAAAAAATTGGCAACAAACCAGTAAAAGCCTGCCTTTTTACTGTAAAGCATTACAACCTTGGGCATTGTGCGGGCCAGCTGCTGGATTTTTAACAACCAATGCCATCATAGGTTATTAAGGAGGGTGTTAGGTCTCAAGGCTGTCTTTGTCAGCGCTGGGATCACAGTAGCTGAATGAGGGAGAGAAACTGATGAAGAAGAGTTACACTGCAATGCTAGTTAGTGCCAGTGTGCAGAGGTATATTGCTTAGTGAAAGTAACCTCTACATGTGCAGAGACAGCTACATTGTGTAAAACTATTTTGTTTACATTTTAGAATGGTGTGGCTCCAGATGCATAATTTAAAAGGTGCCTTGACTACAAAAAGGATGAGACACTTTTTTAGGCTCTGTTCACACTGGTGCGATTTCAAATGTGACTGAGAATCACATGACAATGAAAATCACCTTGCTTTCAACGGTGCCTGTTCACGGCAATGCAACTCTGCATGGTGAGATTGTGGGAAAAAGTTTCTGTATTACTTTGGCGTGATTCCAGCATGATTTTGGGCCCATTGAATATACAAACCACGTCCAAGTTCCATCACATAATCGCACTGTGAAACACAGCATTTGCAACATTAAATCCCTTTCTATGACCTTTGTGTTAACACTGCCTTTTTAACTTTAATTTTATCCAAATAGCAGGTCATGACACTGTTTCCTTACTGAGCTAAATTACTAATAAGTTACTTATATTTGCCCTCCCCCTGCCTATATGAAGCAAGAGTGTACAAATTGCTACATTTAATGACACATTAATTGTACCCATAATTATCCTTGTCAGTGCATTAGAAAGTCATCTTCCTAAAATATGAAAGCTGTGATATACCTTGTTGAGGTTCAGCTGAATGTTATCGCAGTGTGCCCTGCGAGGCTCATTGCTGGCAATTTATAACCTACCGTAATTAAAATGTATTAGTGTGATGATGTAATTTTATTGCTACAGTCGAAAGTGATAAATTGAGTCTCTAAATTCTACTAGATGCATTACAGCACCCTGGTTTTATGCGATCTTGCTCACCTTCACTGTCTGAGCCTGAAAATAGTCTCAGAGCCTCTGGGAATGGGATCATTTTACAAATCTCTCAGTGCATCAAGATAAAAGCATATTGCTGCTCGTACTCGAACATTCCTTGGGGAAGGGATTTTAACTCTATAATAAAATGCTCTTTTTTTTTTCTTCTTAGATGACTGCAACTAATAACATAACCACATGATCACAACCTGTATTGTTTTCCTTTAAAGCCCAACTCTTGGCCCAAGCATTCTTCAAAATTTAGAGCAGTAATTATGCCTTACACTGGCCATACACGGGTCAGTTCTTTTCGTTCAACCAGAAGGTTGACCCGATTTCCCCATCTCACCCCCCCTCTCCCATCATAAGAATACAGAGATCAGCACTGCAGCCTATTGCATGTCCCACTGTTTGAGCAGAATAATACCAACAGGGTTGTTGAACAGAGATCAATCAGTAGAACAACTTCCCTTCAACCATAGTGGCCACACATGGAGCAAAATTCGGACGGTCCCTGCTGAACCGGCCAAATTTTGATTTATGAGTGACCAACTTTAGTCTCAGCTGAAAACCTCTTTAGTCTTCAGCAAGTTAAAATCTAGTTTGGTTGCAGGCTGTACTTCGAGGCCACTACAGATGTAAGCACTAAACTTTTCATAAGCCCCCAGCTCACTCTGCAGTCATGTTTCTGACCCTTTCTTCTCCCTACTATTCACAAAGCAAAAGTAAACCACCTCAGGCTTGGTTTAGCAATTGTCTGTTTTGGACAGGGTGACAGAGACATGACTGCAGCATTGGTGTCTATGACAATGATGGTCAATTTTAAAGATATACAGGGCCTCAAGTGCAGCTCTTGACATCACTAATGGGCTGCACATAAAATGTTGTGAATTTTCTGTGTTAGAGACAACTGACAAAACAGGACAAAGTCCTAACTATGGTCTGTTTTTTTTTTTTGTTTCTGTCTGCCGCTTCTAGCTGGAATACATAGATGCAAATCATTATACGCCCAGAAAGTGAGGGCTGTGGGACGCCGATAGGACAGTCAGAGCACACACCTAGTCAAAGTTGAGGCACACATTCCAAGTAAAAGCAGGTGCAAAGCACATGGTAGAATTTTTTTTTCTTTAGTTTTACTTTAAAGTGATTCATGAAATTTGACCTAGGCACATATCTTTAGTGTTTACTTATCTCTCTCCAAAGCACTAAATCCCGTGTCTTTTTGCTGCTCCGTTCCTCTGTTATCAGCATGATAACTTCAGACAAGTTCTCTGACACAGAAGATAAAAGCAGCTGGAAATTTGTGCCAGGGAGGGAACTTGGATAAGCAAAAAGCTGGTTCATTCACAGAACAGCTCTGCGAGTATCTTTGTTCCTCTACCTTGGTTGGTGCAGAGTGTTCAGCAACATACAAGAGAGGAGACTGTTGGCATTAAGAAGAACATGCAAAGAAATACAGGGAGATGACCTCCACATTATTTTTTGAGGTCGTAAAATGCCAGGACAGTACAAATACCCCCAAATTGACCCCTTATTGGAAAATAGACAGTCTGAGGTATTTAGTCAGACTCATGTTGAATTTTTGTAGTTGTAGTTTTTTTGTCACAATTTTTTGGGAAAATGTAGAAAAAAAAATCACTCTTTTTTTCTTTTTTACACACTGTCATCAGAGCAGTACAGTGTCATAATATGAATGGTAGGTTGGTTATCAGCGATACTGACTGGTGACACTATGTAAAAATAAAAAGACCATTTTAATTTTTTTTTTTATATTTTTATTTTTTTTGTTACTAAATGTGACCACAGCAGTGCAGTGTTACCATGGTGAACACTGCACTACTCTAGGGAGGTGAGCATGATTTATTTATTTATTTTAAAGCTGAGATTGTTCATACCAGTAATAACCACTGCTATGAGCAATCCTTTTCATGAATGACATCCATTCATATTCATTGTACTAGTGGGACAGCTATAACTGCACACAGCTATCACATGGTACAGTGCTCTGTGATTTGCTCTGTCTGTACCATGTATACACCGTAACCATTACGGAGATCAACAAAAAATTCACAATAAATGGCTATGAATAAAAGCCATTCATTGTGTACCGCTATCATGTGATCACTATGATTGGTCACAGGGATCACATGTTACTGGGGCTGACCTGATACACCGATCTGTCATCAGCTGTGTTCAGTGACTACAGCAGGTGGCAGATCGAGCCACAGCGTGGCTGCCCATATGTGCAGGAGGTGTGTGACTGGGAGGACATTATATGATATCCTCCCGGAACCAAGAAGCAGTTAAAGTGAGCACAACTTGTCCTTCTCCATTACCATCCTCTCTGCAATGTGAACAGCCACTATTCCTTTAGCAAATTTCATACTAATACAGCCATATCTGATGAACTGTGTTCTAACATGGTCGTATTACTAGAGTGTATCTGTTGCAGTCCAAATGGCCATTATGTCTTCTTATCAGTGTGCGAGTAAACATCCTCCATTTTTGTGATGCCTATTTTGGCACCATAGCATACAGCTATGGGACTTTGGCACAGTCATAATGGTATATTGTCAGCCCCCATGTAAGGAATGGAACTAATGACCCCCTTTAAATAAAGCACACCAAAAAGGTGGCTCAAGGAATGGGAATACTTTGCTAATCTTTAAAAACTTGAATAAAGGATAGAACCTCCACAAGGTTATTATTGCTGTATGCCTTTTCTTTGTTGATTTTTATCCTCGCTTTGTGTCTTGTCTCAGGCACATACTTTATTCCAGTGTTTCTCAACTCCAGTCCTCAAGGCGCCCCAACAGGTCATGTTTTCAGGCTTTTCATTATTTTGCACAGGTGATTTGATCAGTTTCACTGCCTAAGTAATTACCGTTTCAACTAAGGGAAATCCTGAAAACATGACCTGTTGGTGCACCTTGAGGACTGGAGTTGAGAAACACTGCTTTATTCAACCGTGCTCAGGCCTAGAAAAATCCAAATAAAGGGTCTACACAACGCTGTGCATTACAGTGCATTAAACAGCCCATTCCCAATAAATAAGCTGAATTGCATTTTATCACAATGAAATGTGGGAGGATTCACTTTAATGATCCAGTCATCTGCAGATGAAATAAGTAAACAGGGATTTTATTTTCACATGATTGGATAATTGAAGTGAATGTTTACGCATTGCGCGAACTTTCTCAAAACCTGATGTGTCTGATGTACAATGCATAACTATATTACAGTACTATTATAGTACAGCATTTTGGATAATGTTGGAGCTATGCGTGCCGAGTCATTTTCACTAAGAAATAACTACACTAGCAATGAAATGGTACATTCTAATTTTATTTTCCAAAGCATGGTGAAAACATGTTTTCAGTTTTGGGTTTTATTTCGTCACTATCTGTGTACAGATGGGCTTTTTTCACCATTACGTCTTTTCCCACCTACGCATTCTCTCCTAATTCTGATTCATGGGTAGTTAACATGTACAAGAGTTTTAGTTTGAATTGGAATCTTGCTTAGTGTTTGTTATTTTTCCATCCTTGCAAATGAAGGTTGCATTTAAAAAAAAAAATGCAATTTATGCTGGGTGCTACTTTTAAATGTTAACTTGTTTTTTCATTGTATGTGCTGTTACCTATTCCATTTTCTCATAGTAAGTGTAACTTATTGATTTTTCTGCAAGAAGGGAATGCTGAAGACATGTTTCACATACCGTGTATTGTAAATACTCTTTAGTGGCCTTGCTAGAGTGGAGTTAGTTTATTATTGTTTGGCTACTTGAGTTTAGTAGAAGAATGCAAAAAGAGACTTTTTCTTGTGCTGCACATTATGTAGCTATACAGTTCCTTGTTATAGGCTTACAAAACCATCATATAGATTGATCCATAGAAATCAATAAATGTAAAGTTCCTGGATTATTAAGATGTATTTACCTCTTGTAGCCTTGTCATCTACTTTTGCTACTACTTAATTTCCTTTTTTATAATCTGTACCAGGCTCAAAACTCCCATCAGATTTCAGAAATGGCATTTAGGTGTTTTTAAGCCCAAGAACAGAAATATGATGTAGAAACCAAATTATTTATTTTTTCTCTTTTAGACGGTTGTTTCCTTAAGTCCCCATTCACCCCTCAGCATTTTTCTGCTTCTTTCACTACTGACTATGCACATTTGTACGCTCAGTCGCCCTATGCTAGAGAAAATGCATGAGCCTTTTTCAAGCATAGTAAGGTATTTTTGGCTCCATAGACTTTATTAGGAACGCCTGAAGAATTCCTCTCCTCCTATAGAACTGTGTGACCCATGATGACGTAAGACGTTGCTGACCAAACGCGTCGGTTCGGGTAGTACGTGCCACGTCACTTCCGCCATCCTTTGGAATGCGATTGGTGTCCCTGCTTGTTTTAATGAGCTTATTTTGATCGGCAACACTAAGTGCATTTTTTTTTTTTAGCTACGATACAATAAATTTTACAAACTGCACCATAAGGAGCCTTTTCTTTTTCTTCTTGACATATGCGATATCCCATACCTTTTGCCCGGTGGGTGTGCAACTTCATGGGCTGATTTCCTTTCCCTGGAGAATACATCTCTGCTTGACATGCTGTTTATGACTACCTGTAATGGGTGTCATGTATGTTTGATGTGTAGGATGTTTGCCTAGGGGCTGGTGGAAGAAGGCACTAATGATTTCACATTTATCTATGGACTTTTAAAGACGATATCACTTTCACTTGATTGGAGACAACTGGTGGCGGAGTATGGACATTGCACATATATTTAATTCATTCAATTGTTTGTTGAATGTATGGTTTATATTAGATGTTTTTAGCTGAAAGCATGGTATTTTTCCTCTTGGAGAAGAATTTCCTAATGATTTTTAACCAGATTTAACCTGATTTTTACCAGCTTACTACCACTTTGGCTCATTAGCAGTTTCATGTTGTGAGTGAGTTAGCCTTAGTGTGCTGTCCTCTGGGTGAGCCCTCTGAGGATATGCCCACCATGACTGGCAAAGCCTGGACCCTGGCTGGGGCCAGCGACGTGGACAAGGTAAGATATGGTTTCCCTGTACCCATATACATACCAGTTCCCAGATCTCTGGTTAGATAGATCCATCTAGCGGTCTGATAGCAAACGTCTTTTCCACCTAAATTTGCAAAAAAAAATCTTTCCAAATCCGACAATGTGGTTGTCTGGATTTGTTTCCACATTTTGTCTCTCATAGTTGAGGTATACCTATGATGACAATTACAGGCCTCTCTCATCTTTATAAGTGGGAGAACTTGCACAATTGGTGGCTGACTAAATACTTATTTGCCCCACTGTATGTGACATGAAAATTTTTATATTAATATATATAATTTTTTTAAAAGCAAGTCAGTGTCACGTATACACCTTCTAAGTTCTCTGGGGTTTATAGACGTAGCTTAGAAATCAAAAATAATTTATTTTAAATTACTGCAGTTTGCAACAGGCTGTGTAAACTTGTTTCTTCAGTTATTTTAGTGAATGAACATTTTTTAATATTAGAGTATTTAACAATCTACATCTGTGAGTAACAGTATGGGCAATGGGACTATTTTTTTTTAAGAATTCAGAGGTTTTACTAGTACGTCACCAATCAGACTCAAAGGTATTCAAATATAGATTTTACGGTAAAACTCTTCCTGGTTGCTATGGAGTAACTCATAACATAAAATGTATGTACAAATTCAAACTGTACGAAGTTTGTAAGAATTACATATGTGCTACTCTGATTAATCAAAAGCGTTTTCCTTTCTTCCTGCCTTGATGTCCTCTGTTCATATACACCAGCACTTCCTTTGTCCCTGTCTGCTAAGTCAACACAGTTATTACCCATATATTGTCACAGTGGAGCATATGAAGTTGCGAAACTAGCTTTCATAATAGTTGGAAAGCAATGCAATCAGTAACTTGTTTTATATTTTATACAAAATCAGATCACATTCAAGTGGAGTAATACATTGCTGGAAAGAATGCTCTGTTTGGCATCACCCACCCTTGTTCCAGGACATCACCCAATGAAAGAAAGCTGCATAACAAATTCTTTTATTCCAAAAAGTTATTTATATAAGAATGTGATTGTTTATTTGCTTTTCTCATAATGCTTTGCTGATTTGTACCGAAATCCTATGTTATTTGGAAAACATTCTTTAAACTATCATCAGTTACGTATACCAGGCAACATATATTTCAGAGTCTTGCAGTGGAGCACAATGGATTACACATCAGATCACACTGGATTCAATAACTGGGGGTTTATTTCATAGAATGTTTCACAAAAGGAACATTCCATATATATTCATAACTTCCAAGAATTGTAAACTTTTCATACCCATTTTACAAACAGCTTAATACATAAAGCCCAGACGCCTTAAAGTGTCACTTCACTGTTGAGAAAAAATAATCCCCTCTGGGTGATTAATGTACATTGCAAGGTTTTTAACAAACTTTGTTCCTACATGTTTCTGCTTTGAAGAAAAAACTGTTAGTATTCAAACAGCATAAAAGAAAAATTCTGAATGGAAGTAACCTTTTCTCTAAAGATCGGCTAATGCATTTGTAGTTGGAGGTCGGACGATATTTGGCCTTCTTTAAGAAATCGGCATCGGCTGATTATTATGAAAATTAGGCCGATTGTGAGTGCGGGCATCGGAGGCAGGGGCGGGCGGAAATTTCCCCCCCAGGCCGCCTAACTTCTATTCCAAACTGCCACTATCACGGCTGCTGTCTGCTGATGGTTTTTTATTTTCTTCTGGTGGAGAAAGTCCGCCGCGGCGGCCGCCTATTGGCGGTTACCGGCCACGCTGCATTCTGGGAGTTGTAGCCCAGAGGCAGAGGCTGGGCACGCAGCACGTCAGGGGACGAATGAAGCTCTGTCTGTGGCCAGGAGAGAGGCCGGAATGGAGACTGGAGCGCTCCACTGGTGGGCACTGATGAGGTGGCAGTGAAGGACATTGTTAGGCTGAACTGGTGGGCACTGATAGGCTGCAGTGGCACTGATGGGCTGCACTGGTGGGCACTGATGAGGCGGCACTGGAGGGCACTGATGAGGCTGCACTGGAGGGCACTGATGAGGCTGCACTGGAGGGCACTGATGAGGCTGCACTGGAGGGCACTGATGAGGCTGCACTGGAGGGCACTGATGAGGCTGCACTGGAGGGCACTGATGAGGCTGCACTGGAGGGCACTGATGAGGCTGCACTGGAGGGCACTGATGAGCCTGCACTGGAGGGCACTGATGAGCCTGCACTGGAGGGCACTGATGGGGCTGCACTGGAGGGCACTGATGGGCTGCACTGATGGGCTGCACTGACAGGCAGAATCGGTGGGCACTCATGAGGTGGCATTGATGGGCAATGATAGGCTGCACTGATGAGGTGGCACTGACAGGCTGAACTGGTGGGCACTGATGAGGTGTCACTGACGTGCTGCACTGGTGGGCACTGACATGCTGAACTGGTGGACACTGACAGGCTGAACTGGTGGGCACTGATGAGGTGGCACTGATGGGTACTGACAGGCTGAACTGGTGGGCACTGACAGGCTGAACTGGTGGGCACTGATCAGGTGGCACTGATGTGCTGCACTGGTGGGCACTGACAGGCTGAACAGGTGGGTACTGATGGACATTAATAGGCTGCACTGATGGGCTGCACTGATGAGGTGGCACTGATGTACATTGATAGGCTGCACCGGTGGGCAATGATGAGGTGGTACTTGTGGGCACTGATGGCTGCTCTGGTGGGCACTGGTGGCTGCGCTGGTGGGCACTGATGGCTGCGCTGGTGGGCACTGATGGCTGCGCTGGTGGGCGCTGATGGCTGCGCTGGTGGGCACTGATGGCTGCGCTGGTGGGCGCTGATGGCTGCGCTGGTGAGCGCTGATGGCTGCGATGATGGGCTGCGCTGGTGGGCACTGATGGGCTGCGCTGGTGGACACTGATGGGCTGCGCTGGTGGACACTGATGGGCTGCGCTGGTGGGCACTGATGGGCTGCGCTGGTGGGCACTGATGGGCTGCGCTGGTGGGCACTGATGGGCTGCGCTGGTGGGCACAGATAGGGCTGCACTAGTGGGCACAGATAGGGCTCCACTGTTGGGCACAGATAGGGCTCCACTGGTGGGCACAGATAGGGCTGCACTGGTGGGCACAGATGGGCTGCACCGGTGGACATTGATGGGCTGCACTGATATGGTGGCACTCATGGGTTGCACTGGTTGGCACTCATGGGTTGCACTGGTTGGCACTCATGGGTTGCACTGGTTGGCACTCATGGGCTGCACTGGTGGGCACTCATGGGCTGCACTGGTGAGCACTCATGGACATTGATAGGCTGCACTGATGGGCACTAATGGACATTGATAGGCGGCACTGATGGGCTGCACTGGTTCACACTGATGATGTGGCACTGATGAGGCTGCACTGATGAGGCTGCACTGGTGGGCACTAATGAGGCTGCACTGGTGGACACTGATGAGGTGGCACTGATGTACATTGATAGGCTGCACTAGTGGGCACTGATGAGGTGGGCACTGATGGGCTGCACTGATGTGGTCGCACTCATGGGCTGCACTGGTGGGCACTCATGGGCTTGCCTTTTTTTACTGATTGACACTGATGATGTGGCACTGATGGGCTGCACTGATAGGCTGCACTGGTGGACACTGATGAGGTGGCACTGATGGACATTGATTGGCAGCACTGATGGGCACTAATGGACATTGATTGGCGGCACTGATGGGCTGCTCTGGTTGACAGTGATGAGGTGGCACTTACAGGCTGCACTGGTGGACCTTGATGGGTGGCACTGATGGGCTGCACTGGTGGGCACTGATGGGCTGCACTGGTGGGCACTGATGGGCTGCACTGGTGGGCACTGATGGGCTGCACTGGTGGGCACTGATGGACATTGATAGGCTGCACTGGTGGGCTCTGATGAGGTGGCACTGATGGGCTGCACTGGTGGGCACTGATGAGGTGGCACTGGTGGGCACTGATGAGATGGCACTGGTGGGCTCTGATGAGGTGGCACTGATGGGCTGCACTGGTGGGCACTGATAAGGTGGCACTGGTGGCACTGATGTACATTGATAGGCTGCCCTGGTGGGCACCGGTGGGCACCGATGGGCTGCACTGGTGGGCATTGATGGGCTGCACTGGTGGGCACTGATGAGGTGGCACTTATGGGCTGCACTGGTGGACACTGATGGGCTGCACTAATGTGGGGGCACTCATGGGCGGCACTGGTGGGCACTCATGGGCGGCACTGGTGGGCACTCATGGGCGGCACTGGTGGGCACTCATGGGCGGCACTGGTTGTCACTAATGGACGCGGATGATGTGGCACTGATGGGCACTAATGGGCATTGATAGGCGGCACTGATGAACTGCACTGGTTGACACTGATGATGTGGCACTGATGGGCTGCACTGGTGGGCACTGATGAGGCTGCACTGGTGGACACTGATGAGGTGGCACTGATGTACATTGATAGGCTGCACTGGTGGGCACTGATGAGGTGGCACTGGTGGGCACAGATGAGCTTCACTGATGGGCTGCACTGATGGACATTGATGGGCTGCACTGGTGGGCACTGATGAGGTGGCACTTTTGGGCTGCACTGGTGGGCACAGATTGGCTGCACTGGTGGACATTGATGGGCTGCACTGATGTGGTGACACTGATAGGCTGCACTGGTGGGCACTCTTGGGCTGCACTGGTGGGCACTCTTGGGCTGCACTGGTGGGCACTCTTGGGCTGCACTGGTGGGCACTCTTGGGCTGCACTGGTGGGCACTCTTGGGCTGCACTGGTGGGCACTCTTGGGCTGCACTGGTGGGCACTCTTGGGCTGCACTGGTGGGCACTCTTGGGCTGCACTGGTGGGCACTCTTGGGCTGCACTGGTGGGCACTCTTGGGCTGCACTGGTGGGCACTCTTGGGCTGCACTGGTGGGCACTCTTGGGCTGCACTGGTTGTCACCGATTGACACTGATTATGTGGCACTGATGGGCTGCACTGGTGGGCACTCTTGGGCTGCACTGGTTGTCACCGATTGACACGATTATGTGGCACTGATGGGCTGCACTGATGGACACTGCCAGGCTGCACTGATGGATATTGATAGGCGGCACTGGTGTGGGCACTGATGAGGTGGCACTGATGGACACGGATGGGCTACACTGGTGAGCACTGATGAGGCGACACGGATGGGCTAAACTGGTGAGCACTGATGAGGTGGCACTGATGGACATTTATAGGCTTCACTGGTGGGCACTGATCACGTGGCACTGATGGGCTGCACTGGTGGGCACTGATGGGCTGCACTGGTGGGCACTGATGGGCTGCACTGGTGGACACTGATGGGCTGCACTGATGAGGTGGTACTGATGAGCTGCACTGGTGGGCACTGATGGACATTGATAGGCTGCACTGGTGGGCACTAATGGGCTGCACCGGTGGGAACTGATGAGGTGGCACTGATGTACATTGATGGGTTGCACTGTTGGGCACTAGGCTGCACTGGTGGGCACTGATGAGCTGAACTGGTGGGTACTGATGGACATTGATAGGCTGCACTGGTGGGCTCTGATGAGGTGGCACTGATGGGCTGCACTGGTGGGCACTGATGTACATTGTTGGGCTGCACTGATGGTTGCACTGATGGACATTGATAGGCTGCACTGGTGGGAACTGATGAGGTGGCACTGATGTACATTGATGGGTTGCACTGGTGGGCACTGATGAGGTGGCACTAGGCTGCACTGGTGGGCAATGATGAGCTGCACTGATGGACATTGATAGGCTGCACTGGTGGGCACTGATAGGATGCACTGATGGGTACTAATGGACATTGATAGGCGGCACTGGTGGGCACTAATGGGCTGCACGGATTGGCACTGATGTGACACTGATAGGCTGCACTGGTGGACACTGATGAGGTGGCACTGATGGACACGGATGGGCTACACTGGTCGGCACTGATGAGGTGGCACTGATTGACATTGATAGGCTTCACTGGTGGGCACTGATCATGTGGCACCGATGGGCTGCACTGGTGGGCACTGATCATGTGGCACTGGTGGGCACCGATGGGCTGCACTGGTGGGCACCGATGGGCTGCACTGGTGGGCACCGATGGGCTGCACTGGTGGGCACCAATGGGCTGCACTGGTGGGTACCGATGGGCTGCACTGGTGGGCACCGATGGGCTGCACTGGTGGGCACTGATCATGTGGCACCGATGGGCTGCACTGGTGGGCACCGATGGGCTGCACTGGTGGGCACCGATGGGCTGCACTGGTGGGCACCGATGGGCTGCACTGGTGGGCACCGATGGGCTGCACTGGTGGGCACCGATGGGCTGCACTGGTGGGAACCGATGTGCTGCACTGGTGGGAACTGATGGGCTGCACTGGTGGGAACTGATGGGCTGCACTGGTGGGCACTGATGGGCTGCACTGGTGGGCACTGATGGTCTGCACTGGTGGGCACTGATGGTCTGCATTGGTGGGCACTGATGGTCTGCACTGGTGGGCACTGATGGTCTGCACTGGTGGGCACTGATGGTCTGCACTGGAGGGCACTGATGGTCTGCACTGGAGGGCACTGATGGTCTGCACTGGAGGGCACTGATGGTCTGCACTGGAGGGCACTGATGGTCTGCACTGGAGGGCACTGATGGTCTGCACTGGAGGGCACTGGTGGTCTGCACTGGAGGGCACTGATGGTCTGCACTGGAGGGCACTGATGGTCTGCACTGGAGGGCACTGATGGTCTGCACTGGTGGGCACTGATGGTCTGCACTGGTGGGCACTGATGGTCTGCACTGGTGGGCACTGATGGTCTGCACTGGTGGGCACTGATGGTCTGCACTGGTGGGCACTGATGGTCTGCACTGGTGGGCACTGATGGTCTGCACTGGTGGGCACTGATGGTCTGCACTGGTGGGCACTGATGGTCTGCACTGGTGGGCAATGATGGGCTGCACTGGTGGGCAATGATGGGCTGCACTGGTGGGCACTGATGGGCTGCACTGGTGGGAACTGATGAGGTGGCACTGATGTACATTGATGGGTTGCACTGTTGGGCACTAGGCTGCACTGGTGGGCACTGATGAGCTGAACTGGTGGGTACTGATGGGCATTGATAGGCTGCACTAGTGGGCTCTGATGAGGTGGCACTGATGGGCTGCACTGGTGGGCACTGATGGGCTGCACTGGTGGGCACTGATGGCTGCACTGGTGGGCACTGATAGGCTGCACTGGTGGGAACTGATGAGGTGGCACTGATGTACATTGATGGGTTGCACTGGTGGGCACTGATGAGGTGGCACTAGGCTGCACTGGTGGGCAATGATGAGCTGCACTGATGGACATTGATAGGCTGCACTGGTGGGCACTGATAGGATGCACTGATGGGTACTAATGGACATTGATAGGCGGCACTGGTGGGCACTAATGGGCTGCACGGATTGGCACTGATGTGACACTGATAGGCTGCACTGGTGGACACTGATGAGGTGGCACTGATGGACACGGATGGGCTACACTGGTCGGCACTGATGAGGTGGCACTGATTGACATTGATAGGCTTCACTGGTGGGCACTGATCATGTGGCACCGATGGGCTGCACTGGTGGGCACTGATCATGTGGCACCGATGGGCTGCACTGGTGGGCACCGATGGGCTGCACTGGTGGGCACCGATGGGCTGCACTGGTGGGCACCGATGGGCTGCACTGGTGGGCACCGATGGGCTGCACTGGTGGGCACTGATGGGCTGCACTGGTGGGCACTGATGGGCTGCACTGGTGGGCACTGATGGGTTGCACTGGTGGGCACCGATGGGCTGCACTGGTGGGCACCGATCATGTGGGCACCGATGGGCTGCACTGGTGGGCACCGATGGGCTGCACTGGTGGGCACCGATGGGCTGCACTGGTGGGCACTGATGGACATTGATAGGCTGCACTGGGCTGCACTGGTGGGAACTGATGGGCTGCACTGGTGGGAACTGATGTGCTGCACTGGTGGAAACTGATGGGCTGCACTGGTGGGAACTGATGGGCTGCACTGGTGGGAACTGATGGTCTGCACTGGTGGGAACTGATGGTCTGCACTGGTGGGCACTGATGGTCTGCACTGGTGGGCACTGATGGTCTGCACTGGTGGGCACTGATGGTCTGCACTGGAGGGCACTGATGGTCTGCACTGGAGGGCACTGATGGTCTGCACTGGAGGGCACTGATGGTCTGCACTGGAGGGCACTGATGGTCTGCACTGGAGGGCACTGATGGTCTGCACTGGAGGGCACTGATGGTCTGCACTGGAGGGCACTGATGGTCTGCACTGGAGGGCACTGATGGTCTGCACTGGAGGGCACTGATGGTCTGCACTGGAGGGCACTGATGGTCTGCACTGGAGGGCACTGATGGTCTGCACTGGAGGGCACTGATGGTCTGCACTGGAGGGCACTGATGGTCTGCACTGGTGGGCACTGATGGTCTGCACTGGTGGGCACTGATGGCTGCACTGATGGGCTGCACTGGTGGCAACTGATGAGGTGGCACTGATGTACATTGATGGGTTGCACTGGTGGGCACTGATGAGGTGGCACTAGGCTGCACTGGTGGGCATTGATAGGCTGCACTGGTGGGAACTGATGAGGTGGCACTTGTGTACACTGCTAGGCTGCACTGGTGGGCACTGATAGGCTGCACTGATGGGTACTAATGGACATTGATAGGCGGCACTGATGTAACACTGATGGGCTGCACTGGTGGGCACTGATGAGGTGGCACTGATGGACACAGATGGGCTACACTGGTGAGCACTGATGAGGTGGCACTGATGGACATTGATAGGCTTCACTGGTGGGCACTGATCATGTGGCACTGATGGGCTGCACTGGTGGGCACTAATGGGCTGCACGGATTGGCACTGATGTGACACTGATAGGCTGCACTGGTGGACACTGATGGGCTGCACTGGTGGGCTGCACTGGTGGGAACTGATGATGTGGCACTAATGTACATTGATGGGTTGCACTGTTGGGCACTAGGCTGCACTGGTGGGCACTGATGAGCTGAACTGGTGGGTACTGATGGACATTGATAGGCTGCACTGGTGGGCACTGGTGGGCTCTGATGAGATGGCACTGATGGGCTGCACTGGTGGGCTCTGATGAGGTGGTACTGATGGGCTGCACTGGTGGGCACTGATGAGGTGGCACTGATGTACATTGATAGGCTGCACTGGTGGGCACTGATGGACATTGATAGGCTGCACTGGTGGGCACTGATGGTCTGCACTGGTGGGCACTGATGGTCTGCACTGGTGGGCACTGATGGTCTGCACTGGTGGGCACTGATGGTCTGCACTGGTGGGAACTGATGGTCTGCACTGGTGGGCACTGATGGTCTGCACTGGTGGTCTGCACTGGTGGGCACTGATGGTCTGCACTGGTGGGCACTGATGGGCTGTACTGGTGGGCACTGATGGACATTGATAGGTTGCACTGGTAAGCACTGATGGGCTGCACTGGTGGGATCTGATGAGGTGGCACTGATGTACATTGATGGGTTGCACTGTTGGGCACTAGGCTGCACTGGTGGGCACTGATGAGCTGAACTGGTGGGTACTGATGGACATTGATGGGCTGCACTGGTTGGCACTGATGGGCTGCACTGGTGGGCTCTGATGGCTGCACTGGTGGTCACTGATGGCTGCACTGGTGGGCACTAATGGCTGCACTGGTGGGCTGCACTGATGGACATTGGTAGGCTGCACTGGTGGGAACTGATGAGGTGGCACTGATGTACATTGATGGGTTACACTGGTGGGCACTGATGAGGTGGCACTAGGCTGCACTGGTGGGCAATGATGAGCTGCACTGATGGACATTGATAGGCTGCACTGGTGGGCACTGATGGGATGCACTGGTGGACACTGATGGGCTTCACTGGTGGACACTGATGGGCTGCACTGGTGGACACTGATGGGCTGCACTGGTGGACACTGATGGGCTGCACTGGTGGACACTGATGGGCTGCACTGGTGGACACTGATGGGCTGCACTGGTGGACACTGATGGGCTGCACTGGTGGACACTGATGGGCTGCACTGGTGGACACTGATGGGCTGCACTGGTGGACACTGATGGGCTGCACTGGTGGACACTGATGGGCTGCACTGGTGGACACTGATGGGCTGCACTGGTGGACACTGATGGGCTGCACTGGTGGACACTGATGGGCTGCACTGGTGGACACTGATGGGCTGCACTGGTGGACACTGATGGGCTGCACTGGTGGACACTGATGGGCTGCACTGGTGGGCACTGATGGGCTGCACTGGTGGGCACTGATGGGCTGCACTGGTGGGCACTGATGAGGTGGCACTGATGTACAGTGATGGGTTGCACTGTTGGGCACTGATGAGCTGAACTGGTGGGTACTGATGGACATTGATAGGCTGCACTGCACTGGTGGGCACTGATAGGCTGCACTGGTGGGCACTGATGAGGTGGCACTGATGTACATTGATAGGCTGCACTGTTGGGTACCGGTGGGCTGCACTGGTGGGCACCGGTGGGCTGCATTGGTGGGCACTGATGGCTGCACTGGTGGGCACTCATGGCTGCACTGATGGACATTGGTAGGCTGCACTGGTGGGTACTGATGAGGTGGTACTGGTGGGCACTGATGGACATTGATAGCTGCACTGGTGGGCACTGATGAGGTGGCACTGATGGGCTGCACTGGTGGGCACTGATGGGCTGCACTAATGGGCACTGATGGACACTGATTATGTGGCACTGATGGGCTGCACTGGTGGGCTGCACTGGTTGGCAGTGGTGGGCTGCACTGGTGGGCACTGATGCTGCACTGGTGGGCACTAATGGACATTGATGGGCTGCGCTGGTGCGCACTGATGGGCTGCACTGTTTGGCACTGATGTGGCACTGATGGACACTGATAGGCTGCACTGGTGAGCACTTATGGACATTGATAGGCTGCACTGGTGGGCACTGATCAGGTGGCACTGATCGGCTGCACTGGTGGGCACTGATGGACATTGATATGCTGCACTGGTGGGCACTGATGGGCTGCACTGGTGGGCAATGATGGACATTGATAGGCTGCACTGGTGGGCACTGATGAGGTGGCACGTATGGGCTGCACTGGTGGACATTGATGAAGTGGCACAGATGGGCTGCACTGGTGGGCACAGATGGGCTGCACTGGTGGGCACTGATGGGCTGCACTGGTGGGCACTGATGGGCTGCACTGGTGGGCACTGATGGGCTGCACTGGTGGGCACTGATGGGCTGCACTGGTGGGCACTGATGGGCTGCACTGGTGGGCACTGATGGGCTGCACTGGTTGGCACTGATGGGCTGCACTAGTTGGCACTGATGGGCTGCACTAGTTGGCACTGATGGTCTGCACTGGTGGGCACTGATGGGCTGCACTGGTGGGCACTAATGGGCTGCACTGGTGGGCACTGATGAGGTGGCACTGATGTACATTGATAGGCTGCACTGTTGGGTACCGGTGGGCTGCATTGGTGGGCACTGATGGCTGCACTGGTGGGCACTCATGGCTGCACTGATGGACATTGGTAGGCTGCACTGGTGGGAACTGATGAGGTGGCACTAGGCTGCACTGGTGGGAACTGATGAGGTGGCACTAGGCTGCACTGGTGGGCAATAGTGAGCTGTACTGGTGGGCACTGATGGGCTGCATTGGTGGGCACTGATGGACATTGATAGGATGCACTGGTGGGCACTGATGGGAACTGATGAGGTGGCACTGATGTACATTGATAGGCTGCACTGGTGGGTACTGATGAGGTGGTACTGGTGGGCACTGATGGACATTGATAGCTGCACTGGTGGGCACTGATGGGCTGCACTGGTGGGCACTGATGGGCTGCACTAATGGGCACTGATGGACACTGATTATGTGGCACTGATGGGCTGCACTGGTGGGCTGCACTGGTTGGCAGTGGTGGGCTGCACTGGTGGGCACTGGTGTGGCACTGGTGGGCACTAATGGACATTGATGGGCTGCGCTGGTGCGCACTGATGGGCTGCACTGATGTGGCACTAATGGACACTGATAGGCTGCACTGGTGAGCACTTATGGACATTGATAGGCTGCACTGGTGGGCACTGATCAGGTGGCACTGATCGGCTGCACTGGTGGGCACTGATGGACATTGATATGCTGCACTGGTGGGCACTGATGGGCTGCACTGGTGGGCAATGATGAGGTGGCACGTATGGGCTGCACTGGTGGGCACTGATGAGGTGGCACGTATGGGCTGCACTGGTGGACATTGATGAAGTGGCACAGATGGGCTGCACTGATGGGCTGCACTGGTGGGCACTGATGGGCTGCACTGGTGGGCACTGATGGGCTGCACTGGTGGGCTGCACTGGTGGGCACTGATGGGCTGCACTGGTGGGCACTGATGGGCTGCACTGGTGGGCACTGATGGGCTGCACTGGTTGGCACTGATGGGCTGCACTGGTTGGCACTGATGGGCTGCACTAGTTGGCACTGATGGGCTGCACTAGTTGGCACTGATGGTCTGCACTGGTGGGCTGCACTGGTGGGCACTAATGGGCTGCACTGGTGGGCACTGATCAGGTGGGTCCTGATGGGCTGCACTGGTGGGCACTGATCAGGTGGGTCCCGATGGGCTGCACGGGTGGACACTGATGGGCTGCACTGGTGGACATTGATGAGCGGCACTGATGGGCTGCACTGATGGACATTGATAGGCTTCACTGGTACGCTGCACTTTTGGGTACTGATGGGCTGCACTGATGAGGTGGCATTGATGTACATTAATAGGCTGCACTGGTGGGCCTTAATGAGGTGGCACTGGGCTGCTCTGGTGGGCACTGATGGAAGGCAATGATGGGCTGCACTGGTGGGCACTGATGGACATTGATAGGCTGCACTGGTGGGCACCGATGAGGTGGCACTTATGGGCTGCACTGGTGGACACTGATGGACATTGATGGGCCGCACTGGTGGGCTGCACTGATGGACACTGACGGGCTGCATTGGTGGGTACTGATGGACACTGATAGGCTGCACTGATGAGGTGACACTGATGGACATTGATAGGCTTCACTGGTACGCTGCACTGTTGGGTACTGATGGGCTGCACTGATGAGGTGGCATTGATGTACATTGATAGGCTGCACTGGTGGGCACTGATGTGGCACTGGGCTCCTCTGGTGGGCACTGATGAGCTGCACTGATGGAAGGCAATGATGGGCTGCACTGGTGGGCACCGATGGACATTGATAGGCTGCACTGGTGGGCAACGATGGGCTGCACTGGTGGGCACTGATGGACATTGATAGGCTGCACTGGTGGGCACTGATGAGGTGGCACTTATGGGCTTCACTGGTGGGCACAGATGGGCTGCACTGGTGGACAATGTTGGGCTGCACTGATGGGCTGCACTGGTTGGCACTGGTGAGGTGGCACTGATGGACATAGGCTGCACTGGTGGGCACTGATGAGGTTGCACCGATGGACATTGATATGCTGCACTAGTGGGCACTGATCAGGTGGCACTGATGGACTGCACTGGTGGACATTGATAGGCTGCACTGGGCACTGATTGGCTGCCCTGGGCATTGATGGGCTGCACTTATGTGATACTGGTGGGCACTGATGGGCTGCACTGGTGGGCACTAATGGGCTGCACTGATGGACATTGATAGGCTGCACTGCTGGACACCAATGAGGTGCCACTTATGGGCTGCACTGGTGGGAACCGATGGGTGACACTGATGGGCTGCACTGATGACGTGGCACTGATGGGCACTGACGGCTGCACTGGTGGGCACTGATGGGCACTGATGGGCTGCACTTGTGAGCACTGATGGACACTGACGGACTGCAATGGTGGGCACTGATGGACATAATAGACTCCGCTGGTGGGTACTGATGAGGTGGCACTGATGTACATTGATAGGCTGCACTGGTAGGCACTGATGTGCTACTGGGCTGCACTGGTGGGCACTGATGGGCTGCACTGGTGGGTACTGATGGGCCTGCGCTGGTGGGCATGGATGGGCCTGCGCTGGTGAGCACTGATGGGCCTGCGCTGGTGGGCACGGATGGGCCTGCGCTGGTGGGCACGGATAGGCCTGCGCTGGTGGGCATGGATAGGCCTGCGCTGGTGGGCACGGATAGGCCTGCGCTGGTGGGCACGGATAGGCCTGCGCTGGTGGGCACGGATAGGCATGCGCTGGTGGGCACGGATAGGCCTGCGCTGGTGGGCACTGATGGGCGTCAATGATGGGCACTGATGGGCACTGATGGGCATCAATGATGGGCTGCACTGGTGGGCACTGATGAGGTGGCACTGGTGGGCACTGATGAGGTGGCACTGATGGACATTGATAGGCTTCACTGATGAGGTGGCACCGATGGGCTGCGCTGGTGGGCACCGATGAGGTGGCACTGATGGGCTGCACTGGTGGGCACTGATGGGCTGCACTGGTGGGCACTGATGGGCTGCACTGGCGGGCACTGGACTGCACTGGTGGGCTGCACTGGTGGGCACTGATGGGCTGCACTGGTGGGCACTGATGGGCTGCACTGGTGAGCACTGATGGGCTGCACTCGTGGGTACTGATGAGGTGGCACTGATTGACATTGATAGGCTTCACTGATGAGGTGGCACCGATGGGCTGCACTGGTGGGCACCGATGGGCTGCGCTGGTGGGCACCGATGGGCTGCGCTGGTGGGCACCGATGGGGCTTCGCTGGTGGGCACCGATGGGGCTGCACTGGTGGACATTGATAGGCTGCACTGGGTGGCACTGATGGGCTGCACTGGTGGACTGCACTGGTGAGGTGGCACTGATGGGCTGCACTCATGGGCACTGATGGGCTGCACTGGGTGGCACTGATGGACTGCACTGGTGGGCGGCACTGGCGGGCTGCACTGATGTGATGGCACTGATGTGATGGCACTGGTGGGCACTGGTGGGCTGCACTGACGGGCTGCACTGGAGGACTGCACTGGAGGACTGCACTGACGGGCTGCACTGACGGGCTGCACTGACGTGATGGTACTGGTGGACATTGGCTGCACTGATGGGCTGCACTGGTGGGCACTGATGGGCTGCACTGGTGGGAACTGATGGGCTGCACTGGTGGGTACTGGCGGGCGGCACTGGCGGGCACTGATGGACATTGGCTGCACTGGTGGGCACTGGTGGGCTGCACTGGTGGGCACTGGTGGGCACTGATGGGCTGCACTGGTGGGCACTGATGGGCTGCACTGGTGGGCACTGATGGGCTGCACTGGTGGGCACTGGTGGACACTGATGGGCTGCACTGGTGGCACTGATGGGCTGCACTGGTGGCACTGATGGGCTGCACTGGTGGCACTGATGGGCTGCACTGGTGGCACTGATGGGCTGCACTGCTGGGCGGCACTGGTGGGCACTGATGGGCTGCACTGGTGGGGGCTGCACTGGTGGCACTGATGGGCTGCACTGGTGGCACTGATGGGCTGCACTGGTGGCACTGATGGGCTGCACTGGTGGGCTGCACTGGTGGCACTGGTGGGCTGCACTGGTGGCACTGGTGGGCTGCACTGGTGGCACTGGTGGGCTGCACTGATGGGCTGCACTGGTGGGCTGCACTGATGGGCTGCACTGGTGGGCACTGATGGGCTGCACTGGTGGGCACTGATGGACATGAATAGGCTGCTCTCCACCCTAAACAATAACCTCCTCCCCGCCTCTCCACCCTAGATTTTATGAGATGAAGGAAAAAAAAAAATCGGCCTAAGTGCAGGGGCCCTGCCAGATTGGATCTAGATTTGTTGGGTACATTAGGTGTGTCCTTTTTATATACAGTAGTTTTAGTAAATCTAAAGGAGATTGTACAGTCATTTTGTATAGTGTATGGCCACCTTCTGTTTTACATTCTGTATTCATTAGGGTTGCACCAATACTGGTATTGATACTAGACATTTGCACTCGTGCAAATGCTCCACTACCTGAAACCGATACGTTCAGGCTCCGTTATTTTAGCTGTCAGTGGGATTGCCTAACAGCTGAAATATAAAAAAAAAAAAATCCGGTAATTATAAGTTAGACCCCTTTCACACTGGAGGTGTTTTTCAGGCGCTTTATTGCTAAACATAGCGCCTGAAAAAAGCTTTGGCTGCAAACCGCTCCTAAAGCGCCCCTGCCCATTGAAATCAATGGGCAGCGCCACCGGCAAAGCGCTGCTGTAGCGGCGCTTTGCGTGCACTTTTAACCCTTTTTTGTCCAAAAAGCGCCGCAAAAACAAGGGTAAAGCGCCGATAAAAATACCGCCGACACCCGGGCGTTGCGAGTGTGAAAGCACTCTTAGGGAGCTTGGCCGCCACTTCCTTAACCGATGATCTCATTCAGCTGTCAGTGGGGTTCCCCAGTTAACAAACCTAAGTGTAAACTAAGTCCTGGCAATTGGAGCTGTCAAAAAATAAATCAGCCGGGCAATGTTTATCAACAACCATGCTCAGCCACTGAAACGGATGGATAAAAATTAAATCCTTTCTTTTTGTTTATACATTTACAGATCAAAAAATTATATTTGATCTGCAGATGAAAGCAATTTAAAGCAACCTGTCAAGTAAAAAAAAAAAAAAGTGTTTTTTCAAATAAAATTTTACTTTAACACCTTATTAACCATGAATTTACTCTAATTGGCCTCAAAGCGGAGGTCCACGTTAAAACATTTTTTAACATTAACACACTCCTTTAAATTTTTTAAAAAACATTTGAAAAAAACATTTTTACTTACCAGAAACGCCTGTTGCTAGGCAGTCGTCCTAATCTGCCACTTCCTTCTCCGCGGAGCTCTTCGTTCTCGTCTCCCTCGCATTGTCTTCTGGGAAATTGGGCTCACTGTCTTCTGGGACCTGTGTGTGTCCCAGAAGACAGCCGGTCATTCACAATGGGCCGCGCGACTGGAAACGGGCAGTGAAGCCGCAAGGCTCCACTGCCTGTTTCCATTAATTCGAATGGCGGCGCCGTCACCCAATCCGATGGATGGATCGGCCTCGGGGGGCCGACATCGCGGGCTCTTTGGACAGCTAAGTGTCCTTATTAAAAGTCAGCAGCTACAGTGTTTGTAGCTGCTGACTTTTAAAAAATATATAATAATGTTCGGCTGGAACCCCGCTTTAAAGGGGTTGTAAAGGTTATTTTTTTATTTTTTAAATGGCTTCCTTTAAGCTAGTGCATGGTTGGTTCACTTACATTTTCCTTCTATTTCCCTTCTAAATGTTTTTTTTCTTTGTCTGAATATCTCACTTCCTGTTCCTCCTCATGAAGCTTGCCCCATCATCCGAGCCGTTCTGGCTAGGGGTTAGTCACCGCGCTCGCCCCCTCCTACATCCCTGCGGGGAGCCTCCCGTGCCTGTGAACGTACAGAGTGTCTCCCTGCAGGGATGTAGTCCCAAGGGAGGGGGCAAGCACGCTGACTAACCCCCAGCCAGAATGGCTCGGATGATGGGGGCAAGCTTCATGAGGAGGAAAAGGAAGTGAGATATTCAGACAAAGAAAAAAAACATTTAGAAGGGAAATAGAAGGAAAAGGTAAGTGAACCAACAACGCACTAGCTTAAAGGAAACTATTTAGAAAATAAAAAACAAACCTTTGCAACCCCTTTAATTATCTCCTTATTCTCCTTCTCCATTTAATTATTTTCCTGTGGATTTTTTTGGTTCACTTCTTGTTTATAAACTATTAATAATGAAAACTTTTTTGTTTTCTAATATTTTCACACCTTTAACCCCTTGGTGCCGGCCTTTTATGGGGTTTGCTATGCCAGGGTGGGGCTTATGGCCACATGACCGGTGTGATTGTCCGTCACAGGGCGGTCACATGATCGGAAAAGTCTTGATCGCAAACGGCGATTGCGATCGGGAACTTTCTTTGAGCCGCCGGTCACTCGGTGCGTGCTCTCGGAACAGCACTTATGCACGCAAATATGCGGCCGCTCGGTGCCAAAGCCTGCATATTTGCGAGCGTTCGGCGCAATGAGGTTAACATATTTCTTTCTCGTACATCACGGGACACAGAGCGACATAGTCATTACTAATGGGTTATATAGATACCTTCAGGTGCTGGCACTGGCAACTTCCAAAACCGGAAGTACCCTCCCCTATATAAGCCCCTCCCATCCGGGAGCACCTCAGTTTTTTGCCAGTGTCTAAGGTGTTGGCCAAGAAGAAACATGTGTTTTTCACTGAGCTTGCGTACAGGTTCTTTTGGGCCTCAGTAAGCTATTCCGGATCCGACCAAAAAAGCTTCATAGCTAAACGGTCGGTACCCGGGCCTTGCAGAGAAGAGCAAGGTTTTGCCTGTAATGCTTCTCTTAGGAGAGCTGGACCCTGGGATCCAGAGCTCTGGTCATACCCACGACCAAGATGTTTTCTGTGCAGGGTGCTATACAGGTCCAGGGGAGTGGAATCCTTGGGAACCCGGTCCCTGAAGGTTTGATTACAATGCCTGCCGTGATAGGTGAAGTTTGGGCTTTTGTGGACCAAACAAAGTCCTGCGGCGGGGAACAGGTAAGTGGGGGCCCCCAGGAACTTGGTTCTATTGGGGGACCCCCAAGCCTAATTTGTCTTTCTGTCTGTTACCTAACGGTATTCCCGCTAATATCTGTGCATGCCTGTAACTACTAAAAAAAAATGTAGTATTTTTAATAGTGGTCAAGAAAAAAAAAATATATATATATATATATATATATTTAATATATTAGACTGCGGTACCTGTGTTTATCCACTAGAGGCCGCTGTGGAACGTTTCTTGTCATGTGGACTAGTTTCTTTTCATCAGAGCAAGTCCAGGCAGATGGTGAGTTCTCTTGTGGGAAACTGCTTCCTCTGCCATGTTGCAATGCTCGTCCATCCCCCGGCCTGCGGCAAAAAGGGGCCCTGGCTCTTGTCCCTAGTTTCCCTTTTCGAAATTAGCGCCGAAGGCGCACGTGGCCGCGCGCGTGCACGCGCCTCTATATATAGAGGTGAGCCGGGAAAGGGGGCGGAGCCTGGGGGATGACGCTCTGTGCGCGCCGCAGCGCTTCTGCGCATGTGCGGGCGTCCCAGCATGTTAAAAAACACAATTATGTGTTGTGAGCTGGCTATGGAGTGCAGAGACAGAGCTGGCAACATTTAAAAAAAGGCATACAGCAAGCGGTTGATGCAGGCATCCCCATAGAAAGGCACATTAGTAGACACCAACTGTGATATAGCAGCAATTGTGCTAGACTATTCTCAGTAAAAGTGGTGTATTACGGCTGGAATACCTCAGCTTTAGGCTTAGGAAATATGCCGTCCAGAAGCTCCGGAACTGAATCTTCCAGGAAGCGAAGGGGGTCTCATCGGGCTCTGAGGATCTTGGGCATGCTTCTGCTGCACCAGTCTCCCCTGAAGTTCAGAGGTAAGTGACCGTAGAGACCCCGCAGGGGTACTTGGTACTGTGGCTGTCCTCAGTTCACCTGCTCCTGTGTATGTAACAGAGGAGGTTTTTTCCTCAGCTCTGGGAGGATTAGAGAGAGATTGTCAACATTGATCGCTGCCTCCCTGTCAGGGAAAGCACGCCCGATCTCCGTCTCCTCCTTCAGAGTGCCTGTTAGCAGAGCAACAGTCCCATACAGGGATCGACCTGCCTGAAGGGGATCAGGATGAGGTTGATTCTGTTATAGAGGAATCAACAGTGGGGGAACCTTTTCTCAGCATCTCAAGCTGAAAGATTATGGGTTCAGTCTCTGACTAACATGGTCCGATCAGCATTTAAAAATGCACCTTGCGGAACCATCAACCACTACTGTATCCTCGTTGGGGTCGCTAGAAGCCCCCAGACTGTCTGTTCTTTTCCACTTCACCCTTTACTGAAAGGGCTTATTTACCAGGATTGGGAACATCCTGATAAAATATTTACTCCTCCCAAGAGATTTCAGGTGGTCTATCCCATGGAGGATAAGTTCAAAAAAAAAAAAAAAAATGGAAGGTCCCTACAGTGGACGCAGCCATCTCTTGTATGTATAAATCACTGACATGTCCAGTGGATAATGTCCAAATGTTCAAGAACCCAATAGATAAAAGATTGGAGTCCTTATGAAAGTCTGCTTCTTTTTACAGCAAGCTTGGTGACACAACCAGCAGTAGCAGCTATTGGGGTCTGCTAAGCAGGGAAGGATCAGTTGAAACAGGTCTTGAGGGACTTGACAGATCAGCAGGCCCTTGCCCTAGCTGATCTACCTAGAGCCTTAGGCTTTGCGGTTGACGCCATAAAGGATTCAGTCCATCAGGCCTCCCGCCTTACGCTGTCTATAGTACATATGCGTAGGCTTCTATGGCTCAAAAACTGGTCTGCTGAAGCTCCCTGTAAAGAATGGCGGGTTAGCGTCCCATTTCATGGTGAACGCTTATTCAGGGAAAACCAGGACAACAATATCCAGAAAATTTCCAGCGGTAAAAATACGCTCTTGCCGGTTAAAAACAGAGTTAGAGGTCCCTCTTTAAGAGGCCTGCTTCTCCAGTCCCTGGGGCATCGGCTGTGTAACAGTTCCGACGGCCTCCTCGGTCAATTCCCGGGGGTAAAAAACAGGGACAATAGCAGGGTAATGAGAAACCCTGGGTCAGGGGAGGTACAAAACCTCCCCCAAAGTTAAATTCATTGAAGGGTCCCCCACTCAGTCGGGTGGGGGGAGGACTCCAGTTGTTCGCAAGAGACCGGGCGGGACACGATCAAGACAGATAGGTGCTCTCCGCAGTATGTTGGGGATACAGTTTGGAGTTAAAAGACTCTCCTCCTTCCCATTTTTGAGGTCAAATGTGCCAAGGGATCCCCGGAAGAGAGAGTCCCTCCTGTTGGCACTAGAACAACTATTGCTCCAAGGAGTAATTATGGAGGTTCCCCTGGAAGAATGAGGGTTTGGGTTTTACTCAAACCTCTTTACAGTCCCGAAGCAAACGCGGACGGGAGGCCCATATTAATTCTAAAAGGGCTATACAAATTCCTGTATATCAGGACTTTCCGATGGAGTCGATCCGCGGTGGCCACTGCCCTACAAGGGGAGGATTGGTTAGCCGCGATCGACATCAAAGATGCTTATTTGCACATTCCCATCTTTCCAGTCCACCAAAAATTTCTACGCTTTGCAGTAGAAGGGCGCCATTTTCAGCAGAGCCTTACCCTTCGGTTTGGCCACAGCACCACGAGTGTTTACAAAAATTCTGGCCCTTTATTGGCCAATCTAAAAACACAAGGTGTAATGATAATGGCATATCTAGATGAATTGTTGCTGATAGACCACTCAGTGAAAAAACTAGACGTGGTCGTTCACAAGACAATCAAGTATCTGGAATCTCACGGTTGGATTATCAACCGAGACAAGTCAGCCCTAAAAAACAGTCAAAAGTCTGGAATACTTGGGGCTAAGGTTGGATTCAGGCCAGAGAAAAAATAGGATTTTTATAACAGCTTACCTGTAAAATCCTTTTCTTGGAGTACATCACGGGACACAGAGCGACATAGTCATTACTAATGGGTTATATAGTTACCGTCAGGTGCTGGCACTGGCAACTTCCAAAACCGGAAGTACCCTCCCCTATATAAGCCCCTCCCATCCGGGAGCACCTCAGTTTTGTAGCAAAGCAATAAGTGTCCCCAAAGAGGGGCGGGAGCTCTGTGTCCCGTGATGTACTCCAAGAAAAGGATTTTACAGGTAAGCTGTTATAAAAATCCTATTTTCTTTCTCGTACATCACGGGACACAGAGCGACATAGTCATTACTAATGGGATGTCCTAAAGCAATGCCAAATGAGGGGGGGGATACACCATATATAAGCTGAGCGCTATCAGACATGAGGATCTTTTGCGGCCTGCAACACACTGCGCCCAAAGGCGACATCCTCCTGACTTCTAACGTCCACCTGGTAGAACCTAGTAAACGTGTGTACTGAAGACCATGTTGCGGCCTTACAGACTTGAGCCAGGGAGGCCTGGTGATGCACTGCCCATGAAGTTCCAACTGCTCTCGTGAAGTGCGCCCTAACTTTGAACGGAGGCGGTCTACTTCTCAAGCTATAGGCTTGTATTATGACCTGTCGAATCCACTTGGCTAAAGTAGATTTTGACGCTGCCTGACCCTTTCTGGGGCCTTCCGGCAGAATAAACAAAGTATCCGTTCTGCGAATCTGAGCAGTGGCTTTTAGATAAGCTTTAACTGCTCTTACTACATCCAAAGAATGCAATAACTTTTCCTCTACCGAAGTAGGCTTGGGGAAAAAAGAAGGAAGAACCACATCTTGGTTCAAATGAAAACTCGATACCACCTTAGGAAGAAAGGCTGGATGAGGACGTAACACTACTCTGTCCTTATGGATAACCAGATATGGCTCCCTACAGGACATAGCTGCTAATTCCGATACTCTTTTAGCCGAACAAATGGCTACTAGAAAAATCAATTTCCTGGTGAGAAGCACTAAGGAAATATGCTGTAATGGTTCAAATGGTTGTTTCTGTAGAACCGACAGAACCAAGTTTAGATCCCATGGACATATGGGAATATTAACCGGAGGACTAATACGCATCACTCCTTGTATAAAGGCTTTGACTAGTGAATGCGAAGCCAAGGGCCTTTGAAAAAATATTGACAAGGCCGAAATCTGACCCTTGATAGTACTCAAGGCAAGCTTCCTATCTACAGCCCATTGTAGGAAGTCCAGAATCCTACCTATTACGTACTTATGTGGATGCCATTTCTTGGCCTCACACCACGCGATGTACGCCTTCCAGATTCTATAGTAGATCTGCCTGGATACCGGCTTCCTGGCATTGATCATGGTAGATACCACAGCATTAGAGAGCCCTCTCTTTTTTAGAATGTGGGCTTCAATAGCCAGGCCGTCAAACCTAGGGCTGGTAAGGAAGGGTGGTATATCGGTCCTTGCGAAAGCCGGACGACGTGGGAGAGTCCAAGGACTCCCCACTGAAATTTTACAATCTCCGCGTACCACGCTCTTCGGGGCCACGCTGGAGCCACCGGAATCACTGGTTTCTTTTCTACCCTGATTCTGCGGAGTAATCGAGGTAACCATTGGCGGTGTGAATGCATATATCAGCTTGAACTGATCCCAAGGGAACACTAGGGCATCCGAGCCGCAAGCTAGGGGATCCCTTGTCCGAGAGACAAACCTGTCCCCCTTTGCGTTGAATCTGGATGCTAGAAGATCTACATCCGATGTTCCCCACCGCTGACATATTGTCCAGAAAACCTCGGGGTGAAGGGACCCTTCCTCTGGGCCTAATTGCTGGCGACTTAGAAAGTCCGCCTTCCAATTTTCCACTCCTGGAATGAATACCGCAGATATGGCTGGGACATATTTTTCTGCCCATTTCAGGATGTAATTTACTTCCCTCTGGGCTGCACGACTCCTGGTGCCCCCCTGATGATTGATATATGCCACTGCTGTGGCATTGTCTGATTGAATTCTGACAGGGGACCCTTGGAGTTTGGATGTCCATGCTACTAGGGCATACCGGGCTGCTCGTATCTCTAAGAGATTGATGGGCAGGGCCTTTTCTGCATCCGACCATCTGCCCTGGAGAGACTATTGCTCCAATACTGCTCCCCAGCCTATAAGGCTGGCATCTGTAGTGACCACCTTCCAAGAAATCGGACTGAAGGATTTCCTTTTTTCCAGATTCTGGGGAACCAACCACCAACGGAGGCTCTTGCGAACGGAAGGGGACAAGGACATTGTAAGTCTAGGGCCTGAACTTTTTTGTTCCAGGCTGACAGTATGGCCCCTTGCAAATTCCTTGAATGGAATTGACCGTAGGGTACTGCTTCAAATGATGCCACCATTTTTCCCAGCAGCCTCATATACAGGCGTATGGACGGCTGTCTTTTTTGTACCCACTAAGTGGATCAAATCTTTCAAAGACAACACCTTTCCTCGAGGCAAGAATATTTTTCTCTGGCCTGAATCCAACCTTAGCCCCAAGTATTCCAGACTTTTGACTGGTTTTTAGGGCTGACTTGTCTCGGTTGATAATCCAACCGTGAGATTCCAGATACTTGATCGTCTTGTGAACGACCACGTCTAGTTTTTTCACTGAGTGGTCTATCAGCAACAAGTCATCCAGATATGCCATTATCATTACACCTTGTGTTCTTAGATTGGCCAATAAAGGGCCAGAATTTTTGTAAACACTCGTGGTGCTGTGGCCAAACCGAAGGGTAAGGCTCTGAACTGAAAATGGCGCCCTTCTACTGCAAAGCGTAGAAATTTTTGGTGGACTGGAAAGATGGGAATGTGCAAATAAGCATCTTTGATGTCGATCGTGGCTAACCAATCCTCCCCTTGTAGGGCAGTGGCCACCGATCGGATCGACTCCATCGGAAAGTCCTGATATACAGGAATTTGTATAGCCCTTTTAAAATTAATATGGGCCTCCCGTCCGCGTTTGCTTCGGGACTGTAAAGAGGTTTGAGTAAAACCCGAACCCTCATTCTTCCAGGGGAACCTCCATAATTACTCCTTGGAGCAATAGTTGTTCTAGTGCCAACAGGAGGGACTCTCTCTTCCGGGGATCCCTTGGCACGTTTGACCTCAAAATGGGAAGGAGGAGAGTCTTTTAACTCCAAACTGTATCCCAAACCTACTGCGGAGAGCACCTATCTGTCTTGATCGTGTCGCGCCAGGTCTCTTTGCGAACAACTGGAGTCCTCCCCCCACCCGACTGAGTGGGGGCTTCAATGAATTTAACTTTGGGGGAGGTTTTGTACCTCCCCTGACCCAGGGTTTCTCATTACCCTGCTACTGTCCCTGTTTTTTACCCCCGGGATTTGACCGAGGAGGCCGTCGGAACTGTTACACAGCCGATGCCCCAGGGACTGGAGAAGCAGGCCTCTTAAAGAGGGACCTCTAACTCTGCTTTTAACCGGCAAGAGCGTATTTTTACCGCTGGAAATTTTCTGGATATATTTGTCCAGGTTTTCCCTGAATAAGCGTTCACCATGAAATGGGACGCTAACCAGCCATTCTTTACAGGGAGCTTCAGCAGACCAGTTTCTGAGCCATAGGAGCCTATGCATATGTACTATAGACAGCGTAAGGCGGGAGGCCTGATGGACTGAATCCTCTATGGCGTCAACCGCAAAGCCTAAGGCTCTAGGTAGATCAGCTAGGGCAAAGCCTGCTGATCTGTCAAGTCCCTCAAGACCTGTTTCAACTGATCCTTCACTGCTTAGCAGACCCCAATAGCTGCTACTGCTGGTTGTATCACCAACCAGATTTTCATAAGGACTCCAATCTTTTATCTATTGGGTTCTTGAACATTTGGACATTATCCACTGGACATGTCAGTGATTTATACATACAAGAGATGGCTGCGTCCACTGTAGGGACCTTCCATTTTTTTTTTTTTTTTTTTGATGAACTTATCCTCCATGGGATAGACCACCGGAAATCTCTTGGGGGAATAAATATTTTCTCAGGACGTTCCCAATCCTGGTAAATGAGCCCTTTCAGTAAAGGGTGAAGTGGAAAAGAACAAACAGTCTGGGGGCTTCTAGCGACCCCAACGAGGATACAGTAGTGGTTGATGGTTCCGCAAGGTGCATTTTTAAATGCTGATCGGACCATGTTAGTCAGAGACTGAACCCATAATCTTTCAGCTTGAGATGCTGAGAAAAGGTTCCCCCACTGTTGATTCCTCTATAACAGAATCAACCTTATCCTGATCCCCTTCAGGCAGGTCGATCCCTGTATGGGACTGTTGCTCTGCTAACAGGCACTCTGAAGGAGGAGACGGAGATCGGGCGTGCTTTCCCTGACAGGGAGGCAGCGATAAATGTTGACAATCTCTCTCTAATCCTCCCAGAGCTGAGGAAAAAACCTCCTCTGTTACATACACAGGAGCAGGTGAACTGAGGACAGCCACAGTACCAAGTACCCCTGCGGGGTCTCTACGGTCACTTACCTCTGAACTTCAGGGGAGACTGGTGCAGCAGGAGTATGCCCAAGATCCTCAGAGCCCGATGAGACCCCCTTCGCTTCCTGGAAGATTCAGTTCCGGAGCTTCTGGACGGCATATTCCTAAGCCTAAAGCTGAGGTATTCCAGCCGTAATACACCACTTTTACTGAGAATAGTCTAGCACAATTGCTGCTATATCACAGTTGGTGTCTACTAATGTGCCTTTCTAGGGGATGACTGTATCAACCGCTTGCTGTATGCCTTTAAATGTTGCCAGCTCTGTCTCTGTACTTCATAGCCAGCTTATCTGCAATAATGTGGCTTTTTAAAAACCTGCTGGGACGCCCGCACATGCGCAGAAGCGCTGCGGCGCGCACAGAGCGTCATCCCCCAGGCCCCGCCCCTTTTTCCGGCCACCTCTATATATAGAGGCGCGTGCACGCGCGCGGCCACGTGCGCCTCGGCGCTAATTTTCAAACATGGAAACCAGGGACAGGAGCCAGGGCCCCCTTTGCCGCAGGCCGGGGGATAGACGAACACTGCAACATGGCAGAGGAAACAGTTTCCTGTAGGAGAACTCACCAGCTGCCTGGACTTTGCTCTCTGAGAAGAAACTAGTCCATATGACAAGAAAAACATTCCACAGCGGCCTCTAGTGGACAAACACAGGTACCGCAGTTTAATATACTAAACATATATAAAAAAACATTCTTTTTTTTTTTTTTTTTTCTTGACCACCATTAAAAATTATTACATTTTTTTAGTAGTTACAGGCATGCACAGATATTAGCGGGAATACCGTTAGGTAACAGACAGAAAGACAAATTAGGCTTGGGGGTCCCCCAATAGAACCAAGTTCCTGGGGGCCCCCACTTACCTGTTCCCCGCCGCAGGACTTTGTTTGGTCCACAAAAGCCCAAACTTCACCTATCACGGCAGGCATTGTAATCAAACCTTCAGGGACCGGGTTCCCAAGGATTCCACTCCCCTGGACCTGTATAGCACCCTGCACAGAAAACATCTTGGTCGTGGGTATGACCAGAGCTCTGGATCCCAGGGTCCAGCTCTCCTAAGAGAAGCATTACAGGCAAAACCTTGCTCTTCTCTGCAAGGCCCGGGTACCGACCGTTTAGCTATGAAGCTTTTTTGGTCGGATCCGGAATAGCTTACTGAGGCCCAAAAGAACCTGTACGCAAGCTCAGTGAAAAACACATGTTTCTTCTTGGCCAACACCTTAGACACTGGCAAAAAACTGAGGTGCTCCCGGATGGGAGGGGCTTATATAGGGGAGGGTACTTCCGGTTTTGGAAGTTGCCAGTGCCAGCACCTGACGGTAACTATATAACCCATTAGTAATGACTATGTCGCTCTGTGTCCCGTGATGTACGAGAAAGAAATATTCTTGCCTCGAGGAAAGGTGTTGTCTTTGAAAGATTTGATCCACTTAGTGGGTACAAAAAAGACAGCCGTCCATACGCCTGTGCATGAGGCTGCTGGGAAAAATGGTGGCATCATTCGAAGCAGTACCCTACGGTCAATTCCATTCAAGGAATTTGCAAGGGGCCATACTGTCAGCCTGGAACAAAACAGTTCAGGCCCTAGACTTACAATGTCCTTGTCCCCTTCCGTTCGCAAGAGCCTCCGTTGGTGGTTGGTTCCCCAGAATCTGGAAAAAGGGAAATCCTTCAGTCCGATTTCTTGGAAGGTGGTCACTACAGATGCCAGCCTTATAGGCTGGGGGGGCAGTACTGGAGTAATGGTCTCTCCAGGGCAGATGGTCGGATGCAGAAAAGGCCCTGCCCATCAATCTCTTAGAGATACGAGCAGCCCGGTATGCCCTAGTAGCATGGACATCCAAACTCCAAGGGTCCCCTGTCAGAATTCAATCAGACAATGCCACAGCAGTGGCATATATCAATCATCAGGGGGGCACCAGGAGTCGTGCAGCCCAGAGGGAAGTAAATTACATCCTGAAATGGGCAGAAAGATATGTCCCAGCCATATCTGCGGTATTCATTCCAGGAGTGGAGAATTGGAAGGCGGACTTTCTAAGTCGCCAGCAATTATGCCCAGAGGAAGGGTCCCTTCACCCCGAGGTTTTCTGGACAATATGTCAGCGGTGGGGAACATCGGATGTAGACCTTCTAGCATCCAGATTCAATGCAAAGGTGGACAGGTTTGTCTCTCAGACAAGGGATCCCCTAGCTTGCGGCTCGGATGCCCTAGTGTTCCCTTGGGATCAGTTCAAGCTGATATATGCATTCACACCGCCACAATGGTTACCTCGATTAATCCGCAGAATCAGGGTAGAAAAGAAACCAGTGATTCTGGTGGCTCCAGCGTGGCCCCGAAGAGCGTGGTACGCAGAGATTGTAAAATGTCAGTGGGGAGTCCTTGGACTCTCCCACGTCGTCCGGACCTGCTTTCGCAAGGACCGATATACCACCCTTCCTTACCAGCCCTAGGTTTGACGGCCTGGCTATGAAAGCCCACATTCTAAAAAAGAGAGGGCTCTCTAATCCTGTGGTATCTACCATGATCAATGCCAGGAAGCCGGTATCCAGGCAGATCTATTATAGAATCTGGAAGGCGTACATCGCCTGGTGTGAGGCCAAGAAATGGCATCCACATAAATACGTAATAGGTAGGAGTCTGGACTTCCTACAGTGGGCTGTAGATAGGAAGCTTGCCTTGAGTATTATCAAAGGTCAGTTTTCGGCCTTGTCAATATTTTTTCAAAGGCCCTTGGCTTCGCATTCACTAGTTCAAAGCCTTTATACAAGGAGTGATGCGTATTAGTCCTCCGGTTAATATTCCCATATGTCCATGGGATCTAAACTTGGTTCTGTCGGTTCTACAGAAACAACCATTTGAACCATTACAGCATATTTCTTTGGTTCTTCTCACCAGGAAATTGATTTTTCTAGTAGCTATTTGTTCGGCTAAAAGAGTGTCGGAATTAGCCGCTATGTCCTGTAAGGAGCCATATCTGGTTATCCATAAGGATAGAGTAGTCTTACGCCCTCATCCAGCCTTTCTTCCTAAGGTGGTATCGAGGTTTCATTTGAACCAAGATGTGGTTCTTCCTTCTTTTTTCCCCAAACCTACTTCGGTAGAGGAAAAGTTATTGCATTCTTTGGATGTAGTAAGAGCAGTTAAAGCTTATCTAAAAGCCACTGCTCAGATTCGCAGAACGGATACTTTGTTTATTCTGCCGGAAGGCCCCAGAAGGGGTCAGGCAGCGTCAAAATCGACTTTAGCCAAGTGGATTCGACAGGTCATAATGCAAGCCTATGGCTTGAGAAGGAGACCGCCTCCGTTCAAAGTTAGAGCGCACTCCACGAGAGCAGTTGGAACTTCATGGGCAGTGCATCACCAGGCCTCCCTGGCTCAAATCTGTAAGACCGCAACATGGTCTTCAGTACATACGTTTACTAGGTTCTACCAGGTGGACGTTAGAAGTCAGGAGGTTGTCGCCTTTGGGCGCAGTGTGTTGCAGGCCACAAAAGATCCTCATGTCTGATAGCGCTCAGCTTATGTATGGTGTATCCCCCCCCCCTCATTGGGCATTGCTTTAGGACATCCCATTAGTAATGACTATGTCGCTCTGTGTCCCGTGATGTACGAGAAAGAAAATAGGATTTTTATAACAGCTTACCTGTAAAATCCTTTTCTTGGAGTACATCACGGGACACAGAGCTCCCGCCCCTCTTTAGGGACACTTATTGCTTTGCTACAAAACTGAGGTGCTCCCGGATGGGAGGGGCTTATATAGGGGAGGGTACTTCCGGTTTTGGAAGTTGCCAGTGCCAGCACCTGAAGGTATCTATATAACCCATTAGTAATGACTATGTCGCTCTGTGTCCCGTGATGTACTCCAAGAAAAGGATTTTACAGGTAAGCTGTTATAAAAATCCTATTATTTACATGTTTCACATTGAAAAAAGCGCACAATTTAAAAAATAATACATTTATTTCAATTGTAACTTTTCAATGCTTTGTACCATTGCTGACAGCTGAAGTGTACACAAAACAGTTGCAGTAGGTATTGGTAATTGGTATCTGTGAGTGCAAAAAATGTTTTCAGTGCATCCTTAGTATTAATCCTTCAGCTAAATGCAGAATGTAAAGAACGTGCAATTTGTAGCTTTCAATAAACTTCTAACAGGCTTTCAGGCAACTTGAAGCAGCGCTGAAGCTTGCTAAAAGTTTTGCGATAGCTTGTTTAACCACTTTCCGACCGAGCCATAGCCAAATGATGGCTACAGCGTGGTCGGCCAGTTTTGGGAGGGCATCCAGGGAAGTTTACATGCTCGTCTGGTCCACCGGACCCAGCACATCACGGATCGCAGTAAAGGGCCAATGACAACGGCCCTTTACCATGCGATGATAAAGCAATCACAATGTAAACAATCTGGGTCATGCAGAGGTTTAGCGCTCTCCTCACACTGATACAGCGTGCGAGGAGAGAAGAGAGATCGAGTAAAGCACAGCAAGTCTAATTGCTTTTTACTGTGCTTCACAGTACCATCAGTGCTACTACAGTGCCACATCAGTGATCTACAGTGCTCATCAGTGCCACTACAGTGCTCATCTGTGCATTACAGTTGCGCTACAATGCTCCACAGTGCTCATTTGTGCCACTACAGTGCTCTACAGTGTCACAAAGACCACTACAGTGCTCATCTGCACCACTGCGGTGAGTCAATGCTCATTTGCGCCGCTAAAGTGCTCGTCAGTGCCACTACAGTGCACATCAGTGCCCATAAGTGAGTACTCATCAGTGCCACCCCTTCAGTGGATCTTGAAGGTGCTACTTGCATGTTGAGCCTCTGTATGTGGTCAGGCTGTGTAAAAGTCTCACACGTGGTATCGCCATACTCAGGATTAGCAGAATGTGTTTTGGGGTGTCATTTTTGCTATGTACATGCTATGTGTTAGAAATATCTTATAAATGGACAACTTTGTGTTGAAAAAAAAAAATGCGTTTTCATTTTCTTTCAACGTTTTCCAAAAACCTGTAGAAAGAAATGCCATTCAAAAGACTCATTATGCCTCATAGAAAATACATTGGGGTGTTTGCTTTCCAAAATGGGGACATTTTGTAGGCGTTTCCATTGTCCTGGTGCTCCAGGGCCTTCAAAAGTGTGATAGGTTGTCAGGAAATTATATGTGTAATTTATGCTCCTAGATCACCTGGAGGTACAATTTGCATTTTGGGCCTCTGTATTAGGGATCGACCGATATATATATATATATATATATATATATATATATATATATTTTTTTATATTATTGCTGTCACAAGGAATGTGTATCCCTTTTTGTGATTCGACACTGCGTTGCTTTAACTGACAATTGCGCAGTCATGCGACGTGGCTCCCAAACAAAATTTACGTCCTGTTTTTCCCACAAATAGAGCTTTCGTTTGGTGGTCTTTGATCACCTCTGCAGTTTTTCTTTTTTGCGCTATAAACCAAAATAGAGCGTCAATTTTGAAAAAAATGCTATATTTTAAACTTTTTGCAATAATAAATATCCCCAAAAAATCTATAAAAAAACAACATTTTTCCACAGTTTAGGCCGATACGTATTCTTCTACATATTTTTTGTAAAAAGAAAATTCGCAATAAGCGTATATTGATTGATTTGCGCAAAGGTTATAGCATCTACAAAATAGGGGATAATTTTATGGCATTTTTTATTTTTTTACTGGTAATGGCGGCGATCAGCGATTTTTATCATGACTGCGACGACATGGCGGACTTATCGGGCACTTTTGACACATTTTTGGGACCAGTGACATTTATACAGTGTTCATAGCTATAAATATGCTGTGATTACTGTGAAAATGACACTGGCAGTGAAGGGGTTAACCACTAGGTGGCGCTGAAAGGGTCCTAGGGAGTGATTCTAACTGTTAGGGGGCGTGGCTACGTATGCTCCCAAAGAGAGGGCGCATACGATCAGTGACAGTGTCACTAGGCAGAATAGTTAGATGCTTGTTTACACTTGCCTCTCCCCATTCTGCAGCTCTGTGACCCAATCGCGTGACACCCAGCCATGCCATTATGCCGACGTATATGTACAGGAGTTGGTCGGGAACTGGTTAAGATGTCAGTAATATGGGAAGTGATGTCATGACATACTTTCCGGGTTACTAGATCCGAGACCCGAACAAAGCATCGGCTTTGTTTGGGTCTTCGGCCAGCCGGCTGACGCTCCGGCTGGTTGCTAGGGCCTCCCTGTGGGACGGAAGATCCCGGACGAGCAGTGGAAGGTGGCAGGAGGGTGGACGTCCCCTCCCACTGCTTGTAATACCAGTGGAGCGGCTGTTGAGCCGCATCGGTTGTTGTTAGAATAAAGCCAACCATCCACTCTAAAGAATGGTACTCACCCCTGCAAAACCCCTTGAAGCAGTATCGGTAACGTATGTGCTCGATACTTAAAAAAAGTGAATATCGGCATCACCGATAATCAGTCGATCCCTACTCTGTATGTGGCCAGGCTGTGTAAAAGTCTCACACATGTGATATTGTCATACTCATTGCAGCAACTAGGATTTCAGCTGTCAGTTTTAAGTCATCAGATGTGTGAAAAATTATTTCTGATTGGTTTCTATGATCTGCTGTACTTTGAAGAAAAATCTTTTTTAACCCGTTCTGTAATTGGAATTACTTAAAAAGGTTTGTTTTTTATTTTCTAAATAGGTTCCTTTAAGCTAGTGCATTGTTGGTTCACTTACCTTTTCCTTTGATTTACCTTCTAAATATTTTTTTTTCTTTGTCTGAATTTCTCACTTCCTGTTTCTCCTAACTAAACTTCACACCATCATCCGAGTGGTGTGGAGTCAGCCAGAACAGCTTACTGAGGAGGAACAGGAAGTGAGAAATTCAGACAAAGAAAACAAAGAATAAAAATAATTTAGAAGGGAAATCTAAGGAAAAGGTAAGTGAACCAACAATGCACTAGCTTAAAGGAACCTATTTAGAAAATAAAAAACAAACCTTTACAACCCCTTTAATTATAAGCACCAAAAAGGGTCATGCAACCGCATAATTCCACATATCAAATCTTTTGGCAGCATCATTTGTATACAGATATCTGTAACCAAAATATGTTTAAGTCATGCATATTGAATATCTTTATTTACTGCTTGTTTACTTATTTTTCTAAAAATGTAGATATTTTCTGCAGGAAAATGGACAAGTGTGAACAAATCCATATATGTTATGTATCACTTGTGGTAAAATGCATGCATTTTGCTACCAAAGATATTGCCAGCTGAATCCCATTTATTAATGTGTAGTTTTGTTGTTTTGGAAAGAAAACAAAAATACAGGTTTTTTTTTTTTTCTTGCGGTAACATGTTTTTGGGCTCACAAAATAAAGACACATGTACAATATGCATTGGTGCCAAAGGGCCCTTAGTATTGTTTTATATTTTAACTGTATAAATTCAAAAATTTGCTATCCCCTGACTTCCTCTAAGTTTTCTACTTTATCACTTTGCAGCTGCACTATAACAATTACATTAATAAGCAAAGTGAAGATTTGCTGTGATTTACTTAACATAATCTGGTGCACACTGATTGCAATAGACATTAATGTCGATGTGCTACATTATTTAAATGTAAAAGGTAGAATCCTCAACAAGCCAAATGTGCTGAAATTTAACCAAGGAGATTAAAACGTATCTGTTTGCAGGTGTAGACGTGCTGTAATAAATATGTACCCTCTCAGTCTGCATCTTCGCAGATCAGTTTTTTTCTGTCTAGCAAGGAGTAGGACATGGCTCCCTTCGGGCCCATTGGTCCGGGGAAAAAAGATATATATATATATATATTTTTTTTTTTTTGCTACATTTGTAGTTTCCTGCGATCTTCGATCAACTGCCGACTGGGTGACAGGCTGGATCCTCGATCCTTTTAGTCTCCCCAGTTTCGGCCATTGAGCGTGTGCCGACCCTAACTACGCGCTGGGTTTTCCACGACATGCCCGTCGCTCCACGGGTGGCCGGTGAGCTTACGCTCCAGGGCCTGCATCAGACCGCTCAGCTTCGGCTGACCTTACGGCCGAGTCGCAGCAGCCTGTCCAGTGAGCGTCATGCTCCAAGGCATACATATGATCGTCCCTTCTGGGTCCAATCACAGCATTCCTGGCCAACAGTCACCTTCCGTGCGCGGACGATGATCTGTTTGGAATGTCTTCCAGCAGAATACATGCAGGATAGGTAAGTAAAACTCCCCTGCCTCGGCTGGGTGATTTAGCTGGACATTCCTGGAGAGATCAAGTAAGTGGTTGTGGCCCCTTTCTTCCCTCTCTCCCTGCCTTTCCCTCCTCCCTGGGCTTCTAGCTAAAGGTTGCTGGGTGCTGGGGGTCACCTAGGGGGTCCCACTGGAGCGGGGCTGGCTGTAACTAACATTTAAAAGAAATGTCATTTTTTCTTACCTGTGTTTGTGTCGTTCCTCCTCCATGCTGTCGGCGGCCATTTTGAGGTGGTCCATGCCAAGTTTGGCCTCTTGTGACTGCCCGGCGGCCATCTTCCTGTGGTTCGGCCACACCCACTGGCCCCTATCAGCTGATCGGCGGCCATGTTTGTCCACCCTGTATGCAGATATTGCCGTTCGGCGGCCATCTTTTTGTGAGCTAGGGCTGCTTGACCTCTATCTTCTGTCGGCGGCCATTTTCTTAGAGCCCACATTATCTTCCATACAGACATTTTTGGCAACCATTTTTCGAGAGCCTCCGGCCTCTAGGGTGCATTACACTGGCGCGAAAATTCACACAGGAAGTGCTGATAAAAGAAGCAGACTGACACAGCAGCAGGGGGACAGCATCACAGGCGCAGCATAGCAGTACCTATCCAGGGTGGTGAGTCCTCTGGGTGACCCGGCCTCTCTGCAGCACAGGAGGGTGGCCTATTGATATCTTGCCTGGAGCCCTGTGAGTGTCAGCGTGTGGTCAGCATGGCATCTGAGCCAGATGTCTTCTCCCCTGAAACACCAGATTTAGCAGCTGGTGCCCCTGAGGTGTCTATGAACGCTATGACTGCAATCCTAGAGGCGTTTGCTGCCAGGGTGGAAGCAGCACACGGGAATACAGGGGGTAGTAAACGCCCCATCCCCTGCAAGCTTCTGGGGATAATTCTGGTGCAGAACCAGGTCCAGCTACGGCTCGGGGCCCAGATTCTGACGCATCAGAGACTGCAGACCGTGACCGGACAGTGAGAATGACTCAAAGTCCAGGTCAGTACGCGAGACGGCTTTGGTATCTGACCTTATTACTGCAGTGCGGGATATGCTAAAATTGGAAAATACTGCAGAAGCAGCAGAGACTCCGGTCCACTTGGGTTTCATAGACCTGCCCGCACTGCTAAGGTGTTCCCTTGTGTGTCTTTTGATAAACTCTTATACAAGGAATGGGAGAACCCACTGAGGGTCTTTACAGCCCCAAAGAGGTTTGCGGTACGGTACCCCTTTCGAGGAGAGTTTTCTGAAGAAATGGACCTCTCCCCCCTATAGTGGACCCTCCGGTGTCCAGACTTAATAGAGCCACCACAATTCCTGTAGAAGGGGCTCCTGTTTTCTAGGACCCTGTGGATAAGAAGGCTGAAGCACTCGCTTGCTACCTATACTCAGTGGTAGGCTTGGCAGTACGCCCGGCATTGGCGGGGGCCCTAGTGTCTCACACACTTACTGAATGGGCAAGATTGCTACTCCAGGGGTTAAGGAGCGAGATGCTCCTCCTGATGAGATAACATTGGCCGACCTGTTGGTCCAGGGCCCTAGGTTTGTCTGCGAGTCAGACATGAATACTATTCCCCTGCTGTCTAAAACTTCGGTTTATGCAGTAGCAATACGCCGCCTGATCTGGCTAAAAGGCTGGTCTGCGGACCAGACTTCCAAGAAAGCCCTGTTGGATCTGCCTTTTAAGGGCGACAGACTTTTTGGGGCTTCTCTGGATGACATCATCAAGGATGCCACAGGAAGTAAAAGCACTTTGCTTCCCCAAATTAGCAAGGGTAAGGGGCCACGCCAAGGGCAAGGGCCCTCCTTTACTGCACACAAGTGGTTTTTTTCGTCCCCCTAGGGCGACAGGGAAAAGACCCCAGGCCGATAAAGCGCCTGCCCAAGGACAAAAGCGTCCCTGGTCCCGCATACCCAATAAGCCTGCGGACAAATTTGCGTCCGCATGAAGGTCCACCCCCACCCAGCTCTCGGGTGGGGAGACGTCTTCGCAAATTCGCGACTCAGTGGACAGCACTAATCTCCGACAGGTGGGTTTGCGAAGTAATCTCCTCAGGCTACAAGATAGAGTTTCTCTCTTGTCCACCGGACAGATTCAACACCTCCAATCTCCAGCTACTACCGACCCGTCGGGAGGCCCTGTATGGGGCGGTCCAGGGTCTACTGGAACGCGGGTAGTTATTCCAGTTCCAGAACTGGAACGGGGGTTTTTACTCAAATCTGTTCATTGTGCCGAAGAAGGAGGGGGTTCGTCCAAGCTTGGATCTCAGAGCCCTCAATTGCTTTGTGAAGGTACAACGTTTTCGGATGGAGTCGGTTCGATCCGTAGTCACGGCTCTCCATCCGGGGGACTTTCTGGCCTCCTTGGACATCAAGGATGCATACCTGCATGTCCCCATATACTCCAGATACCAGAGGTTTCTGCGATTTGCTATCGGGAAGGACCACTACCAGTTTGTGGCCCTCCCGTTGGGCCTTGCCTCAGCACCCAGGACGTTCACCAAGGTGCTCGCTCCGATTCTGGCACTTCTAAGACAGCGGGGTATCGCTATCACAGGCTACTTATACGACCTTCTGCTGAAGGCCCCTTCAAGCTCAGAATTAGAGGTAAGCGTGTCCATTACCTGTCAGACTCTTCGAGACTGTGGTTGGATACTAAACACGCAAAAGTCAGTATTGGTTCCCACTCAACGCCTAGTGTACCTGGGGTTGATTCTGGATTCCTCAGAGGCAAAGGTATTCCTCCCTGTGGAGAAGTTGCAGACCCTCCGGGCTGCAGTACGGCAGCTGACTTCCAGGAATTGATCGTCACTCCGTTTTTGCATGCGAGTGTTGGGCCTCATGGTAGCCTCCTTCGAGGCGGTCCCATATGTTCAATACCACACTCGAGTGTTACAGAAGGAAGTTCTGTCCAGATGGAACAGATGCCCTTCATCTCTGGATTATCAAATCCGAGTGAGCCACCTAGTCAGGAGATCCCTGGTATGGTGGCTGACAGCACCGGCTGTAATGGCCGGGAAGTCATTTCTTCCGGTTTACTGGATAGTGATCACGACGGACGCCAGCCTTACAGGTTGGGGGGGGAGTCTGGGGTGTCCAGTCGGCGCAGGGTTGCTGGACCCCAGAGGAAGCCCTCCTGCCGATCAATGTCCTGGAGATCCGGGCGATCAAGCTGTGCCTCTTCAAATGGTCTCAGAGACTGCAAGGGCGTCCAGTCAGGATCCAGTCAGACAACGCCACAGCAGTGGCATATGTCAATCATCTAGGAGGAACAAGAAGCTCAGCTGCAGCATCGGAGATCGCTCGCATCCTGAAGTGGGCAGAGAGGAGCGTACCGGCACTGTCGGCCGTGTACATTCCGGGTGTGGAAAACTGGCAGGCGGACTACCTGAGCCGCCAGATGCTGGACCAGGGAGAATGGTCCTTACACCCGGAGGTGTTCCAACTCCTCTGCCAAAGATGGGGCACACCAGACGTAGATCTTCTGGCTTCCCGACTCAATCGGAAGGTATTGAGGTTTGTGGCCCGGTCAAGAGACCCATGGGCAGACGCAATGGACGCGTTGGTAGCATCGTGGGGTCAGTATCGGCTAATCTATGCCTTCCCTCCCTTAAGGCTTCTTCCTCTTCTGCTCCGCAGAGTGGAGGCAGAGGGAATTCCAATGATCCTAATCGCTCCAGATTGGCCTCAGCGTCCTTGGTACGCCGATCTAGTACGTCTGGTAGCAGACGTCCCCTGGCGCCTACCACTACGGAAGGACCTGCTATCGCAAGGTCCCATATTCCATCCTGCTTTACAGTCATTGGCTTTAACGGCATGGCTGTTGAGAACCAGGTACTGAGAGATCGGGGCCTGTCAGACTCAGTAATCTCTACTATGAGAAGTGCTCGGAAACCGTCCTCTAGGAAGGTCTATCACCGCACTTGGAGGGCCTACATCTCCAGGTGTGAGGAAATGAAATGGCATCCGCGTACCTATTTGGTTTCCAGAATCCTGCTGTTTTTACAGCATGGGGTGGACCAAGGGCTTGCCCTAAGTACGATTTAAGGGACAGATATCTGCCCTGGCTGTCTTTTTTCAGCGACCCCTGGCGACTCACTCTCTCGTGAGTACATTTGTGCAGGGGGTCCGACAGGTGGCCTCTCCGGTCCGTCCCCCGTTACCTCCGTGGGACTTGAACCTGGTCCTCTCTGTGCTTCAGAAGGCACCATTTGAGAATATTAGAGATATTCCCCTGTTGACACTTTCTCAGAAAGTGGTCTTTTTGGTGGCTGTTACGTCAGTTAGACGAGTCTCTGAGCTGGCAGCCTTGTCCTGCAAGGCTCCCTATTTGATTTTCCACAAGGATAAGGTGGTGCTGCGGCCGCAGCCTTCCTTTCTTCCGAAAGTCGTTTCGGCTTTTCATCTCAACAAAGACATTGTACTTCCATCCTTGTGTCCTCAGCCGTCGAATCCTAAGGAGTCGGCGTTGCATTCCTTGGACGTTGTCCGAGCTTTGAGAGTATACCTATCTGCTACTTCCCTGTTCCGGAAGTCAGACTCACTGTTTGTTTCGGTGGCTGGTCCCAAGAAGGGCCAAGCAGTCTCATCGGCCACCATCTCTAGGTGGATCCGACAGATAGTAATCCAGGCTTACGCCTTAAAGGGTCAGGCGCCCCCCTTTCCTGTCACGTCGCATTCGACCAGGGCAATAGGTGCCTCTTGGGCTTTCCGACATCAAGCGTCTGTTTCCCAATTTTGTAAAGCGGCGACTTGGTCATCCGCTCACACTTTCACAAAATTCTACAAAATTGATGTAGGTGCATCTTCGGATGCCTCTTTTGGCCGCAAGGTTTTGCAAGCGGCTGTTTAGAGTTGCAACTCCTCCGTTGGAGGAGTGCTGTTTTGTGTTTGGGATGAAGTTTATTTTTATGCTGTTACCACCCCTCGTTTTTTCTCTGACACTGCTTTGGGACGTCCCACTTTGTCAATAGAGAAGCTGTGTCGGTCCATGGACGAAAGAGTAAATAGGATTTTTTACTCACCGTAAAATCCTTTTCTCTGAGTCCATGGACCGACACAGCACCCACCCCTCCTTTTAAGTTTGTACTGCTTTTTGACGAACTGATCTGCGAAGATGCAGACTGAGAGGGTATACCCAGAGGGTCCGCCCCCTGGGCGGTACTGTAGAAGGTGTGATGCAACACTTTTTACAAGTTTTTCTGCCTAGTCACTCCTAATTAACGGATAATACCCACTTTGTCAATAGAGAAGCTGTGTCGGTCCATGGACTCAGAGAAAAGGATTTTACGGTGAGTAAAAAATCCTATTTTTTTCAGATTATTTTAAGTGAGATCACATTTGTTAATATAGCCCCAAAAAGGTATAGAACAAAGTAACATTTTGTAGAAATTATGTAAAATAAAATATTTGCAATAAGATAACATTGCATTGGCTATTGTGCAAATATCTTTACATTAGCCTCAGATGTACCTTTCAACTAGGGATCTGATCATGTATTTCAAGCTTAGCGTGGCTCTAAAGCTAAAACATTTTTTCTCTTTCGTTCATGGACGGACACAGCCTTAATCTTGACAAAGTGGGTATTAGCCTTCATTCAGGAGTGACTAGGCAGAATGTGTTAACAACATCAAAGCTGAACAGCCCCGCCCAGGGGGCGGTCCTACTGGCTATATCCCCTCACCCTGCACTTAGCAGCTCAGTTTTTTTCTGTCTAGCAAAGGAGAAAGACATGGCTCCCTTCGGGCCCATAGGCCTGGAGGTTTATTTCTAGTTTTAATTCTATTTTTGTTCCTGTTATCTGCGATCAACTGCCGACTGGGTGACAGGCTGGATCCCAGATCCTTGTAGTCCCCCCAGTTTCGGCCATTGAGCATGTGCCGACCGTAGCTACGCGCTGGGTCGTCCACGACATGCCCATCGCTCTACGGGTGGCCGGCGAGCTACACGCTCCGGGGCATGCATACGACCAGTCTATACGGCCGAGTCGCAGCGTGCCGAGCTGACAGTCACCTCCATAACCGCGCGGAAGATGGTCTGTCTGGGATGCTTCCAGCATAATCCACGCAGGAAGGGTAAGTAATAATCCCCTGCTTCGGCAGGAGGACATGGCTGGACATTCCCAGGGAGGTCGAGTAGGGGTTCTATCCTTCCTTTCCTCCTGGGCTCTGGAGCTAGGCTCGCTGCTGACCGGGGGTTCACCTGGGGGGCTCCATCTGTGGCGGGAACTGCGCTGTACTGGGGTGCTAGTGGGCTGCCATTAAGAGCGTCAGATTTGCTTACCTGTGTGTTTTTCCCTCCATGCTGTTGGCGGCCGTGTTTGCAGCGCCCTGTGCCTGTTTGACCTTTATATATATATATATGCCGCTCGGAGGCCATTTTGTGGTCCACGCCTGTTTTGGCCTCTTTCTACCGCTTGGCGGACATTTTCTTGTGGTCCACGCCTGTTTTGGCCTCTATCTGACGCTCGGCAGCCATTTTCTTGTGGTCTATCTGCCGCAGTTTACTGCACAGCCGCTCGGCGGCCATTTTGTGGAGGTCTTTCTTTTGGCCTCTAGTGTACATTTAAACAGTGTGAAACAGACACGCTGCAGAGGGTCAGACTGACACAGGCGGCTATAGATAAGCATCTCAAGCGGGACGGACGCCAGCTGTTCGGTGACCGTTCTAGGGTGGTGAGCCCTCTGGGGGGGAGCCCCTTGTCTCTGGCAGCTAGGAGGGTGGGCTGTTGGTACCTTGACTGGAGTCCTTGTGTCAGGTGCGTGGGTCAGCATGGCATCAGAAGCAGACGCTTCTCCCCCTGATACACCTGAATTGGCATCTGAAGCTGCTGCACCCGCTGTGTCAGTAGACGCTATGTCGGCGTCCTGAAGGCTTTTTTTGCCTAGGTGGAAGCGGCGCGTGGGAACACGGGGGGTGAAAAGCACCCCTTTCCCTCGCCATTTTCTGGGGACAACTCTGATGCGGAGCCGGGCACAGCTACGGCTCATGGCCCTGGTTCTGACATGTCAGAGGTGGCCGGTCGGACAGTGAGGATGACTCCGGGTCCGGGTCAACATGCGATAAGGCTCTGGTAGGTGACCTTATCACTGCAGTACGGGATACTCTAAAGATAGAGGAGCCTGCGGAAACGCCAGGGGCGTCGGTCACTTTCGGGTTCTGTAAAGCCGACCCGCACTGCTAAGGTGTTTCCTTGTGCGTCTTATCTATTTTTTTTTAGTTCTCAAAATTTTTATTCGTTTAAGCATTTACTATTATTTCACATATCAAAGCAATGACACATTACAAACTTATCCATATCCTATATTGTATTCCCCCTTCCCCCAAAAAAAAGAAAGAGAGAAAAAAAAAGGGGGAAAAGCTTCTCTCTCCCTCCACTCCCCCCCCCAGTTCCCAGCAACTCCCACTCCCCCCTCCCAAGAGTAAAAAAAAAAGGGGAAAAAAACATATCCATCAAAACTACAAGGCAAATACTATATCGGAGGCTTCTAAAAGCCATTACCCCTTCTAACCTTCCTTCCCATTGCCCCTCCCATCCTCCCTTCCCTCTTCCAAATTCCCAAGTCTTTCTTGAACAAAACCCGAAAAGTCCCCTACCCTCTTTTTCCTCCCCTACCCATGTCAATGGGGGGGGGTTGGGGGAGGCAAGGACATCGGTAAAGATGGGGGGGACGAAAAGAACAAAAAGAGAGAGAAAAAGAAAGAAAGGAAAAAAAAGAATTTAGGGGTCTCATCTGGGCTTTCCATTTATAAAAAAAACACACCAGTTGGTGGTACCTCCACTCCATCATGGGCACGGCCCCCAGCTTTTGCGTCAACTCTGGTAATGGGATCAGTGTTCCACGTGGAGCGAATTTACCACAAGTAGTGTCACCATCTCTTCCCAATTTCCCATATATCCCGCTTCAACACCTGGTGGAAACCACGGAAATCCCTCCAACGGAGTCGGGGGATATCATATCCGGGGGGCATAATCTCCTAGTTGATTTAGTTTATCCCATATCTTTAAAGTATTATGGGTTAGAGGTGATGTCCATTTTGAGAGCCCCCTATCTACACTTGGAATCCAAGGGGTCCCTGCCAACTTCCTTCCTGCCATTATTTGTTCTAATGATACCCATGTTTTATTTGAGTAGTCATGATTCCAATTTAAGACCATTGCCCTGTTGTATAACATTACATCAGGTAACCCCATCCCTCCTTCTGACTTCCCTCTGCGCAGAATATCATGAGCTAGTCTGGGGCATTTACCATTCCAAAGGCCCCTCCATATGCTTTTAAAAAAACTCTGTGGAAGTGGAATTGGCACTGTATGTAAGAAGTAATTTATTTTAGGTAGCATACTCATCTTTATTACACTCACCCCTCCGAACCAAGTTATTAACTGACCCCTCCATTTCTGAAGATCCTCCGTTACCCCCTCCATTAAAGCCCCATAATTCAGATCATATAGGAGCTTGGGGTCGTGCGTGATATGTGTTCCCAAGTATACCAAAAAAAAAATTATTCCATACAAAGCTATAGGCGCTTTGCAGGGTCTTTGCCATATCTGAAGGAACATGACAGGGCAAAAGTACAGACTTCTCAAAGTTGATTTTAAAGTTGGATAAAATGCCAAACTTAGAAACTTCTGCCATCAGGGCTGGTAATGAAGTCTGTGAAGCGGACAAGTAGAACAACAGGTCATCGCCATACGCCGAGACCTTATGTTCGTCCGATCCAATGCGTGTCCCCTGGATTTCACTGTTCTTGTTTTGCAAAGAAAGGGTTCCAATATCATCGCAAACAGCAATGGAGATAGAGGACACCCTTGTCTCGTGCCATTATGTATTTGAAAATAATTTGATAAAGAGCCATTCATCTTCACTCTCGCTCTCGGCGACACATACAACGCCAGCACCCAACCCAACATGCGACCTTCATCCTCCTTAAAACCTCTGTCATGAATGCCCAGTTCACCCTGTTAAATGCCTTTTCGCCATCCATAGAAACTATTACTCTAGGGGCTCTATCAGGGCCATGCTGCATCCAATGAAGGATATGCAGTGCCCTTATGGTGTTGTATCTGGCCTCACGGCCCTTCATAAAGCCCGTTTGATCAGCGTGAACTAGCTTCTTATCTAGACAAGCTTTTATACAAGGAGTGGGACAAACCACAGAAGGTTTTTCGGTCCCTAAAAAGTTTGACGGTGCGTTGAGGTGGAGACTAAGCTCCTTGCACAGATGGAAAGGGCTGCTAGGGCTGGGACGGTGATAATGGGGATTTTAACTACCCAGAAATTGACTGGAGTAATGGCACTGCTGGGACAGTTAAAGGGCAAAAATTTATAAACCTATTGCAGGACAGGACAATTTTATGGTCCAGTTTATTGAGGCCCCAACTAGGAATGATGCTCTGTTGGACCTGGTAATCTCAAACCATGCAGAGCGTATTGCTAATGTTCAGATAAAGGAACACCTGGGTAGCAGTGACCATAACATGATTTCATTTGATGTTAGCTGTAAGCAAAAATCACATACGAGAAAGATAAAAACACTTAATTTCAAGAGAGCAAATTTTCCAAGGATGAGGGCTGCTCTCCAGGACTTAGACTGGGAGGGAATATTGGCATCAATGGGCACAGGACAGAAATGGGAATTCTTCAAAAAGACTGTTTGTGAAATCACTGCAAAGTATATTCCCATGGGCAATAAGTTTAAAAGGCTAAAAATAAAACCGATGTGGCTCACGGCCAAAGTTAAAAAAGCTATAAACTACAAGAAAAGAGCTTTTAAAAAATAAAAAAATGAGGGAACACTAGTGTCATTTAAATGTTACAAAGAATATAACAGGATATGTAAAAAGGAAATCAAGGATGCTAAAATTCAAAACGAACGACAGATTGCAAAAGATAGGACAACCCCAAAAAATTCTTCATATATATTAATAGTAAAAAGGTGAAGTCTGAGCATGTAGGCCCTTTACAAAATAATCTAGAGTGGGTGACTGGGGACAAAGAGAAGGCTCATTTATTAAATACTTTCTTCAGCTCTGTGTATACAAAGGAGCATGGGGGAGCTCATGTCCAAAACGGGGGTGGTAGTGACACAGCCCCAAATCCACAATGGCTCAAAAGTGATATGGTCCAGAAATATTTAGACAGAATAAAGGTGGATAAAGCACCTGGACCAGATGGCATACACCCACTGATCCTAAAAGAATTGAGCTCTGTAATTTCAAAGCCATTGTATCTAATTTTTAGGGACTCATTAATGACAGGAATAGTACAACTGGATTGGCGCAGGGCCAATGTGGTGCCTATATTTAAAAAGGGAACAAAGTCTTTACCAAGTAACTATAGACCTGTTAGGTTAACTTCTATAGTTGGGAAGATACTAGAGAGATTAATAAAAGACCACATAGATGAGTTCTTGCTTGAAAAAAATATTTTAAGCAACGGACAGCATGGATTCATGAAAGACAGAAGTTGTCAGACAAACCTGATTTCTTTTTTATGAAGAGGTAAGTAAAACCTTGGACAGAGGGTTGGCGGTGGACGTGGTATACTTGGATTTTGCAAAAGCGTTCGATACAGTTCCCCACACGCGGCTCATGTGCAAGGTAAAAAGTCTACATGCTTGGAAATATCAGTTTGTAAATGGATAGAAAACTGGCTAAAAGACAGAATTAGGAGAGTCGTGGTTAATGATTCTTACTCTGAATGGTCTAAGGTTATCAGTGGTGTACCCCAAGGTTCAGTGTTGGGACCCTTACTTTTAATATCTTTATAAATGATATTGGGTCTGAGATCAAAAGTAAAATTTCTGTCTTTGCAGATGACACAAAGCTATGCAGTGGAATAACGTCCTTACAGGATGTCGCAAATTTACAAGCCAACCTCAATGCCCTGTCTAATTGGGCGACTATGTGGCAGATGAGGTTTAATGTTGATAAATGTAAAGTTATGCACTTGGGGGCTAAGAATATGAATGCATCATACATACTAGGGGGAGTACAACTGGAGGGATTCGTAGTGGAGAAGGATCTGGGGGTTTTGGTAGATCATATGTTCAATAATGGCATGCAATGCCAAGCTGCGGTTTCCAAAGCGAGCAAAGTCCTTTCTTGTATTAAGAGAGGTATGGAATCCAGAGAGAGATATAATTTTTCCCCTGTACAAATCATTAGTAAGACCTCATCTGGAGTTCAGTTTTGGGGCCCAGTTCTGAAAAAGGATATTGGGGAACTGGAGAAAGTGCAGAGAAGGGCAACCAAACTGATAAGAGGCATGCAGGAGCTCAGCTATGAGGAACGATTAGAGAAACTGAATTTATTCACTCTTGAGAAAAGGAGATTAAGGGGGGATATGATCAACATGTACAAATATATAAGGGGTCCATATAGTGAACTTGGTGTTGAATTATTCACTTTACGGTCAACACAAAGGACAAGGGGGCACTCTTTACGTCTAGAGGAAAAGAGATTTCACCTCCAAATACGGAAAGGTTTCTTCACAGTAAGAGCTGTGAAAATGTGGAATAGACAGGCAGAGGTGGTTCTGGCCAGCTCAGATTGCTTTAAGAAAGGCCTGGATTTTTTCTTAAATGTACATAATATAACTGGATACTAACATTTATAGGTAAAGTTGGTCCGGGGAATATCCGATTTTTTTCCCCCTGCTGTAGCAAATTTGATCATGCTCTGCTGGGGTTTTTCGTCTTCCTCTGGATCAACTGTGGGTATAGAATTAGGTATATGGGATTGTATGATGATATTATTAAATTTTTTTTATGGTTTAACAGGATGGACTTGTCTTTTTTCAACCTGACTAACTATGTAACTATGTTACTCTTTTGAGGAGAGTTTCCTGAAGAAAGGAACCTCTCCTCCGATAGTGGACCCTCTGGTGTCCAGATTAAACAAGGTAACCACAATTCCGGTGGAAGGGACTCCTGCTTTCAAGGACCCTGCGGACAGGAAGGCTGAAGCGGTCACCCGCTATCTATACACGGTGGTGGGCTCGGCTGTGCGCCCAACGGTGGTTGGGGCCCTGGTGTCTCAGACACTCACTGAATGGGCAAAAATGCTGCTACATGAGGCTTCCTCGGACGAGGTGGCTATGGCTGACCAGTTGATACAGGGACTTAAAATTGTCTGCGAATCAGCCTTGGACACTATTGCTCTGCTGTCCAGAGCCTCAAGCTATGCGGTGGTGTTACGCTGCCTGCTCTGGCTAAAGTGTTGGTCTGCACTCCAATCTTCCAAGAAGGCCCTGATGGATTGCCCTTTAAGGGCGACAGACTTTTTGAAGCATCCCTGTGTGACATTATTAACCACTTAAGCCCCGGACCATTTGGTAGCTAAAGGACCAGAGGTGAATTCAGAATTTTGCACTGCGCTGCTTTAACTGTAAATTGTGCGGACATGCAATGTTGTACCCAAACAAAATTTGCGTCCTTTTCTTCCCACAAATAGAGGTTTCTTTTAATGGTATTTGATTGCCTCTGCGATTTTTATTTTTTGCGATATAAACGGAAAAAGACCGAAAATTTTGAAAAAAAATGATATTTTCTACTTCTTGTTATAAGAAAAATCGAATAAACTCAATTGTAGTCATACATTTAGGCCAAAATGTATTCAGCCACATGTTTTTAGTAAAAAAATGTCAATAAGCGTATATTTATTGGTTTGCGCAAAAGTTATAGAGTTTACAAACTAGGGTACATTTTCTGAAATTTACACAGCTTTAAATTTATGACTGCCTATCTCATTTCTTGAGGTGCTAAAATGACAGGGCAGTACAAAACCCCCCCAAATGACCCCATTTTGGAAAGTAGACACCCCAAGGAAATTGCTGAGAGGCATGTTGAGCCCATTGAATTTTTTTTTTTTGTCTTAAGTGATTGAATAATGACTAAAAAAAAAAAAAAAATTACAAAAAGTTGTCTCTAAATGATATATTGCTCACACATGCCATGGTTATATGTGGAATTACACCCCAAAATACATTTTTCTGCTTCTCCTGAGTATGGGGATACCACATGTGTGGGACTTTTTAGGAGCCTAGCCGCGTACGGGACCCCGAAAACCAAGCACCGCCTTCAGGATTTCTAGGCACAAATTTTTGATTTCACTCCTCACTACCTATCACAGTTTCGAAGGCCATAAAATGCCAAAATAGCACAAAACCCCCCCAAATGACCCCATTTTGGAATATAGACACCCCAAGCTATTTGCTGAGAGGCATGGCGAGTATTTTACAGCTCTCATTTGTTTTTGAAAATGAAGAAAGAAAATATATATATATATATATATATATATATATATATATATATATATATATATATATATATATTTTTCAATTTTCAAAACTTTGTGACAAAAAGCGAGATCTGCAAAATACTCACAATACCTCTCAGCAAATAGCTTGGGGTGTCTACTTTCCAAAATGGGGTCATTTGGGGGGGGTTTGTGCCATCTGGGCATTCCATGGCCTCCGAAACTGTGATAGGCAGTGAGAAGTGAAATCAAAAATTTACACCCTTAGAAAGCCTGAAGGCGGTGCTTGGTTTTTAGGGTCCCGTACGTGGCTAGGCTCCCAAAAAGTCTCACACATGTGGTATCCCCGTACTCAGGAGAAGCAACAGAATGTATTTTGGGGTGTAATTCCACATATGCCCATGGCATGTTTGAGCAATATATAATTTAGTGACAACTTTGTGCAAAAAAAAAAAAAAAATTGTCGTTTTTCCGCAACTTGTGTCAACATATAAAATATTTCATGGACTCGACATGCCTCTCAGTATATAGCTTGGGGTGTCTACTTTCCAAAATGGGGTCATTTGGGGGGGTTTTGAACTGTTCTGGCATTTTATACACAACATTAGGAAGCTTACATCCACTCTTCTAACCACTTGAAGACAAAGCCCTTTTTGACACTTTTTGTTTACATGAAAACATTTTTTTTTTTGCAAGAAAATTATGTTGAACCCCCAAACATTATATATATTTTTAAAGCAAAGGCCCTACAGATTAAAATGGTGGGTGTTGCATTTTTTTTTTCTACACAATATTTGCGCAGCGATTTTTCAAACGCATTTTTTGGGTTAAAAAATACACTTTTTTTAATTTTAATGCACTAAAATACACTATATTGCCCAAATGTTTGATGAAATAAAAAAGATGATCTTAGGCCGAGTACATCGATACCAAACACGACATGCTTAAAAATTTCGCACAAACGCGCATTGGCGACAAACTACATACATTTTTAAAAGCCTTTACAGGTTACCCCAGTAGATTTACAGAGGAGGTCTACTGCTAAAATGACTGCCCTCGATCTGACCTTCGCGGTGATACCTCACATGCATGGTGCAATTGCTGTTTACATATGACGCCAGACCCACGCTTGCGTTCGCCATTGGGCAAGAGCAGGGCAGGACAGGGGTGCTTTTTTTTTTTTTTTTTTTTTTTTTTTTATTTTATTATTAATTTTGCTTTTTTATTTTATTTTTAAATTGTTCCTTCCAAGTATTTTTTTTTTTATCATTTTTATTGTTATCTCAGGGAATGTAAATATCCCCTATGATAGCAATAGGTAGTGACAGGTACTCCTTTTTTGAAAAAACTGGGGTCTTCTAGACCCTAGATTTTTCCTCTGCCCTCAAAGCATCTGACCACACCAAGATCGGTGTGATAAAATGCTTTCCCAATGGCGCTTTTTATATCCGGGGGGGCATTCCCTCCCACTGCTTGTAAAAGCAGTCCAGAGGCTAATTAGCCGCTAGGATTGCTTTTACATGAAAGCCGGCCGCAGGCTGAAAAGAATGATACCAAGATGATACCTAAACCCGCAGGCATCATTCTGGTATAAACATTCAAAGTCCAGCAACATACCAGTACGTTGTTGGACATGTATTGTAATCTTTTTTTTTTTCATGCAGCCAGTTGGCTGAACAAAAAAAGAGATTGATCGGTGGGTATGCCCACCATTAGAATACCGCCCTTCATCCACCCACTTCAAATGATGGGCATACACGCACCATTTATATATGCCGAAGCATGGGGGCATCCTCCCGCAAAAAAGTTATGCCGCACACACATGGTCGGACTTTTCCACGGGCAAGCCTCCGTCGGAATTTCGACCGTATGTACGCGGCATTAGGAGCAAAATCGCTCCTCTGCCCCTGCTGCCCCAATGCTTCGGCATATTTGCTTTTTTTTTTTTAACTGTGGTGGTGAAATCACCTCCTACAGCACTGGAGTCGCAGGGATCAGGCCTGTCTCTGCGAACGCTGCAGTTATGTGTGTTTTTGTTTTGTAAGTGACAGTGATCGATCGATACTGCACTTGGGTGGCCTGGGCTGGACGGAGGGGCAAAACGCAGGTGCCAGCAGGTATCTGGGCTGATCCCGCTAACACTGCGTTTTTGGGAACCCTTAACTGCTGGGGACGCTAGTATAGATCTGATCAGATCAGATATTGATCTGTTCAGATACTATACCACTAAGGGGGGTGTATGCTTCACGCGTGGGTGTTAGCGTTACTGGCACTAACCTGACGCTGCCTGGGGAGTGACGCAGACCCTCTCTGACGCTAAAACCTAATTGATATCACCCGTCGGGCGATCAGGGGGTTAAACCTTTATTGGGTTATATACGCGGGTGCCCTGACACTATAAAAAGCAAACTAACTAACCAGCGTCACCCGTAACACTTATATGGTGATCACTGGTGAAAGGGTTAACTAGGGGCAATCAGGGGGTTAAAACCTTTATTAGATAATATATGGGGGTACCTGACGCTATAAAAACCTGCGGCGAACCTAAAAAAAATTACCAGCTACCGATCTGCATCACCGACACTAAGACAGCGTTTAGAAAAACGATCGCTTAGCGACAGTGGTGATGGGGGTGAAAGGGTTACCTGGGGGGCGATCAAGGGGGTTAAACCTTTATTAGATAATATATTGGGGTATCTGACGCTATAAAAACATGCGGCGAACCTAAAAAAAATTACCGGCTACCGATCTGCATCACCGACACTAAGACAGCGCTTAGAAAAACGATCGCTTAGCGACAGTGGTGATAGGGGGTGAAAGGGTTACCTGGGGGGCGATCAAGGGGGTTAAACCTTTATTAGATAATATATTGGGGTACCTGACGCTATAAAAACCTGCGGCGAACCTAAAAAAAATTACCAGCTACCGATCTGCATCACCGACACTAAGACAGCGTTTAGAAAAACGATCGCTTAGCGACAGTGGTGATGGGGGTGAAAGGGTTACCTGGGGGGCGATCAAGGGGGTTAAACCTTTATTAGATAATATATTGGGGTACCTGACGCTATAAAAACCTGCGGCGAACCTAAAAAAAATTACCGGCTACCGATCTGCATCACCGACACTAAGACAGCGTTTAGAAAAATGATCGCTTAGTGACAGTGGTGATAGGGGGTGAAAGGGTTACCTGGGGGGGCGATCAAGGGGGTTAAACCTTTATTAGATAATATATTGGGGTACCTGACGCTATAAAAACATGCGGCGAACCTAAAAAAAATTACTGGCTGCCGATCGGCATCACTGACGCTAAGACGGCGATCAGAAAAATGATCGCTTAGCGACAGTGGTGATAGGGGGTGAAAGGGTTATCTGGGGGGTGATCAGGGGGTTAAACCTTTATTAGGGGGGGTTAGGGGGCTACACTGGACCTAAGACTAAACTTTGGTGACACTTTTACAGTCACAAATGTCACTGATTGCAGTGATCACTAAATAAATGGTCACTGCAATCAGTGACACTGTGACTGGGGGCTGGGGGGGTGATCTGGGGGGGGGCGATTTATGTCCCTATGTGTCCTGGTGTCAGTGTAGTGTTGTGTGCACTGACCTGATGTCTTCTCTTGTACGGCGCTCGGTATATGTGAGCGCCGCACCAGAGATGACATCACTTCCTCCTGCTTCCTCTGTCTGACACAGACAGAGGGGGCATTTCCATTCGCCGGGAGCGATTGCGAGGGGGTGGCCGGAAACGAATGGCTGCCCCCTCATCCCGGAACGCTCCCGGACACTTAGCCACCGCTCACTGTATAGGAGGGGGGTCCGATTGGACCCCCCAACTATAAAAAGGCAATCACGTATGCTCTACGTGATTGTGCCTGTCTGTGCCATTCTGCCGACGTATATATACAGTGAGCGGTCGTTAAGTGGTTAAAGATGCAACAGGTCCCACAATTCAAAAAGGAGGTAAGGAGCCACGCCGTAGGCAAAGGGCCCTCCTTCAACAAGCGTCCCTGGTTTCGCAAGCCTGCAAACAAATCTATGTCCGCATGCAGGTCTGCCCACCACCCATCTCTCGGGTGGGGGGACGTCTTTGCGAATTCGCGACCCGGTGGACATCTCAGATTTCTGACCGGTGGGTTTGCAAAGTAGTTTCCTCAGAGTACAAGATAGTTTCTCTCTTGCCCGCCGAACAGATTTTTCTCTTCCAACCTCCAGCTTCAGCCGACTCCTCGGGAAACCCTATATGGGGCGGTTCAAGACCTGCGGATACGCGGGGTGATCATTCCTGTCCCAGTACAGGAACGGTTTCAGAGGTTTTACTCAAATCTGTTCGTAGTACCAAAGAAGGAGGGCGTTCGTTCAATCCTGGATCTCAGGGCCCTCAATTGCTTTGTGAATGTACAAAGATTCTGGATGGAGTCGGTTCGCTCTGTTGTTGCTGCCCTCCATCCAGGGGATTTTCTGGCATCCTTGGACATCAAGGATACATACTTGCATGTCCCCATATGCACCAGGCATCAGAGATGTCTGCGCTTTATGGACAGGGAAGACCACTACAAAGTTGTGGCTCTCCCCTTTGGCTTGGCATTGGCACAGAGGGAGTTTACCTAGGTGCTCGCCCCGATTCTGGCCCTACTTAGACAGCGTGGCTTCGCTATCGTGGGCTACTTGGACGATCTTCTTCTGAGGGCCACTTCAAGCTCAGAATCAGAGGTGAGCATGTCAGACCCTCCGAGACTTTGCTTGGGTGCTGAATACTCAGAAGTTAGTATTGGTGCCTAGTATATCTGGGGTTGATTCTGGAATCCTCAGAGGCAAAAGTTTTTCTCCCTGTGGGAAGGTTGCAGACCCTTCGGGCTGTGGTGCGGCAGTTGACATCCCAAAGATGGTAGTCACTCCGCTTTTGCATGCGAGTCTTGGGCCTCATGGTAGCCTTCTTTGAGGCGGTACCATATGCTCAATGCCACACTTGAGTGTTGCAGAAGAAAATTCTATCCAGATGGGACAAGTGCCCATCGTCCCTGGATTGTCAAATCCGGGTGAGCCACCTAGTCAGGACCTCCCTAGTTTGGTGGCTGACATCACCGGCACTTCTGTCCTGGAAGTCGTTCCTTCCTTTTCACTGGATAGTGGTCACGACGGATGCCAGCCTTACCGGTTGGGAAGGAGTCTGAGGGGTTCAGTCGATTCAGGGTCACTGGACCACGGAAGAATCCCACTTGCCGATCAATGTCCTGGAACTCCGGGCAATCAGGCTGTGCCTCTCCACATGGTCTCAGAGGCTACAGGGGCATCCATTCGGACAAGCCACAGCGGTGGCGTATGTCAATCATCAAGGAGGAACAAGACGCTCAGCTGCAGCATCGGAGGTCGTTAATATCCTAAGATGGGCAGAAAGGAGCGTACCGGCCCTGACGGCCGTATACATTTTGGGCGTGGAAGACTGGCAGGCGGACTATCTGAGTCGCCAGATGCTGGACCAAGGAGAATGGTCTCTGCACCCAGATGTGTTTCAGCTCCTTTGCCAAAGATGGGGCACGCCAGACGTAGATCTCCTGGCTTCTCGACTCAATCGGGAGATATTGAGGTTTGTGGCCAGGTCAAGAGACCCATGGGCAGACGCGACAGATGCGTTGGTGACACCGTGTAGTCAGTACCGGCTAATCTATGCCTTCCCTCCTCTGAAACTCCTTCCTCATCTGCTTCACAGAGTGGAGGCAGAAGGGATTCCAATGATCCTAATTGCTCCAGATTGCCTTTGGCGTCCTTGGTATGCCGACCTAGTGCGTCTAGTAGCAGACGCCCCTTGGCGTCTACCACTGAGAGAGGACCTGCTGTCGCAAGGTCTCATACTTCATCCTGCTTTACAGTCACTGGCCTAAACGGCATGGCTATTGAAAGCCAGGTGCTAAGAGACCAAGGCCTGTCGGATTCAGTGATTTCTATCATGAGGAGGGTTCGGAAGTTATCCTCTAGGAAAATTTACCATCACACTTGGAAGGCCTACATATCCATTGTGAGGAAATGAGGTGAAATCCGCGTACTTGTTTGGTTTCCAGAGTCCTGCTGTTCTTACAGCGTGGGATGGACCAAAAGCTTGCTTCCTTGCATTCCTTGGACGTTGTCCGAGCTCTAAGAGTATACTTGTCTGTTACTGCTCCGTTCCGGAGTTCAGACTCAGTTTTTTTCGGTTGCTGGTTCCAGGAAGGGCCCAGCTGTCTCATCGGTCACCATCTCAAGGTGGATCCGACAGATCGTGATTCAGGCTTACGCCATAAAGGGTCGGGCGCCTCCCTGTTACGGCGCATTTGACCAGGGCAATAGGTACCTCTTGGGTTAACAGCATGGCTTCTCGGTGCTTCAGAAACCACCATTTGAGAACATCAGGGAGATTCCCTTGTTGACACTTTCTCAGAAAGTGGTCCTTTTGGTGGCTGTTACGCCAGTTAAGACTGGTTTCTGAGCTGGCAGCCTTGTCATGCAAGGCTCCCTATCTGATCTTCCACAAGGATAAGGTGGTGCTGCGTCCGTAGCCTTCTTTTCTTCCTAAGGTTGTTTCGACCTTCCATCTCAGGGAAGACATTGTACTGCCATCCTTGTGTCTTCATCCGCCGAATCCTAGGGAGACGACGTATTTCTTGGACGCTGTCTGAGCTCTGAGAGCATCAAGCGTCTGCTTCCCAGGTGTGTAAGGCGGCGACCTGGTCGTATGTTCACACTTTCACTAAACTTTACAAGTTGATGTGTGTGCATCTTCGAATGCTTCTTTCGGCCGCAAGGCATTGCAGGCGGCTGTTCAGAGCTCCTCAACTGAGGAGTTGTAACTCTATTTTGTTTTGGGGTGAAGTTGTTTTAATGCTGTTCCCACCCCTCGTTTTTGACACTGCTTTGGGATGTCCCACTTTGTCAAGATTAAGGCTGTGTCCGTCCATGAACGAAAGAGAAAATAGGATTTTTTACTCGCCATAAAATCCTTTTTTCTGAGTTCATGGACGGACACAGCACCCCCACCACTCCTTTTTAAGTTTTTACTGCTTTTTGATGAACTGAGCTGCTAAGTGCAGGGTGAGGGGATATAGCCAGTAGGACCGCCCCCTGCGCAGGGCTGTTCAGCTTTGATGTTGTTAACACATTCTGCCTAGTCACTCCTGAATGAAGGCTAATACCCACTTTGTCAAGATTAAGGCTGTGTCCGTTCATGAACTCAGAGAAAAGGATTTTACGGTGAGTAAAAAATCCTATTTTTACCTCTCTGCATTAAGGTAAAAACTTTAGGTGATCATTTTGCCCCCTCATCCCCTCCTTGTACTTACCTGTCTGCAGCGGTCCTTTCTTCTCTCGCTCTTACAGGATTTGCTGAGGCAGCGAGAGGCATTGGCTCCTGCTGCTGTCTGTCAAATCCTGTGACCATAGAGCAGGGCCGAGTCACACTGTGTCTATGGATGCAGGCAGCATGGTTTAGGATGGAGCCCACAGGTGTGCCATGATAAGCAGCTTCCTATGGTGACACACCGAGAAGAGGAGACCAGGAGCGTCAGAGAAGGACCTGAGAAGAGGAGATTGGGGGGCACTCGGTGCAATTCCATTGCACAGTGCAGATACAGTTGTGCTCATAAGTTTACATACCCTGGCTAAATTTATGATTTCTTGGCCATTTTTCAGAGAATATGAATGAGCAGTGGGCAGGGCTAGGTGGAGCCAGTTGCTGATTGATAAGCTACAGGCATGTGAATCAGCAGTGACAATGCCCCATACAGCATACCTTTGTCCTTCTGTAGTGCACGCAGGCACAGCCTTAATTAGAATGGCAACTATGCCCCGAATTCTGGAGCAGTGCAACATCACTGCCACCCCATCAGAAGCTGCATTAGGTGGCGGTCACGATCATGCTCAACGGGTATTTGCAGAAATTTGGGGGGGAGAAAACTGTAGGTGCAGATTCATGTATAATTAAGTTCTGCAGTTTTTGTTTTTTTTCAATGGGGAACTATAGTTCTACTTTAACCCCTTCATGATGAAGATAAACAAACCAGAAACAGTTTTGCAATTTTGACATGTGTTTGCACAACTACCGTCACATTTACTTGTATCAAGGTGAATTATGCCTTGGTTCCTTCAGGACAAATTAAGCTTTTATCTGGTGGTAAATAGTAATGGATATCTCTTAATAATTTTTTTTTGAAAGATCAAAGGAAGTTGGTACAAATTAGTAAAATTGTGAAAAATAATGAAAATTTACCACTTTCTAGAAAATTTTGTATCTGTACGTTATTCTGCTTCAAGTGGTTGTACCGGGGTGATGCCTGCAGCTGCAGGTATCACCTCGGTACTGTTTTTTTAGAGCCGAGTGTCAGCTTTCTTGTAATAGCAACCGATGTAGCTAAGAAGCTGCTCCATTGTTATTACAAGGAGCGGGAGGGGATGTGTGTGTGTGTGCGTCTCCGCCGCTCCGAGCGAACTCTCCTGTCCCACTGGGAGGCCCGGGCGATCAGCCGGCACCCCGAACAAAGCCGGAATCAGCTTTGACTGGGATCTAGAAACCCAGAAGCGACATCACTTCCGGTTTACTGGAGTCTTAAAAAAAAGTGTCAGTATTTAAAACGGCCAAACTTGGTGTTTTGAATACTTTTAAGTGCAATGGAGGGATTGGGGTCTTATAGACCCCAGACCCCTCCAAAAAAAAATACCTGACATGTGACTATTACTGTCATAAGGGATGTTTACATTAAAGGTGATCAAAATGTAAAGGGACAGTGTAAAAATAAAATACATTTTGAAAAAAAAATGTAAAGCGCCCCATTCCTCCGGGCTCGCACGCAGAAGCAAATGCTTACGTAAGTCACCCTCGCCATTGTAAACCGTTTTTAAACCACACATGTGTGGTAACTACAAACTAGTAACTGTTAAAAAAATGTAAGCGTTGCCTATGGAGATTTTTCAATACCTTAGTTTGACGTAGTGTATGCAGTTTTAAAGCGTGATGTGTTAGGTATCTATTTACTCGGTGTAACATAATTTTTCACATTATACAAAAAAACTGGGCAAACTTTACTGTTTTGTTTGTTTTTAATTCATGAAAGTGTATTTTTTCCAAAAAATTGCATTTGAAAGACCGTTGCGCAAATACAGTGTGAGAAAATATTGCAACGGCCGCCATTTTGTTCTCTAAGGTCTTTGCTAAAAATATATATATATATATATATATATATATATATATATATATATATATATATATTATATATATATATATATATATATAAATGATTGGGGGTTCCATTTAATTTTCTAGCAAAAAATACTGATTTTAACTTGTAAGCAACAATTTCAGAAAAAGACCTGGTCTTCAAGTGGATAGTAAAATTGTGCAAAATAATGAAAATAATATATATTTTTTGACCGCCAAAGATCAAACCAAAACAAATGATCCTGCTCCTGACAGTAGCAACGATACCACATATGTGTATATTATTTGTTGTTTATACCAGTAGTAGGGCCCAAAAACAAGTGTGCACATTTTGCTTTTTTTATTTTTCCTAAAACACACTAATCTAGCTATTTTAGTTACTTTTTTTGTATCTACTTTATGTACTGCTATGTACAATAGGTCAGATATTTGTACACTTTTTATGTGGCTTTTCTCTTTTGCACGGAATAAGTCAAGTATTTTATTTGCACGCAATTTTGGAATTGTGGTCTTCATAAAACCTTTATAGAAAGTAAAATATAAAAAGAAGCGAGATGTTTTAGGGAATTGAGAGGACTAAGCCCACAGTTCATCAAACTTACCTTTGTTTAGTGAATGGTGTTAAAAATTTGAATACCATATGTGTTAACAAAATTTTGCTTCATGTGGTTTTACAGCCTTTTGTGTTGCTTCATTTTTAAAAGTCAATGCATGAGAATACTCATCACCTCGAAACACTCATTGTGCTCTGAGAAAATATAAAAGTCTCTGCTGTAAAACATTAATGATTTGTCAGCCTTTTCAGACTCAGAAAAGCTGAAAGGATTTCTGATGTACATAGGAAAAAATTGCCCCAGAACATCTCTGATATTTTCAGGTTTCGAAATGTCTACCTACAAATGTATCGTTTTTATTCGCCATTAGCTCTTCTTGAGGATACAGTAGAACCTGAAATCATATAAATGTTTGGAAAACTATTGATCGTGCAAAATATTCTGCATCACCTTTGCTCCGTTTGTAAATATGTAAGGTGTAGTTTATATTTCTTGGGCTTTTCGCATCATTCTCAATTCAGTAAACGTCGATTTTTCCCAAATATAATATTTGTTTCATTTAATTTGGGGACAAAAGACATTTATGAATGTTTATAAAATGTTTTAGTCCAGCTGTGTGCTCCTTTATTTATATCGCTAGCTATGAGCCATTTTAGCCTGCATTTACATCTGAGAAAAGCATTTTCCTGCTGGTTTTTCAAGCTTTTTTTCGAGCTTTGTTCAAGCTTTTTTTTTTTTTTTTTCTTTGCACATATACAACCCCAATTCCAAAAAAGATGGGAGGCTGTGTAAAAGCTATATAAAAACAGAATGCTAAGATTTGAAAATCTCATAAACCCATATTTTATTCACAATAGAAAACATTTCAAATGTTTAAACAGGTTTTTAAATTGATGGCAGCGACACGTCTCAGGGCAACAAAAAACTGGCAAACTACATGTGTACTAACACAGAAGGAGCTGCAAGAACATTTTACAACTAAATCAGTTAATTGACAACAGCTTGGTAACATGAGATTGGGTTTTGTGACAGACCTAACCAAGATAGGGGCTTCTGGAGCACAAGAGTAAGCCTCTTATCCACTGACTATGGCCCAGGAAGAGAGCAGATCATTCTCTGATGGACCACCACTTAATGGACACTGAGAACGTGGTTTGGATTACTGCAGATAGGACAGTAATATTTTTTAACAATATTCCTCAAGAAATCTATGTTCCATCATTCTGATACACTGGAATTAATGTAACATTGTATGAGCTTTGCCTTAGACTATTGTAGGTAGGAGACGAACAGTCTTCTACTGGGGTCTCCTGCTATTGTCTGTTTAATAAGGTGTTCTGTGTTTATCCTTGGGATAATGTATAATGTACTCTGCTTTACCCTTGTTGCTGGGCAGTCTGTTCACCTGGGCTGGTTTAAGGGCTGCGCTAATTAGCATGTTAATTATATCATTGTTAGCTAGTAGCTGCTAGAGGAGGAGTGAGTAGCCACGAGTCAGCCCTACCTCGTTATCTAACCCATTGTGTAATGTTTTGGGTAAATATTTGGGTTATTGTGTATGTGGGGGACTGACGTACTTTTCAAGTGTATGAAAACAAAGCCTGTATCTCTGATGTTCAGACTGGAGGAGGCTGTATACTGATGAAAGCACTCAAGCGGAGTGCAATGGGGTTCCGTGACAGGTTTAAAAAGAGTATCTTAGAGAGTCAGAGTCTCTCATAAGTAAAGATGGGCAGACGTTCACCAATCTGTGAAAAGCAGTGTCTAAAAATTGCCAAACAATTTCAGAATAATGTTCCTCAACGAAAATTTGGAAAAGATTAAATATATCAACATCTACAGTACTCAATATCCTCAAAAGATTCCAAGAATCTGGAGAAATCTGAACCAAATTCAAAAACGCTGCCCTCTTTAATGGGCCAAAGCTCATTTAAAATGGTCTGTTGAAGGGGTGTGGCCAGGACAGACATGTGAGAGGACACATCTCCCACAGCTCCCAGAATTGATCCGGTACCGATCCTCCCCCAGCCAGTTCACCGGTCCGAAACCAACATATGCTGACAGCCCCTGTTCCAGGGACCACTGAGGTACCACCGCCGGCTCTCTGTACCAGAGGGATGACCCGCAAAGGCCAGGCAGAGATCGCGGGGCCGGAGCTCTAAGATGGCGCCGCCGCACTTGCTGTGAAGGGGACGCCTTGTGGCCCGGACAAGCAGGGACCCAAGACATGTAAGATTCCCAAGACCCCAGGCAAGGATCCCCACAAGGACATGTACTATGCCCAAAAGTTATCTGGGGCTGTGGGGACGGAGCTGCCCTCCCGATCAGGGGACCCTAACCATAAGCAGCCTGAAGTGCAGGCAGGCACTGTCCCGGATCGCTGGGGAGAGGAGGAGGGGGATCAGGCGGACTCCATGGTGGAGGATAACCAGGCTCCGCAAACAGGCCGCAACACAACCCACCCTGGCAGACATCCTCAGGGCTGTGCATAAATGCACAGCTTCTGTTGATAACTTAAAGGAGCAGTTTGGCTTACTAAGGCAAGATATGCAAAAAATCCGCGAACGCACCACGGCTGTGGAGAGCAGAGTCAATGAGGTGGAGGACGCATACGATCGGGCTGAAGACATGGAGAATCATCTCAGACGAAACAACGTCCGTATAGTAGGCCTCCCGGAGTGGGTAGAGGGTAAAGATCCTACTACATTTATGGAGAACTATAAAGTGAAAAAATGTGGCGCTAATAGCAATGAAGCTACTAAGTGTTGATCTATAATGAATACAGAACCTCCACTTGGACGTAGCTACATTGAAAAGACATCATATAATGGTGCTGGGTGGGTGTACATAATATCAACCAATGTAATCAAACCATATGATACAATGATAAAACCCGTGGCATGAGGAGCGCTCATGTGTATCAAACATTAGAGTGTTCAAAAACTGTAACATGGTGAAAAAAGAGTCTCTATTGTGCAGCTGCGAGGAGCGTGCTGTATGAGCTGTATCAAAACATAAGGATCATACTCGATGTATACTCCAACATCCGAGACATAAAGGTAAGAAATGGGTACTCTTACCATAAACCACGGGCAAATAAGCTTGGACGGAAACTCCTAGGCTAAACCTCCGGTGAAAGCAATCATGACACAATTTCCGGGTACCATGAGGGACGTTGTCATGAACCAAAGTTGACGATCCCAGATGGAAGATGTAGAACGGAATGGACCAAAGTCCTCAACCAAACGGAACATAGGATATCCTCTTGGAAAAAGTGTCATGAAAAAAAGCAGAGGTGGCTCCACATTGTGTAAATAACTCCAGGATGAGGTATATATAAAAAAGGGCCTTTATTGGCATAAAACCATGGATAAAAAATTACGTTACAAGCAACTTGAAGGATGCATGCAAAAAGAGTGATCACAAAATGGAAAGATAAGTAAGCGTAGTGACAAGAGTAGTTGCAAGCTAAAAACCCGACCTGTTTCGAGCGAGAGCTCTTGACCTGGGGTATTTATGGAGAACTGGCTGATTGAAAAATTCGGAAAGGATGCATTTTCACCATTCTTTGATTCTTTGCGGTGGAACGTGCGCATAGAGTGCCATCTCGCCCGCCTCCGCAGGGAGGCCCTCCCAGATCCATCCTTACCCGATTGCTTCATTACCGAGATAGAGAAACGGTACTGCGCCAAGCTCGGGAACGAGCGAATTTCCAGCACAATGGCACCAGGGTGTCTTTTTTATCTGGATTTCGCGGTGGAGGTCCAGAGGCGCAGGGCCAAATTTATGGATGTTGTGACAGCAGGAAGGTAAAGTCACCTGGTTGCATCCAGGGGGGTAGATATATTTCGCCCAGATTCAGGCTTTACGCTGACTTATACAACTAGGTGGAGAGTTGTATAGGCCCAGCTAAGGCTAGTGGGCTCATGGATGACTCATACCTCTAGGGAGAGTGTGGGGCGTCGTGCAGACAGAGATGAGGAGACCAGCTGAACCTTGTCAGCTCATTTAGGCCTCTATAAGAACTCCCAGCTTCATTAGATGTTAGCTCATGCCTGGAACCAGACCTGTGTGGACTGTCTAGGGAGAGTGAACCCCTGTGCGGTGAGGCAAAGCCTGTGTGGCTATTTGTTTGGACTTTTACTAAACCAGGGACTTAGGGACTAGGACAGCACTAGGCTGATCCCAGTTGTTAGTTAGGAAACCTGTATGTTTAGTCAGAGGTCAACTTGACCAGGATTTATTTTGGTTATGTTTCTTTTGCTTTGCTGTGTTTTGTCACTGTAAATAGAAAATAAACCGCACCTTTTTGATTTTGAAAACCACAACCTCCGTTTGCTGGGCCTGTTTTGTGTGGGGAGCCCATCCCGGGGGTCACACACACCCGCTGCCGAGCTAACCCCCTCACAGTTGGTGGAGAACCAGTGGCAGTTTTTTTTAAGCCAGCATGGAGGAGATACTGAAGCAGCTGGCTCTAGCAAATGCCAATCAACAGCAGACAAATGCAGGTTTGCAAAAGAGCCTTGCAGCTCAACAACAGAGCCTTGCAGCCCAGCAGCAGACAAACGCAACTTTGCAACAGAGTCTGGAGGCTCAGCAACGAGCCCAGCAGCAATCTGAGGCCCGCTTCATAGACCTGTTGCAGAAGCAAGAGCAGAGACTACAACAACAGATGGAAGCAGTAATGCAGCAACGTCCGCAGACCAGTGAGGAAAGCCGTCCCACTAATACCGCGTCCTTTGGGGTGAGTCGTTTATTGACAAAAATGACTGGAGAGGATGATCCAGAGGTATTTTTGACCACATTTGAAAGGACCGCTGAAAGAGAAAAGTGGCCTGAGGAGCAGTGGGCTGGACTGGTGGCTCCTCTGTTAACTGGTGAATCGCAGAAAGCTTACTATGACCTAGAGCCTAACCAAGCAAAAGACTATGTGATGCTAAAAGCTGAAATATTGGCAAGGCTGGGTGTCACCCAGGCTGTCCGGGCTCAGCGTGTGCATAACTGGACTTTCCAGCTTGGAAAACCCCCCAGGTCTCAAATGTATGATCTCATTCACCTGAGCAGAAAGTGGCTACAGCCAGAGACTTTGTCCGCACCAAAGATTGTGGAACGTGTTGTAATGGATCGGTTTTTGAGAGCTCTTCCTACTGCCATCCAAAAGTGGGTAAGCCATGGAGACCCAGAGACGGCCGATGGTCTTGTGGATCGTGTGGAGAAATACTTGGCTACAGAGAACCTGACGGCCTCTTCCAGAGACACTCGGACTTTCCACCCTAAGACCAGACCATCCCCAGGGGCGGATAAGAGGATTCCAAGGGGTGAGGGTGGAGAGAGTGAGAGGGTGGGAGCTCTACCCCAAGTTTGGCGAGAACAGCCTGGGAAATCAGCGGCTCAAGAGGCGGCAAGAAGGATCGTTTGCTACCGCTGCCGGCAAGCGGGACATATTGCAGCCAATTGCCCGGTTGTGGAGGAACCCATGCAGTGTGACTTTCTGACGGGCAGACGTCAGTCGCTGTGTGCGACAGTCGCATGCACTGCCATTCGAGGAACTGAGAAACATTTATGCAAAATGTGTGTTAATGGTAGAAATGTTGTTGTATTGCTGGATTCAGGTAGCCTTGTGACCCTGATAAAGGCTGAGTTAGTTAAAACAGAGGTCTCTGGGAATAGCAAGGTAGCTGTTATTTGTGTGCATGGGGACACCCGAGAGTATCCAGTGACTACAGTGTGTTTCGAGACCCCCAAAGGTACCCTCTCTCATCCAGTGGGCTTAGTATCTCAGTTACCGCATGACGCCATTGTGGGAAGGGATTTTCCGAAGTTCTGGGAACTGTGGGATGATCCTGAGCCCCTCACTGGTGCCCCTATGTACCAGGAATGTGATAGCCAGAACTCCCCTGAGAGTGGTGAGGACTCTCCGGAATTTCCCTTATCAGTATTGGCAGGGGAGACTCAAGAAACTGGAGAGGAGCCCACCTCCTCAGACGAAAACCTACCGTCTGTGGAGTTTTCTGATCTTGAGGTTCACAGGGAAAACTTTGCCACAGAACAGTTGAAAGACCCCGCCCTAATAAAGGCACGGGAAAACGTAGTGAAAATAGATGGCGAGTTAGTGAACCCAGATAATACCTGCACTTACCCATACTTCAGCGTAGAGAAGGACCTACTGTATCGGGTGGCAAAAAGGGCAGAAGAAACCGTTGAGCAGCTTGTGGTGCCCAAACCTTACAGGAAGTTGGTGTTGGAGTTGGCCCATGGGCACATTCTTGGAGGTCATCTGGGGACAGAGAAAACCCGAGAGAGGGTATTACAGAGATTCTATTGGCCGGGGGTGATGAAGGACGTAGAAAATTATTGTTCCTCCTGCCCTGTGTGTCAGAGGTTGGCCCCGATGCCACATTTCCGTAGCCCGCTGGTCCCTCTACCCATCATTGAGGTCCCGTTTGAGAGGATCGCCATGGATTTGGTAGGTCCTATAATCAAGTCCGCTAGGGGGCACCAGTACATATTAGTTATAATGGACTATGCCACCCGTTATCCAGAAGCGATCCCTCTCCGAAATACCTCGGCCAAAACCATAGCCAAAGAGCTATCTCTTGTTTTTAGCCGGGTGGGTATTTGTAAAGAACTGCTTACGGACCAAGGTACACCCTTTATGTCCCGGGTTATGAAAGAGCTGTGTAAATTGTTCAAAGTGACGCAATTGCGTACGTCTGTGTATCACCCCCAAACCGATGGGCTGGTTGAAAGATTCAACAAAACCCTAAAACAAATGTTGAAGAAAGTGGTGGATAGAGATGGAAAGGATTGGGACTGTTTACTTCCTTATTTGATGTTTGCTATTAGGGAGGTGCCCCAATCCTCTACGGGATTCTCCCCCTTTGAGTTACTGTATGGGAGACACCCAAGAGGGCTGTTGGATATTGCCAAGGAAACTTGGGAAAGTGAGAGTTCTCCCCACAGGAGTGTGATTGAGCATGTCGCCCTGATGCAAGATCGAATTGCACAGGTAATGCCCATCGTGAAGGAACATTTGGCCCAAGCGCAGTTGGCACAGCAGAGAGTGTACAACCGTGGAGCCAAGACCCGTACCTTTTCCCCGGGGGATAGGATATTGGTACTTGTCCCTACGGTTGAAAGTAAATTCCTTGCCAAATGGCAAGGCCCCTACGAGATAATGGAAAAAGTGAGCGAAGTGAATTACAAGGTCAGACAACCAGGAAGGCGAAAGCCCGAACAGATCTATCACGTTAATCTGTTGAAAGCCTGGAGGGATAGAGAGTCCCTAGTCGCAGACACTTGGTCACCAGCTCAAACTGGTTGCGTGATTCCTGAGGTTGGAATAGCAGCCACCTTGTCACAACCCCAACAACAGGAGGTTAAGGAGTTTGTGCTTCGCAACAAGGAGGTATTCTCTGAGCTGCCGGGACAAACATCTGGGGTAGAGCATGACATCATTACCCCGCCCGGTGAAAGGGTGAAGTTAAAACCCTATCGGATCCCAGAGGCTCGACGGGAGGCAATACGGGAGGAAGTACAGAAAATGCTGAACTTAGGGGTGATAGAGGAGTCCCAAAGTGATTGGTCTAGTCCCATCGTGTTGGTGCCTAAACCGGATGGGAGCTGGCGATTTTGTAACGATTTTCGTCAGTTGAACAAAGTTACAAAATTTGACACCTACCCCATGCCACGTATAGATGAGTTGATCGACCGGCTGGGAACAGCCCGATACATGACGACTCTTGACCTCACAAAAGGGTATTGGCAAATCCCCCTGGCCAAGTCGGCCAAAGAGAAAACCGCATTTGTAACCCCAGACGGGGCGTTCCAATATAAAAGAATGCCGTTCGGGTTACAGAATGCGCCGGCCACATTCCAGCGGAAAATGGACCAGATGCTGAGGCCCCATCGGAAGTATGCTGCGGCTTACCTGGATGACGTAATTGTCCATAGCACAGATTGGGCCTCACATCTGCCAAAAGTGCAAGCTGTCCTGGACTCTGTTCGGGAAGCGGGGTTTACGGCTAACCCCAAGAAGTGTACCATTGGGCAGGAGGAGGCCAAATATCTTGGGTACACCATTGGGAGGGGAGTAATAAAACCCCAACTCAACAAAGTCAAGGCCATCCAGAGTTGGCCACGTCCCAACAGCAAGAAGCAGGTACGAGCCTTTCTGGGAATCGCTGGGTATTATCGGCGATTCATTCCCCACTTTGCTTCTAAGGCTGTGCCCCTAACCAACCTGACGAAGGGGAAAGGGTCGGTCATGATTAAATGGACCCCCGAGGCTGAGGCAGCATTCCAATTCTTGAAACAAGCCTTATGTAGCCAGCCAGTGTTGTACTCACCCGACTTCTCTAAAGACTTTGTCGTACAAAGTGATGCGTCAGATGTGGGGTTAGGAGCAGTATTGTCCCAGGTCTGGAACGGGGAAGAGCACCCAGTCATTTACCTCAGCAGGAAATTGAAGTCCCATGAGGTAAATTACGCCACCGTTGAAAAGGAGTGTTTAGCGGTGAAGTGGGCTCTAGATTCCCTTCGGTACTACCTGCTAGGTAGGCACTTTGACATGGTTACGGATCACGCTCCGTTAAAGTGGATGGCTCAAAACAAGGAAACAAATAGAAGAGTGAATAGGTGGTTCCTGGCCCTCCAGGAATTCAACTTCACAGTAAAGCATCGCCCTGGCGTTCAAATGGGGAATGTGGATGCTTTGTCTCGAGTACATGAATGCCTGATTGCTGGTGTTCCAACCCCGAGGTTAAAACAAGAGGGGGGGGTATGTGACAGCAGGAAGGTAAAGTCACCTGGTTGCATCCAGGGGGGTAGATATATTTCGCCCAGATTCAGGCTTTACGCTGACTTATACAACTAGGTGGAGAGTTGTATAGGCCCAGCTAAGGCTAGTGGGCTCATGGATGACTCATACCTCTAGGGAGAGTGTGGGGCGTCGTGCAGACAGAGATGAGGAGACCAGCTGAACCTTGTCAGCTCATTTAGGCCTCTATAAGAACTCCCAGCTTCATTAGATGTTAGCTCATGCCTGGAACCAGACCTGTGTGGACTGTCTAGGGAGAGTGAACCCCTGTGCGGTGAGGCAAAGCCTGTGTGGCTATTTGTTTGGACTTTTACTAAACCAGGGACTTAGGGACTAGGACAGCACTAGGCTGATCCCAGTTGTTAGTTAGGAAACCTGTATGTTTAGTCAGAGGTCAACTTGACCAGGATTTATTTTGGTTATGTTTCTTTTGCTTTGCTGTGTTTTGTCACTGTAAATAGAAAATAAACCGCACCTTTTTGATTTTGAAAACCACAACCTCCGTTTGCTGGGCCTGTTTTGTGTGGGGAGCCCATCCCGGGGGTCACACACACCCGCTGCCGAGCTAACCCCCTCACAATGTGAAACGTCGTTTGCGACTCCTACAGCTTCCCTACGCCATGCTTTACCCTGCAAAGCTCTGTATAGTGGTGCGGGGCCAGGCACAGTTCTTTGAATGTGCCAAGGAGGCCATGACCTGGTTGGATTGCAATGAGCAATCACTACAACGAAGAGTGCAGGAAGTTACCTTGTGTTTACCTTGCTCAGGGGGGACCCCCTACATTTGTTTGTGGCTAATGTTCTCTGGCTGGGGGACAATATATGGCTATACAGTTCAAGAAGAGAGATTTGAATCAAGATGTTCAATATGCTGATATTAATTGTGAACTATGTGTGGCGACGCTATGTCATGAAAAGAGTTGCAACTGCCCTGTTGGTGGATTGTGCATTTCCAGGACCCGTTAGGTCCACAGTTTTTACTAACTTTTCTTTTTTCGGCAGTTATATTTTTACAGAGGTACACTGCAGCAGTATTAGGCCCCTAATCTTTCTAGGCAGTGTTAATTGTTTCGGGACTGTTCGGACGAAGGTGTCACCATCCCTGCCCCGGGGACAATATGTTTGTTTATTCCCACATGTATCCGATCATTTATCTCTAGTTGCGGATGCTCATGGCTAAGATTCCTATTGTTTCATGGAATGTGAGGGGTATGCAATCCTCCTTGAAACGTACAATGCTTTTTATGTGTTTGAAGAATTTCCTCCCTGGGGTAATTTGTTTCCAAGAAACTCACCTAACGCCAGAGACAGTGTGTTTTCTGCGTTATTCATGGGTGGGGAAGGCCTATCACTCTACACACACTTCCTTCTCTAGGGGGGTGAGTGTATTGGTACATGCAGCCCTGGATTTCCAGGAATATTACAGTGTCTTAGACCCGGAGGGGCGATCTGTATTCATTCATTTCACGGCAGCGGTGCACAGGCTCCTCCTTGCTTTTTTTGATGGTAGGCCGGATGTGCCGCTGCTCGTGGTCGGCGACTTCAACTGCTGCTCGGACCAGGTGGCCGATAGACACCCGGGCCCTAGACCCTCTGCCCTCGCCAGGAGTACTCCCCTGGCACGCTTGTTGCAAGAGGTGGGCTAGGTGGATATCTGGCGACACCGCAATCCGGGTGACAGACAATTTACCTGTTTTTCAAAGTCTCATGGTTGCCTGTCTAGAATTGACCTGGGGGTGGAGAATCTGAGCATGCTCCCGTTTGTAGCAGACATAACACATTGACCCCGTAGTGTGTCGGACCACTCGGCTTTAGTGGTACAGCTACTTGTGGCTCCACCGACAAAATTCAATGTGATGCATCTCCGGGGGCCTCCTGATAGGAGAAATTAACAAAGTTAAAAAAGCCTCCTCTGGGCTCCAGACAGAGGTGGAAGCCAGGGACCTGGGGATGGGGAATCTGAGCATGCTCCCGTTTGTAGCAGACATAACACATTGACCCCGTTGTGTGTCGGACCACTCGGCTTTAGTAGTACAGCTACTTGTTGCTCCACCGACGAAATTCAATGTTGCACATCTCCGGGGGCCTCCTGATAGGAGAAATTAACAAAGTTAAAAAAGCCTCCTCTGGGCTCCAGACAGAGGTGGAAGCCAGGGTACAGGAAATGGAACGAAATTCTATTGCAGATCCTTCTGATTTGATTTCTCAGTCGGCCTATCAGCAGTTACTCTCCTCGGCTGGGAAGAAGAGTTTTTTTGCAAAACAGGCGTTCTTTGAGGAGGGTGAGAAAACCAGCCAAATTTTGGCACGGATTGCGAACTCCCATCAACGCTCGCCTGCTATAGGAGCCATTAGGTCCAGGGCGGGGGGGGGGGTGTAATTTCACAACCAGAATTGATTATGGAGGAACTAGCGAGTTTCTATGAGACCCGGTACAGCCCTGGCAAGGCTTACACCCAGGGGGATTTGGACCTATAATTTGCCCAACTGGTTTTCCATGTGCTGTCCGAGGGTCAGCGTGCCTAGCTGGAAGCACTGCTCACCATCGAGGAGCTACAGGCGGCTGTCTGTGCATTCCCTAATTGTAAGGCCACGGGAGAGGATGGGTTGCCCATGGAGGTGTATAAGCAATACTCTGAGGAGCTGCTCCCGCAACTGCTGAAGGTCTTTAACGGTGCCAGAGAGAGAGAGAGACCCTTCTCCCCTCAATGTCTAAGGGGAATATAGTGCTACTGCTAAAACCGGGCAAGGATCCTGTAGACCCTGGGGCATACCGCCCCATCTCACTGCTGCAAAGCGACATTAAGATATTAGCCAAGGTGCTGGCCATTCGGCTAAATGGGGTGATGACTTCTATTGTGCATGGGGACCAGGCTGGTTTCATGCCCAATAAATCTACAGCTGTTAATCTGCGGCGGTTGTTCCTTAATATGTAAGCCAGGGCAGATTACATGGGCAGCAGGGCACTGCTGTCTCTAGACGCTACAAAAGCGTTCAACAGCATAGATTGGAACTATCTTTGGACGATATTGCGGAAGTTCGGGTTTGGCCCAATCTACATTTCCTGGGTGAGGTTGTTATACAGTCAGCCACAGGCTGCCATCAGGACCTTCGGTTCCTTGTCTGGGTGCTTTGCGTTGCAGAGGGGGACCCGGCAGGGATGTCCCTTGTTGCCCCTCCCCTTTGCTCTGGCTATTGAGCCACTGGCCATTGACATTAGGGCGAATCCACGCATCACTGGTTTTTGTTATGGCAACATGCAGGAAAGACATGCTATATGCTGACGATACTCCACTTCTGCTAGGGGACACGGATTCCTCCCTCAGAGAAGCTATGTCGACCATATCTAAATTTGGAAGTTTCTCCAGTTTGCTTATAAACTGGTCAAAATCAGCGCTGCTCCTGTTCGATGGGGATGACACACAGTTGATTAACTCTTCTTGCCCCATTCCCATTACTACTTCTTGCAAGTACCTGGGGGTTCAGATCACAGCTAGGCCACGGAACTTTATCCATCTCAATATATCCCCCTTGCTGCTAAGGTTTAGGGACAAAATCAGAACCTGGAAGGCTCTTCTCTTATCGGTTGCTGGCAGGGTGAATCTTATAAAGATGAAACTCATGCTGCAACTACTATACTTCCTCCATAACACTCCTATGGTTTTCCCCCTCAAAACATTTCACACGGTAAATAGTTTTTCTCTTACCGTCCATGGACTGACACAGCCTTTTCATACTTGACAAGTGGGTTTATGTCCCTGCTCATAGGAGAAGACTAGGCAGAATGTTAGATGTTACAACATACATTCCAAAACCAGAGCTGAACAGCCCCGCCCAGGGGGCGGTCCCTCCAGACATAACCCTCCTACCTGCAGCCAGCAGCCTCAGTTTTTTTCTGCCAAGCAGAGGAGAGGAGTCTCCTGAAGATATTTTTTATTCCTTTTGGATTTTATTATTTTATTTTTGAGCTCTTCTATCAACTGTCGGCTGGGCAACAGGTTGGGTACAAGATATCCTCGTAGTCTTCCCTGTCCGACCATCGAGCATGCTGATCCTCGCTCTGCATGAGACTCAGTTCACGACATTCCCCACGACTCCAGGGGTGGCCGGCGGGCTTTTATGCTCCACGGTCCGCATAAGATTCAACAGTTCTGCTGTATCTTTCACGGCGGACCGGGCCAACAGCTACTCAGTACCGAACTGTGATAGGTCTGTCAGGAACACACCAATGGGTCCGTCTGGGACGGGTAAGTAGTATCTCCTGCCTCCGCAGGTGAGTACATGCTGTGTGTTCCTCTGTATGGGGGATTTTCCCTGTCTCCCCCTTGTTGTTTGTTGCTCTCTGTCACCTTACTCTGGCGCTGTGCTGTCTGGGGGTCACTCTGTCCCGGGGGGGGGCTCATGGGTGTCCGCATGGAGCTGGGGGATGTTTTTTCTGTGTTTTGGGCCTGTGCGCTGTTCGGCGCCTTTTTTTTTTCCATTCTATATGTTTACATTGGGCACATGGCGGCCATCTTGCCGTGGATTGCTATGGCGCAGTTACAATGCGGCGGCCATTTTCTTGGAGCCGTGCACGTTTTTTATACTGTTTGGCCTCTATTGCTGCTGAAACGGCGCGATTCTCCTCACTGCTCAGTCGCGCTGTACAGCATAGCACAGGCAGCGGAACCGAGCGGTCCTGACCGGGTTGGTGAGTCCCCTGGGTAACCCCCCACAGTCAGCGCAGCCAGAGGGTGGGCTTTTTCTTTTTAATTGTCAAAAAGTCTGAGAGTGGCGAGTTATGGAGTCTGGTTCACCTGCTTCCCCATTCATGTCAGAGGCAACAGGCAGTGCACCTGCACCTGCGGTCCCCATGAACCAGTTGTCAGCAGTCCTGGAATAATTTCTTGTCAGGATGGAAGCGGTGTGCGAGCACAAGGGAGTTATAAAGCGCCCTCTCCCCTCACAATCTCCACTAGAGGAGTGCTCTGATTCAGATATGGGCCTAGCTGCCGCTCAGGACCCTAGCTCTGAATTTTTTTTATGTTTTTGAACAGGACATTCCTTGTGAGGAAGACTCCTGCTCTGAGTCAGTACATGACAGGGCGCTTGTAAGTGAACTCATTGATGCTGTGAGGGACACTCTCAAGCTGGATGCTGCGGCTGAGGAACCTCAGGTGGAGGCTGTCTCCTTTTTGGTTCTTTTAAAGCCAAGCCTTCTAAAAAAGTTTTTCCTTACATGCCTTTCTTTGACAGGTTCATAGATCAGGTTTGGGAAAAGCCGCAGACGACTTTTGCGCTCCCGCGGCGTCTGTCTATTAGGTACCCCTTTCATGAGGCCCTGATTAAAAAATGGGCCTCTCCTCTGGTGATCGAACCCCCAGTTGCCCGTTTGAATAAAGCCACAACTCTCCTGATGGAGGGGACTCCTGCCTTTAAGGACCCCACTGACAGGAGGTCGGAAGTGGTGAGCAAAGCCATGTTCGCCTTGCTGGGATCCGCCTTACGTCCTATAGTAGCGGCGACCCTAGTGTCTCAGACACTCACTGAATGGGCAAAGATTTTGCACCAGACTGTGCAGGAGCATAATCTTCCTCCAGAGACCATTGCACTGGCCCACCAACTGGTGCAGGGCCTAGTGTATGTGTGCGATGCCACTTTGGATGCTGCACCCTTAATTTCTAGGTCTCAGTGTCTGCGGTGGTGTTGCGTCGTCTTATCTGGTTGAAATGCTGGTCTGCTGAACTGGCCTCTAAGAAGCTCCTGACTGATTTGCCCTTTAAGGGTGGTAGGCTGTTTGGTGCTGCCCTGGATGACATTATTAAGGATGTCACGGGGGGTAAGAGCACCCTCCTTCCTCAGACTGCTAAAGGAAAGGAGCCACGCTGTAAGCCGAGCCCCTCCTTTCCAGCACATAAAAAGTTTTTTCGTCAGAGTCCACGGGTAAGCCCTCCCAAACTGACAAGAGTGCGGCTGGTAGACAGAAGCGTCCCTGGGTGCGCAAGCCGAACAAGCCGGCTACCAAGCCCGCCACTGCATGAAGTCTTGCCCCCGCCCCACTCCAGGGTGGGGGGACGACTTCGCAGGTTCACGGATCGATGGACCTCCCAGATCTCCGACCGGTGGGTGTGCGAGGTGTTCACCTCGGGGTACAGGATAGAGTTCCGTTCCTGGCCTCCAAACAGATTCTTTCCCTCAAATCTCCCTCTCCTTCCAGCGCGTTAGGGGGGCCCTCTTAGGGGCAGTGCAGGACTTGCTCAGGTACGGAGTAATTGTGCCGGTACCGTCACAGGAGAGGTTTCAGGGATTTTATTTGAATCTATTTGTGGTCCCAAAGAAGGACAGAGTCCGTCCAATCCTGGACCTCAATGCCTTAAATGCCTTTGTGAAGGTTCAAAAATTCCGCATAGAATCCACTCGCACAGTGATTGCTGCGCTCCATCCTGTGGACTTTCTGGCGTCCTTGGACATCAAGGATGCCTACTTGCATATCCCAATCTGCGTGAGTCACCAGAAGTTCCTGCGCTTTGCGATCGGCGAAGTCCACTATCGATTTGTGGCCCTTCCCTTCGGCCTAGCGTCGGCACCGCGGGTTTTCACCAAGGTGCTTGCCCCGATTCTGGCTTTGCTGAGACAGCGAGGCATTGCTATCGTGGGCTATCTGGACGATCTTCTTCTGAGAGCAGACTCTGGCTCAGAATTAGAAGAAAATGTGACGATAGTCAGTCAGACCCTCCGGGACTTCTGTTTGCTACTGAACACTCAGAAGTCGATCATGGTTCCGACACGGTGTCTGGAGTATCTAGGTTTGATCCTGGACTCCTCGGAAGCGAAGGTATTCCTTCCCTTGGAGAAGTTACAGACCCCTCAATCTGCGGTTCGGGTTCTGACGTCCCGAAAATGGTCGTCGATCTGTTTCTGCATGAGGGTCCTGGGACTCATGGTGGCCGTTCCGTATGCCCAATCACACACTCAAGCTTTACAGAAGGAGATCCTGTCTACCTGGGACAAGTCCCCGTTATCACTGGATCGTCAGATCCAGGTGAGTCACCCGGTCAGGGCATCCCTGATGTGGTGGTTGAGATCCCCGGCTCTTCGGTCGGGGAAGTCGTTCCTTCCTGTCCAGTGGACGGTGATCACGACGGACGCCAGTCTTACGGGCTGGGGTGGAGTTTGCAGAGTCCTATCAACCCAGGGGCTTTGGACTCTGGACGAATCCTGTCTGCCGATCAATGTTCTGGAACTCCGGGCAATCAGACTGTGTCTCTCCTCGTGGTCGGAGAGGCTACAGGGACGCTCGGTCATAATCCAGTCAGACAACGCCACGGCGGTGGCTTATGTCAACCATCAGGGGGAAACTCTGAGCTCATCTGCGGCGTCCGAGATCGCCCACATCCTAAGATGGGCGGAAAGAAGCGTGCTGGCTCTGTCGGCCGTTTACATTCCGGGAATAGACAACTGGCAGGCTGTCTATCTGAGCCGCCAGACGTTGGACCAGGGAGAATGGTCCTTGCATCCGGAGGTGTTTCAACTCCTTTGCCGGCGGTGGGGCACGCCGGATGTGGACCTGTTGGCCTCTCGACTCAATCGCAAGGTGTCAAGGTTTGTGGCCAGGTCTAGGGACCCCTTACCCTCCGCATGGACTGACACAGCACCCACCCTTTCTTTTAAGGTTTCTACTGCTTTGTTACGAACTGAGGCTGCTGGTTGCAGGTAGGAGGGTTGAAGAATTGAAAATTGACATTCTTTTTGCAATCCATGTGTGCCATATCCTCCAGACTAAAGAAGAGGAGAGACCTTCCAGCTTGTTATCTGTTATCTGTTCTCAGTTCAAAAGCCTGCATACTGATTGTATGAGGGTGCATTAGTGCAAATGGAATGGGCAGCTTCCACATCTGAAAAGGCACCATCAATGCTAAAAGATATAGCCATGTATTATTGCCACATATGCTCCCATCCAGATTTCCTTTTTTTTTCTTTCTTTTTTTTCAGGGAAGGCCTTGCATATTTCAGCAGTACAATGCTAAACCACATACTACATCTAGAACAACAGAATGCTTTTGCATAACAAAGAAGACCCAGGACTGTTAGAATCCTACACCGGACAAGAATGGGGCAACTTTCCTCTCCTTAAACTTCAGTAACTGGTCTCCTCAGTTCCCAGACATTTACAGAGTATTATTAAAAGAAGAGGGGATGTAAACATGTCCCTGTCCCAACTGATTTGAGACATAGTGCTGCGATCAATTTCAAAATGACCTTATTTTTTCCTAAAATGCTACATTTTCTATTGTGAATAAAAATACAGGTTTGTGAGATTTGTTTTAGGAAGATTTTACATAGCATCCCAACTTTTTTGAATTGTGGTTTTATCAAGCTTCAGGCATTTTTCTTAGGCTGGGCAAGAGAAGGAAAGGAGCTCTTCGGGTGCAAAAATATGCAGACCACACATTTACAGGCACCCCAGATAAAGTCTATGGGGCCAAAACTGCCAAAATATTCTCTCAGGGAAAAAAAAGCGGATGTACTTTTTTGAGCATGGGCGTAGATCATAGCGAGACTGAGGAAACGTGAACATTTAGAATGATGTGATTCTGCATGATAAATATTGTAAGACATAGGGTGATGAGCTAAAAATGCTCAAGTGTGAACGGAGGCTAAAACTTGAGCACTGCACTCTGAAGAACTCCCAGTACTCAGTGTTTTAGAGGTATCATTGTTTTGTTCTCTGACAGCTGCAGGTGAATGAGCAGGTTGATGATGTAATTCATCAATTCTCTGACTGCCTACACAGAATTACATTTCAGTGAATTTATGATAAATGACACTTGGCGGTTTTTGCAGGTCATGCATTAATGAATCTTTATTTAAAGCAATGTGGTTCAGGTAACAGCAGAAATTCTTATTGAGAACTCTAGTAGTAGTAGTATTAGTAGTTATTTGAAACTGAAAATAGCCATGAGTGTTCTGCAACAGTATCTATCTTACTTGCTTGAGCTTAAAGCAAAACCTGTCAGTGGTGGCCAGTTCAAGCTTAGCACAGTAAAGAAAAGAAAATATATCCTAAACATCAGTCAATCCAGAGATATTTGCTGCTGAAATTATATGCAAATCTCAATATTTTCCTATAAAGATTACTTTGCCCTGGATCTCGGGTATCCTTTTTTAGTGAATGTCACCCATCAGGGTCAGACAAAGCTTCTACTGAAAAAGTCACAATTTACATATACAGTGAGGGAAAAGGATATTTGATCCCCTAATGATTTTGTACGTTTGACCACTCATAAAGACATCATCAGTCTATAATTTTAATGGTAGGTATATTTAACAGTGAGAGAGAATTACAACAACAAAATCCAGGAAAACCCATTTCAAAAACTTTATAAATTGATTTGCATTTTAATGAGTGATATAAGTATTTGACCCCTTTGCAAAACATGACGTAGTACTTGGTGGCAAAACCCTTGTTGGCAATCACAGAGGTCAGACGTTTCTTGTAGTTGGCCACCAGGTTTGCACACATCTCAGAAGGGATTTTGGCCCACTGCTCTTTGCAGATCCAAGTCATTAAGGTTTCGAGGCTGACGTTTGGTAACTCGAATTTTCAGCTCCCTCCACATATTTTCTATGGGCTTAAGGTCTGGAGACTGGCTAGGCCACTCCAGGACCTTAATGTGATTCTTCTTGAGACACTCTTTTGTTGCCTTGGTTGTGTATTTTGGGTCATTGTAATGCTGGAATACTCACCCACGACACATTATCAATGCCCTGGCTGAGGAAAGGAGGTTCTCACCCAGGATTTGACAGTACATGGCCCCGTCCATCCTTTTGACACTGGGAAGTTGTCCTGCCCCCTTAGCAGAAAAACGCCCCCAAAGCATAATGTTTCCACTACCATATTTGACGGTGGGCAGAGTGTTCTTGGGGTCATAGGCAGAATTCCTCCTCCTCCAAACAGGGCAAGTTGAGTTAATGCCAATGAGCTAGATTTTGGTCTCACCAGACCACAACACTTTCACCCAGTTCTCCTCTGAATCATTCAGATGTTCATTAGCAAACTTCAGACGAGCCTGTACATGTGCTTTCTTGAGCAGGGGGACCTTGCAGGCGCTGCAGGATTTCAGTCCTTCACAGCGTAGTGTGTTACCAATTGTTTTCTTTGTGACCATGGTCCCAGCTGCCCTGAGATCATTGACCAGATTCTCCCGTACAGTTCTGGGCTGATTCCTCACCATTCTCATGATCATTGAAACTCCACAAGGTGAGATCTTTCATAGAGCCCCAGACCGAGGGAGATTGACAGTTATTTTGTGTTTATTCCATTAGCGAATAATTGCACCAACTGTTGTCACCCTCTTACCAAGCTGCTTGGCGATGGTCTTGTAGCCTTTCCCAGCCTTGTGTAGGTCTACAATCTTGTCCCTGACATCCTTGGACAGATCTTTGGTCTTGGCCATGGTGGAGAGATTGGAATCTGATTGCTTCTGTGGACTGGTGTCTTTTTTTACAGGTAACAAGCTGAGATTAGGAGCAATCCTTTTTAAGAGTGCTCCTAATCTCAGCTCGTTACCTGTATAGAAGACACCTTCGAGCCAGAAATCTTACTAATTAATAGGGCATCAAATACTTATTTCACACATTAAAATGCAAATCAATTTATAACTTTTTTTGAAATGTGTTTTTTTTTGGTATATTTTTGTTATTTTGTCTCTCACTGTTAGGCCTCATGCACACTGGATGTTTTTACAGCTGCTGTTTTTGGCTTTAGACATTTTTTTCTGAAGTCCCTAAACTCCCCAGCATATTATCCTATGTGTCCATGCACACATAGACTGTTGTAATCAGTTTCTGGCAGGGGCGTTTTCTAACTGGTAAAAAACCCAGAACCAATGGGTTTTGAGGAGGGGTTCAGTTGTAAAAATGCTCAAACTTTGAAAAAAGGTGAAAACAGCTTAAAAACGCAAAAAATGCAGCTATTCTGGGTTTATCAGCGTTTTTAAGCCATACGCTTTTATGGGAGTATAGTTTGGCTAAAAAAAAGCCAAACGCTACTACAAAAACGCTGCAAAACTCGCTCTACAACTAATGTTACTGCCTTTTTTTGCAAAGTGTGCATGAGGCCTTAAAATAAACCTACCATTAAAATTATAGACTGATCATTTCTTTGTCAGTGGGAAAACTTACAAAATCAGCAGGGGATCAAATACATTTTTATCTCACTGTATCAAATGGAAGTGATGTCAACACCATGCTCCCTGTAGGCAAGATACATTACTCTATACAGCTGCAGACATTGGCCATGCTCCTGGTTATTTTGTTTGGTTGAGCAGTGTGTTTGGCTGGTGTTCCACTTGTTTTCCTTTTAATTAGTCTTGGATTACATATGTAGAACATAAGTTTAAAATTACTCTGTACAGTTAATGATGACAAAACTCTAAATATATGTCTAGGGTGCTCATAATTAAAGTAATAATATTTCTGGTGAAGTTGAATTAGAAAGTTCAAAGTGAAATTTGGTGCCGTGTTCATTTGTGAGCCCCTGCACAGCAGAACAAGGAGCTGCAAAAACAGCATTTGCCACAAAAGGCTATTCGGTCCCTAATTATTTTTGTTAATTTAGTAATCATTTTTTACATTTCGCAACATACTTTACCCATTATTTGTTACATCTGGACTTTCGATTGGAGTACCATTAATTAATGTATGTACTATATACATGAGTATTCATGTATATATTGTAGTAAAAGTAACTTTGATCTTCTTTTCTTTTCTGGTTTAGCCTTTTGACTCAGAATGTTGGATTACTCTATGTTGGAAAATATGAGCGCCCTTTTTCACAGATAAAGGTATGTTTTTCTGTTATGTTTAGAATGTTTCTTGCTCTTCAGTAACATAAAGATTGTTTAAAAAAAATAACTTCAGAATGCTTACTGTATGTACTGTAGTTGTGACTACCTTAGAGTTGATTTCTGGTAAGCAGACATGATCCAGTCTAGCACATATAAATCCTACCTCTCCCTCCTCTCTGAAACCTACTGGTCATAAAGGAGGGTCCTGCATAATGATTACCCATTTATTTAGTTTAACCACTTGAGTACCAGCCTGTATTATCCCTTCATTACCAGTCCATGTTTCAGTTTTCAGTGATGTCATACCACTCTGTGCCCATATGAAACTTCTGCATTTTTTTTTTAAGAGCTTTCTTTTGATGTGGGATATTTTCCATCCTGGATGTGCATCATATGGTGTTCTTCCAGTCACGGGCCTCCTGTGCACTCTAGTGGCCATGCTGTGGCTCGATCTGTCAGCCGCTGTGTCCACCGGGATATGGGAAATTATTTTTGTACACGCACGCCCCTACACAGGTTGAACTGGATGGACTGTTGCCTTTATTCAACCTTACCAACTACGTATAGCAGTGATCATTACTGTTATATGCAATCATAGTGTGAAAAAAAAAAAAATCATCATCACCGCCCCAAAGTAGTACGGTGTCACTATGGTAACCCTGTACTGCTCTGGTCACAGTATGTAAAAAAAAAAAGATTTTCCTTTTTTTTTTTCTACATATGTTGACCAGTCAGTATTTCTGATCAAGGACATACCAGTCTTATGATGATGCTATACTGCTTTGGTGACATTATGGAAAAAAGAATTGTGGAGGAAAAAAACTTTTTTATTTATTTTATTCTTCAAAAAATTGTGACAAAAAAAACTCCACGCCTCTTATTACCTTGGGGTGTCTAATTTCCAAAATGGAGTCATTTGGGGGGTATTTGTACTGTCAGGGCATTATATGGCCTCAAGGAATATGATCGGCAGTCAGCACATCAGAACTGTTTTCAAATATATAGCATCTCACAAAATTGAGTACACCCCTTACATTTTTGTAAATATTTTATTATATCTTTTCATGTGACAACACTGAAGATATGACACTTTTCTACAATGTAAAGTAGTGAGTGTACAGCTTGTATAACACACGGCTATTAATATCTAAACTGCTGGCAACAAAAGTGAGTACACCCCTAAGTGAAAATGTCCAATTGGGCCCAATTAGCCATTTTCCCTCCCCGGTGTCATGTGACTCGTTAGTATTACAAGGTCTCGGGTGTGAATGGGGTGCAGGTGTGTTAAATTTGGTGTTATCGCTCTCGCTCTCTCATACTGGTCACTGGAAGTTGTATGTCCTATAAACACATGTGGTACTACTACCCAAACTGGGTAAAGATCTGTGTGTTCATCTTTTAGACCAATTGCTCTCCTAAATATACGGTATCTCACAAAAGTGAGTACACCCCTCACATTTGTGTAAATATTTTATTATAGCTTCACATGTGACAACACTGAAGAAATTACACTTTGCTACAATGTAAAGTAGTGCGTGTACAGCTTGTATAACAGTGTAAATTTGCTGTCCCCTCAAAATAACTCAACACGCAGCCATTGATCTCTAAACCGATATGAAACAAAAGTAAGTACACCCCTAAGTGAAAATGTTCAAATTGGGCCCAATTAGCTATTTTCCCTCCCCGGTGTCATGTGACTGGTTAGTGTTACAGGGTTCGCAGGTGTGTTAAATTTGGCATTATTGCTCACTCTTTCATATTGGTCACTGGAAGTTCAACATGGCACCTCATGGCAAAGGACTCTGAGGATCTGAAAAAAAGAATTGTTGCTCTATATCAAGATGGCCTAGGATATACGAAGATTGCCAAGACCCTGAAACTGAGCTGCAGCACGGTGGCCAAGACCATACAGCGGTTTAACAGGAAAGGTTCCACTGAGAACAGGTCTCGCCATGATGGACCAAAGAAGTTGAGTGCACATGCTCAGCTTCATATCCAGAGGTTGTCTTTCGGAAATAGATGTACGAGTGCTGCCAGCAGAGGTTGAAGGGGTGGTGGGGATCAGCCTGTCAGTTCTCAGACCATACGCCACACACTGCATCAAATTGGTCTGCATGGCTGTCGTTCCAGAAGGAAGCCTCTTCTAAAGATGATGCACAAGAAAGACTGCAAACAGTTTGCTGAAGACAAGAAGACTAAAGACATTGATTACTGGAACCATGTCCTGTGGTCTGATGAGGCCAAGATCAACTTTTTTGGTTCAGATGGTGTCAAGCGTGTGTGGCAGCAACCAGGGGAGGAGTACAAAGTCAAGTGTGTCTGGCCTACAGTCAAGCATGGCTGTGGGAGTTTCATGGTCTGGGGCTGCATGAGTGCTGCCGGCACTGGGGAGCTACAGTTCATTGAGGGAACCATGAATGCCAACATATACTGTGACATACTGAAGCAGAGCTTGATCCCCTCCCTTCGGAGACTGGGCCACAGGGCAGTATTCGAACATAAGGACCCCAAACACGCCTCCAAGATGAACACTGCCTTGCTAAAAAAGCTGAGGATAAAGGTGATGGACTGGCCAAGCATGTCTCCAGACCTAAACCCTATTGAGCATTCCGTCCTCAAACGGAAGGTGGAGGAGCGCAAGGTCTCTAACACTCCCCAGCTCTGTGATGTCGTCATGGAGGAGTTGAAGAGGACTCCAGTGGCAGCCTGTGAAGCTCTGGTGAACTCCAAGCCCAAGAGCATTAAAGCAGTGCTGGAAAATAATGACGGCCACATAAAATATTGACACTTGGGCCCAATTTGGACATTTTCACTTAGGGGTGTACTCACTTTTGTTGCCAGCAGTTTAGAAATTAATGGCTGTGTGTTGAGTTATTTTGAGGGGACAGCAAATTTACAGTGTTATACAAGCTGTACACTCACTACTTTACCTTGTAGCAAAGTGTAATTTCTTCAGAACTGGCACATGAAAAGATATAATAAAATATTTACAAAAATGTGAGGGGTGTCCTCTATTTGCGAAATACTGTAGATACCATAGTTTGTAGTTTTCACACAGACTAAATAATATACACTGATTTGGGTTATTTTTACCAAAGAAATGTAGCATACATTTTGTGAAATATTTATGAAGAAAATATATTTGCATAATCAAAATGTTTTTTGTTTTTTTTAAATTTTGTAGTATTTTTTCGTTTATATAGCAAAAAAAGGGGGGTGATTAAATACCACCAAAAGAAAGTTTTATCTGTCTTAAAAAAAGATTGCCTGGGCAGGAAGGGGTTGAAAGTGTCCAATATTGAAGTGGTTAACATATACAGGTCATATTGAGAAAGCATTTGGATGAGATGTACAGGAAAAAAAGGAGGGGTGAAAGAGTTGAAAAACAAATCCCACAATTAAATATAACCACGCATGTTTGAATCTGCTGCTGTCACTGCTGCTCCCTTCATTCAGAAATCCCCCTTCTCTTGTAACAGGAAGGGGCGGGTTCTCGGATGTAAACACAGGTGGTGTTTACATTCATGATCATTGTGATTAGTGATCACAATCGGCACTTCAGAAATAAATCCCCAGTGCTCCACTGTTCCTAAATGTACAGCGGAAGTAAAATGGTAAAACAAGGAAACAGAAGTTAACGTGTATCTAGTGAAGTAACATACATACGTTCTGTCACTCATCCACTCTTTCTATGGAGGAGCAAAATAGCCACTTTTAAACCATAGCACTGGGTAGTGTTAGATGGACAAGTGGATTTATATGGATTTTATACCGAAGTAATAATCAAAATAAAGCCCGACTCCAGCTAACACTCTAAGCAGTTACAGCCACATTGTTTTTCATCATCCAAGGCCTTTTTTTGTCAATAGTACACTGTAAGAACAAAAATAATGTCAGTGAAAACTGTTCTGATTTGTAGGGAGGTGACAATACCCAGAGTAATTATTCACTGATATATCTGGAAATATAGCTGGTAAATGACAGTCTAGTACTGGCACTATAGTACATCAGGATGCAGTGATAGGAATGACACCCTACCAGAATAATTGCTGTTTCAGAAATGCAAAGGCAGTTTGGAAAGAACAGAGATGTCTTTACCATTCAAAAAGATTGATGAGTAAAGGAATAAGAAGCTATCAGACACAGTGACTGTCAGGTATCATGTAATTAAGGCCATAGATTACAAGGGTGAAGGATGATTATATATAGTATAGCTTCATCTCCTTGTTCTTACCACTCATGGCTTGTGCAGAGCTCCCATTTTCACAGCTACTGTTCTTGAATGCTTCAGCAAAATATAAAACTGATAGATTTTTTTTTTGTTGTTCTGCATTGAAAATTTACTCTTTCTACAATCCCTATAGGCAGTTGAAGTATCTTGCTCCAAAGAATAAAGGACAAAAAATCAAATACAGGCATAATTTCTTTAAATTGCTTTTCCTATACAATAGCACTATTCTGCACATGTTGTTTTATTCTACAGGATAACCTTGAAGTCACTTTGTGCTAGATTCTGCACTTGATCACACAGGTCATCTGCCTTCTAACCGAGCCGTATGTTTTCTCTTTGCAACAGCTGCTGTTTTTCTTTAGGGAGTAACTCTTATTTATTAAAGTGCATTTATACCATTATGCCATTACCTTGTAGCCATTCAAATATGAAACATTTTTAATAAGTCGGCTGTTTTTTCATACATAATTTGATTTAATGTGCTATTCTATCCTATGTTTTAAGCCTTTTTTTTAGATTATCTAAATTGACCCATAGGGGTTGATTTACTAAAACTGGAGAATGCAAAATGTGGTGCAGCTCTGCGTGGGAACCATTTAGCTTCCAGGTTTTTTTTTTTTTTGTCAAAGCTTATTTGAACAAGCTGAAGTTAGCTGATTGGTTTCTATGCAGAGCTGCACCAGATTTTGCACACTCCAGTTTTAGTAAATCAACACCATTGTGACAACTTTGGGAGATAGACAAGTAAATCAAATTTTAAATATTGTTAGAAATTACACAAGAATGGAAATCCAGCCGAACACGCACACTTTTTTTGTTTTCTTTTTATGTTGGATAGAGTGGGTGAAGTTTATAATCAAGAATGGTGTTTGGGTTTGAGGTGGTTTGGAGCACCAAAAGGAACAGAGCAGCCATGGTGTTATTGAATTGGAAGCTGTAAAACCGACAAAGAGCATAGGCAGATTGTAGATAGATGGCTGTAAAGGCTAATTGTTTTTTACCTTAATGTATTCTCTGCATTAGGGTAAAAAATCTTCCATGATCAGCTTTAATTCTAAATGCAATTTCTTTGGACAGTCAACCCCTTTGCTGCGTTTTTATTTTTCTTTTATTATTCTTATTAGAACTGAGTAATTAAAAGTTTCAGTGGTTTTACAGGTATTTTAGGGTTTTCATTTCTTATGTGTGTTTTTTAAATATTTATTGAATGTTGAGGAGGCCATTTTTTTTTGAAGGGGAACTAAAGTATTATTTTAACTACTTGAAGCCGGGAATGTTAAAACCCCTTCTTGCCAATGCAATTTTCAGTTTCGGTGCTGTCACACTGTGAATGAGAATTACTCAGTCATACAACACTGTACCTACATAAATTATATATGATTTTTGGAGTCATGGTGAGTCTTTTGAAGAAAGTTTTTGGGAAATGCGAAAAATAATATTTTTTTTTTCACACAGTTGTTAATACGATAAGAATTCAATTCATGAACACATTCCGAGATCGGACTTGGTTAAGTATTTAGGGGGGCAGGGGGAGCTGCACCTAAAAGGTTTTCAACCTTGTGTGAGGTAGGCGGATGTAAAAGGACACAATAGACCGTCCAATCAGGTCTGACTGAAAAACTGACAGGTGGACCTGATTGAAACAATCGCGCAAAAGGTGCCTTAGCCTTTACAACCACTTTAAAGTAAATTTATTATCAGTGGAACAGAACACATTAACACCAGCAAACAGAATACACAGCAAACATGAAGATATACAGTAAATGAACCATAAATCAAGTGACAAAATACCTAACTAACAACCGTACTAATTGACCAAAAATCTAACTTACTAACTATAATACAATATATACAGACAAAAGGGGAGCACTGATCAACAGGGTAAAAGTGAAGGTGCAAGAAACCGTCAGGAAGGGGAACCAGGACTGGGAATCAGGAATAAGGAAAGCACATACAAGGCAGTAGGGTACAAGGTACAGACAAGGCAGGAGCAGGTTCAAGATCATTCACGTGGGTAAGAGGAGAGTTGCCCTATCTGGAAATTAAACTGACACCTACAGTGTAGAGCCTGTACTTGGCAAACTATATTCCTTTATTGAATGAGATCAAAACAGAATTAAAGAAGAATACAATGAGATCACTTTCTTGGCTTGGTAGGATAAATCTGTTTAAGATGGTTACTCTCCCAAAAATAACATATACATTTCAGATGTTACCTATAGATATACCACAGAGTTTTTTGAAGATCATAAAAACAATGCTGATAAAATACATATGGCAAAACAAAAAGCCGAGATTGAAATATGTAATATTAACAAGAGAAAAAAAACACAGAGGTCTATCTGCACCAGATATATATAGATACTATAAGGCTATGATTATTGCACGAATGGTGGAATGGGGAAATAAAGTAAAAGAGAAAAAAATGGGTCCGGATTGAAAATACAATAAGTAAAACCGCACTTCACAAAAACACATGGATACCACGAAAACACAGAACATTGGACTCAGACCCTCGTGAATTAACTAAAAATGTATTTAAAATTTGAGACTTAATTTACAGACAGAACAAATGGACTTATAATTCACCTTTAATCGCACTTACGGATACAATTTTTTTTATCCCTGGGAATGGGACTTGGAAACAAAATGGGGACAGCACAAATAAAGGACATCACGGAACAGGGAAAGATAAAAACACTACACGATATAAAGGAAAAAAAATGGTGGGATATCAATGAATGGGAATATCTATAATTAAAACATCTGATAAACTCACTGCCTTCACCTATTAGAGATGGAAAAAAATTAACAGCGTTAGAAAAATTATGTACCGTACAAACCCCACTAAGACATGTGATATCAAGAGTATATCGAATTTTGATGGATCTAGAAGTACAAGGAACACCATATTTTATAGAGAAAAATAAATAAACATGAAATTGGACGATCAACAAGTTGAAAGAATGATAGCAGCCGTTCATAATAACACAACTGACATGAACACAATTGAAATTAACTATAAATGTATTTCGAGATGCCATAGGACACCTGAAAAGATTCATAAATTTAGTAAAGATAAATCTCCACTGTGCTGGAGGGAATGCGGTCACATCGGAAATGACCACACATGTATGGTAGGATTGCCCAAAGATAAAGGACTACTGGCAGAAAAAACAGGAACATATAGAAGCAATAACGGGAGAAAAGGTACCTAATAGTATACAGGCCTGTCTATTCCACGAATCAAAAGACCCAAATAAAAGTTATAGTAAAACACTAATCCCAACATTGATAAATGCAGCAAAAGGACTGATACCGGAAAATTGGTTAAGTACAAGAAAACCAGACATAAAAGAATGGTATGAAAGAGTTGAAAACTACAATGAAATGGAATACCTATGTAGCTGTGATATGGGGCAACTGGATAAATATAATAGAAGATGGGGGCAGTGGAAGGAATATAAATCTTCGGAGAAATACCTGAATGAAATAATAGAGGACAACAGATAATGAAATAAGATGGAAAGGAAAGAACAAACCACTAAGGAGAGGGGGAGCGAGACAGGGAGGGGGGAGGGTATGGTGTAAAACTAATATTAATGAATGGCCAAAAATATTAAGTAAAACTTTAAAAATAATAGCAGTAAATTAATAAGTAAATTAAACCGGTATTTGGAGAACCACAAATGATGCGAAACTGAAACAGAGACAATATTAAGGAATAAAACCATGAGCAAGTTATAAAAAAAAAAGATCTAGTCTCAGGATAAGTCAGCAAGCATAATCTAGCTATCAGGCAAAACACTAAAGCAAGAAGGAAATGTAGAAGAGGTACTAAATACCCTGGTGGACACCGGAACTACAACCTTCTGCTCTGGGAACCACAGTGCTATCACCAGGTGATTCAGATACTGACAGTAACACTGGGACTGGTTTGGACGGCGATCAGGAAAACTTTTGCTGGCTGCACTGGTCTGCCTGTGATTGGTGTAGTGGCGAATACTGTTGCTGTTTTAGAGTGGACTGTTAACAATGGGACTAGGTTGGCAGCAATCAAGAGCAATGTTGCTAATTTAGACTGGTTTGGTAAGGCTGGATTCACACTAGTGGAAATTGGCAGGAGAGTGGGACTGGCTCTCTATGAAGCCGGCTCACATATCTCCATGGCGGCTGCGCAGCGGCTTGCACAGGAGTCCTGTGCGTCTTTGGCTCAGTTTCAGGGCCAGATTCAAGAATAAATGTGGCGGTGATAAGGAACACTGTTGTTAGCATTCTCTTGTTTGGTGACACTGGGATTGGTGTGACGATGTTCAGGAAAACTGTTGCCGACTGTACTGGTCTGGTGTGGTGGCGATTCAGAGCACTGCTTCTAGCTACACTGGTCTGGCGACACTGTGACTGATTTTGTGACCAGAGACACTGTGGCTAACTGCACTATTAGGGCTCGTTCATACGTGAAGTTGGGGTCTGTGAAACCTTGAGATTGAGCCACGATTTCACTACCCCCCCTGCTACCACCTTTAGCTGCCGAGGCAACAGCTGGGGGTGTACACATGCGGCGGCGGCTGCAATGCTTTGCTTCGAATCGCAGTCATGACAGGAATTATACTCCCTGTTGCTTTCAATAGGCATATTGTCTGCCGATCATGACCCATTCAAGTAAATGAGGGGGCTTATGCAGGTTCCAAAGGGTAAAGCAGACAGTGAGGACGTGATACAATGCCTCCCCACCACTTGTCAAATGCTTTCTGAATAGCAATTCAAACATAAATCATTCTTCAGATGGCACTGCATATGTAAACGAGACCTTATAGTAACACTGGGACTGGTGACTGCCTGCACTGGTCTGGTGACATTGTACTGCTGTGGTGGTGATTAGAGACAATGATTGACTGCTCTGACATACAGTAATATCAGAGCAGCCAGTCATCTTACATGATCACCGCCACAGCAGTACAATGTCAACAAAGTGACACTACACTTGCTCTAGTGACAGTATGTTAAAATACATATACTTTTTTTTGTTTTTTTAACACTATTGTGACACTGTACTGCTGTAGCTATTGATTAGAGACACCTAGCAGCTGCACTGGCATATAGTATCAGTGCAGCAGCCAATGTCTCTGACCAATAGAAGCAGTAATGGTATTGCACAGAGTGGTCCTGAACCTCCTCTTCAGAGGTCCCCGGCCAGCACTCTAGGCTCATCATCTACCGCGTCTGCTAGGATAGCAAGCTGCTTGCTATGGGCGCAGACATGCAGGTTCAATCCCAAGCCAGATGTGTGCTTCTATGGACACACACAGTGCAGCTCAGCTACCCACCCCATGCTCACTCCACACTGAATTAGACTGGCAGCAGGAGCCAATGGTCCTCTGTGAAGGAGAGTGGAGAGAAGACTTCAGCCAGGCACAGCACTGGATCGATCCAGGAGTGAGATAAGTGTTTAGACTGGGAAGGGGGGCACAAGTCCTAAATAATTTTTTACCGTAATGCAGGAGAGAGAAGAGTGACAATCGCACTTAAGGAAGACCCTGGAGCAGTGTTAATTACGTTGACTAAATTAATGCTATTTTAGTCGACTAAAATATGACTAAAACTAAAATGGCATTTTAATCAAAAGACTAAAATACAACTAAAATGGCATTTTAGTCAAGACTATGACTGGGTGTGTGTGAGTGAGTGAATAACTTGTATAGCGCTGCAAATGCGAACTGAATCGCCTCAAGGCGCTTATTTCCATCCAGTGTCATCCTGATCCTTCAGAAGAGGTGGGTCTTATGTTTTTTCCTGAAGGCCCGATGGTTTTCCTCCATGCGGATGTTTGTGGGTAGAGCGTTCCATAGCCGTGGTCCTTGGACTGCAAATCTTCGGTCTCCCTTCGATTTGTAGCGGGACTTGGGGATGTGGAGGAGGTTTTGGTTGGTTGATCGGAGAACGCGATTGGGGGTGTAGTGTTTTATTTTTTCGCACAAGTATTGAGGAGCGTTTCCTAAAACTAAATTGAAATTTGATACAAAATTAACACTGCACTACCAAATAAAAATATGTAGGAGGCATCTACTAAGCTACTAAAAGAAAAAAAAAATATTTTTCTTATTTTTTTCTTAATATTTAATGTTGTTAATATATTCAGTTAATATGTGCAATGGCATGACAGCCAATAGAGTTTACAGTTTTTTTTGTTTGTTTTTTTTTTAATATATATTTTCATATTGTACTTATTAGATTTTTACTCCAGGAGTATATAATGAGTTTGGCAAATGTAAAGAAATGCTTAAAGGGGTTATAAATATTGTTTATTTAAAAAAAAAAAAAAAACATTTTATACTTACCTCCACTGTGCAGCTCGTTTTGCTCAGAGTGGCCCCGAACCTGGTCTTCTGGGGTCCCGCGGCGGCTGTCTCGGCTCCTCCCCGCGGCGGCTGTCTCGGCTCCTCCCCGCAAGAACTCACCACCTATATGCGAGCGAGCTCGCATGGTGGTGAGTGATTGCGGGTGCGCTCCAGTGATACAGCCGACGGCTATAGCTGCTCACTGTATCATTCGGCCCCGCCCCATCCAGTGTAGCCAATCAACGGCCAGGCTCAGAAACGAGGAGGATGACGGGGCGAGCGCAGGACTTTCGAGGGCTCAGGTAAGTAAAACGGGGGCTCAGGGGGGGGGGGGGGGCGGTATTGTCGGATGTTTTTTCACCTTAATGCATAGGATGCATTAAGGTGAAAAAACTTTTACCTTTACAGCCCCTTTAAATAATGCATTCAAATTTAACTAAACCCATTCGATTTTAGTCGACTAAAATGTACTGGAGATTTTAGTTCACTAAAATACGACTAAAACAAGCAATTCAGATGACTAAAATACGTCTAAAATTGCATTTTAGTCAAGACTATAACTAAAACTAAATCGAAATTTGATGTCAAAATTAACATTGCTCTGGAGGGGCAAAGAAAGTGGCTATGAACGACGAGGGAGTGCAACTTCTTTTAAAACGGTGCATATGGAGTGTGAAAGCCAGGTCTGAGGAGGAGGGTATACAGAGCCTAGTCAAAGCCTGCAGGGTGAAAATGACTTTTTAAATAAATAAATGCACATCTTTTTGCAGGTAAAAAAAAATTTACATTTATTCTTTTTTTTTTACTTGGAGCCTGGAAAGCATTGCACCCGCGATCAGACGATTTTGGGTGCCATGCACGACTTCTGCAGACTTCTCAGTGTTATTGTCTGCTTGTACCTCATACGTGCAGGCAGATTCAAACTGACAGGAAAAGACAATGAACCATCAGAGCCCTCAACAGCGCCATGGTAGTTTCCCATTGACAGAGGACTGTGAATTAATGACCTGACCAGGTGGGCGGAGCCCCACACAGCCACTGTATTTTCAAACAGTGACAGTGGGTGCCTGGAGAAGATGCCTGCCCGCTGTCACTATGGAGAGGGGGATAGGCTGCAACTGCTGTAACATGTTACATGTTCCAAAAGGTGAACTTATCATTAAAAAGGGCCTCTGTAAGAATGGAACCTTCTCTCTGTTATCCCTGACAGCTGTAGCCCTGCCTTGGTTCCTCCGTTTTTTTTCCTGGGGGCTCCCTCCTTTTCTTACGCTACATCAGGACATGGTATCTTTGAATCCAGTATTTGTTTGCGTCCCTGGGGCTCTTATTATCACCTTCTCTGGGAATGTCAGTCCCCCTATCCTTGTTCTGCTATGAAGGCATGCCAAACAATTATAATTTATAATTGAGTGGTGTCAAGATGGTCACCTATGGTTGCCTGCCACGTCTTCTCTTGAGAACTGACCCTCTTTGTTTACTTACAGGGCAGTCCCTCTATGAGATTCCTTCCTCCTTTTCCACCCAGCTGGGTGATTATTTTACCTCTTGTTCTAGGGTTTTTGCCCCCATGGAGTCCCTCCTTCCCTACCTAAACCCATTCTCCCAAAGACGTTGGGGTTCTTAGATTTTTACAATATCTAGCATCTGTCCCTCTCACAAGTTACAGAGCCTCCACTTGTTTCTTGTTAAACATTTTTAAAACCCTTTTGACAGTTGGTTGCTTAAGCCTCTGCTCTGTCTGTTTGTCCGTTGACCCTTCTGATTTTTCTTGTGGGCTTGTTGCCATTGTTTTGGCTGTTCTGTTGCCCACCCTAATTTATTGTCCGGGGATATGCCATGATCTAAAACGGGGTATACCAATGGGTTGAACAAAAAAAATAAATCCACAAGTGATGCTGATGCAGGAATCTTTCCTGGTGTGTTTTTGTATTCTGACAGCAGTTCCTGTTGAACTGTCTGATTTTCAGTATATGTATACCCAGCTTAAGAATCAGTTCCATAGTCTTGTATGATTAAGAGAATAGAAATCTCTTAATTGTACAATACAGGACACAGCCAACTTATTCATACACCACGATTATAGGTTTTAACCTTCAGGTAATAGGACACTGGCAATCTTTCAAAGACATGCCCCTCGGAACATTTGTCCTATAACCTTACCCAGTCCTCCGTTTTGGTGGTGTCTGAAGGTGATGAACCTTTCATCTTTCATGGAGAAATCAGCATCACCAGTTTATTTTTCTTTATTATTTTCTTAAACTCTTTAACCACTTGCCGACTGCCGCACTCCGATTTACGTCGGCAGAATGGCAGGAGCAGGCAAATGGGTGTACCTGTAAGTCCCTTTAAATTTGCCACCTAGCAGCCGTGGGCGCGTGCCCGTGCCTGCGGGTCCTGCGAACTCTGTTCCCCGGCGGCCCGCGATTGTGACATGGATCGGCAGAACGGGGAGATGCCTATGTAAACAAGGCATTTTCCTGTTCTGCCTAGCAACATGACAGGGATCTACTGCTACCTGTCATCGGGAGCAGTTATCTCTGTCATGTTCTAGAGAGACAATCCCCCCCCTACAGTTAGAATCACTCAATAGGACACACTTAACCCCTTGATCGCCCCCTAGTGTTTAACCCCTTCCCTGCCAGTGTCATTTATACAGTAATCAGTGTCTATTTGTAGCTCTGATCGCTGTTTAAATGACAATGGTCCCAAAATAGTGTCAAAAGTGTCCCATGTGTTCGCCATAATGTTGCCGTACCGATAAAAATCACAGATCGCCGCCATTACTAGTAAAAAAAAAAAAAAAAATTAATAATAAAAATTCCATAAATCTATCCCCTATTTTGTAGACGCTATAACTTTTGCGCAAACCAATCGCTATACACTTATTGCGATTTTTTTTTTTTTTTTTACCAAAAATATGTAGAAGAATACATATCAGCCTAAACTGAGGAAAAAAAATTGTTTTTTTTTATATATTTTTGGGGGATATTCTAGCAAAAGGTAAAAAATATTGCTCTTTTTTTTCAAAATTGTTTCTTTTTTTTGTTAGCGCAAAAAATAAAAACCGCAGAAGTGATAAAATACCACCAAAAGAAAACTCTACTTGTGGGAAAAAAAGGACACAAATTTTGTTTGGGTACAACGTCACATGACTGCAATTGTCAGCTAAAGCGACGCAGTACAGAATCGCAAAAAATGCTCTGGTCAGGAAGGGGGTAAATCCTTCCGGGGCTGAAGTGGTTAACCACTTGGATTTGCCCCTTTATGACAGGCCATTTTTTGCGATACGGCACTGCAGCGCTTTAACTGACAATTGCGCAGTCATGCTAAGCTGTACCCAAACAAAATGTCCTTTTTTCCCCCCACAAATAGAGCTTTCTTTTGGTGATATTTGATAGCCTCTGCGGTTTTGTGCTATAAACAAAGAGCGACAATTTTGAAAAAAAAAAAACATTTTTGGTTGGTTTGCACAAAAGTTATCTCGTCTACAAACTATGGGATAGATTTAGGGACTTTTATATTTTCTTATTGTTTTTACTAGTAATGGCGGCGATCTGCGATTTTTAGCTGGGCTGCAACTTTGCGGTGAACAAATCTGACCCCAAATTACACTTTTTGAGGACCAGTGACATTATTACATTGATCAGTGCTATAAAAATGCACTGATGTAAAAATTACACTGGCAGGGAAGGGGTTAACACTAGGGGGTTATCAAGGGGTTAAGTGTGTTCCCTAGGTGTGTTCTAACTGTAGGGGGGGTGGGGGGATGGGCTCACTGGTACATGACAGAGATCACTATTCCCGATCACTGGTAACAGAAGATCTCTGACATGTCCTCTGTCAGAAGGGGGATCCGCTTGTTTACACTTGCAGATCCCCCGTTCTGCCTCTGTACTAGCCGAACGCAGGTCATCAGCAGACATCGAGTCCACTCAACCCGTGGGCATGCTTCCACAGTGTGAGCGCGGCGGCATGCGCCTGCCTGCGCGAGCCGCATTACAGGTATGGCCATTCGCGCAGGTGAGCCGACCATCTGCCGTATAATGATGGCGGCTGGTCGGCAAGTGGTCAATCAACATCTCGCTGTCTTCTAACTCTTCTACAGAAGCAGTGTGTCCAGATCAGTGCTGCCTCAGTAAAACCTTAGGAGCCAAACCCTAACCCCACACAGGGGGGAGATGACCTGTAATTTTTGTTTCGGGCACTGAATTCTGAATGGGGGCACTCACCTTGGCACTTGGTGCAGCTTGTTGAATTAGCCTCAGGGTGCTATACAGGTTCAGGGATGTGGTGTATCCCAAAAGAACCCAGTTCTTGGAGACACCTTTTATGAGTATGCTTACTGTGACGGAACAATCCAGCATTGTGGACAGGTAAGAAAGTCACCCTGTATCTCTGACTGTTACGCTGAAAATGGTGCTCTGTTTGGAACGTGTTCACTTTACAATGCAAATTTTTCAAACTTGGCGCTATAATTCAACAACTCAGAGCTCAGTCTTTGGTGGATGGCCAGGTGTTACATTACACCATGAGTCACAAAATTCTCAGGTACTCAGACGCTTCCTCTTACCCTTTTGCCACGAGAATTCATTGCAAGACTGCTACACCTGGGTTAGCGCATACTCCTTTCAGACACGCTTGCCTTATCTCCCATATACTACTCTGTGAGTACCTTATAGGTTAATACCCTCACTTGTAGTGAGGACCAGGCAAACGGGTGCCAATTCTAAACAGCAAGCAAACATTCGCTCCGCCAAAGGCCTACACAAAACCCGTCCTAACACTGTCCTCAGTGTCTAGTTCTAGCTCTATTTCAGGCACTCAACAAGCAGCCTATTTGGCAAAGGCAGAATTTTCTGCATCTATGTCACAATTTCTTGGATAGCTTACAGGCTCCATACAGCCTTCAATGTCCAGGGCTCCGAAAATCCCTACCTCTTCTCCTACTCCTGTTTCTCAACTTAAATCTGGCACTGATATGCCTGTCCTAGAGGACACAGAAGGGAATGAACAGGATGTTGAGGCAGAGTTGGAGGAAGCTGCAGAAGATTTCTCTCCCCCACATTGTCAATATAATGAAGTTCGCACGAGTTCATGCAACATGTTTACGAACGTTGAAAAGCTCATTGTGTAAATTGACTCTCCTCCATCCTGCCATGTCCTTTGGACACAGAAACCTAAAAAAGCTTGCACAATAATCCTTGTTCATCAACAGATAAAATGTGCAGTCTATGACGATTGGGGCACTACTGAAAGAATTTTCACTCCCCTAAAATACTTTGCTGAACTTTGTCAAGTGGAATAATAGTTTGCAATGAAATGGGCTATTCCTGTGGTTAATCCTGCCATCTTAGTCCTAAACCAACATCTCATTGTACCTATTGAAGATGTTACTTCTTTAAAACATTCTGCTGATAGAAAATTTGGGACACTCTTAAAAGCTGTCTTTAGCCTGGCAATCCCAGCCCTACAATCAGCTCTCATTGCTATTTCTGTATGTCAAACTACAGCTAACTGGATTAGCAAAATGAATAACCAACATGACCCTATTTTTCAGGATCGGACTGTTGCAGAACAACTACAATTGCCTTCTGTCCTACTTTTTTGTGTAGCTGCCCTTCTCCATTCAGATGCAAAGAATCTTATAGCTATATGCTGTGGCAGTAGAAGCTGTCTGTTAAAGGCGCCTCATAGGTATTCACTTATAAAGAAGTCTGTTTGGTGAGGTACTTGACTAAAAAGGTCATAGGTGGTAAAGTTTTACTTCCTATGGGGAAGGTTCAAAAACCACCCACCTCAGGAGTTGCTAGCTACTCTAAACTCAGAACACTTGCTTGCTCTAACCAGGCTCCAACTTCAAAACCAAGTACAGCCCTTTAGACACAAAGCTTGACCTACAAAGGCCACTGACTCCTTCTCCTAACCATGACCCCAGATGATGGCTTATTAGTCGAAACTAGTCGGGTGGACCCATCTATACATATCGCTTCAGTACCTGTATTTTACACGCATTTATGACCATCTGAAATGTGAGTGTTTACTTTTTTTTTCTATTTTTAATTAAAATCCTTTCCATACGGTATCACGCTATGCAAATTTTTTCATTTTACACGCATGTTATATGGATACCGGACCTCTGTTCATATCTATGAATATATGACATACCCACTGACGCTCTGACTGACCGAGGTGGAAAAATCTTTCCGGATCCAGGACCAGCTGTTTATATCGGGTTTATTAACCAATAAGCTTATCTCGACTTGGGAGGTATATGCCCCTCCAAGTCTGAGATTTCTGGTAAGCCTCCTCTCAACTCATCCTTGGTGGCGGTGTTCCTTGGCATCCGCTCTACACAAGAACGTTTTACATTTTGTGTTGCAAGTTTGACACTTCATTTTGGATCATTTATTTTCTCTGGACTATATATAAGCTATATATTCATAATTAAGATTCAGTCATCTCCTTTTTCTTTTTGGACTTTTCTTTTTCTTTTTGGATTTTTATATACCACATGCTTTATTCACGTTACACATGTTTATGGTTCATCTTATACACTTGTTCGCAAAGATAGCGCTGCACTTTTATCTATATCCTTCTCCTAACCGTTCTTCACAATATAGGGACATTCTCACTCCTAAAAGTGGGGGGATGTCTCTTAAGCCCTGTACACACGATCGGATTTCCTATGGGTTTTAAACCAATGGATTTTTCCATCGGAAATCCGATGAATCTGACTTCCATCAGTCTTGCCTACACACCATCAGTCAAAAAACCGATCGTCCCAAACGCCGTGACTTAAAACACTCCGAGCCAAGAAAAATGAAGTTCTATGCTTCTGAGCATGCGTCGACTTGATTCTGAGCATGCATGGGTTTTTTATCCGATGGAGTTCCCCACAGACAATAGTAATTTGCTATCGTTTTTTTTTCCATCGGATAAATTTAAAACATGTTCTATTTTTTAACACTGATAGAAAAAAGACCAATACACGATCGGTTTGTCCGATGAAAAAAGTCTATCTGACTTTTTTCATCTGTAAAACCGATCGTGTGTACAGGGCTTAACAGTTTGCTTCTTTCTGGGTCCCAGATGTCTCAGACCTATGGGTTCAGTTGGTGGTTTTAAAAGGGTACAATACACTTACCACTTTTCTTTCAAATCAGTTAAAAACTGTCCAAGGACAGTCACATTTGCAAAATGCCCTGAACCAGCTCTTGTCCCAGGGAATTACTGTGCCTGTACTGCCACAGGACAAGTTCAAGAGATTCTATGCAAACCTGTTCATGGTAGCCAATGCCAGCGGGTGTATTCATTCTATCTTTGACATAAAGTCCCTTAACAAATTCCTTCAAATACCAAAATTGTACATGGAATCTGCAAGGTCAGTAATTGCCTCTCCGAGACGAGGAGAATACATCTTTCCAAGGCATCCGTGGACATCCAAGATGCCTTTTTGCATGTTTACCCACCTCATCGGCAATTTCTACGTTTTGCAGTAGCAGACAACCACTTTCAGTTTGATGCACTGCTGTTCACCCTATCCTTTGCTTGCAAGGTGTTTACCAAGGTCTCATCACCCTTGCTTGCCCTTCTCATAACTCAGGACATCTAAGTGATAGACTATTAAGATGCCCGTCTCATAAAAGATTAATCTCCCTTGCAACGCTTAGCAAATGCCCAAAAGACAATTCGGCTGCTCCAGGCCTTTGGCTAGGTGATCAGTTTCAACAAATCTGTTCTCCAACCTCCCCTGCTCCTAGAATATTTGGATCTGATCTTGGATGCACCCCAAGCAAAAGTCTTTCTTCATAAAAATAATGTTTTTTTCTTTAACAGCTCATGCTCGACAACTGAGATCCAAGAGAAATCCCAACGTGAGATTCACTATGGGAGTTCTCGGTCTAATGGTCATCCTTTTCAAGGCAGTACCTTTCCCCCTAATTCGACTCAAGAACTCTCCAGCTAAACATTCTGTCATCATGGAGGAAACTGTCTCTTTCCCTCAACTTACCCATCCTCCTATCCATCTAAGTTATTTCCTTGTCTTGATAAATCCCCTTTCCAGCTCTAACAGTGGGAAAATCTTTCCTTCCTTACGATTGGAAAGCTTGTACAAAAGACACAAGAGTCTGTGAGGCTGGGGTGGAGTCTCTTTAATCCTTATTGCTAGCATAGTAGCCTTTCTGGTAGCCATCAGATCTGTCATCTGTATATCTGAACCGACAGCCCTTGTAAAAAGCTTTTTCTGATAATTCACAACTACCAGGTTGTATTACGCCCAAGATCATCCTTTCTTGCAAAGATGGTTGTAGTGTTCTATCATGGACTCCATCCACACCTATGCAGTTTGCTTTTGAGCATTTCTGCAGTGCTTTTTTTACTGCGATTTTGCCGCGTTTTTCATTTTTTAATGCTTTTTTTTTTTGGCAGATTGCAAAACGCAAATCGTGGCAAAATCACAGTAAAACGCAGTAAAAACACACTACATGCTTTTTTGCAGCTTCTCCATTGAAGTCTATTAAGGCAAATAAGCAACAAAAAGCACAGTTTTGCATTTAAAAAAAAGTCACTGACCCTTTCCAAAAACACGGCACAACCATGTTAAAAATAACGTCCTGCATTTCTGCAAAAAAAGCATTAGAAAATGCATTGGTGTGAATGAAGCCTTAATGAGGGCATTGTCCTGCCATCCTTTTGTCCTGCTCCTAAGTAGCCAAAGGAATTCTCTCTACATTGACTGTATGTAGTCAGAGCCATCAGAGAATTCCTGAAAGCTACTGCTTTCAATAAACAAAAGGATTTCCAGTTTGTCCTGGAAGCATCCTGCCCCTCTGCTGGTACCAGCCACAAATCATTATTGGTTAAAATAAATGAGAAATAACTTTTTCTTGTTCAGTGATTTTATTAAACGTTCAGTTAGAGACATTACAGAAGAGAAACAGTGTTAGCCATACATTAGATCATTGTAAACGGGTTCACATGAAAGTGTATTATTGGCAGAACCGTAGTAGTAAATGTGGGAACAATATAGTCTATTCCGTCCAATGCCCCCAGACACCCCATTTGGGGACACACTGTGTCTTGGGCGAGGACAACTTGCCCTACCTGAGATGTCGGCAGTTGTATTAGGATGAATAAGTGCATATAAATATGTGCAGTAAAGTGTACACAAACAAATGTCCAAGTATGGACTAAACATGTGCTAGAAACATTAGAATAGCCAACCTCAGTGAGCTGGGAGAAGGTCGTGCCCTTGGGAGGGGCAAATAATTTATTCAGTCTAGGGATGAAATCCCAGAGAACCAGTAAACTAATGTGTAGAATACATTTTGTTAACTGCAAAGAAACCATAAAATTAAGAAACATGCGCTTAAAGAGAAGTAAACCCTGCACTCCCTATGGTGCTTTTCATCTATTTTGTTCTAATCACTTGTTAGCCAGCATCACATAACCTAATTCAGTCACAATCGCCTATCACTTACTTTTTTTTTTACTTTGACAAAAAAATTCCTCCCCGATAAGGCGGCGCCACCTCCAGTACTGTTATCTGAGTCCGATTTCCACCCTTTCATGTTTCCCTTCACCCGCAATCTCGCACATGTGCAATCGTGTTATAACCAAGCCTCGTTCTCAATCCGATGTTCCCACGACAACCGCCGCTCATTGCCGTGTATTCTGAATTACTCATAATAGCTAAGCACGATTGCATATGTATGCCTGTCAGCCCTGCTGCAGCTGATCGCCGCTCTAGAATGCAGCATGATTACCAAGGTTTATCTCTTCATGTGACATTACACGGTCACATGGAGAGTACCAGGAAGTTGAAAACACTGCAGTCTTGAGAGCTTAAATGGCTGCGCCGCTGTGAGAGGAAAATCCTATTCACGGCACCATGTCAGTGGATGGACTGTACTCGGAGCGCGCCGTAAATCAAGTAAAGGGAAGCGCATGCGCTGGTGGCATCATTATTCAAAAGGGGACAGATTACAGCAAAACAAAACAAGTAAGGAGAAAGTTATTGGCAGCAATCATGAGTGTTTTTTATGAGGATTGCAATAAAGTTGTGAGGGAGAATTTACAATCACTTTAAAGTTTAACAATGCTGTAAGCTTGACCTGGCGATAAGTTTAACTATAGAAATTAGTTACTATACTGGAAGGGGGAGGTAGGATATTTAGAAGAGAAAATAGGGTAAAGAAGGAGAAGATTGGTGGGGGGTTGGTTGGCTGAGAGTGGAAAGTGTGAGGGGAAGGTTGTGAGGTCCCAGGTGTTTCTAGTTTGTATCAGTCGGGTTGGACAAGAAATACGTTGGAGAGGATGCTTCTTATGGGAGTAAGAGGGATTCATCAAAATTTAATGGGAGAAAGTGTGTCGCCCAAGGGGACCAAAGGGTTTTGTATTTAGCGACCTTGTCGGAAATTACTGCTTCTATTTTTGCGTGAATCATCGATTGCGTGACCTTGTTTTTGACCGCAAGGACACAGAGGTTGGAAGTTTTCCAGGATTTGGCGATGATTTGTTTGGCTGCCGTTGTGACCTGCAAGAGGAGTTTGAACTGGCGTTGGGATAGGTTTGGCGGTTTGAGATTTATAAGTGCTATAGTTGGGTCAGGTTGTAGAGCTGTATCGAAGAGGTTGGAGTATGTTAAACGGGTCGGACCAAAAAGTTTGTGCAATTGGGCATGACCACCAAATATGGTGGAAGTTCCCTTGTGCGGAACAACCTCTAAAGCAGGTGGAGGGGTAGCGGGAAACCTAGTTGGCAATCCTGGCTGGGACCAAGTACCAACGGGTCAGGACTTTGTAATTAGTTTCCAATGCCACAATGTTTTGGGAGAAGGATTTTGTGGCCCGCCATATGTGGTTCCAGTCCACAACTTCTAATGTGATTTCCAAATCTCTTTCCCATTTAGTGGTGTAGGAAGGGACAGGAGAGGGTCCTGTGCTAAGCAATTGGGTGTGGAGGGTTGAGATTAGGCCCCTCCTGTGTGGGTCGCTATTGCAGGCTTGTTCAAAGAAGGACATGGACAGGGAGAAGGAATCTCTGGGAATTGAGGATGTGAAGAGATGTTTTATCTCGGGGTATCGGAAGATTTCGGAGGTTGGAATATCGTTTGATTCCCATTAGGGCTTTATGCCATTGGAAGGTATGAATTTATGGGCTTGGATGAGGTTAGCAGAGGACCATTTGTGAAAGGACAACTGTGAGGTCCAGGCCGGGTAGAATGAAGGGTTGCATAGGAAGGAGAGCATGGGGGTGGGGTTATGAGGAGATTGAAGTGAGTGCTTGGACTTAAGACGATCCCATAGAGAGAGAGAGTGAGTGGCGTATAACCGGGTTATGTATTTTGCGGTGATCGAAGGAAATGAGAAGTACTTTTTATCAGTTTTACACTAATGGTTCCGCAAGTTCTTCTTTTAATTATTATACACTGTTGAACCGTAGGGTGATCTGTAAGGATGAGCTCCGGTGTGTTCGCATAGTACACGTGCAGAGCCCGCCAGGCACCGCGCTGCGCTAATGACAGGCAGGGAGACATTTCCCGATGCTCGGCTGCAGAGATCGGGAAATGTCTCCCTGACTGTGATTAGCGCAGCGCGGTGCCGACTTCCTGGCGGGCTCTGCACGTGTACTATGCGAACACGCCGGAGCTCATCCTTGGTGATCTGTGAATCCTGACCTGAAGTGGAGATTGTGGGCAATGTGGTGGAAGCCTGGCCATTTAACAAGCTTGTTTTGACTGCTCTTAATAGGGGGTCAATGTGTTATGTTAAGCAGGAGACATTTAGTGTTTGGTGGAGGTACACATTGGTGTATTAATTAGAGGTCGACCGATATGGGTTTTTCTCTGGCCGATGCCGATATTTTGAAATTGGAGCGGCCGATGGCCGATATATGATGCCGATTTTTGTGGCCGATATTTTAGGCCGATTAAAAAAAAAAAAAAAAAAACCCTCACCCACTCTATTCCTTCCTGCTTACTCCTGTCACTCTAGCACACACTTGATGTCCTCAGTACAGATGGCACTGGTTTGGAACTGGCAGGTGGCACTGGTTTGGAACTGACAGATGGCACTGGCAGGTGGCACTATTGGAACTGACAGATGGCACTGGTTTGGAACTGACAGATGGCACTGGCATGTGGCACTGGCTGGCGGTACTGGTTTGGAACTGACAGATGGCTCTATTGGCACTGGCAGGTGGCACTGGTTTGGAACTGACAGATGGCACTGGTTTGGAACTGACAGATGGCACTGGCAGGTGGTACTGGTTCGGAACTGACAGATGGCACCGATTGGCAGCAGGGGGCACTGGTTTGGAACGGACAGATGGCACTAGTTTGGGACAGATGGCACTGATTGGCAGTGGCACTTGCAATTGGAACTGGGTGTCACTGGCGTGTGACACTGGTTGGCGGCACTGACAGATGGCTCTGATTGGCGGTGGCACTGACAGATGGCACTGATTGGCGGTGGCACTGACAGATGGCACTGATTGGCGGTGGCACTGACAGATGGCACCGATTGGCACTGGCTGGTGGCACTGGCTGGGGGCACTGACAGATGGCACTGGCTGTGGCACTGATAGATGGCACCGATTGGCGGTGGCACTGATTTGGGTGGCACTGACAGATGGCCCTGATTGACACTGGCTGGTGGCACTGACAGATGGCACCGATTGGCGGTGACACTGACACTGGCTGGTGGCACTGATTGACACTGGCTGGGGGCACTGACAGATGGCACTGGCTGGGGGCACTGGCTGGGGCACTGGCTGGGGCACTGGCTTGGGCACTGACAGATGGCTCTGGCTTGGGCACTGACAGATGGCACTGGCTGGGGGCACTGACAGATGGCACTGGCTGGGGGCACTGACAGATGGCACTGGCTGGGGGCACTGACAGATGGCACTGGCTGGGGGCACTGACAGATGGCACTGGCTGGGGGCACTGATTTGGGTGGCACTGGCTGGGGGCACTGACAGATGGCACTGGCTGGGGCACTGGCTGGGGGCACTGACAGATGGCACTGGCTGGGAGCACTGACAGATGGCACTGGCTTGGGGCACTGGCAGGTTTCACACTAAGCCGAGTGTAATGTGTGAAACTGACAGAGAGGAGAGAGAGAGAGAGAGCTGTTAGAATTGAGCTGGATGTGGGGGTGGGCGGGCCAGCAGCTAAATTACACCAGCCAATGATTGGGCTGCTTTAGACGTAGTGGCCCGCCCAGATACCATCCCATTGGCTGGTGTAATATCTGCTGGGTCCCGCCCACCCCCGACATCAAGCTGACACATCCTCTCTCTCTCCTCTTACTTTCAGTTTCACACACACACACACACAGCACGGCGCTTGATGCTGCTGAGTGTGGAGAAGTGTGGAGAAGGGAGGAGGAGGGGGGAGGAAGTGCAGCCAGTGAATAATATCGGCCAGTTTTGATATTAATCGGCCAAAGCCGATTTATCAAAAATGCCTAAATATCGGCCGATATATCGGCCAGCCGATATATCGGTCGACCTCTAGTATTAATATATGGACACTTGCTAACAATTTCTCACCGTTCACATTTGCCACTTTTTGGACTTTTTTTTTTACTTTCACTGGAGTTTATTGATTTAATTGAATTCACCCATTTTCTTTATTTATAATTTGCACTATCTTCTATATGTGCAGCACTTTTGCATATTAGTTGTGACCAATTTATATCTGTTAGTGTGCTTGCTACTATATTCTTACGTTTTCACTTTTAGCACAGTTACAAGGTTTTCTCTATATTTTACTGTACACTAAATCTCTAACTAGTTATTTAGTTTCACAAATATTCATGCTTAGATCCCAAAATACCGGTAGTTGGGTCGGACTGAATGGCAAGATGGTTTTGTGTGCTTTTACAATATTGGATTATACGTCCATCCATCTTGCTAGGTTTTAAAATGATCTCTTTTTTTTTTTTTTTAAGATTAAGTACACTTTGCTTCCAAAGATATCTGAACAGCATCTAGTAAGCAGATTGCCACATGCCATAGGGACAAGCGTAGCAGAGATCACTGAAACTTGAACTCATCATTTTACCACTTGACAACTTTTAACGTGCCAAATGACATTATTTATGTCATACTGGAGCTTTGGAAAATACATGACTTTCTAGGTAATGAACTATAGGCATTGACTTTAGTATATTGTTGTTGCATGCCATCCACCACCCATTACATGTTTTTGACTACATATTGGCAAAGATCTATACCTATGACAAGAGTTTGTTATAGTCATGCCATGCTGGCAGACTCCCTATTCCCAAACCCATTTGCAGTAATGTCTACCTATGTCTAAGCTGAAAGAGAGCAAGATAAAGGAACCTGCCCATTTTAGATATGTGAATTCTACAACGGCTGACTTTTTTGCACCGATGTGTGTGTTCTCAGTAATCTGGAGCAAGCATTGATACATCAGGTGCCATAATACTTGATATGTACATGCTTTCACTGGACTTAACTGCCCTTATGTACCCACCTGAGCCAGCAGTAGCAAATGCCATCTTTCAATTATTACAGATAACCTTCAAGAAGTTTACCATTAAAAAAAAATAATCTGCTGCAGATATACAGTCAACAAGCCATTATCCACCAAAAGGAGACTCCACTTTTTAGAAAGAATCAGCTCTTCAAATTTTTTTCTTGCTTCTGGACAGTTTGAATGGTATGTGGTCTCTTTTTTGGGGGTTTTGTTCTTCTATTTAGGAGATATGGAATTGTTATAAGAACCCTGAATAGAAAAGTCTGAAAGCTTAATTCTTAATGCCGTTGGCAGTAAAAAAACAGTGTTAAAATTTATGTATTTCCTGGCTTTGTACTAAAACAACCTTGCTTATAAAATGAGCTTTAATTTAATTTTTTTTACCCAAAAGCATCTAAAACAAATTTAATTGGATCCATGACTTTTGTAAATATCTAATAATTTAAAATCTTTGGTAAGTATTTTCCCCAGTGACAAATGTTATTTTGAAGGACAGAGAACACTGTGTATTTTTCCTGGCAGCAAAGTCACAAAGTTTATAATTTCGTCTGTACCAAATCCATTTAAAATGTCAAAGTTGCAGCGAGCTTAAACTGACCTTTTAGAGTAATTGAATTAAAAACAAAACTTTTTCACTTAAGCTTTCTTTTACGATGAGCATGTCATGCTTGTTTTTGAGGTTAAGAGCTTTTGTTTTCTGGAATGGAAATATGTGTTTCTACTGATATCTTTGGACCTGCTGGAAAAAAATTACTTTGAATGTTCAGAGCAGTTTTGGGTAGAGGGGACTAAAACTAGGTTCTGTAATGTGTATGGGAATAGTCTAAAATGCAAACTTTATTGATATGTTTGTTATACAAACATTATAACTCTCTAGCAATCATACAGTACGTATATACCACTTAACTATCGAGTGTGGTCACATACACTTCAAATGTGTTTCCTCGCTGGTTTGTTGTGTGTGTTTCCTTGCTTGATTACCTCCCACCGAGCCATTGTGTTCTCCCGGCGGGGGAAGTCGTCCCTGCCCGGAGAACAGAGTGATTATTGCGCTAGTGATAATCGCATGTAAAATCTGGCAGCTTGGGTGTACCCAAGTTGATCGATTGATCAACCTAGCTACATTCAGCCTGCTCATACAGTACATGGTTTGAATCTCGGCCAGACGTAAAAGAGTTCAGTTTGTTGTAAATTAAATAATATGGAGTCGTTTTATAAAAACCTGTACCCCTAAATACAATTACAGTATAGATTCAAAGAGGAAGTGGGATTATGACGGTGCCAACATATCATGCAAAATAGTAGAAAAATTCATTTTGATTTTTTTAATATTAAAGCATCATAAAAACATGATATTACAGTACAGAGAGGAAAAGCAGGGTTCAATAAAAACAATGTAATAGAGCAGATGATAAACTGTGTGGGCCGCTGAGCTCCCCAAATTTATTTGAAAGGTGGTCGCATGCAGGTGTTACATCCCTATATATTTCACCCTCATGGGCTTCCTCAGGGGAATATATCAGGACCACCAATATTCACCAGTCAGCTCTCTACCAGATCAGGACAATGGAAATTCACATGTGGAGCCCCACAAGGAATATATGGTCATCCAGAGTATCAGTGCTGCGTAGCGGAGAGCCGTATTCAGTCGCAGGGGACATAAAAGGACCCAGTCTGCTTAGTATGAAACGAGAAACTGAAAAGGGGGCGATCGGGACCAATCCCAGTGATAGAACCAAGTGTCTCAGAAGATCTGTGGACACTATAGCAAGGTACTCCAGGATATCTGAGATAGAGATGATCCCCCCCCATTGTTTCACAAGCAATTACAGTATACATGTACGTGGGGACAGCCATGTTTGGTCGTTGTGTACTTAGGCTCTAGTTACTGCTTTTCACTGCTACACAAGGATTTTGCTATACAAATCTGCCCTACGTGGAACCTAATTCTCTTTGGGTTCCCAGAGCTTTTGGCATACTAGCCAAGTAGGCATACCATCCTTGTATATTATGGCACATTTGTGTCCTCCAATTCTGCAAGTTTGGCACTCCTCGTCACTCTGTGCATGACCTCTGGCATTATCTGGGTCTGGCGTACTCCAGGTCTGCCATTGGGTATCCACTGATGATGCAAGTCCTGTGTATGCATGCTGGAGGTAAATCATCCCAACAAGAGAGCTCATAGAGCAACAGGAAAATATTCAATAACATTCACTGGGAATATAATTTTTATATGATTTTATTTTTGCCCATAGATGCACTTCAACTGCTGTGCTACCAATGACTTAAACTCTTGCTTAATAATTGTTCCTTCAAGTTTACTTTTAGGCTGGGTTCACCCTGCCACACGGAGAGGCTCCCAGCAGGTGTCTGGTGCCTCCCTGTTGATCTGATTTCAGTAAGAATTTTTGGCTGAATTCAGACCTGAAATGGACCAGAAGAGACACAGGACTCCTGTGCAATTCCCCATAGAGCCGCTCCAGAGATGTGGGAACCGGCTCCATAGAGAGACAGTCACAATCTCTTGTCATGCGAATTGGATGCATCCAATTCGCAATAGTGTATACCCAGCCTTAGTCTTTATCTCTGGTAGTGTATTATTATTATTATAAAGGATGTAGCTAGCGGCAACAGTTTGCACATCGCTTTACAACGTTAGGGCAAACAGTACAGTTACAATACAATTCAATACAGGAGTGCTCAGTGTAATAAGTTATCCTTATTTTGCATTCATGAAATATAGCGTGCGGGAGTCTGCTTAATGCCTAAACATGCAAATGTGACTGTACGTTTTTATTATTATGCATAGTTATCATTCATTAGCAAGTTCTTTTGGTAGTCGGATCTCCAGCCACCATTTCATGTACAGTATATGGTTGGCTCTAGAGTAATCTGAACTGTTATACTTTCTTTCAGAACCTCTGTGTTATAACCAAAGGAGAGAAGTTTGATAGCTTGTCATCTGTAAGTCATTGGCACCACATCCCTTTGATTAGTAACAATATAGAAAGGAATATTGGGACTTTAAAGGTGCGAAATACACAAGAATATATCAAAAAATAAATTTTATTTTTATAAAAGTTAAAATTTACATAATAAAATCCATCTACATATATAGTATACAGTTTCAGAGTGTGCAGATTGACAAAATTCTCAACATGTTTCACCACTGTTAGTAGCTTCCTCAGGAGTTTTACATTTGTCAGGCACTATCTACTGAAAAATAGAAAAGATATAACAAAACACATGAATACACAAAAATTCACAAATCATAAACTAAATATATATTTTTAATCCCGAATTGGCTGGGGTCATAAAGACCGATTTACAATGGGAGCAGACAAATACCTGTATGAAGATGGACTAGTTGAATTTGTAAAATATATAAATGAGGCAGAGAGGTCAAGAGAAAACACAGAAGAAAGGATCATATGGTGTACCATAGAGGGTGGTATGTAGAAAAGACATACTCAAAAAGACTGGAGAATGGTAAGGAATCCAACCTAAACACAGAGGGAAATGGAAGTGGTTTGATAAATAAAAAATAAATTAATTTATAAAGATATGCCACAATTGACCAAATAAAAGGTAAGTAGACAAAATGGCGGATCTACCTGGGATGAGCTAAAATGTGCTGATTTGTTTCAAGTAAATGAACATCCAAAGCTTGCGTGAGGGGCACTAATATTCAAACAAGCCCCATAAAGAGGAAAGGGTTGGACATATTTCGAGATGACCTCATCAGTAGATAGCAGAGGCCAATATATTTGGATAATTTGACCCTTTCCTCAGATAAATTACAGAATGTCTAGGTCCATAAAGGATCAACTAGTTCACAGTCATCTCAGGCCCAAAGTAGGTGGTCAGGTTCGTAGAGGTACAGCTCCATGTGGTAGATGTGAGTTTTGTAGATTTCTTTCAAATTCTGCGGAAGTAATCCTTCCTAATGGGACTGTGTACAAACCAAATTTTTTCACTAACTGTCAATCCATTGGGGTTGTATACCTCATGAAGTGCGAGTGTAACGCCTTCTATGTAGGTAAAACAAAAAGGCCATTCTTCCACAGAATAAGTAATCATGTCCCCCTGGTTCAGAAGAAAAAATGGAAACACCTATAAGCCGATATAGTGGCTTATATCATTCCTTTGATTTATCCAAAATGGAATTCTTTGCATTGGAATATTTACCTATCAATGAGAGAGGGGGGATGTAGATAAGAGTCTTTTGCAAAGAGAAACAAGATGGTTTCACTCCCTGGCAGCTACAATTTATCCAGGGTTAAATGAGTCCATCAGTTACAAACCGTTCCTCTAGGGCAGGGATATGCAATTAGCGGACCTCCAGCTGTTGCCAAACTACAAGTCCCATGAGGCAAAGCCAGACTCTGACAGCATCAAGCATGACAGGCAGAGGCATGATGGGACTTGTAGTTTGGCAACAGCTGGAGGTCCGCTAATTGCATATCCATGCTCTAGGGGGTTTTATTAGCCATGTCTTGCAGATGTTTAGCCTTTGACCATTTTTTAATGGTTTTGAATATTTCTAGCTTTCGCTATTTTGTTGATATTGTTTTGTAACCCTTATTTGGCTGGACTCATTATGCCCAAATAAAATGGGAGCTTTACTGATGGTATATTTCTACTTTATCTATATTTAAATTGTTTTGTTATTAGTAGATTCATAGCTCAATCTTTTGAGCGCATTTATAACTCGAGGAGCCCTTTATGGATCAGGTGACCATACGGACGCCCTGGGCGTTCATCCTTAGTGTTGTCATATTCTTTGACTCCACTGGGTGACGCCACATTTCTGAAGTGTGCCCTGGCCCTCTTTCCATTTTAGGCACTATTTGGCTTCGCCGATATAGTTTTTCCTTTTTTGGATTTATTCATCTAGCCTGGAAGGTACTCTTAGTCTCTGTTTTTTGTTTTTAAAATGGTGAAGGTTCATTTTTTGTACCTTCAATACCATATCCGTTTTTGTTACTGACCGCGTCTTCGGTTTCCTGAGAATGGACGCTTTTGCGTCACTCCTGGTTTTCCATACGACGTGATTGACATCACTTCTGGCGCGACCCGGTCACCGTACAGACATAACTGAAGCGTCCGCTCCTCCCCATTATTTGGCGCCAAACTAGGCATCCAATGGGAAGGTGGAGGTGGGTTATAAATAGACACTGGTGGAGGATCTCAGAGTAAGGCCACCATGAGAGGGGAAGGATCACATTGTGGAATCGCTGCCATAGGTAAACCATTTTTCTATCATGGGGGATCACTTGAGCTTTCTTATCTGGATTTTTGATCAGATAATGATTTTTTTGGGGGTTTCAAGAATCTTTATGGGGCTTCTTTGAATATTAATGCCTCTCACTCTGGAAGCTTTGGATGTTCATTTACTTGAAACAAATCAACACATTTTAGCTCATCCCAGGTAGATTCGTCATTTTGTCTACTTACCTTTTATTTGGTCAATTGTGGCATATTTTTATAAATGAATTTATTTTTTATTTATCAAACCACTTCCATTTCCCTCTGTGTTTAGGTTGGATTCTTTACTATTCCCCAGTCTTTTTGAGTATGTCTTTTCTACATACCACCCTCTATGGTACACCATATGATCCTTTCTTCTGGGTTTCCTCGTGACCTCTCGGCCTCATTTATATATTTTACAAATTCAACTAGTCCATCTTCATACAGGTAATTTTCTTCTCCCATTGTAAATCGGTCTTTATGACCCCAGCCAATAAGGGATTAAAAATATATATTTTGTTTATGATTTGTGCATGTTTGTATTTTTGTGTATTCATGTGTTTTGTTATATCTTTTCTATTTTTCAGTAGATAGTGTCTGACAAATGTAAAACTCCTGAGGAAGCTACTAACAGTGGTGAAACATGTTGAGAATTTTGTCAATCTGCACACTCTGAAACTGTATACTATATATAGTGTAAAGTAAACACAGTCTTAAAAAACTTATATCAAAAGTTCAGAGTAAAACTGTAGCAGCGCTACGGACAAATGTTCATATGTGCGTCTTCTATATAATTATCATATAGGTGGTGTGGATAGTGAACAGTGAGTCTGGTGGAGGATCTGAGTAAGGCCACCACCACGATTCCATTGTGGAATCGCTGCCATAGGTAAACCATTTTTCTATCTCATGGGGGATCACTATCCACACCACCTATATGATAATTATATAGAAGACGCACATATGAACATTTGTCCGTAGCGCTGCTACAGTTTTACTCTGAACTTTTGATACAAGTTTTTTAAGACTGTGTTTACTTTACATTGCATTTACGTTTGATTTTTAAGCAGCTGCTGTCAGTATTTACGTTTTATTCCAGCACTTGTTTCTTTAGAGGTTTTTTTCCATAAGCGCAGAGTGATACTAAGAAGGAGGGCCAGGTCATTTTAGTATCTTTTATTTCATTTTATGTATACTATATATGTAGATGGATTTTATTCTGTCAATTTTAACTTTTAGAAAATACAATTTATTTTTTGATATATTCTTTGTGCATTTCGCACCTTTAACCACTTGTCCACCAAGGACGTCATATGACGTGATTGACTTTCAGCGGGGATATCTGAATGATGCCTGCAGCTACAGGCATCATTCAGATAGCCTTCTCTTTTGCCAGCAATTCTGCGCACCATAAGAATGATCATAGTGGCAGTTCCGCCGCTTGATTGTTCTTATAGGCGGCGGGAGGGGACATCCCCCCCTCCCGCCGCCATCCGGTGCTTCTCCGGGCTCTCCCGTGCCATCGGGGGCCCGGAGAACCAATCGGCCAGGTCACGACGATAGAGATGACTGGTGACCAGATGGTCACCAGTCATCTCTATGACCGTCGGAGTCCCGGGGGTTGACGTTGTGACGTCACGCCCGGTACCTGGAAGTAAACAAAGCCGCAATTGCAGCTGTCAGCATGAGATCGGTGAATTTTTTTTCACCAATCTCATGCTTTCCAGCCTGGAGGAGAGATGTGGGGTCTTATTGACCCCGCATCTCTCCATAAAGAGGACCTGTCACAATGATTCCTATTACAAGGGATGTTTACATTCCTTGTAATAAGAAAAAAAAGTGCTGAAAAAAAAGTGTAAAAAAAAAAAAAAAAAATGTAAAATAAGAAAAAAAAAATTAAAACGCCCCTGTCCCGGTAGCTCGCGTTCAGAAGCGAACATGCATGTAAGTCCCGCCCACATATGTAAACGCCGTTCAAGCCCCACATGTGAGGTATCGCCGCGTGCGGTAGAGTGCGAGCAACAATTCTAGCACTAGACCTCCTCTGCAACTCGAAAATAGTAACCTGTAAAAAAAAATTTAAGCGTCGCCTATGGAGATTTTTAGGTACGGAAGTTTGGTGCCATTCCGTGCGCAATTTTAAAGCATGACATGTTAGGTATCTATTTACTTGGCGTATCAGCATCTTTCACATCATACAAAAAATTGGGCTAACTTTGCTGTTTTGTTATTTTTTAATTAGTGAAACCGTTTTTCTTTCCAAAAAAAGGCGTTTGAAAAATTATTGCGCAAATACCGTGCAAGATAAAAAGTTGCAATGACCGCCATTTTATTCCCTAGGGTGTCTGAGAAAAAAATATATATTTAATGTTTGGGGGTTCTGATTAATTTTCTAGCAAAAAAATGATGATTTTTACATGAAGGAGAGAAGTGCCAGAATAGGCCCGGTGGAGAAGTGGTTAAAGTCCCAATATTCCTTTCTATATTGCTCCGTGTTATAACACCCACTTGCTAATGGTTTTGATCACACACAAAAAAAAAGTTAGAATGAAAATAAAAATGTTAATGCAGTTTTAGTATCTCTTACCTTGCCGAGTCTCTAAAGCAGGGGTCTCAAACTGGTGGCCCCCCAGCTGTTGCAGAACTACAAGTCCCATCATGCCTCTGCCTGAGGGAGTCCTGCTTGTAACTGTCAGCCTTGCAATGCCTCATAGGACTTATAGTGTTTCAAAAAACTGGAGGGCCGCCAGTTTGGGACCCCTGCTCTAAAGGCTGAGTTCTGTTAGTGTCAAAACTCTTGTTTGGGATTTCAGGATTTCTTCTCTCTTAATGGCTTTCGGTAAACTACACACTTGAAATGCTGTGTTTTTTTCCCCCCTATATGCAGAGAACTGAGGATGAAGCTCTAATTTGCATGTTAAATTAACGAATTAGCCTTCATTAGCCCTTTGCCGAGGTTGTGTGCTGCTTTACGTCTCTTCCTGTTGAGTCCTAGTTTATGATGTAGTTGAATCTTGGTTACGATCTTATGGGAATAGTTAATCATATGGCTGTAGTTAATTATTCTTTTAACATCATTATACTTAATTAGAATACATATATCAATTGTTCCAGCCACATGCTGGGAAGAGTATGTATGTTACAAACAGCTGGCACAGTAATACATTGCTAGTTATTGCCCAATTTCTTTGTTTATCCTAAAATGGAATTATATTAGTAAATCTCTGAATAACAGCTATTCTATGATTTTTCCCTTCTATTCATCTTATAGGAAATGTTGCCTGATCTACACACCCTTTCTTCCTTTTTTTTATTATTTTGTTATGTTTTCTAATGCTTTAACTTCACCCCTTAACTAGGCGCTGATAGATTATTTGGCTATATCCTATTTTTAAATGACACATTATCATTGACTGGTGCTTTAATAATCACCATGGGTAGAGCCATAGTCACTTTTTATTTCAGGAGAGAGCATTTATTATTTTTAGGATAGTGGAATGATGCATACTTACGCAGTATAATTAACTACCTACATAGTTGCTGACTATTCTGGACCTGATTCTAGGAAACCAGCCAAGTAACACAGACCTCCTCCATCTATTTTTTTAAATTTTTTTTTTTGCTTTGCGTTGGTGATTTCTCTCATGTTTGTGTTTGCAGTTAATATTTTCAGCGTATTCCGTGCCATTGACAGTAGATACTTTCTGAATATTGTTACAAAATTTTAATGTGGTCTGTCCAGTCTGCCTGGTCATATTTTTTATCACTGGATGTTAATGTAGAAATAGTTTTTAACGAATATATGTCAGTTTTTCTCAATCTTACATTAAAGGGTATTTCCACTTTTGTGACTAAGTTGGAAAAATACCTACTTTATTTTTATGTTCACTTTTACAAAAAATATAAAAAAATTGTACATGCCTTTTTCTTTCCTTGTGTTTTTTTTATTTTTATTTTCTTGTGATCTGATGTACATAGTGAAGTGCCTCCCTGTTTAACACTTCAATACAAGACACTTTTACCCCCTTCCCGCCCAGGCCAATTTTCAGCTTTTAGTGCTGTCGCACTTTGACGATTACGTGGTCATGCAACGCTGTACCCAAACAAAATTTTTACCATTTTTTTTTTGAGACTGATGGAGCTTTTTTTTGGTGGTATTTAATCGCCGCTGATAGGCGGCACTAATATACAGCACTGAGAGGAGACACTGACTGGCACCATTGATGGGCACTGACTGGCACCATTGATGGGCACTGACTGGCACCATTGATGGGCACTGACTGGCACCATTGATGGGCACTGACTGGCACCATTGAAGGGCACTGACTGGCACCACTGAGGGGCACTGATTGACATCACTGGTGGGCTCTGCTGATGAGGCTGCACTGATAATCACTGCACTGATTATCAGTGCAGATCACCCCTGTCAGTAGTGCTGCTTATCAGCTCCCCTCTACACCCTGTGAGGGTGAATAGAGGAATGCCGATAACCGTCACTTAATAGTTATGCTGTGATCAACTGTGATTGGAAACAATCAGCCTACGATCGCTCCGACACATCGCACTACCGATCGTCGCACACAAGCTTTTTCTGAAGGCTGTCATATGATGTCCAGTCAGAATGGGAGAGCCACCGTCCTGCCGCCATTTTGCTATAGGCCGGGCGGGATGTGGTTAACAGGTACACAGCATTGTTTGTCAATGGGACTTGATTTTGACAAGAAGCGTCACTAACATACTAATGCAACATCAAATAATAATTTATTAATCTATACATCAAAATTGTAATACATCCATAAGAGATTGAAAAAAATAGAAAGCTGATTTACTATATTCTAGTATGTATGTGTGTAAAGTATACACTATACAGTTGCAAGAAAGTATGTGAAGCCCATTGGAATTAACTTGTTTTCTGCAGTAATTTGCCATAAAATGTTATCTGATCCTCATCTAATTCACGACAATAGGACAAACGCAATGTGCTTCAGCTGATAACACACAAACAATTGTAAATTCTCATGTCCTTATTGAACACCCATTAAACATTCACAATGCTGGAGTAAAAAGTATGTGAACTGTGACAGTAGGAGATACTGTCAAGGTAAAATGGACAGTTTGGTGGACACAGGGTATGCACATTTGGGTGCAAGACTACAGAGCGTAGATGTGGACTGGAGAAAACTGCTTTTGCAGCTTTCTCCAGGTTCTGGTATTCCGGCATGGGGCTCTGTAGTTTGGAGATTCCACAGTGTCTTGGGTGGGACGGGATCTCAAACCCTGTGTCCAGATTTTGTGGATGACCATCAGGGTGTGTCCTCAGGTGAGCACAGCCCTTATAATGAGTGTATGGGAAGACCTCATGGCTCCCAGTTGGAGACAGCTCAACACCAAGAGACAGGAGGTCTTCAGGAGTCAGAGAGGCTGTAGGAGGCAGCCAGAACGTTGGTGACTGCAAGAGGCAGAGCTGTGGATGCTAAAGGGAAGCCGTCTACGTTGGGTGACCAGGATAAAGTGCAGAAGTACTGCTACAGAGAGCCAAGTGGGCTAGCATTTTCTGTTCTGTGTATTTGATGGAGAATAACCCCTGCGTGGGAAACCTTTGTTTGGACTTTTATTTTGCCTTTTTAATAAAAATGGGCTACCGTGCCCTAAAATACGTTCCTGAGTGGCTTGAGTCACTGGAAAAACGCATCTACCACGAGAGCTAACAATCCCCCATGCCACAGAACCCATAGATTAATTACTTCAACAAAAGCTAATTGGTGTCAGTAGTTTGTACACCTGGAGTCCAATTAATAAAATTAGTTTGGAGGTGTGGTTTAGAGCTACTTTTTTTATTTTAGAAAAGGTTTTATTAATAATTGCCAAGTACATTGAACAAAAACAGAGTTTCCATTTCAGTACATCCGCACACAATCTTTTAAAAGATAATTCAAATTCTACATTAGACATTTACAGAGTCTTGTTGCATCTTTATACTGTCAAATTTTTTACATGTAGATCCCTGCTCCATTAACCACGACCAACAGCTTAGGTATGTAGCAAAGTAGTACACAATGAAGGTGCAGTACCTATGCCAATAGGTGTCCCCCCCCCCTTTCCCCACAAACTATGCCTGCACATTCTAGAGTCCCCCGGGATGTAGGCACTGCATTATCCTCATCAACACCAGTTCCCTAGGGGACAACCCAGGGGTATCTAGCCATGGAGATCAAAGTTTCTCAAATTTACCTAACCGGTTCCTATGCTGATAAATATATCTTTCCAGGAAAAGTGTGTTTCCCATGTGGTTCACCCATGTCTTGACTGATGTGGAGGTTGTAAATTTCCAACCTAAAAGAATTACCTTCTTGGCCTAAAATAATGCCCTAGAGAAGGACGCTCTGCTCACCTCCTCAGGGATCAATACCTCAAGAATTCCAAGCAGGCAGTGGATAGGTCTCAAGGTAACAGTCACCTGGAATATTAGCGTGGAGAAGGCCGTACTCCAATACCTAATGGAGTTTTGGGCATCACCAGAGGAGCTGAGTAGGATCCCCGGATGTTCGTCTACATTTTCCACATAGCGAGTCGGGGAGCCTACCCATCTTGTGGAGCTTCAAAGGGATATAGTGTACTCTAAGTAAAATATACAATTGGGATACCCTCTGAGATATGTTAAGGGAGCATATATTGCCCAAATGAAAGGCCTCTTCACACTATTCACCTGTCAATCTACCCACATCCTCCTCCCACTGGGACATTGCCTTTGTGGGGTGTGTCCTCAGATATTCCGTCAAAAGCATGTGGTAACAATGAGATATAAAACTTTTAGTTTCTGTCACAGACTGAAGTAGGTGAAAGATGGGGCAGGGGAAGAGCATCCATTCCACCATGTCACCCTGAGCCCTAACTGCATGAGATAATTGTAAATAATAATAAGCCATGTGTGGCGGTAGGGCAAATTTGCACTGGAGATCTAGAAAACCCAATAGCCTCCCATTCTGCAAGGTCTGTGAAAGGCGAGTCACTCCCATTGCTCGCCATCTGGACCCCTTCTGGAGTTTGACTTGTTCAGTATAGGTCCTATTGTCCCAAATAGGGCTGTATACTATGAAACCCATTACGTGTTGCAATTGTCTAGATTTATTCAAGACTTTTTGGAGCAGTGCATAGGTAGGCATTTGCTAAGTTTCTGGAACAATTGGGCTTCCAGGCTCTCCAGAATGGAGTGTGCACCAGTGCCAACAAGCAAACACCTGGGCAGAGGACTGGCTGGGGTAGGGAACATGAATCCTATGAGATGCTGGAGTTGGACAGCTATATACTAGATCCAAGGGTTTGGAAGTGCCAGACCCCAACCATCTTTAGGACACTGCAACTGTTCCAGTTTAATTGTTTAATGTTTTAAGGGGGATGACTACAGGGGAGTTATGGAGGACATATAAGGGCTGGGGCATGAGTATCATTTTAATTATGTTAGTTTTCCCAGCCAGGGACATTTTAAGTTTATTCCAAATATACATTTTGTCTCAAAAATGTGTTAGTAGGGGGTGCACGTTGAGGCGACAGTAAACCATAGTTGTAGGGGAGATATGGGTACATAGATATCTAAAGGAGGTTACTGAGGGAATGGGGCATGTGAGTGATACTGATTGCTCCGATGTGCCATCCAGTAACAGCAATGCAGACATGTTCCAGTTAATAGTAAGGCCTGAGTAGGGTGCTCACGTGTCCTGGATTGCCTGGGACAGTCTCGCTGTTAGCAGGGGCCTGGGCCTGGTCCTGGGCACCTTCATTCCGGGACAATACAGTGTCCCGGCATGAAATTGACAGAGCAAACCCCGCCATAGTGCTGGCGCTCGCTCTACCTCCAGCTCCATCTGAGGCTCTGGCCACTGGTTGCTAGAGCCGCCTGGCATCTAGCAACCAGTGACGTCACAGCTGCAACTCCTGCCCAGCACGCAAAGCGGAGGAGAAGTTAACGTTCTCCTCCGTGCCACTGCTCTCCACCATGCTGGACAACCTGTCAGCAGGGGCAGCACCAAAGACACTGATGGCGGCACTGCACTCTGGGTCACTACGATCTCTGTGCCTCTATCAGCAGAGCTGCCCGAAGCCGCCACCCCCCTCCTCGGCTATTTGCATAATTACATGTACACAAGAGCCGGAGGAGGGACACCGCTGTGAATTTCCCATGCTGATCTGAGGTCTGTCCTAAGCTTATTTTATTGTAGGTAGATGGACAGAGGAGGGGGACAGGGATCAGTAAAAAGTTAAAAAGCCGCCCCCAGCACATATCCAACCCCCCCACCTCCCTACTAACACAAGTGGAGAGGGGGGTGTCTGTACTTGGTGGGGCTGTGTACGTACTTGGGGGGGTCTGTATTTAGTGGGGGTGTCTGTACTGAGGGAGAGGGGGTCTATACTGAGGGGGGGTCTTTATTCAGGGAGGGAGTCTATACTTACTGAAGGGGGGTCTGTAGTGAAAGGGGACTATACTTGGCGGAGGGGGGTGACACCATGTTTTACCGCACTGGTGGGGTGACACCAACCCTAGCAAAGCCACTGCCACCCACCTCCTCTATTTTCTCTGGACCCACTCCAGCATGCTCCAGGCTGCACTGCCACCGGAATGAGCCACAGCGGCGGGAGGGGCGTTCACCTTCACACAGGCGACCTTTACTGCATCTGGCGACAGGCGACTGTGGCAAGTTACACACTGCATCTGGTGACAGGCAACAGTGGCAAGGGACACGCTGCATCTGGTGGCAGGTGACGGTGGCGCGCTTGCATCTGGTGGCAGGTGACGGTGGCACGCTTGCATCTGGTGGCAGGTGACGGTGGCACGCTGCATCTGGTGGCAAGTGACAGCTCATGTTTCCCAATGATTCTGCATTATGGCGAGTTTAACTATTTCATTATATATTACAATGTAGTAATAGAAATAATGATTTGATCATCCTTACACCATATCAAGCATGGTGTTGGTATGATATAAGTTCTAAAACCAGCCATTCACCTGACAAATCACTCACCCCCGAAATCTCTGGCAACACCGAGACTACATTCAACTCCCCCCGGTCCTTGGCAAAATTGTCCCTGAATGGCAGAAATGTGGTCACCCTAGGCCTGAGTACTGCCCAAAATCAAAGATAATGGACAAGAGAGCAAGAGGTATCTCCCAGGAACAATAGCATATCATCTGCTTATAACATGATCGTCTCATGTAGATTGCCATATGTCCCAATGACATGTGGACTACTACGCACCAGAGTAGCCAGAGGTTCAATTGCCATAGCAAAGAGCAGGGATGACGGGGGACAACCTGCCTGGTCCACCTGCCAACCTGAAAGCAAGGGGACATTCTATCGGACACCCTGATAGCTGCCTGCGGCGAGCCATACAGGAGACGCGTCGCACCCAGTTACTGGAACTGACTTCAAAACCAAACTTGGCTAGTACGGCCCACAGGTATTGCCAACTGACACTGTCAAATGCTTTTTTGGCGTCAAGGGAGAGGAAGTGCCCCATGTTGTCAGCCTGTGTCTGCATGTTTAGGAACAGTCTACTGAGGTTAGTGGCTGTAGACTTTTGCGGCATGAACCCTGCTTGGTCAGGATGTATACTGGAAAGGATAAATTTGTTCACTCTGTGCTAGTACCTTAGCTAAGAAATTTCACATCACTTTGCAATAGAGAGATGGGTCTATACGAGCCAGGGTCTGGGGGTCCGGGTTTGATAAATAACACCACGTTTGCTCTTGACATAGAGGCTGATAAACAGTCCACCTTAGCAGCCGCATTGAACACCTCAAGCAACCTGGGCAGGATCATATGTGGTATACACCTCCATGGGAGTACCATCTTCCCCAGGGGCCTTAAACATGGAGAATGAACAGGCCGCCTTCTGTAACTTGTCTAAGGTGAGCGGGGCATCTAGCGCTAAACACGCCGCAGTAGACAAAGTGGGTAGGGGTATCTCATTGACATAATTTGCCAACAATTCAGCCGAGTAAGTGTCTTGGGGGCCCTAAAGGTCCGTGTAAAGAGGCTAGTTTGGTGACAATTTGATCAGGATCAGTACCACTCGCCCTGAGGAGGAGCAAATGGCCCCAATTGCTGGAGACGATTGTTGTGATCTAGCAATTTTGGCTAACAGGCGACTCATCTTTTCCCCCTCCTCAAAAATGCAATTTCAGTGAAGAAACGTTTCCGTTCTGTAGCGGAGGATCTCAAACGGTCCAGAGAATCCTGGGCTGATATCTATGCCTCCCTCGTGGAGTCTGATGTATCCAGTAAATAAGAAAGTTCCAACTGTCGTACCTGGCTCTCCGCCCCCTCAAGTAGAATAGAGGATGTGTGTTTGACAGCAGCAATTTGAGCTATAAAAGAGCCTTTTAGGCCCCTTTCACACTGGGGCGGGAGGTGCGGTGGTGGTAAAGCGCCGCTATTTTTAATGGGCAGGAGCGGTAAACACACCGCTCCTTCACTGCTCCAAAGATGCGGCTAGCAGGACTTTTGGAGCGATCCTGCTAGCGCACCACTCCAGTGTGATAGCCCAGCCGCTGTTTCGGGTCGGTTTGCAGGTGCTATTTTTAGCGCAGTAGCGCCTGCAAACCGCCCAGTGTGAAAGGAGTCTAAGGCAGGCCTTAAAGGTCTCCCACCTCATTAGGACATCTGCACTATTTGAATGGGTACTGAAAGAGGTCAATTTGACAGGTTATGCATTCATGTGAGGGCAAAAGCTTAATCCAGAAGGCGCTCAGCCTCCCGGGGGCCCTGGCCATAGCAGAGGGAGGCCTGGTGGCCAGCCACAGCGTCAAACGGGTGTGATGGCTTAGAGCTACTTTGACTGAAAAAACACTCTCAAAAATGTTAAGTTTGCTGTCTATAAGAATACAAGTAGGGGTGTGGTATCTGTGGATAACAACATAGGTAGTAATGTGCCACGTCCTGAGATTGATAGAGAATAGGACATTTTTGGGACTTGGACTTTTTAGGCACAGTAATGCAAAATAGTAAATTGGTTAAAACAGTATAAATTTATTACACATAAACGTATGAACAAACTTGTTAAAAAGCCCACATCATTGGATCAATACAACAATACCGCATTGGATGATGAAGGAATTTGCATAATTATTCCAAATAGTACGGAATCCAAGGGATGGATGAAGTAGAGATGGTGCGGTAAAAGTTGTTGAATATGATGCTGCATTCGCTCGACAAGTTCCGCGTGCATTCACGCTTCTTCAGGAGCAGAGCATGTAGACTAACAAGAAATTTGAAACAACAACAATATAAGAAGTTTTTTTTAAACGGATGGCAATAAAAGATTTTTATATCACAAGGAGTAGGTAATTAATGTAAAGGGCTGAAAGGCTGTCGTAAACCGCAGTGCATAAACGTGATGCCCAGACACATCTGAAGGCGGGAGGGGACAATGGGTAGCTATGGGGGCGTACAAATATTATTCAAAGGTTGGTCATTTAGAAATTTAGAGCAAGTTTAGCAGACTGACTAATAATTATAACCAGTGGGAGCATCAGTCGCATCGCCGTCTAACAGCAGCCGAAATCTTCCCACATTGGCAGATTAAAATATAAAAGAGTAATATCCCCCACATCTTTAGTGGAAATGGTGTAATTAAGCCGAAATACCAGGGTATGGTAAGGGCAAGGAGAATAGGGAGGGGGGAAGAAAACAACGGGAAAAGAAAGAAAAACAAGAGAGCAGAAACAAACAGAAAGATGAAGAAAAGAAGGGGGAAGAGGGGAAGGAAAAAGGAAAGGGGGGGAATGGAAGGGATTGAGGGGGAGGGGGATAGAAGGAATGTGTAAATGAATAAAAGACATGGTAAAGATGGGAGGAAGGAAAGGGGGTAAGTGCACAGGGGAAGAAGGGGAAAGGGAATGGATGATGGAAGAGGGGAGGAAAGAAGTGGGATATTCGGACAATTGGGCTAAACAATGATGAAATAAAGAAATAATAAACTTACTGTAAATTATGGGGCAAGGTTTCTAAGATAATAAACAGCCAGCAATGTGTTGCAATAGACACACATGCAGGAGCATTTGAGATGTTGAACAATGGGGATAAATAGGTAGTCATAGAGTATTGTATTACAAAATGCCAAAAGCTGATATATTCAATAGATGCTGTATACAATAGTAGCTCACCTAATTAGGATATTGTAGACGCTATGCTAATTAGCCATATGGATCTAAATTGAATCCATGGCCAGCACTAGTTTTGCTGTAGCAAAAAAGTGGGTAATTTACCCCAGGCAGTCCTGTAGCGGTGAACCTCGCAGCTGTGGTGACAGCCAATCGCAGTTCAATCTGGAAGTTAGATTGTATAAAAGAAACATGGAGAGCCTAGTCGGCATGGCAAACGATATAGCAATAAGGGCACAGATCCAAAATAAACGAGAGATTTGTACCTGATCAATTACCCCCAAGTCATCAACTCTCATAGTACTGAGCCGTCCTGCAGTGGTGGCCGTGTACAGCACGCTAGTGTTGCGCGCTGTTTATATGTACGCCCCTTCCGTCGTCATACAATCAATCGGCTTATAGATCAATACATTGGTATTTTGACTGTTTCATTATATGTTAGTGACCTGCTTTATTTAAAGTCTCATGGCCTGTGTACTTTTTTTTAGATGCTGTTTTCTGGAATTTCCAGCTAGAAAAACTTCTACTTCGTTCTCATTGTTGTGAAGGGGTTGGGAAGCTGTGTTTACCATAATTAAAAAATATGTAAACCCAACATTTTACACACCTGATACGTGCTTTTTGTACCATGTATTTTGTATTAAAAAAAAGTATTGCGTCCTTTGTATTGCTTCCTTTGTGTGAAATCCTTACAGTTCTCCTGCTTTCCAATTATAAACTGACCACACTAGGCATGAGGGCACAAGCATAGACAGTTCTCTAGCTGTGCTGGGAACTAAGCCTGCTCTCCTTCAATGATCAGACTTTTCCTGACACACCCCTTCCTGCACAGTCATTCACTAGGAAGATTAGTGTGCTGCTGTTTCTGCTGCCCCAGCTCCTATGGAGCTGAGAACAGAGGGAAATGTGATCACTTATACAAAAGGGGGAATTGTCTCTTTTAAACCGAATGGGTTGTCTTACAAGGTGAGGGTTTACACATGCTTTAACCCTGTCTAGAAGCAGATACCTCATCAAATGTACAAGATTTAAGCACTGTCTGTCTTAACTATATACTGTATATGTCATAATGTGCTAGCATGCACAACATATTAGCACATTGTGGCAGACTTGGAAGAGAAAAGAAACAAGACAAAGCACAAAAAGCTGCTAAGTGTAAAGTGTAGTAAGTAAAATAAAAACATTATTTTATTTTTGTGCTTATCTGATGTCCCTGCTCAGCTAACCAGGCTGCATTATATTGCCTCTTGGACTCTAGCTGGTTATTGTTTTGTGCTAGGGGTCACCTGTGTTCATTTTATTGAGGTCCAATAGAGTTTCTACATAGTGTACTTATGTGATTTATTCTTGGCAGTGTTTTTGCTCTGAATAATTATGCATGCTCCGAATAATAACAACTATGCATGAGTTAACATCTGTCACTGCACTGGAGATGCACCAGTTGGTACAGGAAGAGTCACAATCCACAGAGCTACATCCAGATCTTAAGGATATTGTGTTATAGTTACCAGATTGGGTTCCTCTTAAAAGACCCCAGCCTGTTAAGGCTTTTCAAGTACATTCATTTTTGCAATCTGATTATTTTTCTCAGGCCTTCAAATCCAAGGTAAAGCTTTGAACTTCAACTGTAGGTCTTGGACACTCAAAATCTCCAAATCTGCAAGTCCTCCTCAAAATGAGGGGGCATCCCATTTGAGTGGGGAAGGGTGTCTGTGGGCCTTTGTGGCCATCTGGTCATTTCAGATCTTTGTGTCTAGAACATTGGACATAGAGGCTACAAGTTTGAATTTTGGACTCTGGCTCCACCCCACTTCAAGTTGTGAAACTTGCTAGCGTCCTTTCAAAGGCTGGCAGACCCCCGCACCGCTATGCTGTTCTGATGCAGCTCATCTCAAGAGGTTATAGCCATTGTTCCCTGAAAGGGAAACTTTTCTGCATGGGCTCTGCCAAGTTAGGCAATGCACCCCTCCATCAGGGAGACCTTCTGGCCTCTGTGGACATCAAGGATGCCTAATTGCTAACTGACTCCTTGTAGACTCTCTGTGGGCCCTCCCAGACTTTCCAGATATTTAAGGGCTGTTAAAGGCCAGGTGAAGGATAGGGGCATATCCTATTCAGTTATCCCTACCCTTTTCAAAGCTATGACATTTTTTCACACAAAGTTTACCCTTGTGCCTGCATATTTCTCATGGTGAAGTGAGGAAAATCTATCCCAGAAAGTACACCATGGGTGTCATTCACATTATTCCCTCTGTACATCACCTAGTGACTCTGTGAGATCTCAAACTGGTTCTGTCAGTTCTTCAGAAACTGCCCTTTGAACCTCTAAGAGATAATCCTTTGTCCACCCTCACTCATAAGGTTGCGCTCCTTGTTGCCATCACCTCTGTGATGTGAGTTTCTATGTTGGTAGCATAAACCTGTAAAGAAGCCTTTCTTCTGTTACACAGAGACTAAATGTCTTTAGGGCCAAGGTCTCTTTTCTTCCCAAGGTTTTTCTTCCTTTCACCTTAGCCAGGACATTGTCCCACTTTCTGTATGTCCTGCTTCATAGCAGTTAAAAGGAGATTTCTCTCGGTATGCGCTGTTCAAGTCTATCTCTTAGCTCTCCCTTTATACAGTCTCATTCCCGAAGGTCCCCATAATGGACAGCTTGCTAATCATTTACGATCATTAGGTGGATTTGGCAACTTCTCATTCAAGCCTTCCGACCCAAGGTCAGGCTTACATATTTCTGCCTCACTTCTATTTCAGTTAGTGCTTATTGGGCTTTTTAACATCAAGTTTCTCATATTTGCAAGGTTGCCACATTTAGTTCAGTTCACACCTTTTATATTTTCCCAGGTGGTCTTTCAAGCCTCACCTGATGCCCGCTTCAAGTGCAAGGTTTTTCGGGTATTTTTGTTGAGCCCCCTCTGTTAACCTGAGACTTTTCCTGGGTCATGGTAGGGTAGTTTGCTGGGTTGCCCAGCCCTCAGTTGGACTGCTCTTGGATGTCCCAGTGTACTTTATTTCCTGTGTTACTTAATGTATGATTAAAAAAACTATTTATTTTTACCTACCATAAAATACTTTTCTTGGTGTACATTAGGGACCACAAATCCCTTTTTCTATGTTCTTATAATCCACTCTTACTAGTGCTTGCTTCAAAACAAAGTTATGATGGGAGTTGGAGTTTTTTTATTATTTTTTAGGCTATCCTTCCAGCTTTGTTTGCCAGTGTCCAATCTCCTGATGGCAGTAGCAATGTACCAATGCACCTGAATCACTTGATCCTGTGTCCCCTAATGAACTCTAAGGAAAGTTTTTCACGGTAAATCAAAAATCATATTTAGCTGTGTATAAATACACTGTTATTGATTAAATAATTTGCTGCGGTTTAAACAAATCTTGGTGCTTTTAGGAGAACTTTCAGCCCACAGATTCTTTTGAATATTAGTATGTCAATTCTCAGTCCAAATTGCACAATATATTAATCGTGGCAGGTGAGTGTCCTCACAAAGCACACAGGAATTGTGCTTAGGCAGTCAATCACAGGCTGTTTGGAGGTCTCTTCGCTGTCACCTTTTTTGCTCTTGGGAGGAGGAAAACTTGCCAGAAGTGATTCATGCTGGTAGCAGAATTAGAAAAGCAGTGGGCAAAAATTACACTTAGTGCTCTTTATTGAGACAAGTACACATTATAGAAGGATATGTTTTTTTTAAATTTCATGTCTGTGGTTTGCAACCACTTTAAGGTGTCATTAAACACATGTCATTAAAACTGTCAGTACATACTGTTCATAGTCACTCACTGCCAATGGGATTTGTTTTCTGTATTCTGAAAAAACCCTGATTGATCCTGCTGTTCACTGGCCCTCCTTTTCTGTGTCACTGCTCCAGCCTGAGATTGTGTAGACCAGCCATTGCCGCATCCTACTGAGCATGCTCCAGTTTCTTTTTCCTTCTAAGCTGTTCATTTCCTCCTTTTTCTTTGTGCAGCCCACATGACTATAGAGTCTCACTTGTGGGTGTATACATGGGGATAAATGACAGCCCACTCCCTTCCTCCTCCTCCATGCCCACTAAGCAGCCAAAAACGATGGGGTGGGATATTACATGTTGATTGATGGAAGCATATACAAACAAGAGACACATGCTGGAGGGGCATTAAACAGGCTGTAATTGGCAAAACCTCCTCCCTAGATACCCCACACCAGGTTTTTGAGCACAGATAATAATTTAAGTTCAAATACATATATGAATGATAATTTAAAACATTTTACTGTATTTTCCAGCGTAGAAGACGAACTTTTGTACTTAATATCCCCCAAAAGTCGGGGGTCGTCTTATATGCCGGTACCTTGTATGCAGAGCCAGTCAGACTGCGGCCGTCCATTGTTCAAAAGCCGTGCCGCCTCCTCGTCCTGCTCCGTGATAGGCGGAACACTGCGCCTATCATGGAGATCCTCTCATCCTCGGACGATAGGACATCCGTGATAGACGGAACACCGAACACAGGCTCTGCTGGGAAACTGAGTGTTCCGCCTATCACGGAACAGGACGAGGAGGAGGCGCGGCTTTTGAACAATGGACGCCTGGAAGTCTGACTCTGCATACAGGGATAAGGTATGGAGATCGGCACAGTGAGGTAGGCAATGAGCACAGTGAGGTAGGCAATGGGCACAGTGAGGTAGGCAATGGGCACAGTGAGGTAGGCAATGGGCACAGTGAGGTAGGCAATGGGCACAGTGAGGTAGGCAATGGGCACAGTGAGGTAGGCAATGGGCACAGTGAGGTGTGTCAGAAGGGGGTCGTCTTATACGGCTAGTATATCACAAAACCAACCTTTTAGCTGGAAAATTAGGGGGTCGTCTTATACGCCCAGTCGCCTTATACGCCAGTGTAACGGCAGGGGTTACCGCCGTTTAAGGATATTCCCTTTCCTCACAGCAAGACACTTAAACATCCCATAATAGGCAGCCAGACTGTCTACCAAGCTCCAATCCACATCACCACAAACAACAATGAAAAGGTCTTTAGAAGCTAGTCTGGATTCATTAACATTACAACAGGCATCCAGGTGGTTGGAGGTGATGACATTAACATCTTTCAACTAACATGTTGAATTCAGAATCAAACACACAGTAAATAGTTCTTTACAGATATCCTGGGGAATATTGTGGATTAATATTACAGACCCATTTTAAAGCAATCCAAGACATATTCTCAATGTCCATTATTTTCTGGGTTCCACGGGCCCACCCGTTACATCTCTCCCCTTTCGGCAGGAGACTAACACAGGAGGAGACCCCAGACGGGTTGACTCCGAAGTTAGTCCATAGTTCCATTCCTCTAATGCCTGGACAACCCATCAGCATTGCCATTTTGCTTACCGGGTCAGTAGCTGATGGTGAAGTTGTAAGGTTGCAGGGCGAATAATGGAATTCAGTTCTGGAACAGTCACTTGCTTTGCTCTCTCAATGGCTTGTTGCTGATGCTCTTGGGAGAGGTAAGGCAAAACCTGGGCGCAAATCCCATTTAACCTTTTGACAATTTCAGCCTGTTTGTGCATTTCAATGTTCAAGCCATGGGACATCTCATAATACATGGTGTAGTGTCGTTGCATCTCCGATTTCTCACTGTCCAACTTGTCACATTCCAATTTTAGACACTGATTTTGTGCCTGATCTAAGGTACATGTCGGGGAAGATAGTCTTACCCGGGTCTCGGCAGCAAGCGGGTCGGTTCCAGCAGCATGGGTCTGGGCACAGGTAGTCACTGGGTTGGCTTCAGTGGGGCCCATCGGGGCGTAAGCAGAAATGAGGGGGGCCAAATCATTCCCCAGTAGTACATCCGCTGGCAAATCCTTCATCACCCCCACATTCACGTGTCCCGAACCAACCCCCCAATCCAGGTGAACACGGGCAACGGGTAGCTGGAAGACGGTGCCTCCCGCTACTCTTACGGCTACAGTGTCTCGGTATGTTGGCTCTCTGGGATGAAGTTCTTCTGTAGTAGGGTCATGGTGGCGCCAGTATCACGTAGGCCATTGGCTAGCTTTCCATTGACCCAGACAGTCTGCCTGTGTTGCTGCCGGTTGTCCCGGTTAGCTGCTTGTACTGGATCAGCCTCGTGCAGGACGCCCCAATATTCTTCCTCCTCAACGCAGTGGGCCGCAGGCATGGATGTGTGGGGGTTCCCCCTTGCTGGCTGTCTTTATGACTGGGACTGCCTGGCTGGATTCAACGGACAGTCTGGCTTTTTGTGCCCTAGCTGTTTACACCTGAAACACCTGATGGGTTGTGAGTAGTCCTGGGAGTTGAACCTGGGCTGCTGAGAATAAGTGGCCGCTGATCGATAATCCACCCGAGCTGTCTGTTACGCTGGGCCTTTCGGTTCCATCCATTTTGACTAGTTCTCTGATAATGTCCCTCTTCTTACGATTGTTGGCCAGTCTGCCCCGGTTCTCCAGTAAGTCCTTGAGGGTAGAGTGCTTTAGCCGTTCACACTGTGCCTCCATTGTCCTGTGTCCTCTTGTAGCTGTCCTTCTGGCTGTGGGTGTGGGAATCAACCCGCCCAATACGGTATATTTAGTTTTCCATTTTTATGTATTGTATTCTGAAGGCTGTTTTTTGGGGGGTTTTTTAACGTGATCGGAAGCAGAGGACTAGAAGCTCCTCCCACTGATAAGGGAGAGCTAGATCACTTGACAGCTGTAAATAGATTATCAAAAAGGTATTTAGAACTTTTTTTTTTAAGATAAATACAGTGCCATCATTCATATACATGAAGAGAAGGGATAATGAAAACTTAACAATCTCAGTTTAGTATCACTTTAATTGACGGCTTATTTTTGGATGGTGGAGGTAATAGCGGTCAGATGGGAAAATCCTTTGACAGATTGACCTTCCAGGAGCTTAAAGACTTATATATTCATCCATACTGTATATATGCATGAGCATTTCTAACAGATCTGGACATTTGGGCTCCAGTGCAAATCGGCAGATCATGCAGGGGCAGTGGTAAAAATTTGTTGGTATATGGATTCCTTAATAAAGCCACTCCGAACTGGTATTTGAATGTTGGCTGGATGCCAGTGGGTTGAATCTCCAACAAAGTGATTACCGGTACATATTTTTTGCACTCGGTTGTCAAATTCCCAGTTCCACTCTACTGCAGGAGCCACCTGAAAAAAACATTGAAACACACACAGAATCAATACAACTCTGTTTACAAGTTAAGTTAGCAGATGGCAAATTTAGGCAAGATGGACCACACATCAACTTGTTATGCTTTTTGGATCCTGTGTTTTCATATCGGTATGTCAGCTCCCAATTGCACTTCCTGTTATGACTATTCGGAATGTTAGAGACTACAGCATGCAGTTCAGCTTTAGATCATTATATATAGTATTACTTTTTTGGTAGTGTGCATTAACTTGGATTACTTTTTAGTAAGTGGCCCAGTAATGCAGATCATGGTCTGTACTGTAATAGTAAAATATATCTATGTTCCCCTTCCCACCATCTGATTTCAACTGCATACTTGTTAAAATATTATTCTACAACTAGTGAAAAAAAGTATTCGATTTGATTTGCTGAACACAGTTATTTTGGCTTGTCAGTCTGTTGCTAAATCTGTTGCCATCACACAAATGTTTAACATTGTGTTGTAAGTAATGGGGGTAATGATATAGCAATTTTTAGCAGAATAAGAGAAACCTAATGATTATACTCTACGGTATTTGTACTCGGAGTCTTTTTGCGGATAATCAAGGAAATGTAATGGAAGAATGTGGGAAAGTGACCTGGGGTGTGCCGTGGTCAGTATGCCTAAAAGGGGGCATACCCAAGAATATAATTGGAAATAAAGAAGTAAAAATAAAGGGAATGGGTGGGTGGGATAACGGGAACAGAAACGCTGACAGAAAGGGGAGGAATGCGGCCAGCCTTCCCATTTGTACTTGGGGTCTCTTGCAGATAATCAAGGAAATGTAATGGAGGAACGCGGGAAAGTGACCTGGGGTGTGCTGTGGTCAGTATGCCTAAAAGGGGGCAAAAATGAAGTCGGTAGGATGAGCATGAAAAGGAGGTTTATTTGAAACAACTGCACAACAGATTAATCAGCCAAGTGTGCAAATGCATGGGACATCTTGACAAGCGGATCTGAACTATACCTGGAGTAGCATGATTCCCACCTACCTAACCTCTTGATGATGTGACTGGGAACCCCCTGGCGAGAGGCTGCTGAAACAGCCCCGATCCTGAAACATGACCTGAGTATGACTTGGGGTCCAACCCTAAGTTCATCAGAAGGGTGCGGTAATGTTTGATGAGCGTTGTGGTAAGGCCGTGGTAGGAGGGTCATCCAAACTGGATATGTTTAAGAATGGCCCTACTGGAAAGTGCAGAGAATAAAGATAGCCTATCGGAATGCCGTAAGGACACCAATAGTTGGATTACTGCCAAGTATGTCATAACAGTGTTGCGGGACAGTCAAAGCCATGAGTGGCAGTAGGCCACAAAGCCAGAAGGTATTGAATGTTGTAACAGTCAGGCCTAGGGTACCGTGCTTGAAAAGTCTGAAAGTATTCAGGGCCGTGTGCACAAGCCTTACCCGTGTTGGCAGATAATGATCTGTTGACAAAAACCCTACCGCGATAGCCCAGCGAGTCTCTGATCCATAGTGAAGCGAGAAGTGCGGGGACGGGATAGCGCAGGCATCTGGGACCTGCTGGAAAACAACAGATAACTAAAATAGGATGTAGAGCGTCCGCAGCTGCATTCTGTATACCAATTAACAACCCTATGGAGCAGCTGGAATTTGAACTGGAGAGACAGCCAAAAGAGCCTGCGTACGGAAGCCATGATGAATAATGAGCTGGACCTACCTAGACGAAGATCTCAGAGGTAGCCTGGCTGTCCATTGTGAAACTTGGTGATACCTGTCCATAAGTGACCCCACACCTGCGCTGCCGACACTTTAGGATAATCTCAAACAAAGCCGACATCTGTGCAAAACCTTGGATTAACCAGACATTTTTTCGGCCATGGTCCCGCTAACCAGTAAGTGGCAAAAAAATAGCTGCATAGCCCTAGGTGGCTGCAGTAAAAACCTGAGAATACAACAGCACAACAGCAGGGATGATCATGGTGGTGCCGTTCCAGTGCCGCAGGAACTCATCCCAAAAGTGTAAATCGGGAAAGCCATAGAATCTAGTTTGCCCCAAGAATCGGAGACGGGGGCTAAGGGTAACAGTGCCAACAACCGAGAACCAAAAACCCGCCTCGGGAAATGAACCTCAAGGCAAAGTTGCAAGCTTAGCAGTGATGGAAAATCCTTCCTGGAACAGACTCGGGAGATATGGTCTGATTCTAGCTAACTTATCCGCAGGCAGGCAAGCCTGCATGGACCGAGTGTCTTACATGGTCCCCAGGAAAGTGAATGTAGTAGCCAGGCTTCAACATTCTTACCAGCGGGATATCGAGTGCAGAAAACTGCCATAAACATCTGCAGATCAGCAGGGGTCTGTCTAGCACTCACTGAGCAAACAACATCCCTGGAGACCGTAAGCAAAGACTAAATCCGGAAGGAGAGCTTGCGGTTAAGCCTGTGGTCCCTGGTCTTGGCACTATGAAGACCACATACCAAACATGATTGTCAGTTACAACGTGGGCCGCTAACAGAAGAGAAGCTAAATTCACGTCTTACCATTAAGAAAATCTTCTTGATATTCGCTGGAACGAACTGAGCCTGGGAACAGAAAGAGAAACCGGCGTCATTCACCTGAGGCTAAAGGTCCAACCAAGGGGGACCCGGAACCGCTGATGTGCCGGGAATGGTGAGCGCCTACAGGGCCGGGCATGGATGCTTCCCAACATCAGGACCCCGGCTCGTAGCTCCTGACAGGAGGTTGCCAATGAGCTTGGGGTGGAGTAAATTGCGAGAGGGATGACCCGACCGAACAAAAGGAGACTTGTTCAGGATTTGGAGGCTGATGCACTGGGAACTGACCAGGTTAAATGACAAAATACGTAGTGCAGGACTGACAACATGTCAGTCCCCTGAATTGCCACGGCCAAGTTACCTGCGGCTTACCAGGCCAATTAAAACGAAAACCCAGGCCTCTGAAACCTGAAGACGTGTCAGGCAACTGAAGTGATTAGTGAAATTTCATAACATATGACACACGTAACGTAAGCTGTATGAGAATGGAAACGGAGACCGCACAAGCCGATTTTAGAAACGACCATCTCAATCCGTAGGTACCATGACGTTACAGGTAACCTTGCAGTGGGGTGATGCCATAAGATCTAACCGTAAAGATATGATCTTGAATCAAGTATGAACGCAATCTATACACTGGGGGGGGGGGGGGGAACCTCTGGGGGAATCTAACATGGGAAAAGGACCTGGAGGTCCTAGTAGATAAAAGGCTCAGCAGCGGCATGCAGTGCCAAGCTGCTGCTAACAAAGCAAACCGAATAGTGTCATGCATTAAAAAGAGGATTAACCCCAGAGATAACGATAATTCTCCCACTCTACAAGACTCTGGTCCGGCCGCACCTGGAGAATGCTGTCCAGTTCTGGGCACCAGTCCTCCGGAAGGATGCACTGGAAATGGAGTGAGTACAAAGAAGGGCAACAAAGCTAATAAAGGGTGTGGAGGATATTTTCTATGAAGAAAGGTTGCGAGCACTGAACTTTTTCTCTCTGAAGAAGAGACGCTTGAGAGGGGATATGATTTCAATTTACAAATACCATACTGGTATTTCAACAAGACATGTGGCTACTCATAAAATTTAAATAAAAGAGGTTTGCCTAACTACGAAAGGGTTCCTTTACTGTAAGAGCGGCAAGGATGTGGAATTCCAAACCACGCCCGGTGGTATCTGCAAGGAGCATTTGATGGTGACAAAAATCAGAAAAGCACCTGAACGACCACAACATACAGGGATCCACAATGTAATACTGACACAAAAAAAAAAAATTACATAGATTGGACCTGATGGACCCGTGTCCTCTCACCCTCACCCACCATGCAACTATGTAACCAGAATAAAGACACAAAGTACCCATATCTCGTTTAACCTGAAAAAGTTTCTACAAGACTGTACTGGAAATGGAGCGAGTACAGGCAAATGATGAAGGGCACGAAATGCAGGACTAAGCGTGAGGAAAACTCACAGATCATTCTGTATAACACATTTTCCTACAGGAAAAGATATTTGTCAAAATGACTAAGAAAAATTGAGGGGAGGCTGAATGTAATAACCACGTGGAGCTCAGGAGAGTAGAAACCCACCATGTGGAGCTCAGGAGGGTAGAGACCCACCACGTGGAGCTCAAGAGAGTAGAGAGCTCAGTGGGGAGGAGACCCGCCACAAGGAGCTCAGGAGGGAAGAGACCCGCCACGAGGAGCTCAGAAGGGAAGAGACCCGCCACGAGGAGCTCAGAAGGGAAGAGACCCGCCACGAGGAGCTCAGGAGGGAGGAGACCCGCCACGAGGAGCTCAGGAGGGAGGAGACCCGCCACGAGGAGCTCAGGAGGGAGGAGACCCGCCACGAGGAGCTCAGGAGGGAGGAGACCCGCCACGAGGAGCTCAGGAGGGAGGAGACCCGCCACGAGGAGCTCAGGAGGGAGGAGACCCGCCACGAGGAGCTCAGGAGGGAGGAGACCCGCCACGAGGAGCTCAGGAGGGAGGAGACCCGCCAGGTTGGTGCTCAGGAGGGAGGAGACCCTGCCCACACATACCTATGACTGTAACATAGATGAGGCATCCCCGTACTCTCCTCATGGGTATGAGACTAGTAAGGGGGGGGGGTGTGGCAGACCTAATCACTTGATAATATTGCAGCTATGAGTAGGTAATAGCAGAGCCAGCCAGAGTGCAGCCTGGTAGCATAGCGTAGTTGTGAGAGACCACTGATTGAAACAAGAGGATGGATTTCACCGCCATGGCACCACAATTCCCTGGCTATCTGCCAGGGAAAGATCTAATACAGAGTAACAGCAGCATACCTGACTTGTCAAGCTGCCCCTGCCCCAGAAGTTTCTGACACATGTGGTGCTGTGTGGAGCACTTTCAGCTGCCACCGCCGGAGGAGAGGCACCCGAGTCCGCCATCCCCCAGTGGGGAGCTCCAGCCAGACAATGCCCAGGACATGTTAAGTGACCCCCCAACCCCGCTTGTAGACCCCAACCCCCCCCCCCCCCGACCGAAACATGAAACCCGCATGTGAGAGCTGGGATAATCGGAGCCACCGCACGTCTTCCCTGACGAGACGAAAACCCGGAAGTGACGCCAGAAAGGTCGTACCGGAAATGACGCATTACGGGAACAGAAACGCGGGAGGAATGGGGGCCGATATTTATAGGCTGTGCCTCCTCCTACAAATTCAGCTGCGACCAGCCTTCCCATTAAAACTTCAACTGTTACTGAAAAAATGTCCAACTAGATTTTTAGTGTTATGTTTAGTAGCTGAACAATACGAATTCCAAGTAGATTTTTGTGGTCTATTAAAAAAATACATTTGCAAACTTTTTTTAAGGCCTAATCACTGGGAGAGAAAAGAAGTGTAGTTTTGTGAAACTAGTGAGAAATGCCAGGATTAAAGCAGAACTAAACTGTTGTAACTTGCACATTCTTGTAATTCTTGTATACTTGCAAGTCTATTACCTTTTGCATTATCAATTTGCCATCTAGCCTAGTCTGTTCATCAGCAATAAGCCCCTTTCACATGGGGCGGACTCCACCAGGGGATCCACCTGCTCAGCAGGGGATCTCTCCACTGATCCCAGCTGAACAGGCGGATGACAGGTCCATGTCCGCTCTGCTGATGCAAAGTAGACACGGACACAGCCCGCTGTTCTCTATGGGACTGTCGGATGGAAACCGCCCGCCTATCAGTTTCTTTCTGACTATAATCTGATCCCCATCCATCTATTTTCAGCAGACAGGATCAGATGTTGGGGGGTGTCAGCAGATCCACTGCTCTATAGAGAGCAATGGATGGTCCGATTGGGTCCGCCTGAAAAACTGACAGACGAAGCCAATTGGTTCGTCGGCGTGAAAAGGGCCTTAGTGTGAGGTGATGAAGAGTTGCTACCATCTGTGGAAAGTGATGTAATCATGGAAACAAAGTTCTGTAACTAGCATGTGATAGGATAGTAACCTAATCTTCCCTCTCTCCTGGCCTTTTGCAGCCACATGTTAATATTTTAAAATATGCAACTGTCAACAAATGGTAAGGGAGGATTGGAAAGCTAGATATCACTGTGCAGTGATGGTTTCTGCATGATAATGCAAATTATAGGAGTACAATAATGTACAAGAGGAAGAAGTGGAAAGCCTATGACCTCTGGGCTGTGCAGCAGAAAAGCTGAATCCAAGAGATCATAGAGAATTCATGTCCTGCACTGTACCCACGTAGTATCCTGGAAACCTGCTGACCTCCGTCTCCTGATCGGCTCACTGGTTGTGATTGACAGCAGTGGGAGCCAATGGCTCCCACTGCTGCCAATAGCCAATCAGGAGTGCGAGTTCCCAGAGAGGCGAGGCTCTCGTGGACATCGCTGGATTGAGAGGGGGCTCGGGTAAGTATTAGGGGGGCTGCTGCACACAGAATGATTTTTACCTTCATGCTCCAAGGTATTATTTCACAGAACGTGACAAACACATGTGTTTGAGTACATACAATAAAGGCCTGAAATATTAGTTAGAGATTCATCAGGCCAGGCAATTTTTTTATTAATCCAGTTTTGGTGATATTGTTTACAAGTAATCGTCCTGTTTTTCAATACAATTTGAACCTGACCATGTTCTAATCCTGTAGACCCTTATCTTTGGGACAGTTTAGCACAAAAAGTTTGGTGCCAAATGTTGGCATGTCGTGCAATGATGGTCCATTGATTTTATAGTATAAGGCAGTGGTTTTCAAATTTATGAATTATGGTGGCTTCAACTGTGGCCCCTAACATCACCAAAGGGCTCATATAATGTTCACCTACACTGTGGACCTATAATGTATATGTATAATGTACATATAATGTGGACCTACACTGGAGATGGCCAGAGACTACAGACATTCTACAGTACAGGTGTGATTGGAGGCTGATGAAACAGTGCAGAACACAACAGAGTTTTGTTACCAAGACTGCTAGAGATCACTGTCATTGCAGTCACTTTACAACTCAAAGCTCCTACTACTGACTGCTGGGGTCCGAGGGGGCCACACAACAGATACCAAGGGGCCACAGGTTGGGCAACAGAGGTATAAGGAATAATGGTTAGGTATAGGTGTTTTGCTTTGCGTCTATCTAGCAAGGTTACTCTGTGGTATAACAAGGAAGCTGAGACTTCTGCAGTGTGTGAATGTGCTTTTACTATACAAGATGCTGTGGGGGCGTGGCCGGCATGGCAGACTGAGCGGACGTACCTTCTGAGCTCTGCTGGACTATGATCCGTCTTTAACTCCGTTCCTGGGTGGATTTCTTCTGATTTTGGGTCCACTGCACCTGTATGCTGTCCAGAACCCCCGGAGGCCCGAAGAAGGGCAAAAGGTTGAGGTTCCCCTTGGCTGTCGCGACCACAGAAAATCCGGCCTCTCCACTGCCGGGCGAGCCTGCGTGCCGACACAATATGGCATCGCAGACGGACCAGGAGGAAAGCGTGGCGGCTTGCCCGCCTGGTATCCCGGAGGTCATGGCAGCTATTACGACCTGCCAGGCGGCCATCACCACCTGCCAGACGATGCTCACAAACAAGATTGAGGCAGTGCAGATGGACGTGGGCTTGCTGAGGCAGGATCTGGACAAAATCCACTCCAGACTGACGGACGCTGAACAGCGGGTTGGCGACGTGGAGGACACGGTGTCCGGTCATGATGCCTCCATCCGGACCTTGCTCGCCAAGGTGAAGGCGCTTGAGTACCGCGCGGAGGACGCCGAAAATAGAAGCAGGCGCAACAACATCCGCATTGTAGGCCTCCCGGAGGGGGTGGAAGGGTGCAGTCCCGCGACGTTCATGGAGGATCTCCTCAAGACCCTGCTGCCTGCGGCTCAGCTCTCCCCGCATTTTACAGTGGAGCGGGCTCATCGTGTGCCGCCAAGACCAGGTCCGGAGGGGGCCCCCCCGTACCTTCATCCTTCGGTTGTTGAATTTCCGGGATAGGGATGAGCTGCTCCGAGCCGCCCGCTTGGCGGGTAATATCCCGTACCGAAACACCAGACTGATGTTCTTTCCGGATTACACCATGGAGACGCACAGGCAGAGGCGCTCCTTTGATGGCGTGAAAGCGGCTCTCCGGACGAAGGGAATCAGCTACAGCATCATGTTCCCGGCTAAACTGCGGGTGGTCGACGGTGAGACTGTGCGGATCTTCACCAATCCTAAGGATGCAGGTGCATGGCTTGAGACACTGCCTCCATGAGGCTTATTCATTCCCCTAGCGTACGTGGCGGTGTTTTGCAGCTGGGGTATTAAGGTACTTGGGGTTACTCATGGGGGGGGTTTTTGACTGGGGTGATCGGGTGTGAGACTGGGGGGTCTGTCTTTTTGGTCTGGACTACCTACCTACACTCCTGTGTCCTCCCCATGTTTTCTGCCTGAAGCTACACTGGAATTCCCCTGCCCATTGAACCTGCTGAATGACCGCCATGTGCTTTGTTTTTCTGTACCCAGGAATATTTGTTGGTTTCTCACTCCAGCATCTCACACCTGTGACTATACATACCTCTTATTATTGGTTTCTTTTTTGGGTTATGTTCGTCATTCACTGGTGACTGTGTGGGCCGGTTTGCTGCGGCCCGCGCCTCCGAATCTCTTTGAGATAGTCATTGGACAAGTTCTGTTTGGGGAAAGATGTGTTACTCCATGTTGGGAGGACACGGGGTGGGGGTTGGATGGCCGTTGCTGTCCATATTGCGGTTGTTTTATGGTTTGTTATGTTTATTTCCTTAACTGTTAATTGGTTGGTCTTAGTGATCATGTTTTCAAGGTCTGCTCGGTGGATGTGTTCTCCGGTGTTGGCCGTGGGGGTGCGGTACCTCCTGGTCTTCCGCCTCTAGATGCGTCCCTTGCCTGGTGCGGGGGCGCTGCGCCCACTCAGGGTACCTAGGATGGGGGGAACATGAGCTGCTATCCTTCATTTTTGTCGTACCTACATGATGGCTAAGTTTACTGTAATGTCATGGAATGTCAGGGGCCTCAACTCTGCTGTTAAGAGGTCACTAGTGTTTAAATTCATTCAGCAGCATAATCCGAAAATCTGTATACTGCAGGAGACGCATTTGGTGTGCTCTAGAGTCCTGGGGCTGAGGCGGGCCTGGGTGGGTGCTCATTATCATGCCTCCTATTCCAATTATGCTAGGGGAGTGAGTATCCTTGTGCACCGCTCCTTGCCTTTCCAGTTGCAGGCGATTCGCACTGACCCTGGTGGTAGGTTTATTATTATGCATGCTCTAATAGCGGATGTTCCGTATGTTATTATTGGACTCTATCTGCCCCCTCCTGCGGATCCCACCCTTCTCCACTCGGTGATGCAGATGGCTGTTCAATATGGGGTAGATAAGGTACTGTTAGTGGGGGATTTCAACTTGGTCATGTCTGACGTACGGGACAGACTCCGGCCCTCACCTGCCCCTAGTTCAGGACTGTCTTTGTGGGCTTCCTCATTTGGTTTGACGGATCTTTGGCGCAATTTTCACCCTTTTGACACCCAGTATACTTGTCTTTCAGCTACATACCGTACTCTGTCTCGAATAGACATGGCGTTTGCCTCTCCCAGACTGCTTGGGGAGGTGGTTTCGACTGAGATTCTCTCTCGCGGCATTTTCTGATCATGCTCCGTTGATGGTCTCGGTTGGTGCTGCCTCTTCCGGAGTCCGGGGGGTCTGGAGACTTTCTAGATACTGGGTGGCAGATCCGGAGATCCAAGAGGACCTACCGGATGAGATCTGTAGTTTCTGGCTACGGAATGCTGAGTCCTCAGGCCCATTAATACTCTGGGATACTTTTAAAGCCTGGTTGAGGGGTGTGTATATTAAGAAGATTGCTGTTAGGAGGAGGGGGTCTGAGCGGGCTTTGAGACAGCTGGAGGCAGATGCCCTGTCGCGTGAGAGGGCTTATGTACAGTCGCCTATCACGCCTGGCAGCACACCCTTAGGGAATTGTCCTTGATGAGGGTGGACATCACTAAGAAATCCATGCTTGATAGGGCTCAGAGAGTCTTTGAGTTTGGGGACAAAAATGGCAAACTCTTGGCTTGGTTAGCCAGGGGGCAGCGAGCCTCTACACATGTGGGCAGGCTTAGAGACGCGGACGGCTTGTTGCTTACTTCCCCGGAATCCATTTGCTCTAGATTTTTTCGCTTCTATAGAGACATTTACTCATCCAGGGTGACTTATACCGATGCGGACCTCTCCTACTTTTTGGACAGGGTCCCCGACCCCACGCTTGACCCGGAACGGAGCTTGGACTTAGAAAAGGACATTACTTTAGAGGAGGTGCAGAAGGCACTGAGCTATATGCAGTCAGGGAAAGCCCCTGGGTTGGATGGCATCTCTATTGAGTTTTACTCAGAATATCAGGAGTTGTTGGCCCCTAGACTGATGGATCTTTTTCAGAAGTTTATGGTTCGGGGCTCCCTTCCTGATACAATGGCTGATGCTATGGTGGTGTTGGTGCCCAAACCTGGTAAGGATCCAGAGGATTGTGGCTCTTATAGGCCTATTTCTCTCATTAATGCTGATGCCAAGTTATTGGCCAAGATCCTTGCCCTTCGTCTGATTACGGTGCTGGAGAATTTGGTCCACCCGGATCAGACGGGATTCATGCCGGGTAAGGGCACGGACATCAACATCCGTCGACTGTTCCTTAATCTAGACACCTCCCATGAAAATGGTGGTAACCGAGTCATAGCCTCTCTTGATGCGGAGAAGGCTTTTGACTCGGTGGAATGGGGTTATCTATGGGAGGTTTTGAAACGATTCGGGTTTGGGCCTAGGTTCCGCAGGTGGCTGGGAATGTTGTATGACAACCCCAGAGCTAGAGTCCGTGCTAACGACAGGTTGTCAGAGTTTTTTCTCCTCCAGAGGGGCACCCGACAGGGTTGTCCCTTATCACCCAGCTTATTTGCCCTGGCCTTGGAGCCGCTGGCGATCTTGATTAGAGAGTCTTCTGCGGTTCGTGGGCTGTGGGTATGCCCTCTGGAGGAGAAAATATCCCTATATGCAGATGATGCCTTACTCTATCTTCAGGATGCTGATGGTTCTTTGCGGGCAGCTCTGCAGATATTTGAGGAATTCGGCCGCTTTTCCGGGGTTAGGATCAATTGGTCTAAATCGGTCTTGTTCCCGCTGGATCCTCGGCCCCGGGGCGGGGTCTCTTGTACCCCGTTGATATGGGTCGAGGAGTTCAAATACCTTGGGATTGTGGTATCGATGGACCTTCGGGATTTTCGCCGCCTCAATCTGAAACCCCTGGTGATGAGACTTAGGGAACATTGTCTCAGATGGAAAGACTTACCCCTCAACCTGCTCGGACGCATTAATGTGCTAAAAATGATGTTTTTGCCCAGATTCACTTATATGTTTAGGAACTGTCCGGTTTGGCTCCCTGGCTCTTTTTTCAAGGAGCTGGATGTCTGTATAGGCTCCTTTATCTGGAGGGGCTCCTCGCCTAGGCTTGCGAGATCCACATTACAACTCCCTGTCCGTTGTGGGGGTCTTGCGCTCCCCTGCCTCCTGGTGTATTACTGGGCGGCGATTTTGGTCACAGTACGTTGGTGGTTTATGCAGTCCAAGTCGAACGCAGCCACGTGCTTGGAGGCCGCTGTCGTGGGTTCGCTGGGTGAGTTGGGGAACCTGGTATACAGGGGGGCGGCTGCGTACTCGGTTCTTCCGGGACCAACCAGGACTACCCTTAAGGTGTGGACTATTGCTCGGAAGAGATTTAACCGTCCGAACCACATCTCTCCATTCTGCCCGCTGTGGGGTAATCCCTCCCTCCCTCATTTTAGGACGATCCCTGACCCACAGCTGTGGGCTGGATATGGCATTAAGACCCTTCGGGATGTTTTTCGCTCCAGTAGGTTATTGTCCTTCAGACAATTGGTTGACCGGTATGGGCTGCCGGAGCGAATGCTATTCCGATACTTCCAGTTGAGACACGCTGCCAGGGCTCAATTCCCCCAGACTATTAATTTAGTAGCGGATCTTGTTGAGAGATTGCTGGCTCAGGAGGATCTTGAGAAGACGCTCTCTGCTCTTTACCTTGCACTTTTGGTAGTTGACTCGCCTAAAATAGACAACGTATGGGGAAAATGGTTGACGGATGTCCCCAGCCTGGACAGAACTACTTGGGAGGAATGTTTTGAAGATGGGTCTAAATTGCTGATCTCCTCTAGAGATAAATTAATGCAGACTAAATTTATTCACCGTATTTATTACACACCTCAGAGACTACACAGTGTTTACCCGGATAGATCCCCTATGTGTCAGAAATGTCGCTCTTCGGAGGGTACATTTATTCATATGTTCTGGGCTTGCCCCTTGGTGGAGAAGTTCTGGGCCGAGGTCTTTGAATGTATTAATATCCGACTCGCATTGTCTATCCCAGCATCTCCTGAACTGGCCCTGCTTGGGATACACGATGATGACCAGAGGCCCAGATACACAAAGTTACTTGTATCTTTGCTAATGTTTTATGCTAAGAAAGAAATCCTCAAACAATGGTCCTCCCCTGCCCCCCCAAAATTGAGTCTTGGGACTCCTCTGTTAATGCGGTCATACCGATGTATAAGTTGACATATGTTAGCAGGGGTTGTCCCAAGAAATTTGATCGGGTTTGGACTCCTTGGACCCAGTAATCTTGAGATGCTGTTTTTCTCGTGTCTTTGTTTTATTTTCCTTCGTTTAGTTTTGATAATGTATTTTGGGTCAGACTGACATTGATCTATGTATAGATGATGTGTATGGCCTATCGTATTGTACTATGCACAGGACATGTCTGTATATCTCTTGTTCTTTGATATCTTCTCAATAAAGACCAACCTTTTTCCTTTAAAACTACAAGATGCTGTACATACAAAAACTATTACAATATTAGGAATACACTACAAGACTGACAGATAGCTATAACGAGCAAAATGCCTAGCAAATAGAACAGCCTATGGTCTATAACAGTACAAATACATTTAAAGGTTACTTAACTTCTGTTACTCGTGATCTCCATTGGCAATGATTCTTCTTGGAGACCAGGTTCTGTTCTTCTTCATGAGTGGCTTCTCCTGCTCTTACAGCAACATGATGTGTGTCTGTCCTAGCTTATGCCTGCTTTTATGTGTGTACCAAACAACAGAAAACATACCTCTTTACTGTAGCTGTATTTCAACAATAGCATTGAATACAACAATGCTATCTACCTATTGTCTACTCAAAACAAAACCTGTAATCTAAACTGTAATTCTTTTCAGTTTGAGAGCTGAAAGAAATCTCTAACAAGTAGTGTCTTACTTGTTTACTGTGGCTATAGAGACATTAGCATATTGAATACAACAATGGTATCTAACCTATTGTCTACTCAAACCAAAACCTGTAATCTAAACTGTCATTCTTTCAGTTTGAGAGCTGAAAGAAATCTCAAACGAGTAACATTTGTTTGAGAAATCTACTCAAACCAAAATACTGACAGTAATCTGACCAACTCACTATTGTAAAATTGTCCCATGTATCCTATGTCTGATTAATAATAATAAAAATCATATTTCTCTTGTCATCCATGGACTGACACAGCGTGTCTTATACACCTTTACACGTGGGTTATGTCCCTGCTTGCAGGAGAAGACCTAGGCAGAATGTGAGATGTTATACATACATTCTAAACAGCCAGAGCTGAACAGCCCCGCCCAGGGGGGCGGTCCCTCCGACATAACCCTCCCACTGCAGTCAGCAGACCTCAGTTTTTTTCTGCCTAGCAGAAGGAGAAGACGTGGCTCTCTCAGGAGCCAGTCTCCTGACCTATTTTTTATTCCTTTTGGAATTTTTTCCTATTTTTTTCTTTTGAGATCTTCTATCAACTGTCGGCTGGGCAACAGGTTGGGTACAAGATATCCTCGTAGTCTTCCCTGTCCGACCATCGAGCGTGCTGATCCTCGCCTTGTGTGCGTGAGACTCAATTCACGACATGCCCCACGACTCCAGGGGTGGCCGGTGGGCTTCCAGCTCCGCGGTCCTCTCAAGATAGAACAGTTCGGCTGTATCTTTCGCGGTGGACCGGGCCGACAGCTACTCAGTACCGCACTGTGATAGTTCTGTCAGAAACACACCAGTGGGTCCCTCAGGGGACGGGTAAGTAGTCTCTCCTGGCTGCAGGTGAGTACATGCTGTGTGTTTCTTGTGTGGGGGATTTCCCTGTCTCCCCCTGTGTTTTTTTAATGTCACTCTCTGGTCACTAGTGCTGGCGCTGTACTGTGTGGGGTGCCTGGGGGCCATACTGTCCTGGGGGGGGGGGGCTAATGCTGCTCTGCATTCGCTGGGGCTGTTTTGTTTTTGGGTGTGAGGGGCCTGGGCGCCGTTCGGCGCCATGTTTAGTGTGTGTGCTGATTTTACATTGGCGGCCATCTTGCCGTGGCCCGTCGGAGCACATTGCGGCGGCCTTTTTCTTGTAGCCGCACGTTTTTTCTAGCACTAGTTTGGCCTCTAGCGCCGCTGGGAACGGCGCGAATCTCCTCACACTCTCTCCTCTCAGCTCACTCACGCTGAGCAGTGCGGCGCAGTGAGACAGAACGGCGGAACCGAGCGGTCCTGGTCAGGTTGGTGGGTTCCCTGGGCATTCCCCTACTTCAGTCAGCACAGCCTGTGGGTGGTCTCAGAGAGGGACATTATGGAGTCAGAGTCACCAGCTTCCCCTAACATGCCAGAGGCAGCAGCCAGTGCTCCAGCACCTGCGGTCCCTATGGACCAGTTGTCGGCAGTCCTGGAATCATTTCTGACCAGGATGGAAGCTGTGTGTGAGCACAAGGGAGCAAAAAAGCGCCCTCTCCCCACTTTATCTCCACAAGGGGAGTGCTCTGATTCAGATATGGGCCTAGCTATTGCTGCTCAGGACCCTAGCTCTGAATATTTGGATGGTTTTGAACAGGACATTCCTTGTGAGGAAGACTCCAGTTCTGAGTCAGTAAATGACAGGGCGCTTGTTAGTGAATGCATTGATGCTGTGAGGGACACTCTCAAGTTAAATGCTGTGACCGCAGAACCTCAGGCGGATACAGTCTCCTTTGGTTCTTTTAAGACCAAGCCTTCTAAAAAGGTTTTTCCATATGTATCTTTCTTTGACCAGCTCATTGACCAGGTCTGGGAAAAGCCGCAGAAGACTTTCATGGTCCCACGGCGTTTGTCTATTAGATACCCCTTTGAAGACGCCCTGCTTAAAAAGTTGGCTTCTCCCCCGGTGGTCGACCCTCCAGTCGCCCGTTTAAACAAGGCCACCACTCTCCCGATGGAGGGGACTCCTGCGTTTAAGGACCCCACTGACAGGAGGTCAGAAGTGGTGAGTAGAGCCATGTTCGCCTTGTTGGGATCCGCCCTACGGCCCGTAGTAGCGGCGAACCTTGTGTCTCAGACACTCACGGAATGGGCAAAAATTTTGCACCAAACTGCAGGAGTATAACCTTCCTCCAGACACTTGCTCTGGCCCACCAGATGGTGCAGGGTCTGATATATGTGTGCAACGCCACGTTGGACGCGGCCCCTTTAATATCCAGGGCCTCTGTCTCGGCGGTGGTATTGCGTCGTCTCATCTGGTTGAAATGCTGGTCTGCTGACCTAGCCTCTAAGAAGCTCCTGACGGATCTACCTTTTAAGGGTGGTAGACTTTTTGGTGCTGCTCTGGATGACATCATCAAGGATGTCACGGGAGGTAAAAGCACTCTCCTTCCTCAAACTATCAAGGGTAAGGAGGCCCGACGTAAACCGGGTCCTTCCTTTCCAGCAAAAAAGGTTTTTTTTTTCGTCCGTCAGAGTCCACGGGTAAGCCATCCCAGACTGACAACAGTGCGGCTGGCGGGCACAAGCGCCCCTGGGTGCGTAAGCCGAACAAGCCGGCTCCCAAGCCCGCCTCCGCGTGAAGTCTTGCCCCCGCCCGTCTCTGGGGTGGGGGGACGACTTCGCAGGTTCACGGATCGGTGGACCTCCCGGATCTCCGACCGGTGGGTGTGCGAGGTGGTCACCTCAGGATACAGAATAGAGTTCCGCTCCTGGCCCCCAGACAGATTCTTTCCCTCAAATCTCCCTCTCCTTCCTGCCCGTCGGGCAGCCCTCTTGGGGGCTGTACAGGATTTGATCGGGTCCGGAGTAATTGTGCCGGTTCCGTCCCAGGAGAGGTTTCAGGGGTTCTACTCGAATCTGTTTGTTGTTCCAAAAAAGGACGGGGTTCGGCCAATCCTGGACCTCAAGGCCCTGAATGCCTTCGTGAAGGTGCAAAAATTCCGCATGGAATCCATTCGCACGGTGATCGCTACACTCCATCAAGGGGATTTTCTGGCATCCTTGGACATCAAGGACGCCTACTTGCATGTTCCGATCTGCGCAAGCCACCAGAAGTTTCTGCGCTTTGCGGTCGGCGAGGTCCACTATCAATTTGTGGCTCTTCCCTTCGGCCTAGCCTCGGCACCGAGGGTGTTCACCAAGGTGCTTGCTCCGGTCCTAGCTTTGCTGAGACAGCGAGGCATTGCTATCGTGGGCTATCTGGACGATTTTCTTCTAAGAGCAGACAGTGGCTCAGAATTGGAAGTAAGTGTGACTATCGTCAGTCAGACCCTCAGGGAGTTTGGGTGGCTCCTGAGCGTTCAGAAGTCGGTTCTAGTCCCGACTCAGCGTCTGGAGTATCTGGGTCTGATTCTGGACTCCTTGGAGGCAAGAGTCTTCCTACCTCCAGACAAACTACTGACACTTCAGTCTGCAGTACGGGTGCTGACGTCCCGAAAATGGTCGTCAATCCGCTTTTGCATGAGAGTCCTGGGACTCATGGTGGCCTCCTTCGAGGCCATTCCTTATGCCCAAGCGCACACCAGGGCTTTACAGAAAGAGATCTTGTCCACTTGGGACAAATCCCCGTTGTCCTTGGATCTTCAGATCCAGGTGAGTCACCTGGTCAGGGCGTCCCTGACGTGGTGATTGAGGTCCCCGGCTCTTCGGTCCGGGAAGTCGTTCCGCCCCATCCAATGGACGGTGATCACGACGGACACCAGCCTGACGGGCTGGGGGGGAGTCTGGGGAGTCCTGTCGGCCCAAGGGCTTTGGACTCCGGACGAAGCCCTCTTACCGATCAATGTGCTGGAGATACGGGCAATCAGACTGTGCCTCTCCTCATGGTCGGAGAAACTACAGGGTCACTCCATCAGGATCCAATCGGACAACGCCACAGCAGTGGCGTATGTCAACCATCAAGGGGGGACTCGGAGCTCAGCTGCGGCTTCCGAGGTCGCCCGCATCCTGAGGTGGGCCGAAAGAAGCGTGTCGGCCGTCTACATTCCGGGCGTAGACAATTGGCAGGCGGACTATCTAAGTCGCCAGACGCTGGACCAGGGAGAGTGGTCCTTGCTCCCGGAGGTCTTTCAACTCCTTTGCAGACGGTGGGGCACGCCGGATGTGGACCTGATGGCCCCTCGACTCAATCGCAAGGTGTCGAGGTTTGTGGCCAGATCCAGGGATCCCTGGGCGGATGCCTCGGATGCGTTGGTGGCCCCATGGGGTCAGTATCACCTGATATACGTTTATCCTCCGCTGCAGTTGCTGCCTCACCTGCTCCGCAGGGTAGCGACCGAGGGAATTCCGGTGATCCTCATTGCTCCGGATTGGCCTCGGCGTCACTGGTACGCCGATCTGGTACGTCTCGTCGCAGACGTTCCCTGGCGGTTACCAATACGGGGGGACCTTCTGTCTCAAGGTCCTATATTTCATCCTGCTTTACAGTCTCTGGCTTTAACGGCATGGTTATTGAAAGCCAGGTGCTGAGAGACCGAGGTCTCTCGGATTCGGTCATTTCGACCATGTTGAGGGCACGGAAGTCTTCCTCCAGAAAGATCTATCACCGTACTTGGAGAGCTTACATCGCCATGTGCGAAGAGCTGGACTGGCGCCCACGACCGTATTCCGTTCCCAGAATCCTGCATTTTCTGCAGCGTGGCGTGACCCAAAAGCTCGCTTTGAGTACCATTTAAGGGTCAGATTTCGGCCTTGGCCATCTTCTTTCAGCGACCGCTGGCGGGTCATCCCTTGGTTAGCACCTTTGTGCAGGGGGTTCGCCATGTGCTCCCCCCTGTCAAGCCTCCTCTCCCCCCGTGGGATCTGAATTTGGTGCTCTCGGTCCTCCAGGAACCTCCCTTTGAAAATATTAGAGATATTCCCCTCTTGACTTTGTCTCAGAAGGTGGCCTTCTTGGTGGCCATTACTTCCATTAGACGAGTGTCTGAATTGGCGGCCTTGTCCTGCAAGTCGCCCTTTTTGGTCATCCATAAGGATACGGCGGTGTTACGTTCGCGACCTTCTTTTCTGCCAAAGGTGGTCTCGGCCTTCCACTTAAACGAGGACATTGTCCTCCCGTCCTTGTGTCCTCACCCATCGCATCCCAGAGAGTTTGCGCTTCACACTTTGGATGTGGTACGAGCCTTGCGGGTGTACCTGTCTGCTTCTGCTTCTATTCGGAAGTCTGACTCACTATTTGTGGCTGTCTCTGGTCCAAAACAGGGTCAAGCGGTTTCGTCTGCCACCATTTCTAGGTGGATCAGACAAACCGTCATTCAAGCTTATGCTCTCAAGTTGCGGGCGCCTCCCTTTCCGGTTACGGCACATTCCACCAGGGCAATTGGTGCTTCCTGGGCTTTCCGACATCAAGCGTCGGTTGCACAAGTGTGCAAGGCGGCGACCTGGTCGTCTGTTCATACCTTTTCTAAGTTTTATAAGGTTGATGTGGCTGCATCTTCGGATGCTTCCTTCGGCCGCAAGGTGTTGCAGGCCGCTGTTTGATGTTGCAACTCCTCCGTTGAGGAGCTCTGCCTTGTTTGGAGTGAAGTTTTTGGTTTTCCATTTATACTGCTCCCATCCCTCTTGACACTGCTTTGGGACATCCCACGTGTAAAGGTGTATAAGACACGCTGTGTCAGTCCATGGATGACAAGAGAAAATAGGATTTTTGTACTCACCGTAAAATCCGTTTCTCTGGCATCCATGGACTGACACAGCACCCACCCTTCTTTTCGAGTTTGTACTGCTTTGTTACGAACTGAGGTCTGCTGACTGCAGTGGGAGGGTTATGTCGGAGGGACCGCCCCCCTGGGCGGGGCTGTTCAGCTCTGGCTGTTTAGAATGTATGTATAACATCTCACATTCTGCCTAGGTCTTCTCCTGCAAGCAGGGACATAACCCACGTGTAAAGGTGTATAAGACACGCTGTGCCAGTCCATGGATGCCAGAGAAACGGATTTTACGGTGAGTACAAAAATCCTATTTTTTAACACGCGCAACACAATAGGTAAGAGGCTGAGCCGGCCACTCCCTCCCCCTCCACAACCCAGTGCTCCAGTGAGCGGGGGGGGGGCAGAGCAGAGAGTCGGTGACTGACAGTCACCAGTTCTCTGGTCACGAAGATGTGAGAACTGAGCTATTGGCGGTGTTAGAGGCACGGGGGGACAGATGCTGCATCCACCTAGGAAAGTATGATTCTAAATAAAAAAATAAAAACATACATCTCTTTTAAAGCTGAACTTTAATTTTTTTTATAGTTGTGCAAGCTTCTCTTCCGTACTGAAATTGTTTACTTGAATTTAACTGCACCAGTAATTCTAAATTAGAAGAATTACGATAATGTAAATGGGCTTCTAATTAACATTACAAAATGTAAATCTACCCATATCAGAACCAACATTAGATATTTGTTGTTTATGTAACTTTTGGTTAGGATTGTTCATTGACCATTTGTATTTTTTTTTTTGTTATGTATGTCTCATTTTAGCATTTGTCCTTTGTGCATCATTTCAGTATATTTATGGAGACCCCATTAAAAACTATTTTAAAACCGTTGTTTGTATTTAGTTATTAAAACAATGTACATGGAAACCTTATGCCTTTGCATTAGTCGCAAATAGACAGGTTGGGACATAATAAAGTGTTCCTAACTGTTCTTAAGGCCAGAATGTAAGTGTCAAATCTGTACAATTTGTAATGACATTCTGAAGTGCTTGAACATTGGGTTTGCTGGAACCCAGGCTTCTTTGTACTCTATTGTGCTTCAGTGAGCTGCCAGGAAGCCAGAAGTATTTTATCTAGAGTTGTTACATTTATTGATACTACAACATTACCAGTGTTAGTATAATGCGTTCAGCATGAATTGGATGTTAATAGATGTTATGGATGTCACCTTTTCTCTTGTATGACAAGAGACACTTAAGTTGTGAGTCCTGCCTTTTTTTTTTTCTTTTTTTTTTTTTGTTAGTTGCTTTGTAATTGTCCTGATTCTGTTTACAGCTACCTTAGGCTAGGAATATTTATTCATACCAGCACCTTATTGTACATTGGAAAACCATATTTATGCTAGCTAAGTCATTTAGTAAAATTTACTCTTCTTAATTTAAAGCGGCGTTCCACCCAAATTCACAACTAAATTCTATCCCCTTCAGTACATTGCATAGATGTTCAAATGCCGCAACAATAATGTTTTTTGCGCTGTAAATACCTTAATATTTCTGTTTAAAGTGTTACTTCCTGCGTATCACTCCAGTGGGAGTAGGCGTGTATACAGCTTTCCACGGCACTGCACTGTCTCCTGGGAGCCAAGTGTCATGCCGCCCAGCGAAATCTCGAGAGATTGTTTTGGTTGCCATCACAACGGGGCGGGAACTTTCGACGACGACGCCCGTTGTGATGGCAACCCGGAAGTTTACGGCGCTGCTCGCCATAAACACTGAGCATGTGCGGGAACGAGCGGTGAATGCTGGGAGATAAGCATTCACTGCATCCAGAAAATCAGTGCTTGTGGGCTTCACATGCCCACAAGCAAAATGGAAACTGCCTTCATCAGATTTTAAAAGTTATTCTTACGTACGAAAACGGACAGCGAATGTTTTATTACGCCAAAACATTATTCTTTTGTAATGGGGAAAATAATTGAATGACAAAAAATGAATGGCAGCGGGACCTCCGCTTTAAGAACTTTTGAAAAGTATAGCCAAATTTCAAGTGAAACCTTGTGTCTATTTTGGAGTCTGGAAACACTCCCCTGTAAGCACTTAGTGTATGTAGAATGGTATTCGTGCAGAATGTTAATGCTAGTGTTATGTCAGTGGCTTTTGTGGCTGCTATCTGAAGAACACCTCTCTGCAAAACCTACATAGTCACAATGTGCATAATGTTATTCTTTCCACTGTATTATGTGTATCGGCCTTAAAACGTACTATATTGCATATGCAGTTATACCGTCTTTTGTACTGAAAAATTCTTGCAATTTAATTTATTTTTATGCTGAAATAATGTTTTAGGGAATTCAATATAAATGTGTTAGGATTGTGCAGTTGGCTGTCACAAGCAAAAAAAGATTAACCTACTTTAGTTTGACTGCACTGAACTGCTGATAAGGTCATATGGAATGCAGCACACAGTTATTCTTTGTGCAGTCCCAACAAACTGGATCCATTCCCTGTTACAAATGTTTTGATTCTCTGAATTGCCATTATAGTGGTTGTAAAGGCAGAAGTTTTTTTATCTTAATGCATTCTATGCATTAAGATAAATACCCATCTGTGTGCAGCAGCCCCCCTAATATTTACCTGAGCTCCAGCTAGATCCAGCGATGTTGCAGGAGTGTTCTGGCTGCCTGGGATGCCCCTCATTGGCTGAGACAGCAGTGTGGTGGCATTGGCTCCCACTGCTGTCAATCAAAGTCCGTTGTCCAATGAGGAGAGAAAGGGGGGCATGGTCAGGTCGCGGCTCCATGTCTGAATGGACACAGGAAGCTGTGACTCAGCTCGGGTGCCCCCATAGCAAGCTGCTTGCTGTGGGGGCACTCAACAGGAGGAAAGGGCCAGGAGCACAGAAGAGGAACCTAAAACCACTGCACAGAGCAGGTAAGAATAACATGTTTGTTATTTTTAACTAATAAAAACAAGACTTTAGTATCACTTTAAGGTTTGAGGGGATGTTGCTTAGATGAGGGATCCAGTGGTGGAATGCTGAAATTATTTATGTGCATTACAAGGAAAATGTTTTAACTTTTATCGCACAGTGTTTGTTTTATTTTTGCAAGCTAGTGAATACTAAAGTAACAACTGCTGTAACTTTTGTGACTACCTCTGGTCATTATTATTCCAATAAGAAATCAAAATAAAATAAAATGAAATGAGAACATTTAAAGAAGATTGATAGTAGCACACTGCCTTTGTGTAGATAATTGCTCCAACATGCATGTGTTAAAAGCTATGATCAGCCGTGTTCTAACAGGAAGATTCATATGGGTCATTACATTGGCTGATTTTAGCCTTTTCCCCAGAACTGCTCTTCCAGATTGCTAATGATCAGCCAGTGAAATATATAGTGCACAAAAGGAACAATGGTATTTTTTTTAATATGAGCACAATGAAAAATGATGTAAGATGCATGAAGCATGCTTTTATTTTGTTTTTTTCTTCCTGTTTGCTCCATATTGTATTAGCCAAACGTAGAATTCTGTTAACCAGCCAGCAGTAAGACGAATGCGTTCAGCTTAAACAATACCCTTTCTGTACATTCTGATTCAGGTTCACTTACAATAATGAGCATCAGTAGTGCATTCACAAATATATTCAATCCTGAGATTTTACATACCCTGTTTCTTTGATATTTTCAGTGCTTCAGGCAAAAGTTGTGTCTGTGCATATTTAGTTGTGTTTACGTATGACAGCTTAAGAGGCTGCATAGCACAGAGATCTGTAATGATGAATTTCCATGTGAGAGTGCATTCATTCTCATTCCTCTCTGAACAGGTGACAAGAGATTTAAAACAATATGACAATAAAATCATAGAGTGCAAGTTTGAGAACAATTGCTGGGTCTTCATGCGGCAAAGAGTTGATAAAAGCTTTCCAAATGCCTACAAAACAGCTCTGGGTGAGTACAACATCTCTGTCAAGAATGCATTTACCTTAATGCCTCTTATATTTTGTAGAGTTGCTTAAATCTCTGCTAGAAGTGGCTGGTTCACACTGACCCAGCAGTTTCAATGTCACAGAATGTAATACAAAATCAGCTTACACTTTTTTTTTTTTTTGTAAATCTCTACAGGAAAAAAGTTTGGACATTGGTAACATTTAAATGTGTTACATGGTCTTTTACTACCAGATGTATTTTAGTTCAGCTAATGTAAAAAAAAAAAGAAGTAGGTTACGGTTCTTACAGCCCCTTTGAGCTAGCTTTACGTACCACGCTATGTGCTCTTGTCTATTTAGCAAGATTCTTAATGTGTGTGATCTTACATTAACTGCACTAATTATTGGACTGATTGCATTTACAAAATTGCTTTGAGGCTGGGTTCACACTGGTCCGACAAACTCTCTGACTTTGGGAGCTCATGTCGCATGACGTGTGAAAATCAATGTTTCCCTATGAGACCTGTCTTAACTGATCCGACGCAAGTCGGTCCAACTTTGAAAATGCTCCCTGTACTACTTTGGTCCGACTTTGATCCTACTTCAGCCCATTAAATATCATTGAAGTCGGATCAAAGTAGGATCCTTGTCCTAACCATCCTACTTTTGACATCCGACATGGTGATTACAGCAGCAGTAAAAGGAATTTTATCTCACACTGGGATTGTTTTGATTGGTCAAAGAACAAGTCATACTATCACAAAGTCGGAGCAAAATAGTTTCCTGTTCATTCAAGTCGGATGGATGTAGGACCGATGTAGGACTGATGTAGGACTGATGTCGCAGAGCAAAGTAGAATGAAAGTCGTATGGCTGTCGTGTAGTATCAGTGTCAACCCAGCCTAAATTTCAACTTGTATAATTAAACCAAACTCTAGTCAGGTCACTGCAAAAGAAAAAACAGGTCTTCTATCCTGCTAGACGTGGAAGAACTGTGTACATTTGGCAGGTAAAATATCTCCAATATATGTATTTCATCCATGTATTTATCTGTTTACTTGGAATTCATCTTTAACATTTTAATTACTTAAATTGAAGGAAAGGAACATTTTAATTAAAGGGAAGGAGGGGCAAGGCACGCTTAGCCTTGTCATTTATCTTCCAGTGTAAAATATTTTCCTAATCATGCATTGTAGGATGCAGGATTACAGTCTTATGCCATGGGTTTTGCAGCTGTTTTCAGGAGATTGGACACTGCCAAAGCTGTTAGGACAGCCCTGGACAACCCTTCCCATTCCCAGGAAGTTTTTTTTTTTTTTTTGCTATTGTACTCAGGGGAGTGATTGTCTTTTCACTAAAATAAAAAAAAAAAGCAAAAATATTTTGTTTATTCTTTTGTTATTTAATTTAGTTTTTTTTATCTAGCAAGATCCCTAGCTGCTACAATTCAAAAGCATCTTCTTTTTTTGCATCTTTCTGAATCTGTTAACGCCTCGATTTAAGGCTTGGAGGGAACCATACACCACCAAGAGGAAGATGCAGGGCTGGCCTGTATTGTTGCTTCGGGGTCTGGATCCTACATTAGATGCTCACCTAGGCATGTAGTGCAATGTGTTAACTGCAGAGTGCTATTCAGGTCCAGAACTGTGGTCCATCCACCAGGGAACCCTGTCTCTGAAGACTCTTGGGGTCTCACGAATCGCCCAGATTGTCTGTCACGGGGGCCAGTCCACCATCCTGCTTCTTCATCACTGGCTTTAACAGGTTGGCCGTTGAAGCACATGTCCTAAGGGTCTTAGACCTATTGGACCTTGATCTATCTGGATGTGATCAATACTCTGCATGGCTACCTCTCAGCTACAGCTTCTTTTAGACAATCTGATATACTCTTTTTCATTCCTTTTTCATCCTTGAGGATACCATAAGGGATCCCTGCCTCTCCTTCCACTATTTCCAGGTGGATTAGGCAATAAATCATTTAAGCTTAGTCTAAAGCACAGGTCTCCAAACTTTCTAAGCAAAAGGGTCAGTTTACTGTACTTCAGGCTTTAGGGGGCCATGCTGTGGCCAGTGGGAGTAGAAAATGCCCCAACATCAGTGATCAGAAATAGTGCCAAATTGTTGGTTTTAACGGAAGAATTGTAACGCATTGATCGTGTCAGTAGGAGGAATGGTGGAACATCACACATGACTCCTCCACCTTACCAACCTGTTCAGTGTCTGCTACCTCTCTCTGTCAATCCCTCCACTGGCTTTCACGCTACCAACAAATTTAATTCAAAATACTAATAGATCTTGACCCGTATGTTATGTGGGCCTGTTACATTTGGTCTGCTGTTCTCATTTGGATGTCCCATGTTCTAAGACCTGTGTCCTGTACTGTACAATTAACAAAATAGGATGTTTCACTTACCTGTAAATAATTTTTATTGAAAGGGGTTGTAAAGGTTCGTGTTTTTGCACCTTAATGCATCCTATGCATTAAGGTGCAAAAACACCTCGCTGTCACGGGCCCCCAGCCCCCCCCCCCCCTTTTACATACCTGAGCCCGTTCACCTGCTGTGCGTGTCCCCTGGCGTCCTTCTCCACTGCTTCTCGGCGTTGATTGGATAGATTGATAGCAGCGCAGCCATTGGCCCCCGCTTCTGTCGATCAAATCCGATGACGCGACCACCGGGGGACACTGTCTAAGGACGCAGAGTGTATGACAGGGAGCGCGCCCGCAAGCTAACCCCCCTCAGGAGAGAGCTTCGCAGAGGGGGTTAGCTGTTGTGGGGAGGAGCCGAGATAGTCGCCGAGGGACCCCAGAACAGGACGATCGGGGCCACTCTGTGCAAAACTAACTGCACAGTGGAGGTAAGTATGACATGTTTGTTATTTAAAAAAAATAAAAATTAAACCTTTACAATCACTTGAAGTACATTATAGGGCTCAGGTCCCTCCCCTCTGCTTCTTTTGATCAACTTCTGTTATTGCTTGCAAAAAAAATGGGGCTTGCTGAGAGTTGGAGGGATTATATAGGGCTATCATGACAGCTTTGCTTTGCCAGTGTCTAATCTCCTGAAGCATGCTGCATAATCCATGGTCTAAGAATAAGATCCTGTGCTCTGTAATGTACTCCAAGAAAACGTTTCTACAGGTAAGATAAAAATCATATTTCTTTGAACACTTCCATCATTACTCTTTATCACATTGCCTCTGTGATGGAGATAGATTAATTTAGTCAACCACATAAAGAGAAAAACATAGATGCTGCCATTGCAAACTTCTCTTGAAATATTAATTGTGTTATGCTTTTCCTTCTGCTACAATACTTTGAGTTATTGACACAAAATTTGTATGCAAATAACAATTTTACTTTGCTGATCTGAATGCTCCAAATCCATAATTTAAAGTGATAACGCTTACATAAACCCACTGAAGTGACTAGCCTCAGTTGATACAGAAGTGATAAACTAATCTGCCTACATAATCCCTCTTGGCTCTACAGTCTTTTAAAGTAAACAGTTTAGATGGCATTTCTTTGCTTCTCGGAGGCACGGGGCAGGGATATAATGTCACACAGTGCACAGAGCTAAGTGTAATCTGACAACTGAGTGGAACAAAAGTACACACCTCCTTCTACACAATCTCACCGGGAAATATGTACATCTGAGGCTGTCAGTCACCTGCTGTGTGTTGGAGAATGGGCGGGATCATCTCCCAGAATTCCCTGATGCATGGAAAATCTGTCAGAAGTAACTTTAGTTATCGGAGGAGGGAGAGAACAGACATGATCCACACTAAGTGCAATAAACTGAGGCAAGTGCATAACTATATGAGGATATACTTTTTATTTTTCTATTCAGAGATTTATAACCTTAGTTAAAAGAAAGTCAGGGTGTCCCCCATATTTCTTTCAAGATTGGCTTACTTTACGTGCCCGTGTTGACTAGATTTTGTCTGCATTAGACATGATTTGTGTTCCCATAAAGTCTCTTAGGATGTGAATCCTACTTGAAGTTGGTCAAAGGCAAGTCAGAAGTAGGTCAAAAATACCTGTCAGTGAATTATGAATGATCTTAGAAGCATCTTAAACTAATGCCATCAACAAAACCCCAAAGCCTGTGAACACAGGCCCTAAAAAAAAAACTGTAGGATGAATACATCTGTAAATAATATGCAACAAATATTTAAATTAGTGGGATAGAATATTTAGGTGACTTTTCACATTTACTTTGTCTCCTTTGCATCCCAATGGGAATAATGTACCATCTACTGTAAAACATAAGGATAGAGCCATGTGCATAATCAGCCAGATAGTGATGAACTTGTAATGTATCAGATTTCCCATATTCACAGAAAGACGAAAATTAATTTGCTCATCTAAAGCAACTAGTGACCTGCAGCTCTCTTTGAAGTTGCTCCCAGTTCCCTCTCAGTAGGTGTATAGCTTCTATCTGACCACCTACTATTTTATAAACTTTATATAAACATGTACTCAAGAAGAGATTAATTTTATATAATTTCTCAAAAGTACTTTCCCCGATACAGTAGAGGTGTGCAAACCATTGTTCCTATATTTACTGGCCACAAACATTGATTGCTGGTAAATATAGTGGTCTACGGACATTAGTGTCCAGCCACTTAACATGTTCTAATAAAAAATCTTTCTATGAACAGTGTACATTGACGTTGCATGTGCATGAATGGTTGTACCTCTGAGGGAAACCGTAGTGATCAACCAGGAAAATACACCCAAGATGATCATCTATTTATTTCACATGTAGGCTTGGTTAGGTAGCATCAGCCAGGGTTCTGTACAAACGCACGTTCACTGATGTGACTGTAATTGGCTGGATTGGGTGAATATTTTCTAATATCTGTAGGCACCTTTTATTAAATTGTCTGCACTTGAACACCCTAAATGTTTCCGTAACTATTTCTAGGCAGGTTACAGATTGTTAAAGTGGTAGTAAACTCTGCTTGGTGACTTTTACCCATAGGTAAGCTTATAATAATGTTTACCTGTAGTTACAAGCAATATCTCCTAAACCTGCACTGTTTAGGAGATATTCACTATTTTTGCAGCCAATGACATCCCCAGTGCATGCGCACTGTGATCTGAATGGATCACTTACTGAGTATGCAGTCCATGCAGAGTGCTGTGCCATAATCGTGGCTCCCGCGAGCATGTGCGGGATGATATCATCATGGCTTGGCCATTCAAACGGCTGCAGCCCGCAAACCTGGAAGGAAAACTGACAGCGCACCACTGGAGGTCTTTGTTTTAAAGCGGAGTTCCACCCAAAAGTGGAACTTCTGCTTTAAGGCCTCCTCCCCAGCTGCTGTTTGTGAAACTGAGCTTTTGGGGAGGAGGAAGGGGGGAGCAGGTACCCGAACTTGACAGGTACCTGCTCCCACTTCCGTTCCAGTCAACTAGGCGACTGGAAGCAGAAGCTCTCCCTCCCGAAGTCTTCTGGGACATATGACAGGTCCTAAAAGACTTTGGGGCCAGTCACAGACTGCAACGCTGCTCGCACATGCGCAGTGGGCACCCGGCTGTGAAGCCGCAAACTGTCACAGCCGGGTGCCCATAGTAGAGATGCCGACGATGCGGAGGGAGGACGCGGTGAGAACATGGCTACAGTGGGTGGACCATGGTACGGGCGAGTGGCTGTTTATTAAGAGTGAGCAGCTACACTTTGTAGCTGCTGACTTTTAATAAACAAACAAATGACTTGAGCTCCACTTTAAGGTAAGTCTCATAATGTGCTTACTAGCACACTATGCTATTGACTTGCAGGGGGAAGACTAGACTGTAGGATAATGTTGGCAGCAATTACTGATATCTCTGTATGAAAATGCTGTTTGCCTTTAATCGAAAGGCTTCAGTGCTTTCTAGGACACAGGCCCTGAACTAGTTTTCAAATCCGTTCACTGGCTACATGTTTGCTCCAAGTCAGTGGCTCAAAGTATTGAAGAGATAGGTAAGCAGCTTGCATTTTCACAAAAAAAAGCGTAGCCTCCATATTTCACTCAGCACAAGCTTCTTTTTATGAACTGTGAATTTCTTCGATGGGAAAAGCATTCTTGGGGGGATGTGATTTTTCTTTAAATCACAATTAAATTCTACCATTTATGTCTTTAAATTGTTTTTTTTTTTTTTTTTAATTGGTGTCATCACTTTACGCCAATCGCATTGCAATATAAGGATCTATACAGTATTTGAAATATATCTCTCTAACTGTTGTATCAACTTCTCCTACACATTTCTGTTTTGTAGCTGTTTGCAACAGTATCCAGAATCCAGTAACCAAGGATATGCTGTTTGAATTAATTGACCGACTTACAGGAGCTACTCAGGGACAGATTCGTAAGCAGCCCCTGGATCCTGATGCTGAACTTATGCCCCCACCACCACCTAAAATATCACGAGTTGTTAACTGAGATGCAGATTAAGTGAGGCAAAGAGACATCATCTCGGAGGGGGAAGTTCATGCCCTCAGCACCACCGAAAATTTAATGGAATGTTAACTGAGATGCAGATTGTGTGAAGCAAGAGACATCTCCAAGGGGGAAGTTCATAAACATGTTCCAGTGTCACATTCTTGCAATAAGTACCTTTTCATAAAAAAAACTAAAATCTTTTTGCACATAGTTCTTATTGTAGCTCTCTTAATGTCACAAAGATACTTTCTCAAAATGCACATCAAAGACTAAGGGCAATTTACCTTGACTCCAGCATGAAAGTGCATAGAATGCAAAGCATCAAATTAGAGACGTTGAAAGACGTTTTTTTCCCCCCGAAGATGAGCTGGAAGAACAGTTGGCTCAAAGAACTCAACTTTGTTTTTTCTTATGTATTTGTCCACCTTGGATATAAAAGGATGGCTTCCCCCCTTCCATCCTTAAATATATTTTTATTTTATTTAATTGGTTGGTGTATGTTAAGAATTATTTAATGTGCATTTTTTTTCCATTATTTCAACATGAAGATGACCGGCTCTAAATATTGATTGACCTGTATAGAAAGCAACATTGTCTAGTTTTGCCTGTTTTAAATTTTGCTTCATATTTTCAGATTAAAAAAAGTGGAAATTTGTATCTTTGTATAATTTTCTGTATGTTTATGATTTGGTGTAACGCTGGCCTTGCAGGCTGTGATGTGAATACTGGGTAGTGAGTGGAAACAGCTAAGCATATTTGTGGATAAAAACTTCTAACTTGCTGGGAAATATCTTCTTTTTATGATAGCTCATACATTTATCAGTCCCTTCTAGGTGCAGTTCGTAAAGCACCTACACTAAAAGCAGTTGTTCTCATTGACACGGCTGTAAGTTCACTGAAACACCTAAAACTGAGTGGACTTTTAAAAGTGGATTTTTAAAGTCCATAACATCAAGCAGACTACAACATCAAGCAAAACTAAAGGACGGGTTTGTGTTGTGTACATTATTCTCCATAGGTACTATCCTTAATCCAAATAATAGCCAATATCCTCTCCAACCACCAAACCAAAAGCGGTGGGGAGGGGTGCAAAAAGGTGGGACTTTAATCGTACCTTTATAAAGACAATAGATATCTGTAAAATAAATGTTATTGCAGAGAATATTGGGTATTATTTAGATTTTAAAGACTGCTCCGTTGATGATATAAATATTTAAACACGGTACATGAGAGAGAGAGAGTACATTTAAACCCTTAGTGAACAACATTTAGGGGTTAATTTATATAGCCATGAATTTACCAAACATTCACTGCAAGTGATTATTCATTGTGCATGCATTTTAAAGCGGAGGTGCCACGGAAAAAAAATATATTAAAAGCCAGCAGCTGCAAATACAGCAGCTGCTGACTTTTAATATATGGACACTTACCTGTCCTGGAGTCCAGCGACGTCCGCAGCAGAGGAAGGGTGATGTGATGTGGGGGGCATTATTACATTAAACGGAATTACGCTATTTTGCTTTTCTCTGTTTACCATATCTGGAGCCTCCGCTGATTTGCCATCTCCCTGATTGACGCGGAGTGCAGTTTATTTATGGTTTTGACTTATCCCCCTTTTCAAGGCCTGGTTTTATTCTTGCTCTGGTGAGTTTAAACCCCTAAGGGGGAGTGTGTTCTCACGGGGTGGACCTGGAATTTTCGGTGGAAGGTGCACGCTGTCTTTTTTCCAAGATCACCTATGGACACTCTTTGACACTCTGCACTTTATCATCTGTCAAAAAACTGTTATATACTTTCATTGTGGAGTTGGCCACCTAGTACTCACCAACATTCGCGCTGTTTTGGTATATTACTGATACAGACCACTACTGTTTTTATGTTTGATATACTACTTTTTACTATGCTTTATTTTTAAACAGCTGCTCAGATAGGTATTTCCTCTGTTTATCGATAGGGGATTTTATTTGTTTGTCATTATTTTTGATCTGTTTGATCCTTTGATTTCAGACTTACTGTTTGGATTAGCAAAGTTACTGGTCTTTGGCGCTGAGTGGTGTATTGGAGGCCTTTAGTATACACCCTTGCTTTGATTTCACTGTATAAATATGCTAATATACTGTATGCTATGTTTGAAAACTGTGAAGATTGCAAATAACTTCTGAAATATTTTAACATGTTAAAGATGTGATGATATTTTATCAGATAGTTTGTATCTGCTTTTAAGCACAATCGTTTCAGGATGTAGACATGAATGAAAGCTTATGCTTTTAATAATTGACCTATCCATGGCCATGGCAAAGTTTTGAGAATGACACAAATATTAATTTTCACAGTCTGTTGCTTCAGTTTTTGTATTGGCAATTTTCATATACTCCAGAATGTTATGAAGAGTGATCAGACAAATTGCAATTAATTGGAAAGTCCCTCTTTGCTATGAAAATGAACTCCATCCCATAAAAAAACATTTCCACTGCATTTTTGAAGAAGGCTTAAAGAGGAAGTAAACCCTGATGGGTTTTACTTCCTCTTTGGTCCGCTGCAAAGCCTGCAAATGAAAAGCATAATGGGCTAGTATGCATTGCATACTAGCCCATTACGTGCCATTTACCTGCAAAAGAATCCAGCGATGTCCCCAGAGTAGGCAGCGTCCATCTTCTGTCCCCTCTTCCTTCCGGGCTGCTGACTCCAGCGCTGTAATTCGCCAGAGCCGCGTGACGTCACTCCCGCGCATGCGCACGGGAGCCGCAATTCACGGCACAGGCTGGGAAAGAAACGGCATTTAGTTTCGTTTCTTCCCCGCGCATGCGCAGTTAAGATTTTCAGCGGACTACAAGTGAAATATCTCCTAAACGGCGCACGTTTAGGAGATATTTCCACTACCTATAGGTAAGCCTTATTCTAGGCTTACCTATAGGTAGAACAAATGGGTTTACAACCACTTTAAGGGCGCCCATGAAAGTCCAGCAAGTGCCAGGACCATCTCCTACATTAGTTCAGCTGCTGGGTTGGGGTACCACCAGTGCAGAGCTTGCTCGGGAATGGCAGCAGGCATGTGTGAGTACATCTGTACGCACAGCTAGGCGAAGACTTTTGGAGGATGGCCTGGTGTCATAAAGGGCAGCAAAGAAGCCACTTCTCTCCAGGAAAAACATCAGGGACAGACTGATATTCTGCAAAAGGTACAGGAATTAGACTGCTGTGAACTGGTGTAAAGTATTTTTTTCTGATTGATCCCTTTTCCATTTGTTTGGGGCATCTGGAAAAAAAAATTTCCGGGGGAAGAAAAGGTTAGCGCTACGATCAGTCCTGTGTCATGCCAACACTAAATCATCCTGAGACCATTTATGTGTTGGGGTTGCTTCTCAGCCAAGGGAGTGGGCTCACTCACAATTTCGCCTACGAACCCAGCCATGAATAAAGAATGGTACAAAAACATCCTTTTTGAGAGCAACTTCTCCCAACCATCCAAGAACAGTTTGGTGATGAGTAATGCCTTCTCCAGCATAATGGAACACCCTGCCATAAGGCAAAAGTGATAACTAAGTGACTTGGGGAACATAACATCAAAATTGTTGGTCCATGGCCAGGAAACTCCCCAGATCTTAATCCCAATAAAAACTGGTCAATCCTGACCAAAAAAAAAAACTTGCAAATTTTGACAAACTCCAAGCATTGATTATGCAAGAATGGGCTGCCATCAGTCAGGATGTGGCCCAGAAGTTGATTGACCGCATACCATGGCAAATTGCAGACGTCTTGAAAAAGAACACTGCAAATATTGACTCTGCATAAATATAATGTAATTGCCAATAAAAGCCGTGGACAATTATGTAAGGCTTGTAATTATACTTCAGCATACCATAGTAACATCTGACAAAATGCTCTAAAAACACTGAAGCGGCAGGCTTTGGGAAAATGTTATATTTGTGTCATTCTCAAAACTTTTAGCCACGGCTGTGCATGGTAACTGTGTAGTAAAATATGGCATTGGTATAATTGGAAGTAGATTTGCAAATATAGTTAGGCTGTACCTAGAAATAAATACAAATTGTGGCAAGTATTTCTGTTGCTGAGTGTAAAGACGCTTTTAGTCTTATGCTAACTAGGTCTTTGTTGTGATAAACTTCTTGGCCAGTTGGCCCTGTTATAAGTTTGCCCTGAAGATCATAAAGCATTGTCTGACCATACACAATGAAAACGGATATAGAGTGTTTTCATAAAAAGAAACCAGTTTAGTTAATTGCCTTGATAGAGAATGTATACATTTGATTATTTTAATTTATCTACCATCAAAGCAATCATCAGATCAGCCAGTCAGAAACCCCTCCAGTGTTGGCCACCGGTATTAATCTCCAGGGGGAGATTTCTTTGCCATGAAAAGATGAAATGCCTTAAGAGGGCACATGAATGCATGCAGACACATGAAAGACACATAGGTGCATATATAGAATGGACATGCTGTATATATTGGATATGTGGAATGTCTATATATAAGCCTGCTAAGATATGAGCAGAAGAGCTTTGTGTTCTGAAGGAGACTGAAAACTTCTGATTATTGTTGTTTTTTTTTTTTTTATATATACTCTGTTCAATCTGTTGCTGGGTTCCAATAAGCTACTGTCTCTGGAAAAGAGCAGAGGTTGACTGGAATTTGCTGGGAGAAGGTTACATTCTATATGCCTATTCCTGTTTCTAATATTATTTATGAATATTTATTCATATTGTTCGAGAGTGTGGACAACTTCTCAAAGTTGGTGCCTAACCAGTTTACCCAACAGTTAAGTATAGATGCAATACAAAAAAATTTAATCTGTGCTAGGTCACCAATAATTAAACAATAAGCAGCCACTTGTGCAACTGTGATTCCAGTCAATATCATGAATAAATAAATAAAAAGCAGCGATAACAGTAAACGGATATAGCAAAACCCATGATATATACAATGGGGAAAATAATTATTTGATCCCCTGTAGATTTGGTACGTTTGCCCACTTACAAAAAAATGATGGGTCTATAATTGCTATCATACGTGTATTTTAACCACTTCCCGCCCAGCCTATAGCAAAATGACGGCCGGTCGGTGGTTGCGTTATCCTGACTGGGCATCATATGACGTCCTGCAGGATAACAGCCGCCGCGCGCCTGGGGGGGCACGCATTGCGGCGATCGGTGGTGCGGTGTGTCAGTCTCCGACGAAGGCTCTTTACCACGTGATCAGCCGTGTCCAATCACGGCTGACCACGATGTAAACAGGTAGAGCCGTTGATCGGCTCTTCCTCACTCGAGTCTGATAGACGCGAGTAGAGGAGAGCCGATCGGTGGCTCTCCTGACGGGGGGCTCGCGCTGATTGTTTATCAGCGCAGCCCCCCCGCGGATGCCCACACTGGACCACCAGGGAAACCACCAGGGAAGCGGGCAACATGTGGATGGCCAGGTATGTACCCCATGGCCATCCACATATAAAAAAATAAGTGCAATAGATGCCAATCAATGCCCACAAATGGGCACTGACTGGCAACATTATGGATGAAAAAAAAATGTAATGCCCAGCAATGCCACCCATCGGTGTCCATCATTGTCCATCAGTGCCACCTCTCAGTGCCCATCCATGCCCACCAGTGCCACCTATCAGTGCCACCCATAAGTGCCCACCAGTGCCGCCTATCAGTGCCGCCTATCAGTGCCCACCAGTGCCGCCTATCAGTGACCATCAGTACCCATCAGTGCCACCTCATTGGTGCCCATCAGTGCCGCCATATCAGTGGCCATCATTGAAGAAAAAAACATACTTATTTACAAAAAAAAAATAACAGAAACAAAGAAAAACTTTATTTTTTTAAAATTTTCTCTTTTTTTATTTCTTGCCCAAAAAATTAAAATCACAGAGGTGATCAAATACCACCAAAAGAAAGCTCTATTTGTGGGAACAAAATGATAAAAATTTTGTTTGGGTACAATGTAGCATGACCGCGCAATTGTCATTCAAATTACGACAGCGCTGAAAGCTGAAAATTGGCCTGGGCAGGAAGGTGCGTAAGTGCCTGGTATTGAAGTGGTTAAATGATAGAAACATAAAACAAATGCTATAAATTAAGTTGCAGTTCATTGAGTAAAATAAGTATTTGATCCCCAAGTAAAACAGGACTTGGTACTTGTTGGAGAAACCCTTTTTGGCAAGCACAGAGGTAGGATGTTTCTTGTAGTTGGTGACCAGGTTTCCACACATCTCAGGAGGGATTTTGGTCCACTCTTCTTTACAGATCATCTCTAAATCCTTAAACTCGAAGTCTCGGCTCCCTTTTTTTCATGCACAACCATCTCTAGGGTTTTCAGAGAGTAGTCCAAAAAAGAGAAAATATCCAGCGAGTGGCAGTTGTGTGGACGAAAATGCCTTGTTGATGTCAGAGGAGAATGGGCAGACTGGTTTGAGATGATAGAACGGCAACAGTAACTCAAATAACCACTCGTTACAATCAAGGTATGCAGAATACCATCTCTGAATGCACAACACATCGAATCCTTGAAGCAGATGGGCTGCAGCAGCAGAAGACCACACCAGGTGCCACTCCTGTCCGCTAAGATCCGCAAACTGAGGCTACAATTCGCACAGGCTCACCAAAATTGGACAATAGAAGATTGGAAAAACGTTGCCTGGTCTGATGAGTCTGGATTTCAGCTGCAACATTCAGATGGTAGGGTCATAATTTGGTGTAAACAACACGAAAGCATGGATCCACCCTGCCTTGTATCAGTGGTTCAGACTGGTGGTGGTGGATATTTTCTTGGCACACTTTGAGCCCCTTTAGCAATGTTTAAACGCCATGGCCTACCTGAGTGTTGTTGCTGACCATGTCCATCTCCTCATGACTACAGTGTACCCATCTGCTCATGGCTACTTTCTGTAGGATAATACACCATGTCACAAAGCTCAAATCATCTCAAACTGGATTCTTGAACATGGCAATGTGTTCAGTGTACTCCAATGACCTCCACAGTCACCAGCTCTCAATCCAATCGAGCACCTTTGGGATGTGGTGGAACGGGTGATTAGCATCATGGATGTGCAGCTGACAAATCTGCAGAAATTACGTGATGCTATCATGTCAATATGGACCAAAATCTCTGAGGAATATTTTCAACACCTTGTTGAATCTATGCCACAAAGAATAAAGTGGATGTAAACCCACTCTCAACATTTCTAATTTACTTCCAAAGTGCTGATCTATAAGGATATACATGCATGTAGTTAACTGTCAACTATATCCCCTTTAGCTGTTTGCAGCCCTGCAATACTCCAGATTCTGTGGGCAGGTCTGTTGTCCAGAGCTCGCTGGGTGGCGTTGTGATGTTAGTAGACTTCCCGCCCACCTCTACACTCCCCTTGGCCAGGCATCGATATTATTTACACTGAAATTCTGCTGGTCTCGTGGATTATGCCCCATGATCACTAACATCCAGTCAAAACCCAGGTAAGTCACCACATGAATTCAGCATGCCCAATCATGCTGAGGTGTGGAGCAGCCAATCCTGGGAGAGCTGGAGAAGAAAGAAGGGGGGATGTGAAGTACACAGAATGCCTCTCACACTCCTCGTGCATGAGATAAGGAAATCACCTGCCACTCACAGCAAGGGGGAAGAACGGACACCTATTTCTCTGTGTGTCTGTTTTTATCTTACTGAAGAAAGATACGAGGATTGCTCAGAGCTGGATTAACTCTTCATGGCAAGACTGAGCACAGATACAATTACATCCTCTGCTGTAACAGATATGAGTCTTAAAAAAAAATGGGGGGGGGGCTTACATCCACTTTAACCACTTCCCGCCCGATGGACGTCATATGACATCCCTGACTTTGTATGGATCGATCTGAATGATGCCTGTAGCTACAGGCATTATTCAGATATCAACTTTTTCAGCCGGCGATTCCATACACCGTAAGAACGATCATAGCGGCTGTTCCACTGCTCGATCGTTATGGGTGGTGAGAAGGGAAGTGTCCCCCCCCCTCCTGCCGCCCTCCGGTACTTCTACCGACTCACCGATGCCATTGGTGAGTCGGAGAACGGCTCTGCCGGCCCCGGATATTTACCATAGAGATTTCCGGCAGACCAGATGGTCGCCGGATTCTCTATGATCGTTCGGAGGCCGGGCGCGATGTTATGACGTCACGCCTGGCCTCTGCATTCAAACAAATGGCGCCACCTCGACTGGGAAGCCAAGATAATTTTTTTATTTCAGGCTTCCCAGCCTAGAGGTGAGATGTGGGGTCTTATTGACCCCATATCTCACTGTAAAGAGGACTGATCATGCCATATTCCTATTACAAGGGATGTTTATATTCCTTGTAATAGGAATAAAAGGAACGCATACGTAAGTCCCGCCCACATATGAAAACGGTGTTCAAACCACACATGTGAGGTATCGCCGCGAACATAAGAGTGAGAGAAATAATTCTAGCCCTAGACCTCCTCTATAACTCAAAACATGTAACCAGTAAAAAAAATATAAAGAGTCGCCTATGGGGATTTTTAAGTACCGAAGTTGCTGCGTTTTTGCATGCGAGTCCTGGGCCTCATGGTGGCCTCCATATGCTCAATTTCACACTCGTGCCTTACGGAGGGAAATCCTGTCCAAGTGGGACAAGTTCCTGTTGTCCCTGGATTGTCAGATCCGGGTGGACCATGCGGTCAAGACTTCCCTGGTCTGGTGGCCTTTCAGGCCGGAAAGTCATTTCTTCCTCTTCTGTGAACAGTAATCACGACGGACGCCAGCCTGACGGTTGGGGGGGTGTTTGGGGTGTCCAGTCGGCACAGGGTCACTGGACGCAGGAAGAATCCCGCCTACCGATCAACGTGCTGGAGCTTCAGCGATCAAGCATTACCTCTTCTCGTGGTCTCACAGACTTCAGGGGCGTCCAGTCAGGATCCAGTCGGACAACGCCACGGCAGTGGCATATGTCAACCATCAAAGGGGGACAAGAAGCTTGCCTGCAGCCTCGGAGGTCGCTCACATCCTGAGGTGGGCCGTAACCTAAGTCGCCAGATGCTGGACCAAGAAGAGTGGTCATTTACACAAGATGGGGCACGCCAGACGTGGACCTGGCTTCTCGGCTCAATCGGAAGGTGTCAAGGTTTGTGGCCAGGTCAAGAGACCCCTGGGCAGACGCGTTGGTGGCTTTGTGGGGACAGTATCGGCTGATTTACGCTTTTTTCCCCCCGCAAAAGCTTCTCCCTCGTCTGCTTCGCAGGGTGCAGACGGGGGGGTCCCCGATGATTCTAGTTGCTCCAGATTGGCCTCGCTGTCCCTAGTACGCCGACCTAGTGCGTCTGGTGGCGGATGTTCCTTGGCGACTACCGCTACGAGAGGACCTTCTGTCGCAAGGTCCCATTCTTCATCCTGCTTTAGTCGCTGGCTTTAACGGTGTGGCTAGTGAAAGCCAGGTTTAAAAGGAACGTGGCCTGTCGGATGCGGTTATTTCTACCATGCTGAGAGCACGGAAGTCTTCCTATAGGAAGATTTATCGTTGTACTTGGAAGGCTTACATCTCTGTGTGAGGAGCTGAAGTGGCGTCCACGTGCATACTCGGTTTCTAGGTTCCTGCTGTTTCTACAGCGAGGGGTGGACCAAAAACTTGCCTTAAGTACCATTAAGGGGCAAATTTCAGCTTTGGCCGTCTTTTTTTCAAAGGACCTTGGCAGGGGGTTCGACGTGTGGCCCCTCCGGTGCGACCAGCACTACCTCCGTGGGACTTGAATCTGGTCCTCTCGGTGCTTCAGAAACCGCCACTTGAAAACAATAGGAAGATTCCTTTGACGCTCTCTCAAACGGTTGCCTTTTTGGTGGCTATTACGTCAGTCAGACAGGTTTCTGAGCTGGCGGCCTTGTCTTGCAGGGCTCCTTATCTGATCCTCCACAAGGATGAGGCGGTGCTACGCCCGCAGCTTTCGTTTCTCCCTAAGGTCGTGTCGAATTTTCTACTTAATGAGTACATCATACTTCCGTCCTTGTGTCCTCGACCGTCGCATCCAAAAGAGGCTGCTTTACATTCCTTGGAGCTCTGAGGGTGTACCTGTCTGCTACTGCTCCGTTCCGGAAGTCGGACTCACTGTTTGTGTCGGTGGCTGGTCCCAGGAAGGGTATGGCGGTATCGTCAACCACCATCTCCAGGTGGATCAGACAGGTCGTGATTCAGGCATATGCCATACGTGGGCGGACGCCTTAATTTCCTGTCACGGCGCATTCTACCCGGTCGATAGGTGCCTCCTGGGCTTTCCGACATAAGGCGTCTGTTTCCCAGGTGTGTAAGGCAGCGACTTGGTCGTCTGTTCACACCTTCACAAAATTCGACAAGGTTGATGTGAGTGCATCTTTGGATGCTTGCTTCGGTCGCAAAGTTTTGCTGGCGGCCGTTTAAGGTTGCTTCTCCTCTGTTGAGGAGCTCTGGTTATGTTTGGGGTGAAGTTTGTTTTTTGGTTGCTGTTCCCACCCCTCGTTTTTCTGACACTGCTTGGGGACGTCCCTATTGTCAAGATTAAGCTGCTGTGTCCGTCCATGAACACAAGAGAAAATAGGATTTTCTCTTATCGTCCATGGACTGACACAGCCTCTTCATACTGAACACGTGGGTATATGTCCCTGCTTGCAGGAGAAGATCTAGGCAGAATGTTAGATGTTGCAACATACATTCTAAAAAAACAGAGCTGAACAGCCCCGCCCAGGGGGCGGTCCCTCCGGACATAACCCTCCTACCTGCAGTCAGCAGCCTCAATCTCCTGAAAGATTTTTATTCCTTTGAGAATTTTATTATTTTCTTTTTGAGATCTTCTATCAACTGTCGGCTGGGCAACAGGTTGGGTACAAGGTATCCTCGTAGTCTTCCCTGTTCGACCATCGAGCGAGCTGATCCTCGCCTTGTGTGCGTGAGACTCAGTTCACGACATGCCCCATGACTCCAGGGGTGGCCGGTGGGCTTTTATGCTCCGCGGTCCTCACAAGATTGAGCAGTCCTGTATCTTTCGTGGTGGACCGGGCCGACAGCTACTCAGTACCGCACTGTGATAGGTCTGTCAGAAACACACCAGTGGATCCCTCTGGGATGGGTAAGTAGTCTCTCCTGCTTGCAGGTACATGCTGGGTATTTCTCTGTGTGGGGGATTTTCCCTTTCTCCCCCTTGTTATTTCTGCTCTCTGCACCTTTACTCTGGCGCTGTGCTGTGTGGGGGTGCCTGGGGGTCACTCTGGCCCAGCGGGGGGGGCTCATGACTGTCTGCATGGAGCTGGGGGACTTTTCTGTGTGTCGGGCCTGGGTGCCATTCGGCGCCTTGTCTGTGGTGTTTTACTGTGTACACGGTGGCCATCTTGCCGTGGATCGATGGCGCAGTTGCATTTGGCCGACGGGCATTTTCTGGAAGCTGCGCACGCTTTTCACATTACTTGGCCTCTATCGCTGCTGGAACGGCGCAAATCTCCTCACGGCTCACTCGCGCTGGTACAGCGCGGTACAGGCAGCGGAACTGAGCGGTCCTCTCCGGGTTGGTGAGTCCTCTGGGTATCCCCTCCTCAGTCAGCGCAGCCAGTGGGTGGACTTTTCTTCACTTTGTGCATTAAGGTCTCAGAGGGAGGCGAGTTATGGAGTCTGGTTCACCTGCTTCCTCATTCATGTCAGAGGCAACAGGCAGTGCTCCAGCACCTGCGGTCCCTATGGACCAGTTGTCAGCAGTCCTGGAAACATTTCTTGTCAGGATGGAAGCGGTGTGAGCGCAGGGGAGCTAAAAAGCGCCCTCTCCTCACACAAGGGGGGTGCTCTGATTCAGATATGGACCTAGCTTCTGCTGCTCAGGACCCTAGCTCTGAATATTTTGTTGTTTTTTGAACAGGACATTCCTTGTGAGGAAGACCCCAGTTCTGAGTCAGTAAATGACAGGGTGCTTGTAAGTGAACTCATTGATGCTGTGAGGGACACTCTCAAGCTGGATGCTGTGGCTGAGGTACCTCAGGCGGACGCTGTCTCCTTTGGTTATTTTCAAGCTTTTCTCTTACACAGCTTCCTCACTGTTTCCTCACACACTGCGTCGAGAGCAGCATGGATGAAAAAGTGGTACACAGTGCCCCCCCCCCCCCGGTCGGTGCAGCATGGTGGGGGGTGGGACTTTATTCATTTATTTCTCTAGTCTCTGTGAGCTTTCTGTGTGATGTCTCTGAGGCAACAACAGGGTCTCTGCACCTGTGGTTTCCCGCCATTTCCTGGGGAGCTCTGACAGGAGCACGGTCTAAGGTGTCAGAGGTTACTTTTTACCTGCATGCTTGCTTCGGCAGCACATTTAAGCAGGTTGGAACGATAGAGAAGATTATGCGCCTCTGCGCCATAATTTAAACGTATCTTATAACTCTACACTGGATACATTCGCAGTGTATGTATGCATGTATGTGTTATTGGTCTCTGTGTCTGCATGGGTTTCCTCCCACGTTCCAATGCTGTGCCTTCGGTGCCATACACGGTATAAACATACACAATATGTTTATACACGACTCTACATTCACAGTATATGTATGTATTATACTCTCTGGGTCAGCGTGGGTTTCCTCCGGGTGCTCTGGTTTCCTCCCACGCTCTCGCGGTATGTGCGCTTTTGGCTCTCTGCACAGTATAAACATGTTTGATATGTTTATTGCACATACTATACATACCTACACGGTATTTGTATGCTGTCTGCGTGGGTTTCCTCCGGGTACTCCGGTTTCCTCCCACGCTCCAATGGCAATGCACAGCATAACCATGTGCCATATGTTTATTCACATGCTATCATTCCTACACAGTATCTGTGTGCTGTCTGCGTGGGTTTCTTCCGGGTGTTCCGGTTTCCACCCACGCTCTAACGGTATGTGCGCCTTTGGCTCTCTGCACAGTATAAACATGTTCCATATGTTTATCACGCATACTATAATACCTTTGCGGTATGTGTATGCAGTCTGTGTGGGTTTCCTCTGGGTACTCCGGTTCCCTCCCACATTCCAATGGTATGAGCGCTTTCGGTTTCCTCCGGGTCCTCCGGTTTTCGCCCACGCTACAATGACGTGCGCGCCTTTGGTGCCCTACACCGTATAAACATACACATTATGTTTATACACAACACTAAATACATTCACAGTATATGTATGTGTTGTACTCTCTGGGTCTGCGTGGGTTTCCTCCGGGTACTCCGGTTTCCTCCCACACGCCAACGGTGTGCGCGCCTTTGGCGCTATGCACACATTAACATGTTCAAAATGTTTATCACACATACTATAGTACCTACACAGTATGTGTATGCAGTATGCGTGGGTTTCATCCGGGTGCTCCGGTTTTTCTCCCGCACTCCACTGGTGTGCGCGCTTTCGGCACCATGCACAGCATAAACATATGCAATTTGTTTATTCGCAAGCTAACATGCCTACACGGTTGTGTACGCAATCTGCGTGGCTGGTTTCCGCCCACGCCCCAATGATGTGCGCGCTTTCATCGCTGGCACAGTATAAACGTGTTTAATATGTTTATCCACACATACTAAACGACATACACCGTATGAGGTTGTACTATGCTCTTTGTGGCTGAGTGGGTTTCCTCCCACGCTCCAATTGCGCGCTTTGACGCAATACACAGTATAAACTATGTGTTTGTACAATCAGCACTTATCAATGAAGTAGCTGCTGGATGGAGCATTGTCATAAGTATATTTGTACTCGGAGTCTAAGGTACGTGCGGGAAATGACTGAGGGGGAAAACAGGGAAAGTGACCTGGGGTGTGCCGGGGTCACATGGTCGGTATGCCTAAAAGGGGGCAAAAATAAGACAGTAGGATGAGCTCGCAAAGAGACTGAAATGAAAGTAACCGTATGCAACCTCGAGCAGCCAATGCAAGAAAGCTTGTGATGACTTGACATGTGGATGCGGAACATGTTCGGAAATGAATGCTGAATCCCACCAACCCAACTCCTCAATAACGTGAATGCAAACCCCCTGGCGAGAAGCAGCAGACACTGCACCTAACCTGAAAGCACGGCCGGCGTGAGCATAAGAAGCAACCCAGGTTTAGGCAGCAGGGAACAGCAATGTGTCATGTACCGAGCTAGCGAAGAAGAGTGCCCCAGGGAGAAGCAATTGGCCCATCCCCAGGAACATCCGCAGACGCCATCACGAGACGACCAAAGACTGACCGAGCACCAGCTTGGAGGATCGCTTGAGCTGAAAGTGCCAAAAACAAACTAAAAGACAATGAAAGCACGTAGACATCGAATGTACGTGACAAAAGAAACCAGGATACCAAGGTGGAAAAGCCTGGAAGGGATTCCAGATCGTATCATGAGCTTCCTAGGCTAAAATTGAAAACGACTTGTTGATCAACCTCCAGCGACGTCCGTTTCCGTAGATCAGATCCGTTTGGACACTAAAACGAGGAAGAAACTGTCCTGACAGTGGAAAACTACCTAACAGCCTACCACATGGGAGAGCATCCAGCCGAATGCCAGTGCGCAGGTATCCAACATCTGCCCTAGGACCAAGACCCTTCCACCTAACCCTATGCCACTGCCAGAGAGACAACCGAAATGAGAGTTTGCAAGGAGGACGAGCTCCTATGTACAGAAACCCTGAAGGACGGATGGCGGCAAAGACTTTGACATCTACCGCCCGTGACACGACCTCTGCAAACAAGAACAACACCGTTAACACAAGAAATAACCAACGAACCCTAAGAAACAGTTACCCCTTGCTACCCTTACTGCTACTTATGCCGGTGACCGTGATTAAAAGACGCAGTAGCGTCGTGTAAGCCATGCTAACCGTGAAGATATGACCCTGACCTGTATACAAGACAATGATATGTAGGTAAGTGCAGGACTGATGGTGACAGTCTCGGGAGTAACGAGATGGAAACTGTCGTGATGTGACGTAGCAAAACCTACAATGTGAAGAATGAACCAATGTACTGACCATACAAAATATGCGCAGGACTGGGAATGTGACAATCTCAAGAATTTGCACAGGCCGAGCAACCTGAGGCGTAGCAGGCGAATTAAAAACGTACACTCAGGCCTGATGAACCTGAAGACGTGTCAGGCCTTTAAATGAGAAAAGAAATGCCCAGATGTATGAAATGAAATGCCCAGATACATGAAATGTATGTGAAATGTATGAGAAACGGATGAGGAGACTTGCCACCGTACAAGCCAATTAGAAACGCTCATCTCAATCCGTAAGCACCCATAAACGTGATGGGTGACCCCCCCCCCAGCAGTGAAACGCCATGAATCTAATGTGAACATACCAGCGCTACCAACTAGGAGAACATCATAACTGAACCTTCATGAGGAACATAAAATTGCATGAGAAAACATAAACATATGTAAACATGACCGCATGAGAAACATAAACATATATGAACGTAACGGCATAAGAAACGTAACGGCATGAGAACAGACTAACAAGAGAAACGTGATCGCATGAGAAACACAACCAGCATGAGAAGCGTAACACATGAGAACATGACTAGCATGAGAAATGTAGACGCATGGGAAACATGACTAACAAGAGCAACGTGACAAGAGCAACGTGACAAGAGCAACGTGACAAGAGCAACGTGACAAGAGAAACGTAACACATGAGAACGTGACCGCATGAGAAATGCAACACAAGAAAAACATAAGTAGCATGAGAAACGTAACCGCATGAGAAACGTAATCGCCTGAGAAACGTAATCGCCTGAGAAACGTAATCGCATGAAAAACATAACTAGCACGAGAAACATAACTAGCACGAGAAACGTAACACAAGAGAACATGACTAGCATGAGAAACGTGACTGCATGAGAAACGTGACCGCATGAGAAACGCAACACATGAGAACAAAACTAGCCTGAGAAATGTAAACGCATGAGAAACGTGAATGCCTGAAAAACGTAATCACATGGGACAATCGCATGAGAAACGCAAAACATGAGAAACGCAAAACATGAGAAACGTAGACATAGAACGTAAATTGAATAGCATACCGTATCTGACTGCACTGAGCACACTAACTAAAACACTGACCACACCACATACACGCACCAACCAGAATTCTGACACGGGGGAGATCGAACGTAGAGGCTGATCGCGTGACACCCCCCCCCCCCATCCAACACCAAAATAAGGCCGCTAATTTAAACACTACCCCCAGCCTGAGAGGAGCCCCAAGAGCCCCTCTAACCCCCCCCCATCACCTCAGCATGCACAGGCTATCACTGAGACACATCATACCATGGGGGGGGAGACGGAGACAGGCCATACTGAGAAAAAAAAAACTGCTTCAGCCAATCACTGCACAGCTGAAGGAAGCGATGTGAGTGCGTGTGATGAGTGTTCGAACCTGCATACAGCAGGGGGATGGGCGGTAGAAAGAACTCTGCCAGTACCCAAACCTGGGGAAGGAAAGATGCACTCTCACACCTATACCTGCTACTGACCTGAGGGGGGGATGCTACTGACCACATACACGAGCTGGCCCCTGGCCCCCCGATGCCAACACACGTGGCAGGCACCGTGAATGACCCACACAGCCTGCTACCACCTCCTCACCATGCAGTTATACCCCCAACCACCCCCTCCCCTCCAAAACTCAGGAGAGGCACTGCAGAGATAGAGGAGCGGAAAACTGGGGATACCGAGGAGCGGTCAAACTGGGGGGGTCATGTTGAGCGGATGCCACAGATCACTGCCTGGCTCTGCCCCCCGGCTCCCCCAGTGTCCAACACAAGGCCCGCGGCAACCAGATAAGCCACCATTGCCCCTCTGAAGAAAAACCTGAACCCCGCTCGTGAGAGCGGGGAGAAGCGGAGCCTTCTGCAGCCGCACGTCCACCTAGTAGAAACGCAAAAAGCGGAAGTGACGTCACGAAGGTCGCCCCGGAAATGACACACGTCAGCACAAGAGAAATGACGACAGGCAATGAGGAGAGAGGGCGGGTTTAAATACCTTCCGACTCCTACAAATTCAGGCAGGACCTGCGGTCCCGCCTTCTAACGTGTTTTTCTCTAGGAAGTTGAATCCCTGGTATCAGGGGTACCACTTTCCAGGGGGGTTCACCTACCCTTCGGTGGTGATCAGAAGCGATGGCTTGAAATGTGTTCGCCATGCTAAGGTTAGCGTTACGCCCATAAGTGGCTGCGTCTCTGGCGTTTCTGAAGCTCAATGACTGGGCAAAGCCTCTGCTTCATCTATCAGTCGACCAGCAGGTGCACTGCAACTGCTTTAGGCTCTAGGGTCTCTGTGCCCGGGGTAGTTTTGCACCACCTGTAGAGGCTGAGTTACTGGCCCACTGACCGTGTTTCTAGGGAAGCTCTGTCAGGTTTGCCTTTCTTTGGCCAACAATTGAGGCACCCCGTAAGCCGGGGCCTCCCTTCTCCGATATATTGCGGGATTTCTTTGGAATTGTCATTCCCATACCGCTGCAGGACAGTCCTGTCGGCCGTTTGCATTCCAGGGGAAGGGTCCTTACATCCGGGGGTGTTCTCATCTCCTTTACCGGAGGTGGGGCACCGGATGTGGACCTTCTGGCCTCTCCACTCACTCGCAAGGTGTCGAGATTCGTGGCCAGGTCCAGGGATCCCTGGGCAAACGCGTCAGCCGCGTTGGTGGCCCGTGGGGCATATCGCCTGATGTATGCTTACCCTCCGCTACTGTTGTTGCCTCGCCTGCTTCGCAGAGTAGGGGCCGAGGCCATTCCGGTGATCCTCATTGCTCCGGAACGGCGTCATTGGTACGCCGATCTAGTGCGGCTAGTCGCAGACGTTCCTTGGCGGCTGCCTCTGCGGGAGGACCTTCTGTCTCATGGTCCCATGCTTCACCCTGCTTTACAGTCCTTGGCTTATCGGCATGGCTGTTGAAAGCCAGGTGCTGAGGGACCAAGGTCTCTCGGATTCAGTCATCTCATCTATGTTGAGGGCACGGAAATCTTCCTCCAGAAAGATCTATCACCGCACCTGGAAGGCTTACATCGCAATGTGTGAGGAGCTTGATTGGGGTCCACGTACGTATTCCGTTCCCAGGATTTTGCTGTTCTTACAGCATGGTGTGACCCAAAAGCTGGCCTTGCGTACCATTTAGGGTCGGATTTCGGCCCGAGCTGTCTCTTTCAATGACCGCTAGCGAGCCATTCCTTGATTGACACCTTGTGCAGGGGGTTCGCCATGTGATCCCCCCTGTCAAGCCTCCTCTCCCTCCTTGGGATCTGAATTTGGTGCTCTCGGTTCTCCAAGAACCTCCCTTTGAAAACATCAGAGATATTCCTCTCTTGACTTTGTCTCAGGTGGCTTTCTTAGCGGCCATTACTTCTGTTAGACGGGTGTCTGAGTTGGCGGCCTTGTCCTGCAAGTCGCCTTACTTGGTCCTCCATAAGGATAAGGCGGTGTTGCGCCCGCGACCGTCTTTCCTTTCAGAGGTGGTCTCGGCCTTTCACCTTAATGAGGACATTTGTTCTTTCCTCCTTGTGTCTTCACCCATCGCATCCCAGAGAGTTTGCGCTTCACACATTGGATGTTGTACGAGCCTTACGGGTGTACCTGTCTGCTACTGCTTCCATTCGGAAGTCTGACTCACTGTGTCTGTCTCTGGTCCAAAACAGGGCCATGCGGTGTCGTCTGCCACCATTTCTAGGTGGAGCAGGCAGACCGTCATACAGGCCTATGCCCTTAAGGGGCGGGTGCCTCCCTTTCCGGTTACGGCGCATTCCACCAGGGCAATTGGTGCTTCCTGGGCTTTCCGACATCAAGCCTCGGTTGCACAAGTGTGCAAGGCGGCGACCTGGTCGTCCGTTCATACCTTTTCTAAGTTCTATAAGGTTGATGTGGCTGCATCTTCGGATGCTTCCTTCAGCCGCAAGGTGTTGCAGGCCGCTGTTTAAAGTTGCAACTCCCCCGTTGAGGAGCTCTGCTTGTTTGGAGTGAAGTTTGGTTTTTCCTTTACTACTGCTCCCACCCTCTTCTTTATACTGCTTTGGGACGTCCCACGTGTTCAGTATGAAAAGGCTGTGTCAGTCCATGGACGATAAGAGAAAATAGGATTTTTGTACTCACCATAAAATCCGTTTCTCTGACGTCCATGGACTGACACCGCACCCACCCTTCCTTTTAAGGTTTGTACTGCTTTTTTACGAACTGAGACTGCTGACTGCAGGTAGGAGGGTTATGTCTGGAGGGACAGCCCCCTGGGCGTGGCTGTTCAGCTCTGTTTTTTTAGAATGCATGTTGTAACATATAACATTCTGCCTAGATCTTCTCCTGCAAGCAGGGACATATACCCACGTGTTCAGTATGAAGAGGCTGTGTCAGTCCATGGACGTCAGAGAAACAGATTTTACAGTGAGTACAAAAATACTTTTCTCTGTAGTTAATGGATGGACACAGCACCCACCCCTCCTTTTTTATGTTTGTACTGCTTTTTGACAAACTGAGCCGCTGCATGCAGGGAGAGGGGTTGTACCTAGAGGGACCGCCTCCTTACGGTGAGTACAAAAATCCTATATTTACAGTCCTTTCATAGTATTAAACATTTTGGGGGCAGGTGTTTATTCACCAGAAACTGCCCTGTTTCTATGTAGTGGCTCCTAATCTGCCACTTCCGGGTCCGCGGCGCTCCACATCACTTCCTCCCTCGCCTGTGCTCCTGGAAATGTGAGTCATCGTTTCCCAGGAGTCAGTGGGCAGTACTGTGAGCAAAAATCACGTTATTTCCAGACAGGAAATGACAATTTAAGGCAGTTGCCATAACAACGAGCGGGACCTTCCTCCGTCGCCACCCGTTGTTATGGCAACTTTCTAAACAATCGGCGATACGGCCGCCGGTGCATTGCGCATGTGCGAGATCAAGAGGTGCATGCACCTCTCTATCGCAAATCCAGGAAGAGGTTGCGATTGGGCTTCACATGCCCACAATCATCATGGCAACGGCCAAGAGGATTTTCGAAATAGTAAGTATAAAAAAACATACAGTAAACCCCCGTTATATTGCGGTCCCGGTATATTGTGTTTTTTTCTGTAAGACCTATTAACATTATTTTATTGATTAAATCATTGTTAATTAAATATTTTTGTGTTTTCCATTGCTCTTGCTATGTCTCTCAGTATCTTTTATGTGTTTAAATGTGTTTCTATTGTTTTAAAAGTGTGTTTAACCACTTCCCGCCCCGTCAATAGCAGATTGACGTCCGGGAAGTGGTTCAGTTATCCACACTGGACGTCATATGACGTCCTGCGGGATAACAGCCGCCGCGCGCCCGGGGGGGCGCGCATCGCGGCGATCGGTGGAGCGGTGGGTCAGTCTGACCCACCGCTACACTGATCTCGGTAAAAAGCCTCCGTCGGAGGCTTTTTACCACGTAATCAGCCGTGTCGAATCACGGCTGATCACAATGTAAACAGGAAGAGCCGTTGATCGGCTCTTCCTCACTCGCGTCTGACAGACGCGAGTAGAGGAGAGCCGATCGGCGGCTCTCCTGACAGGGGGGGTTCGCGTTGATTGTTTATCAGTGCAGCCCCCCCTCGGATACCCACACTAGACCACCAGGGAAGCCCCCCAGGACCACCAGGGAAGCCCCAATCATGTGGATGGCCCCCATGGCCATCCACATGTAGTAAAAAAATAAAAATTCAATAAAAACATAAAAAAAAATATGCCAAGCAGACCACAAATGGGCACTGACTGGCACTTTCACAATGTGTGGTGGCTGGCATTGCTGGGCACCAGTGCCACCAATGCCACCTACTAGTGTCCATCAGTGCCCATCCGTGCCAATCTGTGCCCACCTATCAGTGCCCGTCCATGCCACCTATCAGTGCCACCCATAAGTGCCCATCAGTGCCGCCTATGAGTTCCCATCAGTGCCGCATACCAGTGCCACATCAGTGCCGCCTATCAGTGTCCATCATCAGTGCCACCTCATCAGTGCCACCTCATTGGTGCCACCTCATCGGTGCCCATCAGTGTCGCCTTATCAGTGCCCTTCAGTGCCGCCTTATCAGTGCCCGTCATTGAAGTAGAAAAGGTACTTATTTACAAAAAAAATTAACAGAAACAAAGAAAAACTTTTTTTTTTTTTTAATTTTCGCTCTTTTTTTATTTGTTGTGCAAAAAATAAAAATCGCAGAGGCGATCAAATACCACCGAAAGAAAGCTCTATTTGTGGGAACAAAATGATAAAAAATTTGTTTGGGTACAGTGTAGCATGACTGCACAATTGTCATTCAAATTGCGACAGTGCTGAAAGCTCAAAATTGGCTTGGGCAGGAAGGTGTATAAGTGCATGGTATTGAAGTGGTTAAAGACCTTAAAATGCTTTTAAAGTACAGTGAAAGTTATAAAAACATGCCTAGTGTGTATTTAAATAGGGTATTTCTATTTCGCGGATTTTCACTTATTGCGGGTGGGTCTGGAACGTAACCCCCGCGATGGAGGGGGGTTTACTGTATATAAAATAAAGATACACTAGCAAACATATATACAGTTTATTGTGGTTATTAATACATTATGATGGGGGGGAATCTGTGGCCAGAACTCCGCTTTAAGAACATTATTTTGCTTTCTTCCTTATAAACACTGCCTTACACAATCTTGATTTTTAAGGAGAGAGTGGGTTTGCTTTGAGGATGAATGTAATAGGCCAGTGCATCAACAGTATTGTTGTATTTCTTATTGGAATAAATCCATTTCTCAACGGGAGCTCATTTAATTTTGTCTTTCAACAGTTTAGTCAATCTGCATAATCTAATCAGCAGTATAATTTTCACTTAGTATACGTTGCTAATTCATGCTGATTAAGTCAATATATGCTTACAGATGCCCTTATGACAGGTATGCATTTACATTTCCTGGATTTCTTACTTATTAATTCTGCATTGGTTAAGGCTAACCAGATCGCCATTGCTGGCTTTTTGCATGTCCCTTGCTATAAAGGTCATCTATAGTAATAAATAAAACTGCTTTTCGGAAATTGTGCATTGATTCAAATGACATGCATGTTGTCCTGCCACACTGTACATTCTTCAACTAATGGCTTGCTCTGAATTTGCATATTTGAAGCTGTTTTCTTGGATCCCCACCCAAATATACATCTTTTCTTTTGTGTATTATCCCAGGAAACCTGCTAGGATATATACATGTTTGCTGCCATTCCCAGCTTAGTTTTTTAAAGGTGCAAACTTAAAGTGATTGCAAAGGCAGAAGGTTTTTTATCTTAATGCATTCTATGCAGCCCCCCCCCCACAATACTTACCTGAGCCTGTGTCCATCCAGGAGAGACTCGGCTGGATGGACACACGGAGCTGCGGCTCAGCTCGGGTGCCCCCATAGCAAGCTACTTTCTGTGGGGGCACTCATCAGAAGGGAGGGCCCGGGAGAGTCGCAGAGGGCCTGAGAAGAGGAGGATCTGGGCTTCTCTGTGCAAAACCCTGCACACAGCAGGTAAGTATGACCTTTTTAAGCAATAAAATAAAACAAGATTTTAGTATCACTTTAAGGTTGTCATCCTTGTTCTTGCATCACAATTTAGTGAGTCACTATTATGGAACAGACCTAAATCTCAATTTTACTGGCTATGTGCTTATTCCAGTTCATTGGTTCAGTATGTGGTAAAACAAAATTGATGCATGGAGTTCACACCTTTAAAAAAAAAAAAACAACCTGGCAATGGAAACTTCCATATTTCTGTTTTGACAGATTACCTTTAACACATACAGTGAGCAATAAGTGAGAAAGTGAGCTTTTCATGTATTTTATTTTTGAGCTTGAGAACAAGTAAAGTGAAAATGGATATATTTGGATACAAAACAAGACGTGAAGAATGTTAAAAAAAACTATTTAAGAATTTGTGTTTTTCTGCACAAAAAAAGGACAGCATAAATTCAAGGCTCCTTGTTAAATGATAAGGTAAGACTTCTGACGCTGTTTTGTCACTGTTTGGAAGAGCAGTAGCATATTTATGATATAAGCAATGCAGTGCTTTAGAATTTATTACATTGTTCTCAGTTTGAAAAATGTTTATCTTTATCATATACAGGACATGGAAATCAATTGATGGGGTAGATTTACTAAAGCAGGAGCACTCAAACTCTAGAGCAGCTGTGCATGGTAGCCAACCAACTTCTAACCTCAGCTGGTTCGATCAGGCTTTGGCAATAAAATCTGGAAGCAAATTGGTTTGGTGTATATGCAGAAGTGAGCCTTAAGCCCCGTACACACGAGCAGAATGTCAGGAGACATTTGCCGGTTCAAAAAAAAAAAAATACGGCTGACATTCTTCCCGTGTGTATGACGGTTTGTCCGACAGAATCTGGATGTTTGGCCGGCTTCTGTTGGATGTGCATGCTGGAAAACCAGAAGTCGACCGACTCCCGATTATCGCTCTCAGCCAATGGCAGAGAGCGTTGATCAGAGTGTTCTGGCGCCCCCCCCGTCAGAACACAGCTCAGCAGGGTAGATTGCTGGACTAACCTTGCATGATTAATACAGTGTCTCCGACCGACTTTAGTAAATAAACCCCATGGTTTATATGCTGCTGCCTTCAGGTGATTGGACGTGGACATGAGCAAAAGTTTTGCCACCCCCTCTCCAGTGTCCCCATAAAATCTTGTCCACTCTTTGAGACTCCAGCTTTTGCTAGTGACCTTAGATTATGGGCGCCTTCTCTTGGAGAAGGATTTTCTACTACCTTTACCAGATTTAATTTGACAACATTTCGATCAAGAAAAAGTCTTCTATCAAGAAAGAGATCTGACTGCTTTCTGCCTTTATGGCTCATTAGCAGTTTTTTGGGGATCGGTGACTCTTGAGCACACCTTTGGAACCATAAGCAGGCCCTCCATTTGGACACTGAATCCTGTGTTTGGTGCTTACCTTGACACGTGGTGCAATGAGTGTAGATCACCTCGGGGTGCCATACAGGTCCAGAGGCATGGTCTATTCGTATGGCACCCAGATCCTTAAGACGCTGAACTTTATCCTGGGATAAAGAACTCAAATCCTTACTCAAAGTTATAACTTTTGGCTTTGCCTTTTAATATTCTATGTGAATGCCATGGAGCAACAGATTTGTCAAATCTCCAGACACTAATGAAAAAGAGAAATAAAAAATCTTCTCTTTCTTTTGCAGGAGATGCACAATTATTCCTGGTTCAATAAATGTTTATTCAAGTTTTACAAGAGTACAACATTATGTAACGTAAACGTGGGAGAGAGAACACACGTTGCAACAAAGGCTAGATGGCCAAAGAACAATTACTGAATGACAGCTAAAGCACATGAGGCTCATCAACCCGCCACTCCCATCTATAGTCAAAAACAATAAACAACTAGTAGGGCCCCATACCTAGAAGGGAGCAGTGTTCATGATCAAGCCAGAGTGGGCCATTGAAAATGCCTCATAAGGGAAGGAGTGAATCTGCATTCAAATCACAGTGGGAAGAAAAGGGACAAAGTGCCACTACATGCCTAGACCAATTATCTCATGCCCCAGCAAAAGGACGAAAAATTAAAGCTGCAATTCCCTATAATCGGGTTGGGAATAGTATATCCACGGGGTCCAGATTTTTAGGAATCTGCCATGCTTGTCCTCCAATACGGCCGTCAATTTCTCGTTAACCATTATGCCATTCAGGTGGGTTTTTACTTCCCGGAAACTAGGCACAGGGAATTTCCAGGAGTGGGCAATAGTCTGTTTAGTAGCAGTAAAGATAAAGGCAAGAAGTTTGGTCTGTTTTCAATGTACCGCCTGAATGAGTTTATTTAATGGGGCCTGCACAATTATTCCTAATTGGCCTTTCCTTCCCTCTCTAGTTCTATGTTTCTACTCACCTAGGAAAAGAGAGATTTCCTATTCCCATTCTCGCATTATCATTACAGTGGATGTGTTTTCCTTACCTGCTTAAGAAAAGATTTCAGTGCTTACAGACCTCTACATAGGAACTTGTTGAAGGCTCACATCTTGCATTGCACAAGATGCATTGGTATGAACTATTTCAGCAGTCAGGCTTCCATTAGGTCCCACAGTTAGACTTGCAAAGACTCCTGTACATTTGCATCCACATCTCTGATGCCATGGATTTTCTTTCCTTCTAGAACAGGCAGTTTGTGGGTTATTTTTTCTTTCTGTCTGCTTATTCCTATAAACCTTCTCTTACTTCTATTCACTATGTCTTTTGGGTGCATTTTTCTCAACTCGCGGGATAACCAGGAGGTTCCATCACAGGCCGTCAATCAGTGGATAGGTTATATGCTGCACCTTCAGGTAATTGGAGACTGGCAAAGCCAGGCTTTAACACTTCCTTATATAATACCTCTCACCATGTGTGTCTCAGTTTTTTGGTTAGTCTATTCAGGTGATGGACGCATCCTCGTGGGTGAGTGATGGTAAGTAGTAGGAATAGTGACTTTTTCAATCAAGATTGATTACAACCTGCACCAAGCCACTGCAACAGAGCGTTTCTGGATCAGTGACCCCCCCCCCAAGTTTTTTGCTGTGGTTAATGTACCCAGACGTTGCGGCTGCACTGGACTAGGCACACAAGCGACTTACCTGGACACTTAGTACAGTGTGTTCATCGCTGCCTGTTTCTATACAGGTTCAAGGCCGTGGTTGAAAATATGACTTGGAGGGGTTGATGGACCTGATTTGAAGTAGGCAAAGTTGTTTCTGGGGACATTTTACCAAGGTGTGGTAAGTTGGGTGCCGGCCTATAAAAAGTGTATATGTGACTGGTGGTACAGCACTAACCTAGTACTGGAGCAAGTGGATCAGAAGTGCTATAGTAATTACCCTTTTCGAGATCCCTACATCATCCCATAGGAGGCTGGGCCCACTGCTCTGGGCAGGGTTCAGCATGTTGCACGTACTGCTCATGACAAACATCTTGGGTGCTCAGGTGCATGTGCGAGTTTGCCATTTCGCCACTAAAAGTAAATCAGGGCACATGTGCAGCCACCATATTGGTACCCCCCGGTGGTTTACAACACACCATTTGGCCCCTTCCTGTGCAGGCACTGCTGTCATATTGAATGGGAGGGTGCATGTGCAGGCAACATTTCCACCTGGAACTACAGGATGGAACTGGCAGTTCCTTACCACAAATCTCCAAGCTGGGCAGCCTTGCACAGAATCAAGGAGCGGTGGGTGATGTTTGTCTACAGTGGGTTTACCTTCAGGGGGCCGGGCACTGTGCAGGAGCCCCAAAACCACTATCGGAGGGTGTGCGTATCCCATAAGAACAATGGAGGACCCTAACGAGGAAGAGATGGACAGCTCGACTGATATATATGGTCTCTTTCCACAATCCTGGGCATTGTTCTGTTTCCTATGAGGACCAGGGAACCAAGGATTACCTTTCAATCAGGGCTCCCCCCATCTTCAAACTCGGGGGCAGCATTGTCTGAAACACTACAGTCTTCTTGTCTGAGAAAAAAGTATTCTACCCAATGTCATGAGAAGGGAAACGGTAACCTCTCCTGAAAAGGTTAGGGTTCGATGGCCCTCAATTTCCTCTCAACCTGCTGATTCAGAGTCTTCAGACTGGTTCAGATGTTGACGAGGATAATACAACAGAGAGGTGGCTCTTCTGATTCAGAAGATTTGTCTATGGGAGAAGGCCCTTCTGATACAGTGTTGACAAACTGAAAGATATTATTTCACTGGTTATAAAGGTGCACAAATGTCTTAAAGCAGAACTAAACCCCCTTGGTCTTTGTTTGATCTGCAGTTGACATGGTGCTGCACATGTGATCAGTGCATATAACACCAGCCTTTTATATGTCTTCTCAGTTTGGTTGAGAGCACAAGCAAATGTGATAGTCCTGATTCAACACACGCCTTGAATGTACCTGAGTTGGGTGACAGTTAAACTAATGTACTTATAAGCAGTAAAGAAACCGTGAGCGATTAAAAACAAAAAGAGCAGAAGAAGACGGAGCTGGGGGGTAAGTCCACCAAAGCCCCTAAAGGGACAGACCAAACGAGAGACATGCTATATTATGCCAGGAAACTGACAGGCCCGGAAGATTCCCTGCAGACTGTTGCACAGGGTCATGCAATGCCCGCAGAGCAGGCTGAGCAGGGACACACTGACATGCTGGAGGCTGAGGATGATGAAATGGAGTCAGCCCCTGGTTCTGTTCCAGCCTTGCTTGACCAGCAGACAGAGGACAGTCCCCAGCCCACACTCAGTGAAATCCTGCATGCTGTTCACAGGTGCACTGCCTCAGTGGATGCCCTGAAGGAGAGATTTGGGGGGCTGGAGGAGAAAGTTAATCTCCTGAGACATGATATACAGAAGGTCAGGGAGAGGACCACGGCCGTGGAGGGCAGAGTCAGTGATATAGAGGATCAGATGCCACACATGACCCGGGAAGTGAGAGTCGCTGCTCAGCAGGCACGCCAGGCCTTTGATCGCCATGATGAGATCGAAAATCGCCTGAGACGCAACAATGTACGCATTGTGGGGCTCCCAGAAAAGGTGGAGGGCAGGGACCCCACGACGTTCATAGAAGGCTGGCTACAGGAGACCTTTGGTAAAGAGGCTTTTTCTCCGATTTACACGGTGGAACGGGCGCACAGGGTGCCACCTCGCCCCCTCCCCCCCGGTAATCCCCGAGATCCATGCTTGCTAGACTCCTTAACTACAGGGACCGGGAAGTGATACTTCGAATGGCCAGAGAAAGGGGGGCTGTACATTATAACGGAGCCCGGATTTCCTTTTATCCTGACTTCTCTGCAGAAGTGCAACGCAGAAGATCAAAGTTTATGGATGTTAAGAAAAGGCTGCAGAGGCTTCAGCTGTCCTATGCCATGCTATACCCAGCCAAGCTTCGCGTAACAGCCAGAGATGAGGCCCACTTTTTTGAGAATGCACAGGATGCTGCGGACTGGCTAGACCGCAACGAACAAGACTTCCGCAGGAGGGGACCGGAGAATGGTGCAGGTTGATGTGGACAATCCTATCTATATCAAGAGCAATCCGGGTAAAGAAGTGCTGTTGCTGAAATGATGTCACTATGAGAGGATCAATACCTACTTGAAGTTACCAGCGAATAGTTTTCCACTAACTTTTCTGTTTTTTTTTTTTTCGCTGACCTGAGTTTATGGGTGGAGTGTGTCTCTGAACCCCCCCCCCTATGTACCGTTTGCTGTTATGGTGGACATGGCTTATGTTTTTGTGCCCTGTTGGCACTGGAAATGCCAGTGTTGCTATTACTCAACACCGGTGGGGAGTCCCCAGTGACGCCCAGTTGGCAGTCCAGGAGCCACCGGCAGATGCAGATAAGTTTTACTGTTCTTGTTTTTCTTATGCTTCCTACTTCTATTTTTACTGTACTGACAAAACAGCGCCGATGCGCAGGAATCTCTGCCACAGTTTCTGCAGGACTTTTTTTTCTTTCCCAAGGGACTGTACTGTTCTAACTGATGCACCACAGTCAAAGCTGTTTGAACCACAGGGCTGTTTTTTGATAGCTGGATGGGGGGATACAGGACTGTTGCTCTCTTCTGGGTACTCCTCCCATTCAGACAGAACTCTTAGTATACAATCGCCATGTCTTCTACACCCATAGTGTCGTGGAATGTCAGAGGGGTAAATGATCCTCTGAAAAGGACCATGATATCCACTGTATTGCGTAAATTTCACCCGGCCATAATTGGCTTACAGGAGACCCATCTATTGAAAGATACGACTAGTTTCTTGGGATATGCGTGGGTGGGGCAGGCCTATCACTCCACTCACTCCGCCTATTCACGCGGAGTGAGTGTATTGATCCACAAGGCTCTGGTATACCAGGAGTTAGATTCGCTTATTGATATATCTGGGAGATTTGTATTTCTTTATTGCAAACTGTTTACCGTTACTATGATTCTGGCGTTTGTATATGTGCCTCCACCTTTTTCTAGAGAGGTGCTGCAGTTGCTGCTGTCTTACCTGGCAAACAAGCCTGACGTCCCACTACTGTTGCTAGGGGACTTTAATTGCTACCTAGACCCTAAATTGGACAGACACCCCCCGGTGATGCCCCCTAAGGGCAACCGGGGTACGGCTCTTGGACGCCTGATGGAGGAGGTGGGGTGGGTTGACATCTGGCGGGTTAGGAACCCCAAGTGTAAACAATTCTCCTGTTTCTCCAAGTCGCATGGTTCCCTCTCCCGTATAGACCTGTGTCTGGGCACTCCCAACATGGTTAGTTGCACCTCTAAGGTGGAGTATTTCCCACGGGGGGTATCAGACCACTCCCCGCTAGTACTTTGGTTGGTAACTCAACCGTCTAGCTCCCTACCTAGAGCCCCATGGAAACTGAATGCTTATTGGCTCAAACTGTTTACATCCCCAGAACGTATTGAAACCAAGATTGAAGTCTTTCTCCGGGCCCATGAGCACTACCTAGACCCACTGCTAAAATGGGAAACTTTGAAAGCCTATCTTAGAGGGGTATTTATCGAGGAAATACAAATTGTCAGGAACAACTCCTCTGCATTGGTGGAGCAGGTGGGAGGCCAGGTGAGGCAGCTGGAACTCGCTTATGTGACTAGCCCCACTGACTCGGCCAGGGAGGCTTGGATGTCGGCCCAGGACTCTCTGGACCGTCTGCGATCCTCACAGGCAGAGCGGAAGAGGTTCTTTACCAAACTTGCATTTTATGAGGAAGGGGAACAAACTGGGCGATTGCTGGCCAAGATAGCGAGGTCTCAAACACAATCCCCGGCCATCGGTGCTATACGCGCCTCTACGGGTAGGGTGGTTAATACCCCTGAAACCATTATATCCGAGCTGGCGTCCTTCTATGAAGGCCTTTATGGATCGAGGGATGCCTACTCGGATGCGGACCTTGGAACATACATGGCTGGTATTGATCTGCCTGCTCTCTCCACATCTGCCAGAGAACAGTTAGATGCACCAATTACTCTGGGCGAGCTGCAATTAGCGGCAAGCTCTTTTCCTACATGTAAAGCCCCCGGAGAGGATGGCCTGCCCATAGAAGTGTACACTCAATATGGGGAGCACTTGTTACCTGAACTATTGAAGGTCTTTAACGCCGCACTAGAGGGTGGTCAGCTGCCTGGTTCCATGGCTAGGGCTAATATTATTTTACTGTTGAAGCCGGGAAAGGATCCGGTTGACCCTGGCTCCTATAGGCCTATATCGTTGCTGCAGAGCGATGTAAAAATCCTGGCAAAGGTCCTGGCGCGCAGGGTCAACGGGATAATCACGTCTATTATCCACCCAGACCAGGCTGGCTTCATGCCGCAGAAGTCCACCGCCACCAACTTGAGGCGCATGTTCTTGAACATGCAGGTGCAGGCAGACAATGGGGGCCGTAGGGCGCTCTTGTCCCTTGATGCCAACAAGGCATTTGAAGTGTCAGTTGGAGGTTCCTCTGGGCGACGTTGGCCAAGTTTGGCTTTGGGGACAAGTTTATAGAGTGGGTCAGGCTGCTGTACGCGTCCCCCCAGGCGACCATTAGGGTCACGGATAGGATGTCACCGGCCTTTGCTCTGGGTAGGGGGACGAGGCAGGGATGTCCCCTGTCCCCCCTGCTCTTCGCGATCGCTATAGAGCAATTGGCTGCCCTGATACGGGCTAGTGCCCGCGTCCGGGGATTCCAATACGGCACGCTGCAAGAAAAAATCATGCTGTACGTGGACGACATGCTGCTGTTCCTGGAGGACCCCACGCACTCCATCCCCGGGGCTATGTCAATAATAGAGCAATTCGGCCACTACTCGGGATTGACCATTAATTGGTCAAAATCCGCCCTGATGTTGTTGGATGAGGATGGTGGGGTAGCCCTGCCGGACTCTTGTCCCATCCCAGTTGTATCTAGCTTTAAATATTTGGGGGTACGGGTGTCGCCCAGGCTGGGGGACTACTGTTCCCTTAATGTGCACCCATTGCTGTCCCGGTTTAGGGACAAAATTAATACTTGGAACACCCTAAAAATGTCACTTGCAGGTAAAGCCAATCTGATCAAAATGATTTTAATGCCACAACTACTTTACTTTCTTCATAACTCGCCTGTAGTGATACACCTGAAAATCTTCCGAATAGTGAACACTCTCTTCCGACGGTTGCTATGGCATACTAGGCCCCCTCGGATTAGACTGGAACACTTGCAGCGGGCCAAGGACAGTGGGGGGCTGGCGGTTCCCAATGCTTGGCTGTACTACATAGCGGCCCAGTTACAGCATTTGATCGGCTCTATGTCCCAGGACCCGGGGAGCTCGGCGGCACGACTGATGCTGTCGGCCACTGGCGCTGAGACTATCCCGATGGGGCTGGAGGCGCAAATGTTCCTAAAATCCAACAAGCGGACCCCGACGCTCGCACTTATCCAGAAAGTCCGGAATAAGGGCCGACAACTCCAGGGAGTGCAGGGGTTCACAGAGGACAGCCCAATATGGGGCAATAGGTCTTATGTAGAGTTGGTGAAGCTGCAGCAGGGGCCCAGATGGCGTGCCCATGGTGTGGCTCTGCTGTCCCACATTTTCGTTAACGGCAGGCTTCTCACTTTCCCCGAACTGCAGGCCAGATTTGACCTCCCAGCTCATATGCATTATTACTACATGCAGCTTCAACATGCGGTTGCGGCACACGGGAATGCGGTGGAATGGGTTCAGTCGCCCGCCCCGGTGTTCCATGTGCTGCACACTAGCACTGAAACAAAAGGATTTATCTCACAATGCTACCAGATGTTACTGGCAAGTCACCTACAGGCATTCCCGAGCAGGGCGGAATCCATGTGGGAGAAGGACATAGGTACACTGTCAGGGGACCAATGGGAGGAGGCGTGGCGGTCAGTCACTATTTGTTCTTTAAACGTTGCGCAGAAAGTGTCACAGCTATATATATTATTGAGGGTACATTACACCCCGCTGAAATTATATAAGATGGGTAAGCTCGGGGACCCTGTGTGTGGTAGATGTCAGAGGCACAATGGAGATCTCATTCATCTCCTGTGGAGATGCCCTAAGCTTCACAGGTATTGGACTGAGGTGGTGGGTACAATAAACAGAGTGTTTCAAACTACGATCCCTTTGGATCCTAAGTGCTGCCTGCTGGGGATCTTGGAGGAAGCGATCCCTGGGGAGTTGACCAGGGTCGCGGTCTCTAGGGCCCTGTTTCAGGCTAGGAAGCTTATTTTGATGGGTTGGAAGTCAGTCTCACCGCCTACCACCACCTCTTGGGTAGCACACATGGGGAATACTCTTATAATGGAAAAGTACATATACCAGCACAGGGGAAGCCCGAGCAGGTTTGAGAGAATTTGGTCCCAATGGCTTGATACCCCTGGCCTGAGCCCCAGGGAGCTGGTGATGTCCCGACTTTTGCAGTAAATTTGAAACCAAGCGGCTGAGGATTAATATGCTTATATATGCAAGATTGTGGTGCTGTTTTGTATGTGATCTTATATGTTGTTATACAGTTCGCCAGCAGAGGGAAACCTTTGCTATTTTTTGTACAATGGAAACTGTTGTGATCTATCTGGTGTTCAATAAAAACCTTTTTGATTCAAAAAAACAAAACAAAAAGAGCAGCTTGCACTAAATAGGTGAACACCCTAGCGAACAATTGATTGAAAAGAAAGTGCAGCACTTACAAAGCATAAATTATATCTCATGAATAATATAGTGCATAAAGTGTATATATATATATATATATATCTGACAAGTGCTGAAACTTATATCAGATATAAATTGATTGGTAATAAAAAAGGTTTAGCGCTGACTCATATAACAACTTAAAACTTATCAATGTGTGTAATCACTTCTCATAAAACTTACAATAATCAAACAAAAAAATAATCCAAGTCCAATCACCATGATTCAAAAGAAAAAATAATAAATGTTGACCTTCAAGTGATACTCCACCACAAAAATTATAAAAAACCTGGGAGCTTCTTGATGAGGTGTGTAACATGAAATGCATAGAGGCTGCGTGTCCGTCCGTCCGTCCGTCTTTCACTGACGTCCTATCCGGTTTTGCTGGTTTCTTCCCCCTGAGATTTGAAACGCACGCCATGGCTGACAGGACGGCGAGCATACTCAATCTAAGCTCTACATGTTGGTGATAGCACATTTAAATGTAAGTGGGCACTCTTTCACTTACCTACCTGTATTTATTTTTGAAAAGCTTGTTGCGCTATGATCCTTTTATGTTTTTTCTCCTAGCTATATTGCCTAGTTATTGCCAAAGATAAAGGGGACCCTCTTCATCTATGCCGTTGGTTGCAAGAAACCCACCATTGCTCCAAGGTTTTTTTTATTTTATAATTTTTAGCTATAATTTTTGAGTTTGCATTTCTCACATATGTTTTGTGGTGGAGTATCACTTAAAGGACATTTATTATTTTTTTATTTTGAATCACGGTGATTGGACTTCCTTTTCTTTCTTTTACTTATTGATTATCATCACTTCATTTATTATATTTTTGTTTGATTATTGCACGTTTTATGAGAAGTGATTGCACACATTGATATGTTTTAAGTCATTATATGAGTCTGCGCCACACCTTTCTTATTACTAATCAATTTCATTTTGAGTGATTTATTCATTTTTAAAGGGGCAGCTTTACGCAACACTATTAACTAATTCCCTGGCACCATTTCTTGTCACTTTCAAACACATATTATATCAGATATATATTGCACGTATGTCAAAATGAAAAACATATCACATTAAAAACAAATAATAAAAGGGTTCAGAAAAGCAGCTAAAAGTGCTGATCCTTTAAATAGTCCAGGATGTGCCTTACCAGAAATGTGGCTATCACTTCATGTTGCCAATCATAAAGTGCCTTGGTGCATTATACAAAAGGAAAAGTGTGTGATACATCCACTCATCTGCTGGTACAAATCCTCCACCACCATGCATTCACCAAAATACTAATGGATATTAGCCTGTAATGATAATCCATCTTTATAGGGATGTCATAGGTATCCGCTCCACTAATTACATGCTAATATCCATTAGTCTTATGGTGGTGGAGGATTTGTATTGTGCACTTTTCCTTTTGTATATTGCACCAAGGTACTTTATGATTGGCAGCATGGAGTTAAAAATTTTATACCATTTAAAGGATCAGCACCTTTAGTTGCTTTTATTTGTTTTTAGTGTGATATGTTTTTTATTTTGAGTTAAACCGATGTATTAAGTTCCACTTTAAGTTCGATTCCAAAAGTGATCAGTATGGGATGGTTTATAGGAAACAAACCCCCTAATGTGTTTCCTGTGCCCCCTTTAGAGAAAGATGTTTTGTATAAGAAATGTAAACACACAGAAAAGGTTTACATTCTTCAATAAGCTTTGTGCAACAATATCCTATTGATGAGGAATTCTCAAAATTGAGGGTTTTTCCCCACATTAGATATAATACAAATAAATCAATCAGCGCAAGAATATTCAAATTTACAAAAGACTAAAAACGAATGCAGCTAGCACAAAAGATCATCACATAATCCGGGTACATGTATGAAATTAGGGTGTAGCGCAAGAATGGTAAACAATGAATACAAAGTTTAAAAAAAGTCCAATAATGGTCCAACATGAAAGAAGAAGTGGACTACATATCCCAGCAAACACCAGGAAGATCCCGCATGACAAAGACACAGACCCTCAACCTTCAGAGCAATTGCTTTGCTCACCTCAAGGACTGGACCACTGAGCTAACAGATGGTCAAGTGCACAGGTCCCTTCAGAGGGTAAATCATCCAGATAGAAACATGAACTCCAGTCGATTCCCCCAGGGTATAAGAGAGGTGAAGCAAAAAAACAATCTAAGTGCTCACTGTTGACCACTTTTACATCGGCTTTAAAATGGTTACTCACAAACGACTGGAGTAAAAACGCATATCCATGATAAATGTTGGCTGTGTGTAAGATGCAAGTCGGCAGTGGGTGACCTCAGCGCGTGGCTCCTCCCCCGTATGCGTTATGTTCAAAGAACTTCGTCAGCGGGGCCAATGATGTTTTGAAGTGTATTTTGACCTTTAAAGTGTATCTAAAGCCAAGCCTGATTTTTGTAGTTCTGGATAGAGTGGTTAGAATCCCAGTTAGGTTTTTATTGCTATCTTTGTCCGCTCAAAAGATTCTTAATTTGTCCTGCAACTACTGTCACTTTGGACTTGAAATGAAGGGAAATTCAAAATGTTCAGTTGCCACCAGAACAGGAGTAGAGGGGAACTTGTCCAATAATGACATTTGCATCAGGGACAGCTGTCTAAGCAGGGTTTTCCTTTGCATTAGAGCGATATACCCTTCCTTCATGTTGTGTCTACAGGGTAATACATTAATTGAAATCTCCAATATAGAATGCAGATGACAAAAAAAAGTGACACATGTTTTATCCATTCCTTTACTGTATGCAAAACAAAAAAGTCTGAGTTTAACTATGGGATTCTTGCCTAGATAAGAATGATCTACTCCGTTGCCCACAGCCTTCTTGGATACCACATCACACATCCCAGGAGTCCTCAGTATACTCCACAGTGCATATGGAATGGTTCAACACCAGGGGCAGCGGTCTCTTCCTGGTTCTTGCAGCTGGCCCACTAATGACACGCATGCTTGTCATCAGGGGGTCTACTGCAGGTGCCCAGAAGAAACAGCCAGTTTCCAATAATGTCAAAGATGATGGTGGCACAGGCCCGAATGTGCAGTAGTGGAGCTGGGGATCAGAACCATTACTCCCAATCATCCCAGATTCCATGGTACTTTTCTGAGATTTCTACAAAGTCCTGGCATACCACAGAATCCATGCTGTATCCTAATGCCCAGTGCCAGAACACTCATTCTGCTACTGTGTTCCACTACTGTATTAAGCAGTGCTCTCCCTTATGGGCCGCTGCCTTGCTCAGGCTGTGCCTAGTGCAGACAATACTGAGACCGGAAGCCAATTGATACTCGGCAGATTCTCCCCGGGTAGCTGGAGGTGGTTGGCAGAGCCGGGGTATGGCCACTTCAGCCTGCCCGAAGGTAAGTGGCTGACTGCTCTGCCACCAAATACTGCCCACTGACTGCCTACAACCACAAACTGCCCACTGACTGCCTACAACCACACACTGCCCACTGACTGCCTACAACCACACACTGCCCACTGACTGCCTACAACCACACACTGCCCACTGACTGCCTACAACCACACACTGCCCACTGACTGCCTACAACCACACACTTCCCACTGACTGCCTATTACTACATACTGCTCACTGACTGATTACCTACCACATACTGCTCACTGACTGCCTTGTCACTATATGCTGCTCGCTGACTATCCTGCCATTACCTGCTGCTCACTGACTGCCCTGCCACTACATACTGCTTACTTGACCACCTTTCTATTACAAAATGCTCATTGACCACCCTGCCACTGCATACTGCTCACTGACCACACTTCCACTAACTACTGATCACTGATTTCCCTGCCAATACACACTTCTCACTGACCATCTTGCAACTAAATACTATTAACTGACTGCCCTACCACTACATGCTGCTCATTGACTGCCCTACTCTGCCATTACATCTTGCTGACCATCCTTCCACTACCTAATGCTCACTGACAGCCTTGGCACTACATATTACCAGACCCTGCCATTACATACTGCTCACTGACTGCTCTGCCACCACATAATTGCCCTCTACACATTAGGTGCCCTGACTGCTGCATGCTGTAATCTGTGTATTACATGACATACTCCAAATCATGACATTTATTCTTTCAACAGGTGCTGGTTGCTATGTAGACCATAACTATTTTCATGAAGTTCTTCTTTAAAGGATTAGTTCACCTTTGGACCATGTTCCATGTTTTCCATTTAGGGTGGAACAAGTAACATGTTTCAGCTCCTGCCTCCTTCCCTCTTGCTCCTCCCCTCCCTATGATAGCGGGTGGGTGATCTTCTCCCCGCACCCACTGTCAGAATCTAAAAACAGTGCGGCCATGTAGGGCCCCGCCCACACGGCCGCATCATTCATTCAGAGTTCTGTGAAGGAATCAACTACAAGTACCGTTGGCCTCTGTGGCCAACAACTTGTAGTTCTGAATGAACTGTGAGGGCGCTGGTGAGCGCTCTTGTAGTTCATTGATTGTTCCTGCCATTCAGTAACTTGCCTGCCTGTATCGGAGGTATGGGTAGACAGTGTATAGAGAGTCTGCAGGATCCAGGCACTGCACCTGCGATCTGCATGTAGCGGGTGCAATGCCTTACAGACTGCAGAGTGAAAAATGTATAAATGCAAATTTTTTGCCTGCAAAAAGATGGACATTTATTATTATTATTTTAATATAAAAGGTTAAATTGGTTGTACACCCAAATTTGACACTTTTACCTACAAGTAAGCCTATAATAAGGCTTACCTGTAGGTAAAATGAATATCTCCTAAACCTGTACGGTTTAGGAGATATTCCCTTTGCATGCAGCTGCTGACATTAGCGGCGAATGCGCTTTGAATGCCCAGCTAAAAGTCCGGCAGGCGCTGCTGGACCTTGCCGGGAAGAAAACTCCCGTGCACATGCATGGGAGTGATGTCATTGCGGCTCCGGCCACTCACAGCACTGGAGCCGCGAACCTGGAAGACACGCCGAGGGCAAGATGTCAGCTCCCTCGGCGTGGACCGGGCTGCGATATGGGGGCTTCGTTCTGAGGTAAGTATTTCATAATGAGCTAGTATGCGCCTCATACTAGCTCATTATGCCTTTGCCTTGCAGGGTTTTTTTTTTTTCTTTTTATTGTGCGGGTTTACTACCGCTTTAAATTAACTTTTAAGGTAGGATAAACAAAGTGTTAGCTGTCTATCTGTATTCCTTAATCTAAAAGGTATGCAAAACCAATATCCCTTTTAGTGATCAATATAAAAAAAAGTGTGTGAAAAAATAGTTAACTCATAATGAACAATGAAGAAAAGGAATCTGGACAGTCGCCCTCCAATATAAGCCTTTATTGTGACAGATAATCAAAGTTCATGTAACAGCAGAGGCGGGGGAGGATAGCTGACGTGTTTCACAACATCATCGTTGCTTAATCATAGCTAAATGACCGCATATTGTTTAGCAAATATATACTGAGTTGAAATATATCACATGATGCATTTAATGGTCTTTAATTGCAAACACATGTGGCCAAAAAAGAGAGAAACATATAAAGCCCATGAAAACACGGAGATGGACCAGTGCTGTCTCTTGGCCTAGGCCGACAAAGCCCAGGCCTAGGGCGGCACTTTGCGGGGGCGTCAAAAAGCTGCCCCCGCACGAAAAAAGCCCACCCGACCCGTCCTCCCGCCTCGCACGGCCACCTCCTGCACATATACAGTCCTCGGCTTTGCTGTAGCGCGGCACTTGTTATGGGCAGTATGAGTGTATGGAGTGTATTTGGCCAGGTGGGGGGGAGGGACTAGCGCCCCCATAGAGTGGCTGGTGACTGGCTATGCCTACCCTGTTCGCCTACCCTCCACTGGCATCCTTCCACGTTCCAAACTCCTCCCCGGGGCTGGGTCTGTCTGGGTCCAGAGGAGGATGTGGGGAACCCTTGGCAGTGGCGGCGCTATGGGGCTGCGGGGTGAAACACACCCAGTGACACCCTCCAGGAAGAGGCTGTAGTGGCGGGTACCGTCGAGCCCCTGCCCCCCCCCAGCTGTGAAGCGGTGACAGCACGCTGCTTCTCAGCTGAAGACAGGTACTGGCACTGTGACAGGGGAGAAGCGGGCTGTTCGGTTTTCCCCGCCCCCCCCTTTTCCTTTCAGCCGCACAGGATAAAAAAGAGGGCTCCTTTCAAATTCCCCAAAAACAGCAAATGCTAGCGTTCAGGATACCGGCATAATTAGCTCACAAGTTTAAAATTAATCAAGGGGAAATAAATAAAAAGCAGGACTGGAAATATAAAAAGTCCACAAATAGAAGTCCAATCAAATGTAGGTAGTGAATCTTGGGGTCTGATGTTAATGGCAAAATCTTTTTTATAAAAACGAGCACAAAGGGCAGCTCTTCTCAGGAGTGAAGCCAGCTCAAAGTATCGACATGAAAAAAAGACAAAAAAGTGCCTCTGAGTACAATGTTTAATAATAGTACAATAAAAGTATCCAACACTTACATGTAAGTAAGTACAGATGTGCTCCTAAGGGATCAGCATCTCGTGATGATTGTTCCAGTGTCTTAAAGCGTGTCCAGAGCCGTCTCAAGTCCGGGGCTATGAAAGCCGCAAGGAGCCAGAGGGGAAGCCGGCTGTTTCCTTCAGTGGAGATGGTGACAGCTTGCTCGTGGACCGGCGTGTGACGTCAGCAGGATCAGGGTCCACGAGCAAGTTGTCATCATCTCCACCGTAGGAAACAGCCGGCGTCCCCTCTGGCTCCAGAGGACTGTGCTGGGGGAAGCCAGAGAGAACGCTACACTGCCCAGCACCACCAGAGGATGCCACACTGCCCAGCACCACCACCGGAGAGAGAGCGCCAGGCTGCCCAGCACCAACGGAGAGAGCGCCAGGCTGCCCAGCACCACCGGAGAGAGCGCCAGGCTGCCCAGCACCACCGGAGAGAGCACCACGCTGCTTATCACCACCAGAGAGAGCGCTACACAACAAAGGGTGAGCGAACATCCAGCCGGGGGGATCACTGCTGCTGTTTCACTGGGTCTGGTAAGAGGGCCTGTTGGCCATTATGCATTACTGATCCCAGGGGGTGGGGGTGGGGATGACATCATGTTTTACCACACCAGGTGACATCCGATCTCCCCATAGAGGAGAACGGGGCTCTGACAGGCCCGTCTCAGCACAGTGAGCGGAGACGGACCTGGCATCCGCCTGTTCAGCGGGGATCAACAGTGCGAGCCCCGCTGAACTAGCGGAGTCCGTCAAAACAGATCGACCCAGTGTAAAAGGGGACTTACAGTGTCGTCTCATGAGATAATTTGTTTAGGGGCAGGGTAGGGGTTGGGTGGGGCAAGCGGTGGTGAGTAACTCTTAAGGCCTGGCTAGTGGCTCATAACTTTAAATTTTGAGGCCTGTATTGTACATTCATATCAGTCCCTGCCCTCAAGGAGCTTACAAGTAGGCACTCGGTACAAACTTTTATTGTACAGAGAGGAAAAGGTGGAGCCTAACGAGGAAGGGGTGTGGTTGACAGATGACCGGGTGGGTCTTAAATAGAAAGGGGTTTGGCCTTGACAGGAAAGGGTGGGTTATATTTAAATTAGGGGGTGCATGAGTTTAGTCAGGCCTAGGGAAGCACAAAACCTAAATACACCACTGAGATGGACCACTAAAACAAGGTAATCGAAAATAAAACTCTATTATAAATGACCAAAAATACATGCGTATTACAAAGAAAATATATAGATATAGATCTATATCTATATATAGATATATCAGACAGACTCAAAGTGATCAATCGAGTGAAAACATCACCATGTGTATTCCAGGGGAAGAGTATGAAACCGTAAAACATTTAAATTCATTTATAAACAAAAATGTGTACATATGGTTAAAAAGCAACCTTTAATAATGAAAATGTGTGTGTGTGAGTTATAAAAATCTCTAAAACATATACCAAAACTTGTAAAAACATACAGTGTTTGTATTATGTAGTTATGTCGTATCATGGGGTGCCGATCGAGAAGAGCACAGATGCAAAATCGCAGCATTGCAGGGTCTGATGGGTAATTAAACAAATTAACATAAATAGAAAAACCTTAATTGATTAATAATAACTGCAATAGACCCACCGCTCTTAGCCACATGAATGGACAATAAATTAGTAGAATCCTTACAAATATCCAAATGTCGGAAAACATAAAAACTGGTTTAGATGCATAGACACTAACACCCCTTTCACACGGGGTCTTTTGTAGGCGCTATTGCGCTAAAAATAGCGCCTGCAAACTGACCTAAAACAGCCGTTGCTGTGTCTCCAGTGTGAAAGCCCCGAGGGCTTTCATACTGGAGTGGTGCGCCAGCAGGACCGTAAAAAAAGTCCTTCTAGCAGCATCTTTGGAGCGGTGTGCATACCGCTCTTCCACTGCTCCTGCCCATTGAAATCAATGGGACACCGCTGCTACTGCCGGCAAAGCGCCTCTACAGAGGCGCTTTGCGGTGGTTTTTAACTCTTTCCCGGCCGCTAGCGGGGGGGGTAAAACCGCACCGCTAACGGCCGAATAGCGCTGCAAATCTGACGGTAAAAAAAATATAGCGGCGCTTTACCACCAACGCACCTCCCGCCCCAGTGTGAAAGGGGCGTTAGAGATAGCGAGACAAAAAGACAGAAATACAGAGAGACCTGAGTAGGGGCATTAATAGTGACAAAAAAAAGGAGCAGTTTTAGAGCTGCATCAATTGCCTCAAAACACTCATGTAACAGTGTTTCTATACATGATCACTGAACATGAGTCACAAGTGGATGAGAACGTATCACTGAATGCCTCTGATTTAGATGAGTTGCTTCCTTCCCCACGATTGTTTTCTGAGATTTGTGTATTACAGAATCTAGTTGATCTGGCTGCTGAGTCCGGTCCTTGCCCTGATGATCCCTGATGATGAACATACTGCTATTTCCTTTAAGTTAAGATTGGATTTTTATTAGTTGGAGTCTCGAGGCAAGGACTTCGACTTATTCCTGAGACTCGTGGAGAGGGACCTGACTAGTCTAGCCCGCTATTTCCAGGCAGGATTGGTACCTGATAATCTCACTGGCTCAGAAAGAGTAGCGCTTAAAAGTTTGAGTGTTGACAAAAGCATAGTCATCGGAAATGCTGATAAGGGTGGAACAGTGGTCGTCCTAGATTCTAATGTGTATAAAGATGACGCTTTATGTCAACTATCTGACACCATCACTTACTAGGAGCTTAGGGGTGACCCTACAATATCATTCAAAAGTAAACTGAGCACTCTTTTAGATAGAGCTGTTTGTATTGACATTTTTTCACAAAGAGATATGTTTATACCTGAATATCCAACCATGCTGTTTTTTCATCATCTCTCTAAAAATCTATAAGGGATTTGATCCCCTCACTGGGAGACCGATTGTTGTCGACATTGAATCCCTCAACGAACAATTGGTGGAATGGGTAGATAGTCAGCTGCAGCTTCTGGTTATTGATCTTACTGTTTTTTGGAGGAAAATGAAGCAACTCCTGGTGAAGATGAAAGACTTTAAATGGAAAGCTAATTTTGGTTGGATAACCTGTGATGTATCGAGCCTCTATTCGAGTATTCCACATTCTTTGGGACTACAGGCTGTTGCTTTTTTCCTTTAAAAGATCAGGCAGATGCTCACTGGCCCTTCAGGAATTTATTTTCCTTAGCTTAGAGTTTTTGCTCACACATAATTCCTTTGTTTGATGGGTGCTATTACCTCCAAAGGTGCGATGCCTCTATGGGGGCAAAATTTTTGCCCTCATTGGCCAACCTCTACATGGGGTGGTGGGAGAGGACCCGCATCTTTGGACATAATAGCCCCCGTCGCTTATCGATGCGTGGTTAAAGTATCTAAATGACAATGAACACAATCTAAAATTTACAGGCCATTTCCACGCCAGATCTATTGCTTTCCATGAAATACAGTTGTCTGGGGTGGACAACGCTATTTTCACTGGTTTGCACAGGAAACAATCCGAAGGTAATGCATTGCTGCGGGCTGATTCCAGCCACCCCAGGCATACTATCAGAGGCATACCGGTTTGTCAATTCCTCCGATTGAAACGTGTGTGCAGTAAGAACTCCGATTTTGTCAGGGAGGCAACAGAGATGGCATGTAGATTTAAACACAGAGGATATCCTGACACGGTTCTCAATAGAGCATTCCACATTGCCAATGAAGTCCCTAGGAACAATTTGCTATTAGAAAAACGTCCCAGGGGACATTCTTCTCCTCCTGTTGCCGACATCATTTTTTTTCCACTCCATATAGCATATAATTTACCAAATTAGGAATACGGTCAACAAATACCTCCCTGTCCTGTTTAATGATCCCACATACACTAAGATACTTTCCAAAGGTACCAACATAGTCTCTCGTAGGACTCCTACGTTAGGCGGATCTTTATCGTCCAGTCTGTTTACCAGTGAAAACTCTGGCTCCCATTGGTTACAGTTCAAAGGCCATTTTAAATGTGGAATGAGAGGATGTGCTTATTGTCGTCACATCAAAAGCGGCCCTATGGTCTGTTCAACCACTACTGGCAGAAATAATGCATCCAGTATGTGGGTCGCACAACATGCAGATTGAAGGATCGTCTTTATGATCACTTGCGCGACATTGAGAAGAACCACTCCATGAATGTAGCCAAACACTGGAACTTAGTCCACAACAAAGATGTTTCAAGTTTGTTTATACATGGGATTGAACAGATAGTGACACCGGGAGGGGGGTGACAGATTCAGAACGCTCTGCTAAAGGGACGTTTTCTGGATCTTTTCCCTTAATACCAGAAAACCAGCAGGATTAAACTTTGAGTGGGACGTCTCACACTATTATGATTAATTACAGAGCGCACACTCCTCATGAAATTAGTGTCAAAATTTACGTTTTAGTTTTTCCCTACGGACTATATTTTTCTCTGCTGACTATCTTTTACACTCATGTGTTTATAGGTCACGTTTAAATGGTTGTTCTAAGATTGGGTATTTCCATGAAATTTTATTTTAATTTTTACATCAATAATACACCATTGGGATATTAGTTAAAACGCTATACTTTTTTTTTATTTTTTACTTAATCTTTATTTAGTGATTCCATGGAACATCATTACATGAGTGGTTTTAGGCAATTAGCGTAGTTTCTACAGCTACACCATTCTGTCATCATTAACAGCTGATAATATTACTGACTGACATGTAGCGCAGTTTGGCTCTGTTCAGTGATTCTATAGAACACTATTACATGGGTGTTTTGAGACAATTGATGCAGCTCTAAAACGGTTCCTTTCTTTTTTGTCACTATTAATGCCTCTTCTCTGGCCTCTCTGTCTTTCTGTCTTTTTGTCTCTCTTTCTCTTAGCCCTGGTTCACACTGGTGCGATTTGACATGCGATTTGACATGTCAAATCGCATGTCAAATCGGCGATATTTGCCGCAAATTGCCGGCAATGTCACCGCCTTAATCGGTGCGACGCTGCATCTGCGGCGCTGCACGGATTTCAAAAAGTAGTTTCTGTACTACTTTTTGCGATTTCGGCCGCGATTTACATTGACATCTGTGTCGGATGTCTTTGTAATAGCGGCTGAAATCGGGACTGCCAGCGAGAGTGAAATCGTGCGAGTTCAGCTGAACTCGCACGGCTTCACTCCCGCAGCCCAGTGTGAACCTGGGCTAAGTGTCTATGCATCTAACCAGTTTTGATGTTTTCCGACATTTGGATATTTGTAAGGGTTCTCCTCCTTTTTGTTCCGTTCATGTGGCTAGGGGCAGTGGGTCTATTGCAGTTATTAATCAATTAAGGTTTTTCTATTTATGTTTGTTTAATTACCCATCAGACAGACCCTGCAATGCTGCGATTTTGCATCTGTGCTTCTCTCAATCGGCGCTCCATGAACCAGCATCACTACATACAAATACTGTATGTTTTTACATGTTTTGGTATATGTTTTAGAGATTTACTGTATATATACACAGGTGTGTGTGTGTGTGTGTGTGTGTGTGTGTGTATATATATATAAATATACACATATTTTCATTATTAAACGTTGCTTTGTAACCATATGCACACATTTTTGTTTATGAATGAATTTAAATGTTTTACTGTTTTATGTTTTCATACGCTTCCCCTGGAATACGCATGGTGATGTTTTCACTCTATTGATCACTTCGAGACTGTCTGATTTCATATATATATATATGTATGTATTATTGGTGATTTCTAATTTCGATTACCTTGTTTTAGTGATTCATCTCTGTGTTTTCCATATTTGCTAAACAATATGTGGTCATTTAGCTATGATTAAGCAACAATGATGTTGTGAAACGCATCAGTTATCTTGCCCTGCTTCTGCTGTTACATGAACTTTTGGTTATCTGTCACAATTGGAGTGCGGCTGTCCAGATTCCTTTTCTTGAGGCTGGGTTCACACTGGTACGACACGACATCTGTCCTACTTTGGATCCGACTTTGCCCTGCGACATGAAGCCGACATATGTCCGACTTTCAATGAACGGGGATCCGACTTGGATCCCCGCCAATATCAGGCACTGTGTTTGGTATGAATCTTGAAGGGGAACTCCAGGCCAAATTTTAAATTAAAAAAACGGCGTGGGTTCCCCTCCAGGGGCATACCAGGCCCTTGGGTCTGGTCTGGATTTGAACAGGCGCCCCTACGCCGAAAAAACGGCGTGGGGGGGTCCCCCCAAAATCCAAACCAGACCCTTATCCGAGCACACAACCTGGCCGGCCGCAGGGGAAGAGGGGGGGACGAGAGAGCGGCCCCCCTCCCTCCTGAACCGTACCAGGCCGCATGCCCTCAACATGGGGGGTTTGGTGCTCTGGGGCAGGGGGTCGACCTGCGGCCCCCCCACCCCAGAGCACCCTGCCCCCATGTTGATGAGGACAGGGCCTCTTCCCGACAACCCTGGCCGTTGGTTGTCGGGGTCTGCGGGCGGGGGGCTTATCGGAATCCGGGAGCCCCCTTCAATAAGGGGGCCCCCGGATCCCGGCCCCCCCACCCTATGTGAATGAGCCAGTATTACAGCGGGAGGAAGCGACGCGTCAACATCGAGGAGGAGAAGAGGGAAGAAGAAGCCGACGGCGACAGCGACGGGAAGCCCGGCCCCTCCACTAGCGAAAGAGCTACGAAGAAGTTAGTGGAGGGGCCGGCAGAAGGACAACGGAGAGCCGGACGAGACAACGGGAAGACCGGGCCTCTGTTAGCAAGAGAGCTAAAAAGAAGTTAGCGGAGGCCCGGCGGAAGAAAGAACCGGAGAGCGGGAGACGACACCGGAGACCCTCGAAGTCGGAAAAGACCCCCGGAAGTCGGAAGAAGACCCCCGGAGCTGTGCAATAAATTACTTTGAAAACCTGTGTAGTGTTTTTTCATTGCAATTTTATTCCACCAGGTGAATGGGTAGGGGTACGATGTACCCCATACTCATTCACATAGGGTGGGGGGGGCCGGGATCCGGGGGCTCCCTTATTGAAGGGGGCTCCCGAATTCCGATAAGCCCCCCGCCCGCAGACCGTGACAAACCAACGGCCAGGGTTGTCGGGAAGAGGCCCTGTCCTCATCAACATGGGGGCAGGGTGCTCTGGGGTGGGGGGGCCGCAGGTCGCCCCCCTGCCCCAGAGCACCAAACCCCCCATGTTGAGGGCATGCGGCCTGGTACGGTTCAGGAGGGAGGGGGGCCGCTCTCTCGTCCCCCCTCTTCCCCTGCGGCCTGCCAGGTTGTGTGCTCGGATAAGGGTCTGGTTTGGATTTTGGGGGGACCCCCACGCCGTTTTTTCGGCGTAGGGGCGCCCGTTCAAATCCAGACCAGATCCAAGGGCCTGGTATGCCTCTGGAGGGGGAACCCACGCCGGTTTTTTATTTAAAATTTGGCCTGGAGTTCCCCCTCAAGAGCAGTACAGCACAAGTCGCATGCCAAAGTCGGACCATGCAAGACTACGGTCCGACTTTGATCCGACTTCAATGATAGTCAATGGGCTGAAGTCGGATCAAAGTCGGACCAAAGTAGTACAGGGAGCATTTTCAAAGTTGGACCGACATGTGTCGGACCAGTTAGGACGGCTCCCATAGGGAAACATTGATTTTCACACGTCATGCGACATGAGCTCCCAATGTCGGAGCGTTTGTCGCCCCAGTGTGAACCAGGCCTAAGTACCGTTTGTGCTGAGCCAGCACCTGTTACTTCCACAGGAGAGCGTCACTCTCAGTTCACCACCTGGAGCAGTTTACCTTTTTCATAATGAACTATGTGCATCAAATAAACTGTGAAATAGCTGTCCCAGAACATATAATTATGCATAACATAAGTTTCAAAAATAAATATTTAAATGTCCAAATGTGAAATCTTGAAAATGATGAAAATCCACATGTTAGAATCCCAAACCACCTCAAAGAAAAGTACCAAACAGTATTTATCTCCAAATGATAAGTGATCAACAGCACAGAAATCGTCCAACTGGGGGACCACCAATTAGTATACCACTGCTTTCACGGTCCTTTACTGGTTATCCAAAGCTAGTGCCTCAAAGTAATAATGGGTAGGAAAAAGAACAAATTACCATACAAGTAGAAATACTCAAAGTTAAAGTAACCAAACACACCACACCCCAGTGATCAACAGCAGGTGTACTGTATACAGTATACTGTATGCCACTGGCCTCACCCTACATATGTTTTGTCTGGTGCAACGGATGTCTTCAGGGGCAGAGATATTGGCTTTGCGTACCTTTTTAGATTATTTTTGTAATTCCTTTGTGTCCGGAATAAAGGTTGCTGGATCACCTCTTTTTGCACACAATTTTTTCTGTGTTTATATTTTGCCTATATTCTTTGCAGAGAAAGGCATGTACAAGGAAACTGTTTCAGCTTCCAAAAGATAACATTTAGTGCTAAGAGATATGTATGTCTGTAAGGCTCTCTGTAAATAGAAGGATTTTGTGAGTACAGTAAAACCTTGGATTATGAGTAACGTGGTCTGAGAGTGTTTTACAAGACGAGCAACATTTTTTTATAAATTTTGACTTGATAAATGAGCGATGTCTTGATATACAAGTAGCACCTTGTCACAACTGAGTATAAAAGAGAAGAGAGGTGCCTAAGTGTAGCAATATGGTTACATTTAATGATGGTACAACATTTAGCAACTCACACGGTTAATGATTAAAAGAGACACATCTAGATACGCAGGCATCCCGGGTAAAGCTGTCCACATAGACCAGGGGTGCCCAACCTTTTAAAGAGTGAGGGCCACTTAACCACTTAACGACCGCCCACTGTAAATATACGTCGGCAGAATGGCACCGACAGGCACAATCACGTATATCTACGTGATCGCCTTTGTATAGTTGGGGGGTCCAATCGGACCCCCCTCCTTTACAGTGAGCGGTCGTTTTCCGTTGGGGAGCGATCTGAGATGAGGGGACGGCCGTTCGATTCCGGCCACCCCCTCGCAATCGCTCCCGGCGAATGAGAAAGCTTCCTCTGCTGTGTAATGTTTACACAGGCAGAGGAAGTGATGTCATCTCTCATGCGGCGCTCACATATACCGAGCGCCGTACAAGAGAAGACACACAGGTTAGTGCACAAACAGCACACTGACACCAGGACACATAGGAACATAAATAGCCCCCCCCCCAGGCCCCCCCAGATCACCCCCCAGCCCCCAGCCACAGTGTCACTGATTGCAGTGACCATTTATTTACTGATCACTGCAATCAGTGACATTTGTGACTGTAAAAGTGTCACTAAAGTTAGTTTTAGGTCCAGTGTAGCCCCCTAACCCCCTCCTAATAAAGGTTTAACCCCCTGATCACCCCCCAGATAACCCTTTCACCCCCTATCACCACTGTCGCTAAGCGATCATTTTTCTGATCGCTGTTTTAGTGTCGGTGATGCCGATTGGTACCCAGTTATTTTTTTTAGGTTCGCCGCAGGTTTTTATAGCGTCAGGTACCCCCATATATTACCTAATAAAGGTTTAACCCCCTTGATCGCCCCCCAGGTAACCCTTTCACCCCCTATCACCACTGTCGCTAAGCGATCGTTTTTCTGATCGCTGGCTTATTGTCGGTGATGCCGATAGGTACCCAGTTATTTTTTTTAGGTTCGCCGTAGGTTTTTATAGCGTCAGGTACCCCAATATATTACCTAATAAAGGTTTAACCCCCTTGATCGCCCCCCAGGTAACGCTTTCACCCCCTATCACCACTGTCACTAAGCGATCGTTTTTCTGATCGCTGTCTTATTGTCGGTGATGCCGATAGGTAGCCAGTTATTTTTTTTAGGTTCGCGGCAGGTTTTTATAGCGTCAGGTACCCCCATATATTACCTAATAAAGGTTTAACCCCTTGATCGCCCGCCCAGGTAACCCTTTCACCCACTTTTGCCAGTGTCACTAAGCGATCGTTTTTCTGATCGCTGTATTAGTTATGCTGGTGCCGATAGATAACCAGTTATTTTTTTTAGGTTCGCCGCAGGTTTTTATAGCATCAGGTACCCCCATATATTATCTAATAAAGGTTTTAACCCCCTAATTGCCCCTAGTTAACCCTGCGTCACACCCCAGGCAGCGTCAGGTTAGTGCCAGTAACGCATACACCCCCCTTAGTGGTATAGTATCTGAACAGATCAATATCTGATCTGATCAGATCTATACTAGCGTCCCCAGCAGTTTAGGGTTCCCAAAAACGCAGTGTTAGCGGGATCAGCCCAGATACCTGCTAGCACCTGCGTTTTGCCCCTCCGTCCAGCCCAGGCCACCCAAGTGCAGTATCGATCGATCACTGTCACTTACAAAACACAACACACATAACTGCAGCGTTCGCAGAGACAGGCCTGATCCCTGCGACTCCAGTGCTGTAGGAGGTGATTTCATCACCACAGTTAAAAAAAAAAAACATATATGCCAAAGCATTGGGGCAGCAGGGGCGGAGGAGCGATTTTGCTCCTAATGCTGCATACATACTGTCGAAATTCCGAAGGAGGCTTGCCCGTGGAAAAGTCCGACCATGTGTGTGCGGCATAATTTTTGCGAGAGGATGCCCCAATGCTTCGGCATATATAAATGGTGCATGTATGCCCATCATTAGAAGTGGGTGGATGAATGGCGGTATTCTAATGGTGGGCATACCCACCGATCAATCTCTTTTTTTCGTTCAGCCAACAGGCTGCATAAAAAAAAGATTACAATACATGTCCAACAAGGACCAGCAACGTACTGGTATGTTGCTGGACTTTGAATAGTTATACCAGATTGATGCCTGCGGGTTTAGGTATCATCTTGGTATCATTCTTTTCAGCCAGCGGCCAGCTTTCATGTAAAAGCAATCCTAGCGGCTAATCAGCCTCTGGACTGCTTTTACAAGCAGTGGGAGGGATTGTCCCCCCCCCGGATATAAAAAGCGCCATTGGGAAAGCATTTTATCACACCGATCTTGGTGTTGTCAGATGCTTTGAGGGCAGAGGAAAGATCTAGGGTCTAATAGACCCCAGTTTTTTCAAAAAAAGTGTACCTGTCACTACCTATTGCTATCATAGGGGATATTTACATTCCCTGAGATAACAATAAAAATGATAAAAAAAAAAAAAATATGGAAGGAACAGTTTAAAAATAAAATAAAAAAGCAAAATTAATAATAATAAAAATAAAAAAAAAGCACCCCTGTCCTGCCCTGCTCTTGCGCAATGGCGAACGCAAGCGTCGGTCTGGCGTCATATGTAAACAGCAAATGCACCATGCATGTGAGGTATCACCGCGAAGGTCAGATCGAGGGCAGTCATTTTAGCAGTAGAACTCCTCTGTAAATCTAACGTGGTAATCTGTAAAGGCTTTTAAAAATGTATGTAGTTTGTCGCCAATGCGCGTTTGTGCGAAATTTTAAAGCATGTCATGTTTGGTATCTATGTACTCGACCTAAGATCATCTTTTTTATTTCATCAAACATTTGGGCAATATAGTGTGTTTTAGTGCATTAAAATTAAAAAAAGTGTATTTTTTCCCCCAAAAATGCGTTTGAAAGATCGCTGCGTAAATACTGTGTGGGAAAAACAAAATGCAACACCCACCATTTTAATCTGTAGGGCCTTTGCTTTAAAAAAATATATAATGTTTGGGGATTCAACATAATTTTCTTGCAAAAAAAAAAATGATTTCATGTAAACAAAAAGTGTCAGAAGGGGCTTTGTCTTCAAGTGGTTAGAAGAGTGGATGTAAGCTTCCTAATGTAGTGTATAAAATGCCAGAACAGTTCAAAACCCCCCCAAATGACCCCATTTTGGAAAGTAGACACCCCAAGCTATATACTGAGAGGCATATCGAGTCCATGGAATATTTTATATGTTGACACAAGTTGCCGAAAACAGACAATTTTTTTTTTTTTTTTTTGCACAAAGCTGTTACTAAATGGTATATTGCTCAAACATGCCATGGGCATATGTGGAATTACACCCCAAAATATCTTTTTTTTTCAAAATTTTCAGTCTTTTTACGTTTATATCGCAAAAAATAAAAATCGCAGAGGCAATAAAGTACCATTAAAAGAAAGCTCTATTTGTGGGAAGAAAAGGACGCAAATTTCGTTTGGGTACAACATTGCATGTCTGCACAATTTACAGTTAAAGCAGCGCAGTGCAAAATTCTGAAAACACCTTTTGTCCTTTAGCTACAAAATGGTCCGGGGCTTAAGTGGTTAAGCAACTTGTTAACTGGTCGCGGGCCACAATAAGTGGAGCGGACGGATGACAGATCCGTGTCCACTCTGTATATGCAGAGCGGACACGGACACAGCCCACTCTACTCTGTGGGCCCTCCCATCCGATCCAACCAGATGGAAGGGGACAGTTGGAGGTAGGTGGATGCAAATGGACACAAGTCCATTTACATCTGCTGCTCCATAGAGGTGAATGGAGTGTCTGTGTGGGTTGAACCGATCATGTAAAAGGGGCCTAAGGCTGCTTTCACATTGATGTGCTGCAGTTTACCTGTGGCTTTCCTGGGTTAGCTGCACATATACTGCAGGTGTGGCGCACTTTCTGAAAGCGCACCAAACCCGCAGGTAATAACAGAGGTCTATGACTCAGTGCAGGTAACCCGAATGTGCACTGCGCTGCACCTGCGGATCAGTTTGAAAGCAGCCCAGCAACCACTGCAGAACAGATATGCCCATATATACACTTTTTAGTAATAAACGAACCTTTAATAACAGTCTTCTATTCAGGTATCGCCGGCTGTTGCTCTCCCAGGCAGAGTACATTTGGTATCACTCCACTTGTGACAGGAGCCGGCGCTATACAGGAAGCATCGGCATATGCGGCTCTGCTCCCTCCACAACCGCTTGCTTCATCTACCGCTGGCTTCATTCAGAACACTGATCCTCTGGGATGGCGGGTCGGCAACCCGCCATCTGGGCTTGCAAACCTGCTATCCCAAAGCAGGAGGTCGCAGGGCACATCAAAGGGCTCCACGGGCCACATGTGGCCCCCGGGCCACTGGTTGGGCACCTCTGACATAGACCATCCTCTGCACCACCATCAATGTCATCTCTTCAAAGCTGCACTACATGAACGCTTCAAGCCTCGCTTTCAGATCGCTCTTCTGCAGGATAGTCTTCCCGATCACAATTGCAGACTGACAGCTTTACCCGGGATGCTTGCATACTTAGATGTGCCTCTTTTAATCATCAACCATGGGAGTTGATAAATGTTGTACCTTCATTAAATGTGACCATATTGCTACACATTGAGGCGCCTCTCTTCTCTTTTATACTCTGTAGCTCCTGCTGGATTTTGCTTCTAATCCCCTTGTGAAGGCTGCCATTTGTGGAGGGACATTTTATGGTTACACAACCTATCACATTGATATGATCTTTTTATATGGACTATAAACTGAAGGACTTATGAAATGGTTGTGGAACAAATCAAATTCGCTTTGATATATGAATGCTTTGGTTACAAGCATGTTTCTGTAATGAATTAGGCACACAATCCAAGGTTTTACTGTACAAGGATTGTGAAATATGTGTGGGTTGGTATATATACGTCAATGGCTCAGCCACTATAAAGACACACCCAATATTCTGTGCTGCGGTGCGCTACGCATGCTGCTTCTCCTCTTCTTCCTTTTGAGTGTGAGCTAGGGACCTTAGATCATAAGCTCCTTGAGGACAGGGACTTGTATGAATGTACAGCATATGTAAAGTGACATGTAAATTGACTGTGCTTTATAAATACCTGTATTAAATAATGAAAAACGCCATTGCTGTACGACCTTCCTATAAGATGCCAAAACTGGTCATTTTTCTCAGTTGATCATTGTGTAACAGCAGCATAAATTTAGAAAGTGAGAGATTTCAACATTGATTCAATGTGCTTAACAGCATTATCTTGTTTCACATGTGACAGATTAATGTTAACATTTTTTAATCTTCTCAGATGGTCGACTACTGTATAAGACAAGTGGTGAAATATAAAAAGCATAGGTCTATGAAATGTGCACTTTCTGGGCTCTCTTGAAATGTTTTATTATAAAGATTTAGCTTTTGCAGGCATTAACCAGGTCTGGATGCTATTAGGAAAAAAGAGTTATCCGCTTGTAATAATTCCATGAGCCAGAGCATGCTTTTACTGAAGTGTTAATAGCTTTGTTTGAGATGTTGCTTATATAGGACATGTGTTATGATGATGATGTTTCCCATTCTAAATTGCCTCTCCCAATAAATCAGTTGGTGCAGAACATTTAGCAGGCAACATTAAGTGTTCACTATAAAAATACCTGAAACTATGCATGGTCACACATATCATGTAAGCTGCTCTGTAAAATCTATATGAAACCGCAAGGAGAATTACTGTAAACAGATTTGGATGGCACGTTCTAATCATACAGCAACTAAAACTATTATGCTATGCATTCCCTGGCACACTAGAAATATGCCCAGTGATTAACCTTGGAAAACAATAATAATATACCGTAGAGAATCAAAAGTAGGGCAATTTTATGTGCAATTTTTTTTTTTTTTTTTTTTTTTATTGAATAGCCTTTCAAATTATTCCAGTGGATAAATATTGTTAACAATCACATTTCCAAATTAGAAGTTTTTGCATTTCATTTGTCTCTCTATGGCTGTGAGGTTACCTGTAACTAAAATATCTCTAGAACTGACTGCCAAATTACCATTAGTTGATGTTTGTATTTTCAGCACTGATGTATCAGCCCAAAATGAAAAGCAGTATTAAACCTAAAAGCATAGATATGTTGGCTGCATTAATTTTGTTTTTTAGAGCAGCTTGGGGATCTAGCCAGTAAGTCTGCTGCATTTCTTGTATTCAATAGT